>CP092868.1:65163294-65525917 GCA_030710605.1 Cordylochernes scorpioides
TGCGATCTTTACTTTCCTTATGGGATTTTTGACATGCATGTTGAATTTCAACTTGGAGTCCAAGGTAACTCCAAGATATTTAACCTGGTCGGTCCAGTTAATAGGACTTGAATTTACTTTTAGAATGGATTGTGGTTTTAATTTTTTTTATTGTCTAGTGGGGGGGAATAAAAAACAAATTAGAATATTCAAGAACTATTTAGGTGTCACGATACACACACACAAAAACCTTTATTAAGACACACTGGTCTTACAGAGGATTCTCCTTGGGGTTACAAGACGGAGAAACCTATGAAAGAGGTGTCACGATACATCACAACTTAAACATAGAGAACACAAAAATGTTCAGAAAAACAAATTAAATTTTACATTAATAAATAAAATTGAAAAATCTTTCTCACAAGTTTTAAATATTTCAACGAAGAAAGAAGAAATATAATATGCAAAATAAACTTTATTTTTCTTAACAAAATAAACAAAAGGTGTGTTTAAAAATTAGGGGATAAACGCCTATTTAAAATAAGTTTTTAAACATTTATATGGCGTTAATGAATTTGAGTAGAAAATAATGAAGAATAAAAACCTTAATAAAAAAAGGCGGGAAATATATTAGGGAAAACAATTAGGGATAATTTAAATAGAGGATGGAGTATAAATTGTTAAATAAATTTTTTAAATAAATTTTCTTCTTTTCCCCTTCAATAAACATTAAACGATATTAAACAAAATAGCTGTGGCGTGTAGTGAAATAAAAATCTGACAATGTATTACCTATATCTTAATATTTACAATATAATCAATATTTAGGCAAAAGAAAAATAAGTATTATATGTAAATATAAATGTAATTATTCTAAATTCAAATCATTATTCTAAAGTCAATAATAATCATATGGATAATAAAATAACAAACGTATATTGTTCCTCGCTTGTAATGTAACGTCTTCAATTCGAATATTTATCTTGGTCCCTAGAATTTACGATAAAAATAATGTAAAAAAAAGTATTTATTATTTTTATTAACAGAGTGGTCATTTTTATGTTTATATTTTGCTACTCTGTACACTTCCCTCTTTTGCTTATCTTTTGTTTACCATTCATAGTTTGTCCTTGCCTGAAATAAATTGTTGTCTCCTCCTGAAGTTTTTGTCTTCCCTAATTTTCCACGTGGCAATAATGTTAAAAAAATCGTGGTTATATATTGTGGTGGTATATTGTATATATATATTGATATCTTCTTTGTTTTGAATAATGTCTTGTATAGTTGGATTAGATTAATTTTGCAGTTGGTGGCCTGCGATTTTAAAAATAATAGATGAAGATAATTTGCCGGAAAGTTTAATAAGGACTATTCAATCATATTTCAAATCGAGGAAAACGAAATTTACATGAGAACTTAACAATAAATAAACAAATTACAAAGGGATGTCCGCAGGGTGGCCCGCTATCTCCACTACTATGGATAATATTACTAAACGATCTTTTGATCAAATATCAAGTTCCTAATAGTGAAGTGGTATGTTATGCGGATGATGTATCAATTATATGCTGGCACAACAATTGCAAAGACCTGAAATTAGTTATAGAAAAGGCATTAAATACGATTGATGTATGGTGTAAGAGTAACAAACTTGAAATAAGTCTAGAAAAAACTAATATACTTTATTTACATAACAAAGAAAAAATCCCAATCAAATTTAATAATGAAATAATCATACCAACTCAGAAGACCAAAATTTTAGGAATAATAATTGCAAATCACAGAAGAAGAAATAAAATAAATTTTACATACCACATAGAAGAAATAGTAAATCGTACAAAACGTTTTAAAAATTATCTCTTCTCAATTTGCGGGAAATCTTGGGGTCTAAGCACCCTGAAAAGGCTAACTTTATATAAATCCATTTTCAGACCAATACTTACATATGGAGCCGAAATTTGGTTCAAATATTTAAATAAAAAATGTTTACAAAAATTAAATTCAATCCAATATCAAATACTGACATGGTGTATACAAGCCTATAAATCCACAGCATATAGCTGTGTTCATAGTTTGGCCAACATTCCTCTTATCTCAGACTTTATCGATTCCAGAATCATGATATCTGATCTGAGAAACTTATCCACAGATGATCAACAAATTTATGACCCATTTATTCCAGGAATTCTAGATACCTTTCTCAAATCAAGAATGAATGTTCTGAAAAACGAAGCAAATAATACTTTCTTAAGCTTTTTCCCCCAAGAAATCCCTAAATACTTTCGTCCAAATTTTTATAATACTCAATTTGTTACAAACCACGGAAATTTCAAAAGTTTTTTAAATAGAATAAAGGCAGTGGAGGATTCAAGTTGCTTTTGTGGTATGGAGGAACAAACCTCAAGACATCTACTGATCGATTGCCCAGCATTTCAAGATTATAGAATGAAGAATGAACTAGTTGTTTATGAACTTAACGATTTGATTTCCGATAAAAAATCATATTTAAAGTTCAATTCATTTTGTAAATACATTCTAAAATTTCTACAAAATATGGATCTCTAATGTTTTCATGCGTTGAATAATGTAAATAACTTATGTAAATAAACTTTTCTCCTTGTTTGGCGCAAGTATCCCTTGCGGGATATAGCGCTTTGGAAATAAAATAATTGTAATTGTAATAGTTGAAGATATAATTTCTAAACGGAAGTTTGGTACATATCTTCTAGATCGGGTTGGTTTAAATCCTCCTTCAGTATCTTGTTTGATAGGTTGAATGGAGTTCCTATACTTGTCCAAAGGCAGATTCTCATAAATGCATTTTTTGTCTGTGGTTGTAATATATTTGTAATATATGTGCTCCTTGTCAGAATATGCTTTCTTTATTTTTAATATTAACACCTGACACACTTATTTTTATTTTTTCTATTGTTTTTTCATATATTTATACAATTATTGCACATAATCTAAATACATAGTATAATGTAAATTTACAGCAAATAATGTTATCTACTTATATAATTGCCTTATTCTGTCTGTGTGAAGTTCACTGTGTGAAGTTCACGGATAGATTTTGGTCAGAATGGATAAAATAAAAAAAGTGTCAAGGGATGGGAATCGAACCCACGACCTTCCGCTTACCGGGCAGATGCCATGACCACTAGGCCACATGACCACAATTTATAATTGTAACAAATAGTATTTGAATCAAAACATTCAATCGGGTAAAACACGGGCGTTGCCCGGGTCATTCGGCTAGTTTTTAATAAAGGAATTGATCGAAAATGCGAGTTTTTATTGTTTTAAGCTTTTTATTCAAAACGTTTTCAATTCGAATTTTTGTTCGGTTCCTTGGACTTCAAATTATCCAAGTTCGATTGTAATAAAATGTTTGGCTGAGATTGTGTTTGACTTTAAATAAATAACAACGCCAAGTTTACATTAGGGAAAGTATAAAGATACAAAGATATATTTTATCCCCATAATATAGTACTATTTACAATAAATAAAACCATTAAGTCACGAATGCTACTTTTCAAATAAACTTCTGTCAATACTGCGATGTTAAAATATTGGGAGAGTTTGGCTCATCAGTGGTGAACCCTCCCAGTGGCTTCACCAATTTAATTTTATATGCTACACTGAAGGGTGGAATATTATTAATGATATTCAAGAACACTATGGACATAAGTTTTTGGATAGTAGAATTACATTTGGAAAGAAACATTCGTGTCTTAATGGTTTTATTTATTGTGTATAGATGACGCGCGCGTTATTGTTATATGATTAATAGTGATATTTGAATGTTTTAATTTATTTTATTAACAGAAATCTGTTTTTCCTCAACTAGCCATAGGTCAGTATGTCTCTCAGAGCTTCTTTATGGCCAACTTTTGGTAATATATAATAAATGAATTTATTTAACCACGAATGTTTCTTTTTCACACATATCAAACTTCTACTGTCCTTACTGCGATGAAACATATATTGGGACGGCTTAGCTCATGTAGTGAACCCTTCCAGCGGTTTCACCAATATAATCTACCAGACCGCTTCTTTGAGTTCTAATACTGTATTGAATCATTCGACTTATATATGCTGAACTGAAGAGTGGAATCTCAAAAATGGGAGATATTTGACAACTATCATGACTGGGTGAAGTAGAGTACGTCTGCCTTTGTCATTAAGACTGGGAGCCTAAGAGTGGCAGGCCACTGACTTAGCTCTAAAAGAAATGGCCGCCTCTGACATGAGGAACAGACGCCATGTGCAGCCGCTCCTAACAGGGAGTACAAATGCTGCTCATCCTGTATCCCTGGATCAGGAGCCCTTACAAGGTACTATCAGCCGGGCCAGCTGAGCCCAGGTTTTTTAGTGAGCTTGTTACTGCTCCCTCTCCTCCTTTTTCATCCGGGCTTGGGACCGGCAAAGACTTAGACAAACTATGGGCATAAGCTTTTAAGACAGTAGAATTACAAATAAATATTTTTGTTGATATCGTTGGATCTTCTTCCTAAATTTTCCATGAATTACATTTTCGGCATTCTCTTCCTTCCATCCATACATCATCCCTCCAGCAAGACCTCCATCCACTCGAGTAACGAACAAGATATCTAAACATGCTAGTTCTCTTCCTCTCAATTATATCTAATAAATAACAGATTATAAAATTGAATTTAACAGAGTAAAAATATAATCATCATTACGTTTGTTCTTTTACCTTCTCCGCTCAGTGTATGATAGAATGTAATGTACTGGCAGACATTACACGTGTGCATCCCGAAACAGACTCTACCTGCATCCACTGTTCAGAAGAGCCACAGACAGTCGATCATCTTCTCTTCAGCTGTCCAGCATTCCTGAGACATAGGATACAAACAGCTATCCTGCTTGGACTGACCCACCTCAATCCTACATCTATGGCCAGCCTCCCAGACTTAACCCCAGCATGGAAATTTCTGGTCGACTGGCTCAACTCAGTAATCAAAACAGGACGTGAGTTAAAGCGCTCAACACCAGTCCATACTAGTGAGCTGGACTCCCCGGGTAGTTGGCGCTCTGCGCTCCAGGAACCTGGGTTATAAATATCTCTTTCTAGAATGTATGAGCTCCTTCTAACATATCTAAGTTTGGCATTCCAGAAAAAATCTTCCAAGAAATAAATCGTGTCTTGAACTTCCACAGGTGAATAAAACAAAGATAACAAAGGTCTGAAGGACAGCTGGCGACATTATGTATGCTCCAGGAACACTCCCCCCTCTATAATAATATTATAAGATTCTTCAATTAAATATTTCATATACGCGCTTTTTTAAGACCACAGGTCTTATACAGATTTACTTCAGGAAGGAAGCATAGATGGAGCTCCTATACTCCAGGCAGCACAGAACCCAACAACAGCCTCTGGGTCTTATATGTTAAGATTTTATATCTTTCAATCAATCAATCCCTTTATTGACCTTAAGTCTTATATACAGATTCTCTGAGAGATGCGGGAATACGGGAAATATGTACATATAGAACTATTTTATATATTATTATATTGCCATTTGGAAAATTAGGAAAGACAAACTTCAGGATGACGCAGCAATTTTTTTAAAGGCAAGAACAGACTATGAATGATAAACAAAAGATAAGCAAAGAGGGAAGTTTACAGAGTAGCAAAATATAAACATCAAAAATGATACTCTATTAATAAAATAATAAATACTTTGTTACAATATACATATAGTTTCCTCCTCTCTCTCTCTCTCTCTCTCTTTTATTTACAGATTCCCGTAAGTATGGGAAAGGGTAGAAAAAAGCACTAGTTCACAGCAAAAAAAAAGAAAGAAAAGGATATACATATATATATATATATATATATACAAGTATATGTACCAAAAGAGACATCTCTTCCTTTAATTATTCATCAGAACAATGCACTATGCATCACCCTAGTATCACCTTTACTACACCTTTACTTTAGTAAAAATCAAAAACATAGTTTTAAAATTATGGATGGATCATCTTAATAAATTTCCATGTTTGCATATAAACCTCTCTATTTTATGGTATCTCTTCTTAAAGTCGTTCTTTATGTAGAGTTCGGCATGGTCCTGCTATGAGGAAGCACATTTTCGACGATTCACTATAACATAATTGAGCACAGTAACATTTGACCAGGATCTAGTTCTTTTTGGTTCTAACCATGTGTTTCCAGTAACTTACTATCCTCTTATTGCCTGAACCTATGTGAAGAGATGGCTTGTTCAGCCATCTTTACTTGATTCACTAGGTGACTGGCTGCTTAAGACAGGTACCTTTTAAATAAAGAATTCTGTCTTCGGATTGTAAGGGAGTAGGTTTCTTACAAGCTGGTGAGACGGAGGTAGGTACCTGCGAGTGCCAGTAATGAAGGCACCACCAAAGATGGAGGAAGTAGGGGTTGACAGCGGGACAGAAATAGAACTGCAGGATGTCACCAGAATTCCCTCCCTCCAGACATATGGAGGACGACATCCAGTGTGTTGTTACATTGAACGCTTCACGATTTTACGTGTCATCCTTGCGAAGAGGCCATGTAATCTTCTCTGTATCCTTCCAATTGTAGTAGTTGTACCGCTGAACAAGCGTGTACAAGTGTAGATAGAACGCTTCACGATTTTAAGTATCATCCTTGCAAAGGGACCATGTAATCTTCTCTGTATCCTTCCAATTGTAGTAGTTGTACCGCTGAACAAGCGTGTACAAGTCTAGATAGAACGCTTCACGATTTAAAGTGTCATCCTTGCAAAGGGACCATGTAATCTTCTCTGTATCCTTCCAATTTAGTAGTTATACCGCTGAACAAGCGTGTACAAGTGTAGATAGAACGCTTCACGATTTTAAGTATCATCCTTGCAAAGGGACCATGTAATCTTCTCTGTATCCTTCCAATTGTAGTAGTTGTACCGTTGAACAAGCGTGTACAAGTGTAGATAGAACGCTTCACGATTTTAAGTGTCATCCTTGCAAAGAGACCATGTAATCTTCTCTGTATCTTTCCAATTGTAGTAGTTGTACCGCTGAACAAGCGTGTACAAGTCTAGATAGAACGCTTCACGATTTTAAGTGCCATCCTTGCGAAGGGGCCATGTAATCTTCTCTGTATCCTTCCAATTGTAGTAGTTGTACCGCTGAACAAGCGTGTACAAGTCTAGATAGAACGCTTTACGATTTTAAGTGCCATCCTTGCGAAGGGGCCATGTAATCTTCTCTGTATCCTTCCAATTGTAGTAGTTGTACCGCTGAACAAGCATGTACAAGTCTAGATAGAACGCTTCACGATTTTAAGTGCCATCCTTGCGAAGGGACCATGTAATCTTCTCTGTATCCTTCCAATTGTAGTAGTTGTACCGCTGAACAAGCGGTACAAGTCTAGATAGAACGCTTCACGATTTTAAGTGCCATCCTGCGAAGGGACCATGTAATCTTCTCTGTATCCTTCCAATTGTAGTAGTTGTACCGCTGAACAAGCATGTACAAGTCTAAATAGATATCTCGAAATTTCTAAAAATTGTTGTTATATACTCTACTCATTGTAATCACCGTTTTCTACAGTGTTGATTTCATAGATTCTCGATTCCTTTGTGCTAACTGCTTTTCCCAGCTTCACCAAAATCTTTTTAAATAAACGGTTGTTTTTTTTACAGAAGTGTCGCTTTAATATATTTCAAGTATTTCTTCCCTCCCAAAAGAGCTTCCTTGATATAACATAATTGTATATTTCTCACTTTCTTTCTTTTTTTTTTTCTCTCTCTATTTATCAAAGTGCCAAGCCGGTACTGTAACTTGGAATATTATTTCTTCTATCTACCATTGACTTGTGTGGTCAATAAAATGTTTTTAATCTCTCTCTCATAACTTACATGGGGAATATGTGTATAACGAGGAGGACAGGAAAATACTTATAACCTATGTGTGTCTGTGTATTATATAACAATATATAACTTTGTATATTCGAATTTCTATATTCCTATTTTTGCGTTCCACTTCTTCTCTGTATCTCTCAGGATAATCGGTATCTAAGACTAAATTATTAATAAAAGTCTATTGATTGGTTTGATTTCGACAAAGTTCCAAGGGAGATTTAAACACATGCGTCATGGTGGGTAAAGAGTTGTGACTGCTTGTACTGTAAGTACACCACATGTCTACACATGTAGTATCAGACCATGGTGGGTTATGACTGCTTGTACTGTAGGTACACCACATGTCTAAACATGTAGTACCAAGCCATGGTGGGTTGTGACTGCTTGTACTGTAAGTACAACCACATGTCTACACATGTAGTACCAGACCATGGTGGGTTGTGACTGCTGTACTGTAAGTAACACCAAATGTCTACACATGTAGTATCAGACCATGGTGGGTTATGACTGCTTGTACTGTAGGTACACCACATGTCTAAACATGTAGTACCAAGCCATGGTGGGTTGTGACTGCTTGTACTGTAAGTACACCACATGTCTACACATGTAGTACCAGACCATGGTGGGTAGTGACTGCTTGTACTGTAAGTACACCACATGTCTACACATGTAGTACCAGACCATGGTGGGTAGTGACAGCTTGTACTGTAAGTACACTACAGGTCTACACATGTAGTACCAGACCATGGTGGGTTGTGACTGCTTGTACTGTAAGTACACCACATGTCTACACATGTAGTATCAGACCATGGTGGGTAGTGACTGCTTGTACTGTAAGTACACCACATGTCTAAACATGTAGTACCAAGCCATGGTGGGTTGTGACTGCTTGTACTGTAAGTACACCACATGTCTACACATGTAGTACCAGACCATGGTGGGTTGTGACTGCTTGTACTGTAAGTACACCACATGTCTACACATGTAGTACCAGACCACGGTGGGTAGTGACTGCTTGTACTGTAAGTACACCACACTTGTATTGCAAGTACACCACACTTGTACTGTAAATCCACCACATGTCTACACACAGAAGCGGTTATACATCGCACCAACAAAGTATTGTATAGCTTCCATTCATGTTCTAACAACCATGAACTTGCTATGATGTGCCATACATCTGGACACATTCCAGCAGAATACTGGCGGATGTCCAACGTGGCCTCCTCAGGATTCCCACAGCGTGTGTCAAGTTATTGACTCGTGCCAGCATCCTGGAGCTCAGTCCTGCCGCCAGGTGTACCCACCTACAGTTTCATCAACAGTGTTATTGTCTTCATTGTTAGAATTAGATCACGCTAACAATACCGCTACCAAGTTATCGCTATTTTTATACACACAAAACCTTTTTTTTTTATCATCGCTATCCCTTTACACAATTCTTCTAGACAAAACGAAATAATAGAAAAACTAATGAAGACGGAAAGACAATATTTACACAGCTTTTTCAGTGTCCAATAGTTATTTTTTTATCTTTAGCAGATTCAAACAATTTCTATCCACTTAGAGCTGAAATACCTATTAACCCAAATAACAGGGGAAAGTAAAATTGCCAATTGTGGAGAAGATAGATTTCCTTTATTCCACAATAAGATGTGTAATGATTCATATGCAAATTTTATTCTTAAAGAAAAAATGCAGCATATATGTAAATATGTATTAATTTTCTGATAGAAAATAAAATATGTAAAAATGATTGGATGTATATAGAGTGTAAGAGGAGAGTGAAAGTATCTTATTTATAGAAATAAGTGGTTTATACCTTATAGTGTTCGTCAAGTGCTATTTTTGTTAGATAGAGAACACAACAAGATGTAAACATATAATTTAGCAATTTAATCTTTTGTTTACATGGTGTACACATTGTAAGTAGCTTCTTCTTAAAAAGTTGATGTGATTTTCTTGGAGAAAAGTAAAAAAGGATTCTTAGATGAGGAAGTGTAGTACTTTGCCAGCAGGAAGATCACCCAGTATTTAATCCTCTGTGAGATAAATGATGATGCTGATAGAGAAACGCCATTTTTGAATCACGTCGAAAAATCAGCAAATACAAATGCTAGGATGGTAAGGTTCAATTTAATTTGATCCAACAATCTCCAATAAGCCTAGTGGACATGGCATCTGCCCGGTAAGCGGAACACTGGGTTCGATTCCCATCCCTGGACACTTTATTTTTCCGTTTATCATTACTCTTCACAATTCATCCTTTCATACTTCATCCCTAAGGTTAGAAATAATCGTTATTTCTCCTTAAAAATAAATTTCGATTTTTCGTTCAAAAGAAACACATGCGGATAATTTTTAAATGTCGTTCTACAACATAAGCCGTATTATATTGTATTATAAACCTTCAATTAACAATTAAGGAAAATTTGAACTATTTTTGACTCCTATGATCCTTTTTTTTTTTAAATAAAACAATTTCTACTGCCCTTACTGCAATGATAAAATAATGGGAGGGCCTGGCTCATCAGTGGTGAACCAGTCAGTGATATAATGCAATATTACAGCGATATGATAGATTAAACTGGCGAAACCGCTGAGAGGATTCACCACTGATGAGCCAGGCCCTCCTTTAAATATTTCATTGCAATAAGGGCAGTAGAAATTTGTTTAATTTCAAAAATAATATCAAAAATAGTTAAAATTTCTCATAACAGATTGCGCGCTAACACATAAATTATGCGCTGTAAGCAAAATGTTATTAATCTGTTAACAAAATAATAACTAGGAATGACAATACATCCAGATGGCACAAGAACTTATAAAGCGTGCAACAACTGTCCTGGTGTGGAACTAACACCTACCCACATATTCTCATGCCCAGCAATGGCCGCAGCCTTGCAGAAAATTGACTTAGACCCAGAGCAGCAGCTTTACACACCCAAGATAGTGGATATTGCTGCTGCTGTGATGGAGATGCATGGAGACATCTGAGGCTCTTCTTGGACAACGACAACAACAACAACATATAACTGTGTTGTTTCTTAGCTCCTCCCGCTCCTTAGCGATGTCATCTTTATTTAAGAAATAAAAGCATTAAAACACGAATATTTCTTATACACCTAAAACAAACTTCTACTATCAAACTTCTACTATCCTTACTGCTATTAAAATTATTGGGAGGGCTTGGCTCATCAGTGGTGAACCCTTCCAGCGGTTTCACCAATTCTACCAGACCGCTTCTCAGAGCTCTATAACTGTATTGGATCATTCTGCTTATATATGCTGCAATGAAGAGTGGAATATTAGAAATGGCATTCAAGAAAACTATGTACATAAGCTTTTAGGACAGAAGAAATTCAAATAAATATTTGCATTTCTCTTCCGCAAACAATAAGTACAAGGCCAGTTAGACATAAATTAATTATAAGGTGATAACGTGCTATCTATATATAAGAAATGGAAGCATTAAATCACAAATGTGGCTTTGTTGTCGTAGCGACATAGGGTCTTCGTGTAGTCTTTGTTTTTTATTATTATTATTATCCCTAGTACATATGGTACAGGCCATGATAATCATGGTGGGTAGAAGTTAGCGACTGCTTTTACTATTAGTTCATCACATGTCTATACATGTGAAAAGCAGTTCGAATTTTGCACCTACAAGTGTGCCAGAGCCCCGTTTGGTTACTTGCACTCGCTGGTGGGGTTAGATTTTTGCAAGAAACGGGGGCCATTGGAACATTTTTTTAAATATTAGAAAAAAGTGCCTAATGCGGGATTCGATCCCGGGTTGTAGCGGTAGAAAACCAACGGTTTAGACCATCCTTCCACCGACCCCCAGTCTTTGACACGGAGGAATAGAATGCCGAGTGAGTCAGTTTCAGAAAATACAAACCGCAATATCCAAGACCTTGCTCAGCGATCTTCAGTCTGTCGTCCCTAATCTATCCAGCATTTGTCACACTCATAGAAAATGTAGAAAAAACAAACTTCAGGAAGGTATGACAATTTATTCTTATCTAAAAACAATAAATTTTATTTAAATAAAATAAAAGAGAGGCAGTAAACACAAGGTAATAAGACCAAATAAATAGTGTGTGACGTTTCGGTAACAGCCTGGTTACCATCTTCCCACAAAATTACTGAATCAGCACTTTTGTCTAAAGATAGTAACAACGCTGTTACCGAAACGTCACACACTATTTATTTGAATTTGGCCTTATTACCTTGTGTTTATAATCTATAATACAAATTGTGCATTATCAAAAGAGAAGCAGGCAATGTGATAAGTTAGCTATGGTGTAGCAAAATATTGAAAATCTGTTTACAAATAATTAAATATTCAGTTAAAATATAGTTGAGGTGTTTTTCAATATATGTAAAGTCACACAATCTACTCTTAAACATTTAGCGGTAAATGCGGGTGTTGCGCTTACAGACAATCTTATCAATGATGTAAGAAGTTGTCGAAAAATATATTTTATATTAATATAATAGTGTTGAGTATGTGATTATCTATGAGAATCATACAATGAGATAAATATAGTCAAGCAATATGAGAATATACGTTAAGAATAAAACTGTTAATTTATAAAATACTGTCAAGATATATGATATACATTCATGGCGACAAAACATAAGGAAGTAGAAAGTCTTGGTGTCGCTGGTCGTCTTTTTTTTTTTTTTTTTTTTTTTTTGAGGAGACAGAGGCAATTTTGTTCACACTTGGTTATCTCGTGTGTCTTCAATAATATTGTCTGAATCCCGATATACATGCTAAAAGGTGCTTTAAGTTTTGTCCATGAGTGTATATAAATTTTATATTTAAGACTACTTCCGCATGTTTGCCTACAATCAGAGTAGATAAGAAGGTTTGTCTCATCAGTGGTGAACCCATCCTCTCAGCGGATTGGCCAAATTAACCTCCAGGCCGCTCTACTATCATATTGTCATGAGGAAAATTAGGGAAGACCAACTTCGGGATGAGACAACAATTTATTTCAGGCAAGAACAAATTATGAGTGTTAAACAAAAGATAAGCAAAAGAGGGAAGTGTACAGAGTATAGCAAAATAAAAACATAAAAAATAATACTCTGCTAATAAATAATACTTTGTTACATAGCTCCTTCCCTATGGGAGCTGTGACCTAAAGCTATCAATTATTGTAGTTACTGACATGGATCTGACGTGCTTCTGCCTAGGATTCCATCGAAGTCTTGGAACTTTGTTCCTAGTACCTTTGCGTCCTTTTTCTTGCGGCGTGAAGAGCGGCTTTGTCGTCGTATCGTCTATAGGGACATCGTCATCTTTGAGGGAAGTCTTGGCTTTGACACGGCGGTGGAATCCTGGAGCCAGTCTCCGAAAATGTAGATCACAGCACCCATGGCCTCTAGGTCTTTTCGGCGATCTTCAGTTTCACTTCCCTAATTTACCCAGCATCTCCACCAAAATGCCACGTGGAAAATTAGGGAAGACCAACTTCGGGATAAGACAACAATTTATTTCAGGCAAGAACAAACTATGAGTGATAAGCAAAAGAGGGAAGAATACAGAGTATAGCAAAATAAAAACATAAAAATAATACTCTGTTAATAAATAATAAATACTTTGTTATAATATTGTAACAAAGTATTTATTATTTTATTAACAGAGTATCATTTTTGGTGTTTATATTTTGCTACTTTGTAAACTTCCCTCATTGCTATTTTTTGTTTATCACTCATAGTTTGTTCTTGCCTGAAATAAATTGCTGTGTCATCCTAAAGTTTGTCTTTCCTAATTTTCCACGTGTCAACATAATAGTAAGGCGGTTTGGAGAATAATTTGTTCAAGAGGGTTCACCACTGATGAACTAACCACTCTAACCTATTTTATATCTCTTCGCAGTAAAGTTTGCGGAAGTATTTTATTCGAAAATAAATATTAATGCAGAAAACTGTAAAATTTATTCGATAGATAGTATTTTAAAATTTAATTTGTGCTTATGAAATATACACTCAAGGACAAAACTTAAGGAAGTTGTACATTTTAGAATTTATATCGGCATTCAGACAATAACTCTGAAAGATATTACAGTGACCTTTATTGTAGACACACGAGATAACCAAGTGTGAAAACATTGCCTCTGTCTCCTTCAAAAAAAGAGGACCGGCGACATCAGAATATGAAAATTCCATAAGGTTTGTCCATAAGTGTATTTATGTACCAAAAGAGGAACCTCTCCCTTTAAAAATGCATAAAAACAATATAATTTGTTTATCAGCCTTTCTCTCAGTGATCGTGATGCTTTTCCTTTAAGGCTTCTGGTGTGTCATCAATCCATTCTACAAGAGGTTCTAAACAACATTACTTGTGACAAAAATCCCCGAAATGTACGAAGTCCAACATAAAAGAAGCAAATATTGGTTGAGTTAATACTCTATCGGATCTATTCAATTTGCTTGTGAATATGAACAGGCAACCAAACGGAGTGTATGTAACAGGATTAGGTTAGGTGAGGTGAGATGAAGTTAGGTTAGGTGAGAAAGATTAGGTTAGGTGAGGTATTGACGTCAAAGAACGTAAGATCGAAGTGTCCTCCCAGTTTGGCGCCCACCTAGGACCGCAACCCACCGCCGCAGAGATCGATGCACGCAGAAATGGCTGCAGCACTTCTATGAGCAATATTTCTGCCACCATTAATCACAGATTACATCCCACTCTGAGGGAATGATTGGAATAAATTTTAGGAATATTGCTTTTTTTCTAACTCTTATAATTCTACGGACACGTATGTCTCTCCCACTGATTAACTCTTTTCTAAATGTTTTTTTCAATGATTTTTTTATTAGATGCAAATAAAAACTGACAGTTACATATACGAACTCCCTCTTGAATCAACATACATCAAGTACAGGAAACTTTGTTATATAATGATTATGCTTAAATAATTCTTTTCCGCTTATTGCGATAAATTTTCCTTGCCTCATTCCTAAATTTTTTTTTTTTTCCCGTATATACCGTTATTCCGCTTATAGTGTATTTTTGAACAACATTTTGGAATAGCGTCTTACGAAATAAGTTTTGCCTACTACATATATATATATAAAATCTTAGTTATATTTATTCGAGCACAGTTTTCCTGGCTGTTTACACATGGCGAGTTGGTGAGTAGAGCTGTCCTCTCCCCAGACCTTGCAGACATTGTTTTTTTTTTTTTGCTTATTCCTAGTACACGTGGTACAAGCCATGATAATCATGGTGGGTAGTTAGCGACTGCTTTTACTGTAAGCGCACCACATGTCTACACATGTGAAAAGCAGTTCGACTTTGCACTTACAAATGTACCAGAGCCCCGTTTGGTTACTTGCACTCGCTGGTGGGGTTGGACTTTTGCAAGAATCGGGGGCCATTGGAGATTTTTTTTTTAACAGAAAAAGTGTTCAATGCGGAAATCGAACCCGGGTCTTAGTGGTCGAAAACCAAACGGTTTAACCAACCTTCCACCGACCCCCCTGCAGACATTGTGAATGTTGGAGACCACTATATAAGCCAGAAGCTATCCGAATTCAGGACGGCTTGTGAAGCTGATGAATTCCAGGTGTTCCTTCAGTGAGGGATCAGTCTATTGTCAATAATTCAATATCAATGTTTTAAATTCTTGTTAGGATTTTTGACTCTCTCTCTCTCTTTTATATATATTTTTATCTTTTTATTCATATATTTATCATTATATAATCTTATTTATTCATATTTATATTCATTCTGTATTTAACCTTATATGATCTTATATGAAAAAAAACAATAGAAAAAATAAAAGTGTGTCAGGTATTGATATTAAAAATAAAGAAAGCATATCCTGACCACGAGCACATGTGTTTTACAGAAGGCAGAGCGCCATCTAGTGGAGCAAAAATAAACTAAACGTTTATTTAACTTGCTCCGTGATATTTGGCCAACCCAATTTCTTGATAAATCAAGAAAAGCCATCCATGAACGCGTTTCGCGCTGTTGGCGTTCGTCATATACGTACATTGTAATAAATCAGTTACAATCTCAATCTTTCTCTCTCTGAGTGTCAAGAAAGTTAATATTCTATATACAGTTACGAGCGTCATCAATTCTTTTTTTTTTATCTCTGTCACCGTTTGATTTTATTTTTGGAATGGCGCTCTCCTATTGGTTGGCTACGATCACGCCACCTTTGCCCCCCCCCACTCGCTTCTTCGTTTTTGTAACTATTGTGTTGGAGCGGGTCGCTCCTTAAATAAATGCATATATTAGTTAATAACTAAATGAAATCCTCTCTTTCCTTTTCCCAGTAAGAGACGCCTACGAAAGCCAACAGTACATAGACAGATAAAGCACATAGGCTATAGTTATTAACTAATATATGCATTTATTTAAGGCGCCAATTTATAATTGTAACAAATAGTATTTGAATCAAAACATTCAATCGGGTAAAACACGGGCGTTGCCCGGGTCATTCGGCTAGTAGATTATAAACAGTAGCAATGGGTTTCTTTATTCGTGCAAAGTGAAAGTTTTCAGATCTTTATAATCATTCTACAGCTTCTGCTACGGTTGATATTCCTAGTTTATAGCAATTTTCTCTTCTAATGGAAAGTTAATACAATTCCTGTTCTCTCCACCAAGATACTACATATAGCGGAATGTCTATTTACAACAACAACAACAAAAAGCCTTTATTTAGGGTCACTGACCCTATACAGGATTCACCAGAGGTATGCATAAGAACAAAGCAGTGAGACAAAGGAAATAACGATATAGACAGAATAAAAAGAAAAAAGAAAAAAAAACAAGAAAGAGAAAGAGGGAAGCAAGAAAAACAACACAAAAAGAGTAGCAGTAAGAAAGTGAGGAGTGAGTGTCACTTGGCCTTCTTCTGAGATATGGACTTGTGGAAACCATAAAACGCCGTAGCAATATACTTATACTGGGTCATATTGTCAATCATTGATGGAAATGAAGCACAGAGTTGCCCAGTTTTGAGCATAAGGGTTCTTCTTTCAGAGCAGAGCAATCAAAAATATAGTGAGTGATTTCATTTTTTAGTTTTGAATTACAGAAGGTAATAATCGGGTCCTCACCGCAGAGCATCTTGGTGTGGTTTTCTCTAAAAAAACTTGAAAGTATTCTAACTTGTGCGAGTAGTCTTACAACCGGGAAAGGAAAATCCCCTAAAAGGTATCCCTCCGTCATGAAAGATATGTGAATGTCTTTGTAGTGAGAGTATAGGATTGTCTATTTACTTGGTAATACTCTTAACCATTGTTTACATTTTCTTATACTCAGGGACAAGTCTATTTAAGACGGAATGTCTTAATAAAAGGCTTTTGTTTTTGTTCCAGCTAAGAAGGCAAATAAATAAAGAGAGTAAAGAAAATTATAGTAAAGAGAGATAGACGAAATGTAAATAAATTGTTCAGAATGAATTTAAATTGTCACACACACAAGATATGGAATATAAATATTTAAATATAGGGTTGTCCCAACAGTTTGTGTGTTTCTTATTACTTGGCGAATAATATTATTACAGCGAATACATAATTATACAATTACTTTATACATAACTAGCCGAATGACCCGGGCAACGCCCGGGTTTTGCCCGATTAAATGCTTTTATTCAAATACTATTCGTTACAATTATAAATTGGCGCCGTGGATGTCATTCTTGTATAATATATAAATGAGTTTTAAAAATTGTAAAAAAAAATAATAATAAATAAAATGCATCGGCCGGGAATCGAACCCGGGCCGCCCACGTGGCAGGCGAGCATTGTACCACTGAACCACCGATGGTTATGAGAAATGGCCATATTTGGGTATTTATTCCATTCACAAAGCAAACGGTGACAGAATTAAGAATTGTTGCTTGATTATGACGCTGATAACTGTATTTATTAATACAAAGACATTATACATAACGACGATTAATATTGGTAGTTCAAATTTTCACATGTGTTTACGAACTTTTGGGACAACCTTGTAAATGGTCAAAAATTGATATCAATATAGGATATCTAAAATAAAGTCAAGAATGGATGTCTCGAGTAAAGATATGTCTACCTACATCAACTACGTATTTTGTATTTAGTTCCCGAGGTTTCAGTGATTCGCTGGCACTTTCTTCAGGGGAATGGTTATTCCCCAATGTTTCAGTGACAACGAGGCATTGGGAACTAAATAAAAATTAGATTATCTAGCCATATATTTTTTCAAACAAACACTTCCAACCAACAAATGATCTTCAAAAATAGCCTCGAGGAGATATGTAAATAAATAAATGACATAGAAGGACTATGTAAATAAATAAATGACATAGAAGGACTATGTAAATACATAAATGACATAGAAGGACTATGTAAATAAATAAATGACATAGAAGGACTATGTAAATAAATAAATGACATAGAAGGACTATGTAAATACATAAATGACATAGAAGGACTATGTAAATAAATAAATGACATAGAAGGACTATGTAAATAAAGTTTATATGGATGTAGTTAAAGTAATGTACACACAGGAGTTGTTGAAACAAATGATCTCCAAAAATAGCCTCGAGAAGATATGTAAATAAATAAATGACACATAGAAGGACTATGTAAATAAAGTTTATATGGAAGTAAACAAAGTAAATGTGCACACAGGAGTTGTTGAAACAAATTATCTTCAAAAATAGCATCGAGAAGATATGTAAATAAATAAATGACACATAGAAGGACTATGTAAATAAAGTTTATATGGAAGTAAACAAAGTAAATGTGCACACAGGAGTTGTTGAAACAAATTATCTTCAAAAATAGCATCGAGAAGATATGTAAATAAATAAATGACATAGAAGGACTATGTAAATAAATAAATGACATAGAAGGACTATGTAAATAAAGTTTATATGGAAGTAAACAAAGTAATGTACACACAGGAGTTGTTGAAACAAATGATCTCCAAAAATAGCCTCGAGAAGATATGTAAATAAATAAATGACACATAGAATGACTATGTAAATAAAGTTTATATAGATGTAAACAAAGTAAATGTACACACAGGAGTTGTTGAAACAAATGATCTTCAAAAATAGCTTCGAGAAGATATGTAAATAAATAAATGACATAGAAGGACTATGTAAATAAATAAATGACATAGAAGAACTATGTAAATAAAGTTTATATGGATGTAAACAAAGTAAATGTACACACAGGAGTTGTTGAAACAAATGATCTTCAAAAATAGCTTCGAGAAGATATGTAAATAAATAAATGACATAGAAGGACTATGTAAATAAAGTTTATGTGGAAGTAAACAAAGTAAATGTACACACAGGAGTTGTTGAAACAAATGATCTCCAAAAATAGCCTCGAGAAGATATGTAAATAAATAAATGACATAGAAGGACTATGTAAATAAATAAATTACACATAGAAGGACTATGTAAATAAAGTTTATATGGAAGTAAACAAAGTAAATGTGCACACAGGAGTTGTTGAAACAAATTATCTTCAAAAATAGCATCGAGAAGATATGTAAATAAATAAATGACACATAGAAGGACTATGTAAATAAAGTTTATATGGAAGTAAACAAAGTAAATGTGCACACAGGAGTTGTTGAAACAAATTATCTTCAAAATAGCATCGAGAAGATATGTAAATAAATAAATGACATAGAAGGACTATGTAAATAAATAAATGACATAGAAGGACTATGTAAATAAATAAATGACATAGAAGGACTATGTAAATAAAGTTTATATGGAAGTAAACAAAGTAATGTACACACAGGAGTTGTTGAAACAAATGATCTCCAAAAATAGCCTCGAGAAGATATGTAAATAAATAAATGACACATAGAATGACTATGTAAATAAAGTTTATATAGATGTAAACAAAGTAAATGTACACACAGGAGTTGTTGAAACAAATGATCTTCAAAAATAGCTTCGAGAAGATATGTAAATAAATAAATGACATAGAAGGACTATGTAAATAAATAAATGACATAGAAGAACTATGTAAATAAAGTTTATATGGATGTAAACAAAGTAAATGTACACACAGGAGTTGTTGAAACAAATGATCTTCAAAAATAGCTTCGAGAAGATATGTAAATAAATAAATGACATAGAAGGACTATGTAAATAAAGTTTATGTGGAAGTAAACAAAGTAAATGTACACACAGGAGTTGTTGAAACAAATGATCTTCAAAAATAGCCTTGAGAAGATATGTAAATAAATAAATGACATAGAAGGACTATGTAAATAAATAAATGACACATAGAAGGACTATGTAAATAAATAAATGACATAGAAGGACTATGTAAATAAAGTTTATATGGAAGTAAATAAAGTAAATGTACACACAGGAGTTGTTGAAACAAATTATCGGTTACTCATCCATTGTTCCCCATTGTCTACATATGAACAACCCAGCGTGAAGTTAAGCACCAGTTCCTTAAGACAAGCTCTATAACCTGCCTTCACAGCCTCCTGGGTTGGTTTATGTGAACGTTCAATCCTTAGTTAGCTTTGTTCATCCCAGCATTGTATCACCTACAGTATGATGTTAGCCATCTGTTATAATAAATTTAAACCACTTTTGACGCGTATGATTCTTTTAAAAATAAATAAATTTTCTACTGCCCTTACTGTGAATAATAAAATAATGAAAGAGCCTGGCTCATCAGTGGTGAACCCTCCAAGCGGTTTCGCCAGTTTAATTCGTCTGATTGAACTGGCGAAACCGCTGGGATGGGATCGGTGAGATGATAAGCCAGATGTTCCCATTATTTTATCAACAACAAAAAAAGCTTTATTAAGACATTTTAGTCTTATACAGATTCTCCAAGCAGAAATATAGGATACATGCAGGAAAAACAGTGATAGAACTTAATGGTATCATAATATTTATATACAGGGAAAATTATATAAAGACAATCAAGCTAATAGATTAATATGGGCAAATTGGAGGCAAAGGAAGTTACTATAAATGGATTTACCAGGGATTCTCGTGTGGAGTTATTTTGTAGCAGCTCTGAGACTTTTCATAGCTATGTAGAACTTTTCCTCCCATTATTTTATCATTGCAGTAAGGGTAGTATAATATTGATTTATTTTTAAAAGAACCATACGCGGCAAAAATGGTTTAATTTTCTTACAGTACCACAGCTCTAGCTATTCCACTGGCTGCTTCGATAAATCGGCCTCTCTCCACATCTCTTACTTTCTGGCCGGTTCTCGCGCAGACACTTCTCAAATCACTTCAGTCAAACCACTCAGTCATTCCTTACCGTTTCTAAGATGTGACAAACTTGAAACCGTTTTTTTGGTAACACGAAGACCTTTCGGGACAATCTTTTACATTCTATAATACACTCATGGACAAAACTTAAGTGGAAAGTGTTTGATTTTACCAGTCGTCTATTTTTTTTTTTTTTATTAAGGAGACAGAGGCAATTTTGTTTAGACTTGATTATCCCGTGTCTTCAATAAAGGTCACTGTAATATCTTTCAGAGTTATTGTCTGAATCCCGATATACATGGTAAAAGGTACAACTTCCTTAAGTTTTGTCTAAGAGTGTGTACTTGTTATTTCTTAACTTAAACTCTATCTGCTAGATGGCATCCCCACATTGTACCCTCATAGCCAACACTTGGATAAGAATTATCCGCTAATTCTATATACAGTTACGAGCGTCATGCGTTCTTAATAATTTTTCATCTCTGTCACCGTTTGCTTTTTTTTTTTTGGAATGGCACTCTCCTATTGGTTGGCTACGATCACGCCACCTTTGCCCCCCCCCCCCCCCCACTCGCTTTTTGGTTTTTGTAACTATTGTGTTGGAGCGGGTCGCTCCTTAAATAAATGCATATATTAGTTCATAACTAAATGGAATCCTCTCTTTCTTTTTCCCAGTAAGAGACGCCTACGGAAGCCAACAGTACATAGACAGATAAAGCACATAGGCTATAGTTATTAACTAACATATGCAATTATTTAAGGCGCCAATTTATAATTGTAACAAATAGCATTTGAATCAAAACATTCAATCGGGTAAAACACGGGCGTTGCCCGGGTCATTCGGCTAGTTTCTGTATACCCGTCATTGCATCCTTTCACTTTTATTCTAGATTTGGCGTTGCTTTTCATTTTGACAAATACGTTTACAAACATAAAATTATGCAAAAAATGAACCAAAGGTCAAATGTACGGCATCAAGTGGTAAAATTAAGGTGAAAAAATCATCTCCTGGTCGTGCAACTGAGAGTTACTAATGACTTGCACCATCTATCGCGATTTACATATTTATTCCGATATAAAAAAAAAATCAGAACCAATTTATTGAGAGCTCTGTCATTATAAAATCATAGAGATATATGTAAAGAGGGAAAATACACTCATGGACAAAACTTAAGAAAGTTGTACCTTTTATCATGTATATCGGGATTCAGACATTAACTCTGAAAGATATTACAGTGACCTTTATTGAAGACACACGAGATAACCAAGTGTGAAAATAATTGCCTCTGTCGCTTAAAAAAAAAAAAAAGACGACCGGCGACATCAAAGACTTTTCATTTCCTCAAGATATGTCCAGTAGTGTATATACACTCGACTCTTGTAAACAGCCGAGGAGACTTCCCCAACGCTGAAGAGTCCTCCTCCGGGAGGTCTCGTTATCTCTCCTCACCTCAAGACTCGGGAAGAACTTATAAATGGAGGCCATTTTTGTCCAATAGATGGTGCAAGCCATCAGCAACTTTCAGTTGCACATACAGGAAATGTTTTTTTCCTTAATAAATGTATATATTCTGTAATAGACACCCCTTGTAAAAAACGGGTTTATAGACTTCGGTCGGTCTATTTATAGACTTCGGTCGGTCTAGGTAGTGCTACTATATCCATTGGCGTAGAAGACGGGACTGCCTTGCTCCACGATATAAGGCTTCTATGAATACATACAGAGAAAGAGAAGCAATGTTGCAACACTGGCCTAAATATTCCTCAGCTAGACAAATGAGCCAGGTTCTGGCCGAGTTGTTCGTCTGACCTCTATTGTTTCTACAGCAGACCAGATAGGAATGCTTTCATTACCACAACCCCACAATATCTGCCGGATTAATTTGCATACCTCAGGGTTGAAACTATGACAATCATTCCTTCCAAATCTATTTGGCTGTCAACGTTTTATCCTGAAATATTTTGACAATGTATGGGGAACAAACGTCTTATTTCCATAGATTTGTATTAAGGGGAAAAAAAAGTAGCTCCTTTGATCGTGCAACTGAAAATTGCTGATGGCTTGCGCCATCTGTCGGAATAATTATCAATTAATCGTTGATTTTTTTATTTTTACAGAATATTTATCGAATACCATTTCTTAATTAATCATTTCATTTACATTTTATTATTTAAATTGCACTATAAGGAGATCCTTTTTTAAATTTATCCACTTGATCCCTGTACAATATTTCACTTTTGTACTATATATATATACACACACACACCCACAGCTTTATTAAGACCACTGGTCTTATACAGATTCACCACAATGATGATTCACCAAAGCATAGATGGAGCTCCTATACTCCAGGCAGCACAGAACCCAACAGCCTCCAGGTCCGACACATGTCGAGTGGCCACAGAATTCACCGTGCATAGGTTAGCGTATCACTGAACAGGCTAGTGTGGAATCAGCCACGTTCTAGTCTTCACTTTCCTCATCCAAATGGACCACGATAGCGATTCTATTAATCTCCTCCGAACGGTGATTGTGGCCTTGTACTATCTTTTCAAATAGATTTTAATGTTTCCAAAAATGGCATCCATTGTTCAGGTTAAATGAATGTTCTACATAGCTGTGAGGCCGTTTGGCATATTCCTGCAACTATCAAATGATCTTCTGTCTTCAAATCAATAAATTAATTTTTAAAAATTCACCTTTCAACACGCCATTTCACCTTTTCATCTGCCCATAAAATTGTGCGGAACAAGGCCTCCGTCTATGTGGGAATATCTCCTCTTGAATTTAAATTGGTGGATTATATTTTATAAGACTTTTTTTCCTAAGGTTATAGCGCCATTAACTTCCGTTTTTGGTCATCGTGGCACATATATTTTAGTCGTCGTTGAACACCATAGTGTGACACACTTAGCTTTTTTTAATGAGGTAAATTTTTAAATCTCTATAGCTCATTTAACGAAAACTGAAATATATATAGGCCCCCATGTACCAAGATATGTCAGTCTACTATGTACAAGCTTGTCCCAAAAGTTTGTAAACACTTGTAAAAACATGAAATACCAATATTATTAGTCCTTATGTATAATGTCTTTGTATTATGTATAAAGTAATTGTATTATGTATTCGCCGTATTAATATTATTCGCTAAGTAATAAGAAAAACGTTTTAAGAAAAACAGGAAATTTTGGGACAACCTTATACAGAGGGTGTTCACACTTATAGGAAACAAGTTTTATTATAAAATATTAAAAATTAACACCATATTTGATATTTTTCAAATGTTCTATTTGAAAGCCTTTTTATTTATTTACAGAACGGCACCTGATTTTCCACGATAGCAGACACTTTCTGATCATGGTCATACTCAAAAGATCCCATTCTTCCTTTACCACTTTCCAGAGACCTTCAATTGTCCTAGGGTGTCTCTTTCCAAGTGCTCTTTTAAGGCATCCAAAAATACAAAAATCCATCGGGGCTAAATCAAGAGATTTTACAGGGGTTCTGTTCTTTGGAATAGTGTTAATTCCTGTTCTTTGTTTTAGATCTTCCAAATAAGCTTGGGTTGAAGATGAGGTATGACTTGTGGCGTTATCATGGTGAAACTAGACTTTGTTGCTCTGTTTTCCATAGATAGAGGGAATATCATTTAAAAATATAGGTTCTAAAATGTTATTTTGATAGTACTCCGAGTTTATTTTGGCATTTATTTCAACTTTTCTTATTTTTAATTTTCCTTCATTATGATATACCACATGCCACCATAAATCCTTTGGGGTAACTTTCTGCACATTCCTTCAACCAAATTGGCCTAGATTTTTCCACCCTTTTTTGATAGTATATAGCTCTTTTTCTGTCGCAATCGGTTAAATATACCCATGCTTCGTCATATGTAACAATAAATTTCCATCTATCAGCAGCCAATAAATTTTCATAAAAATATCTGCTGATAGTGTGTCGCTGACGAATATGGCTCTGAAACAATTTGTGAACCGCATGTTTTTTTGTTACTTTTAGGCCTAAATCTTTATTTATTTTTTATTTATTGTTGACACTGATGTTCCTATTAATTTGGCTATATCTCTTTGTGGCATAGGATTTTCTTTTGTAATATATTTTTTCACTTTTTTGACAGCTGCAGGAGTTCTCACAGATATAAGGTGATAATCTTTTGTCCATTTCTCCGTAGGTGCTTTGAATAAAAACTTGATATTTTTGTCGTGAATAATATTATAAATACCTTTTTTTTTTAGAAATAT
This sequence comes from Cordylochernes scorpioides, assembly GCA_030710605.1. NCBI lineage: Eukaryota > Metazoa > Arthropoda > Arachnida > Pseudoscorpiones > Chernetidae > Cordylochernes > Cordylochernes scorpioides. The sequence continues at coordinate 65,188,673 of CP092868.1, forward strand.
TGATATCATCTTGTTTGCATATTTTAATTATGTCAAAATAGGTAAGATTAGCTCTGGAAAGTGGTAAAGGAAGAATGGGATCTTTTGAGTATGACCATGATCAGAAAGTGTCTGCTATCGTGGAAAATCAGGTGCCGTTCTGTAAATAAACAAAAAGGCTTTCAAATATAACATTTGAATTTTTAAAAATATTTTATAATAAAACTTGTTTCCTATAAGTGTGAACACCCTCTGTATATATAATGTATCGTCTTATACCTTCTCAATTTAACTCCTGTAGAAGAGAGGACAGAAATGTTTGAAAGCTCGGGGGGGGGGGTAAATGAAAAACCTTACAATAAACTCTTTGACCTCATGATTTTGTTCTTTTGATAAAATATTGAATATAGGAAATACCATTAAAACACGAATGTTTCTTTTACCTATAGAACAAACTTCTACTATCCTTACTGCGATGGAAATAGAAGTTTGTGTTTTATATATAAAAATAAACATTCGTGGTTTAATGTTTTCATTTCCTATAAATAGATGGCGTGTTATATTGTCTTATATCAATATGCTGAATGATTAATTGGAGACAACAACAACAACAAAAAGCCTTTATTGGGGACCTCTCGTCCTATATAGGATTCGCCAGTTTACAGAGTAATTGAAGAGAAGATAACTAAGAATACAGAGATATATGTAGTAGGTATAGTATAGTATTTTATACACTGTGACTATATACAACAGCAACAACAAGCCTTTTACTGGAATCAAAGTCCCATACAGGATTCGTCATTCTAATCCTGACATAGATTATTTGCATATAATTATTTACATCAATTAGATTATGTATATGTGGTATATGGGAAAAGGATCCTGAGAATCTTATCGACTCTCTATAATATAAAAAAATGCTTGCCGACTTCGCTGTGATACAGTGCTTTGTCCTGAGAATCCTCGGGAGTGGATGGGATTTTGGATGTTTGGGCAGTCGTTATCAATGGCGGTGGATGAAGAAATCGGCACACTATATCGATTAATGAATCACAAAACACCTCGGAATATTAATCATTGGCGGCTCGGGAGAGGAGATGGAAGGATTTTCACGATTAAATTGGATTGAGATGACTCACATCTTGGACCTCGAGGCACTACTCTTAGAAGATGCACACACACGTCTTGACACACTCGTTACCGACCGAAACTGTGGTTGCCCCGCCCCCTGGCTTGGGTCATGTGGGACCCTGCTTGACCTTTGATTGGCCCCTGTCTCTGTCGGCCATGATGGTAAATTTGGTCGGGAAGACGCTTGGCCTAACATCCCAATCTCTCAGGACATTCAACTCTGGAATATGAGGGCCTCTTTGTTCTAAGTGACCTAGATACACGACTTGGATCTGTCGTTCTTTTCTCTTCTACTTCTTCCATCTCCCACGTCCTTTGACTGCCATCTTTATTTGAATCCATACAGAATACATGGTACATAATTATTTATTAGACAATATTCTTTATAATATTACAGATGCGCCCCCTATGAATAAGAATTTTAAAAGGGATCTGTATTAAATTCTGAAAAAAGAAAAATAATTTTTTTGGGAAAGAAAAAAAAATAAAAAATTTTTAAAATAGTGAGTGGTTAGATACAATGGGGGAGAAAGTAAATGATGGAAATAAGTAAAAAAAAGAAATTTGAGTAGATAGGGGTGCTTGCTAAACTAGGAAAAAATATGATAATTTTTTGGAGAAGAAAAAAAAAAAAAAAAAAAAATCTTGCCTGCATAGGTGTTCAATCTTGCTGTGTGGAAACCCACAGCAAGGGAAACTCTATGAGGTGCAATCCAAACAAAACATATAAGACATTAACAGACATAAAAAGAAAACTATAGACAATAAATTTTGGTGATGGAGGGAAAAAAAAAGAAAAAGAAATCTGATTAGCCTTTGGGGCGGTGAAAAAATATAAACAAAACATAAAAAAAAGAAATCAAAGCTCCTGTATGATAACTGAAGGCTGATACATGAGAAGTATTGCGTCAGGTCAGTTGTTCATTCAGTTAGGACAAAACAAGGTTTAAACAATAAAAGGAAAAAATAAACTTGAGGTGATTAAAAAATTGAAAGGGTGATAGACATGGATGGTGGGAATAAAAAAAAAATAAAAGTGCTGGTTGTGTACAAGTCCTTTAAAATTGGTCAACAAAAATATACACAAAAGAAGAATATTTTTTTACATAACAATGTCCAATCTTTGTTTATTATAGGGTCGTAGGTCATAAGGTTGCCAAAACTATATAGGTGCGTGAATGTATGCGAGTGTGTGTGAGTGTATGTTCCAGAAAGTAACTTTAAGTGTGGTGACACGCGAAAAGTGACGGCGGGTTTGTTTACATTCCGCAGGGAGGGTGTGACGTCGGTCACGTGATCGGAAAGGACGTGACGTCGGCTCGGCGGAAGGTTTCTGTAAAGTGGACGCCAGCTGACAGCGGGTGATCGATCGAGTGTTTGTAAAGGTGGGGAGATTGCTATTCGACTTGGCGCGCTCTAAAGAGGGTTTGGAAAATCTCTCCTATGATTTCACCTATTAGAGCGACCAAGGCATGACTGTGGACAAGGATGGTCCATAACTCCGGGAGAATTATTCCTATGGTTCGATGGATTAGTTCCACTACGGCGATGGTTATTTCGAATAGGGCTTCCTGTAGTTGGAAGAGACGGTTGGGCTGCAGTGTATAGACACTGACATACAGTAGGGTGGCCATGGGTAATAGTACAGTGGGTAGGATGAAAAGGTTGATGAGGTATAGGAGGTGGAACAAGGGGAAGGTTTCCACGTTACGAAAAAACCTTGTCTGTAAGGGAATTGGTTTGGGATCAGCCCTAACTGTAGGGATTGGGGTTTTAACTTTGGTTATATGGGTTGGACGGGATATTGCAGGTTGGGGAATATCGCGTTGGGCGATAATGTTACATTGTGGGTCAACAGGGGTGGTAGTGGTACAATTGCCTATTGTAGGAGCAAAGCGCTCAACTGTAAAGAGGTCTGGGGTGAGGTGCTCGAACAGTGGTGGTAGCGTCCTAGATTGGGGTTTAGCAGGGTGTGGTATCAGAGTGGGAGGTGCGATATAACGAATATTTTCGTTATAGTACTGTAATTTATTTACATGGACTGTGTCGGTATTCCGATTTAGAGGTTGGTTGGGTCGGTTTATTCTCACCACGTTGGGAGAGATGATCTCTAAGATCTCGTAGGGACCCGTGAAATACGGAGCCAGTTTGCCTGTATTGGGGTGATGGTAAACTTTCACCAACACGAGATCTCCGGGTTCAAAATGGGGTGTCTTATGTTGTTGGTCGTAGGCATGTTTGTCTTTGAGGTGCTTGGCCTGGGTACGTTCATGGGCTATCCGTCGGGCTGTGGTTACAACGGGGTAGGGGTTTACATGCTCAGTGAGCTCGGGAGGTAGAACGCCGAACATCAGGTAGCCAGGTGGGAACCCGGTAACTGAGTGGGGCGTGTTGTTATACACCACAGTAACGCGCTTCGCCAGCTTAGTCCATGCGGCTTTGGGGTTTTCCAAATGGAGTAACCTTAGTTTGCCTGTTAAGGTAGCGTTCAGGCGCTCGCATAGACCATTAGCTTGGGGGTTGTTACTGGTGGTGAGCAGGGGATGGATGTTCCTGTTAATCAGGAACTTCCTGAACTTTGGTGAGGTGAACGCAGGCGCTCTATCCGTGAGTAGGCGTTTCGGAGAGCCGTCCTGCAACACTCGCTTTATCACCTGTTGATAGGTGGTGAGGCTGGTAGATTTTGAGGGGAAGGTCCACGTGTAGCGCGAAAAGTGATCCACCACAACGTGGAGGTAAGTTTTGGCGTTACCATATTTGGCAAGCCCAGCTATGGTGTCGAGGGCGACCAGATCAAAAGGCTGAGTGGCCACAGGAAGTTGTCCTAGTTCCCCAAACGTGGGACCTCGAGGGTGTTTTGTTGACTGACAGATGGCGCAGGCTTTGGTGGTTTTGGAGATGTCTTCTGACATCCCCTTCCAGTAGTACTGGGTAGAGATGAGCCTGGTCATCTGGGATATGCCCGGGTGGTTGTACCGACTGTGCACCTTTGTTAGTAGGTCGGGAACGAGGGCGTCAGGGACGACAATTTTGGTTACACCTCTACGCTTTAGGGTTTGCAGTCCGTTTCGATCAATGGTCAGTTTAGATTCTCCCGAAGGAGTGAGTTGATGGTTCTTAATGATGGTGGCGTCTAAGAATCCACAAAACGGGTTACGGGATAGGAGGTCCGCTTCATGCTGTAGCGATCCTTTTATGTAGCGGACTTCGTATTCGTAACACGATAACCTCAAACTCCATCGGAATAATCTGCCTGACGGGTTTTTGATCGTCTTCAGCCACTGCAGTGCGTGATGGTCAGAAAATATGGTGAATTTTCTGCCCATTAGATACACACGGAACTTCTCCACGCTCTCGACAATGGCGAGGCATTCTAGTTCGGAGATGGTGTAGTTCCGCTCGTGTACACGCAGAGCGCGGCTGAAATATTGGACTGGGTAGGCCTTCCCAGCGGAGTGGACTTGTTTGAGGACGCCTGCAATGCCAAGTGTTGATGCATCGCAATATACCTGGCATGGTAGTTCATCCTTGTAGAGGTGCAATACGGGGTGTTGTGTGAGGCTTTCCTTCAGGCTGGTGAACGCCTTTTGGCATTTGTCATCCCAGTCCCACGTCACATCCTTCTTGAGAAGGTTGTTGAGTGGGGTCCGCAAACGGGCATAGTCCGGGATGAACTTATTATAGACGTTCACGGCGCCTAAGAAGGATTGCAGCGTCTTGCGATTGTTCGGGGGTGGGATAGCGTGGATTACGTCGGTATTGCGGATAAGTGGGGTGGTGGTGTCAAATTATATTGACAAATATTCGCACTCTTATCTTATCCTATTTCTTTAGTGCGAAGAACGTTGTTTTATCAGATAAGTAAACCGATCTCTCCAGCATTCTAATTGGACGAATGTGGCCATGTTTGTATATAAAGGGGGTTGAAGGGAATGCGTGGTGGCATTGTGATTTAAAATCTTGTGCAGAGACACTTATAGTGCTCTCTTCGTTTTTTTTTTCGTGCTTGGTGTTCTCTACGCATTCCCTGAGTGACCCCGGTCCGATCCCTACATAAGCAGAAATAAAAGATAAGTACTTTTATTTTTATTTAACTAATTGTGAATTATTATTTTTTTTTGTGTGTGTGTTATACTTTTGCGTGTACGGTTTTATTGTGTTCAAGTTACTCTTACGGTAGGCCCCCGTATATTGCAATTTTGTGTGTTAACCCGTAAATAGTAACATTTGTCATTGGCGAGCCTTGCCAGGATAGTTTCTTGGCCTATATTCCCGTAATTTTGGCCTTGAGGTTTTTATTATCTTTTATATAATTAATTATTGTGTGTTTTTTTTTTGTCTTTCTTACTGTTATTATGGATAGTAACTATTCTATCAAACTTTCTACGTTCAATGGAGTGGGGCTAAAAGCTTTCATCAGGGAAGTAGAGCTGAAAGCTAGCATAGGTAAATGGAATAAGGAAGTTAAAGCACTGCTTATGTTCGAGGCTTTGTCGCCTAGAGTTCGGGCTAGCATAGAAGAGATGGGCATAAAAAATGACAGTAGTGTAGAAAGCATTATAGAGAAATTAGGCATTTTATTTCCTGAAAAAAACGCGCGGATTTAGGGAATGTTTAAAAGAATTAGAGGGTCTTAAGCAACGTGTAGGAGAAACTCCTAATGCGTTTAGAGAAAGATTCATGGCCACAAGGAGAGATATTGATTTCGATCTGGACAGCAGTTTAGTGTTCGATATTTTCGTAGACAATGTTCTTGATAAGTATAAGGAACCTGTTGTCCGTAGTGGGGTCAGCTGTATTGACGAGGCAGTTAGAATTATGGCCATGGAGGATGGTGTAGAGAACCGCTGCCACTTTAAGCAACGGGCATGTGCGGCGGACATAGAGGAGGTTAGCAGTCTGAAGGGAAGGTTAGATACGCTCAATGCTGTAGTAGGCAAGACAAAGCACGAGTCAGAGATGTGCATTAACGACCTTAAGGAAGAAATAGAAAGGCTGACTAAACTGCTTAGCGAGAGTAAGCCGGGTTCTTCTAAAAATGGCGGTAGGCATAAATTAACATGTTTCCGCTGTGGGAAGATGGGGCATATTGCCAGGTTTTGCAAGGAGAAAGGAGCTTTAAACTACTAAACTCGGGCAAAACGGCCAGTGCTTGCTCGAGTTGGCAGAAGTCAGCCACTGGTATTCGACCAATTGCTAAGATTGTTAATGTTCGTTCTAACCGGGATCCTGTTGGAACTCTGCCTATTGTTAGAGTATCAATAAACGGCAATACTTGGCACCTGTTATACGATACAGGAAGCCAAGTTAGCATAATGGATTCAGAAAGGTGTAATGTTCTGAATGAGGACTGGGACGAAGCTATTAACAATCTTAAAATTGTGTCAGTCACAGGCCACGTCCAGACATTGACAAAGGTAAAAACCTGTAGGGTAAATACAGATAAGGGTATCGAACTAGGAGACATAAGTTTCTGGTTAATGCCACTTGAAGATAAGCGCTACGACGGTATTCTTGGTATAAAGGAGATAAGGAGATTAAACATTCCTCTGCCACCTGTGTGGGAGGAATGCAATGTAATGTCTGCGGCGACTGAAGACTGGCAACTGGTAGATATTGGCCAAGTTAATGGCAAACATCAGCAGCTGGTCCGCGACATACTGCAACAAAGATCAGATATGTTCGTGGAAAATGTCGCAGCGTTAAAAGCAGCTAAGGTTCCGCCAATAAAAATTGACGTTGACATAAATGACGTTACTTTTAGGCGGCAGTATCCTATTCCATATAGTTTGTTAGAGCCGTACAAGGTACTTTTAGACAAGTTCTTAGAGAGCGGTATCATAAAAAGATCCAGATCTGATTGGAACAGTCCAGTACATCTTGTCAAGAAGCCTGACGGTTCCTTGAGATTCGTGCTGGACCTTAGACAGGTCAACGATAAATTAAGGAATCAAGATTATCCCATGATCCGGATAGACACCGCCATGGCAGCTGTGGGAGGTGCTAAATATTTTAGTACCTTAGATCTAGCCAGTGGGTATTATCAGCTGAAGCTGGATAGTAACGTAACGAAATGCTTCGCTTTCCAAACCCCTTTCGGAAAATTTGAGATGTCGAGACTTCCTCAGGGCTGTAAGATATCTTCGAATGTATTTCAGAGAGAAATGCATCGTATCCTAAGCGGCCTATTGGGCAAGAATTGCCAATGTTTTATTGACGACGTTCTGATATACTCGGAGTCGTTGGAGCAGCATCTGGCTGACTTAACTGAGGTGTTGGACAGGCTTAGAAAATATGGGCTTCAAGTGAGGCCGAGCAAATGCCAGCTCTTTCAGGAAGAAGTGACCTTCTTGGGACACAGAGTGGACAAGGATGGCATTCATCCTAAGGAGAACAACATCGAAAAGATTAAAAACATGAGTCCTCCTAAAACTGTATCAGGTGTCAGACGCTTTCTTGGAGCTGTTGGTTTCTATAGGAAATTCATTGCTGGTTTCTCTGAAATAGCGGCCCCTTTATATGAGTTGACTAAGAAGGGCACCAGGTATGAGTGGAACGAGGCAGCGCAGCGTGCGTATGACAAGCTAAAGACTTGTCTTAGCTCTGCACCCATCCTAATTCATCCTGACTACAGGGAAAAGTTCCTAATATTCACTGATGCTAGCGACATAGGATGTGGCGGTATGTTATCACAGTTGAAGAACGGCACTCCGCAGCCTATTAGTTTCTACAGCCATAAGTTCAGAGGTGCCGAGTTAAACTACAGCACAATAGAAAAGGAGTGTTTGGCTATTATTATGGCAATTGAACAGTTTGACTACTACATCTATGGTCAGCAGGTGGAGATATACTGTGATCACAAACCATTGCAATATCTTAAGTCACTAGAGAATAAAAATCGTAGGCTCATGAAATGGGCCTTGATGCTACAGGACAGGGAATTAACATTTTTCCATGTAAAAGGGAAGGAGAATGCGATGGCTGACTGGCTGTCCCGCGACACCTATAATACTGAGGTTGCTGTGGTCGATGTCTATGGAGGGGTGACTACCATTCCCAACTATGAGAAGTCCATGCTGAACTGCCCTGTATGGAAAAACATCTACAAGAGGGCTCTGAGCACTGATAGTGAGGTAGAAGAGGGTGATGGCACGTATTTTATAAGCAAGTCCACCCGATATCTCGTCAAGGTCAGTCCAGACAGTAGACCCACTCGTAAGGGAAGGATGGTGAAGCAAATCGTAATACCTCCAGTTCTCCGCGATACCATTCTGGAAAGGTGCCATGACAGTCCCATAGGAGGGCACCTCTCAGTAGAGAAAACACTTTACGCGGTCTTAAGCCATTACTATTGGAAGGGGGCCATGTCTGATGTACGTAGGTACGTGAAGACATGCCCAGTGTGTGCCGAGAACAATGGTAGGCTTAAGAAAGCTCCTAATATGCCCATTCAACCCGCTAACTACCCTTTCGAAAGGTTATGCGTAGACTTCGTGGGTCCTCTTACCTTGTCTAGGAACAGGAATAGATACCTGCTCGTGTTCATTGATGCTTTTACCAGGTACGCTGAGGTTATCCCCGTCAGGGATTGTACCGCAGAGACTGCTGGGCTCGAGTTTGTCAATAAGATAGTGAACAGATATGGAACGTGCAAAGAAATTTTATCTGACCGTGGAGCTGCATTCGAGTCAGACCTTTTCAGAGAGATATGTAAATTATATAGTATTAAAAAGTTATCCACAACTTCTTATCGTCCTACCTGCAATTCGATCGTTGAAAGAGTTAATGGCACCATTTGTTCCATTCTGCGTCACTATGCCAATAGCAGGAATTGGGAAGACAACCTCGGTGCGGCGGTTGCTGCGTACAATAATGCCGTGCACTCAGCGTTAGGTGAGAGCCCCCACTACATGCTCTTTGGTTACGACGCAGTCAATCATGAAGTTAGCGATAAAGATGTGAGCGAATTCAGAAAGCCATCCTTGGCGGAGAGATTGAAGGAAATGCAAGATGCCAGGGAAACTGTTAGGAAATTCCTGTCTGAAAACTATGATGAACGAGTCAAGAAGTATAAAACGCAGACTGTGAGAACCTTTGAGACGGGGGATTTGGTATTGTTGGCTGTTCCTAAGGGCAAGGGGTCCTCTAAATTCTCCGCAAAATTCTATGGACCTTTCCGTGTGGTAGCTAAGGTGTCTGAAGTAAATTTCAGAGTGCGCGGAGTCAATTTGCACGATGAACAAGTTGTGCATATTGACAGGATGAAGGCATTCAGGGGCATGCGTCATAGAAAGCCCACAGCTGCTAAACGCGAGTGCTATCCTCGGAGAAGGATGATTCCTTTGGCTCGGGAAGGTGGGAGTGCCTGTCGTATCTCTCCCCGCCGAGAGATGTCCACACCACCGTTAGAGACCAAGACTGTTCCCGACCAGGAGAAAGGAGATCCTCATGACGAACCTACAGTGGTCGATGGGGCGTTCGACAGGGCACATTTCAGCCCTTATCTTCTGAGACCAAATCCTCGCCCTGCCGATCCCAGATGAGAGCTTATTAGTCCCCCATTAAACTCTGTCTATTAAAGCATATTATATATGTGTGTGCTTGGTAATCACTCATGGTAACTCACGTAGTTTGCGCAGATCTTTGGTTATTTTCTTTTTGGGAGGAACAAGATGGAAGGCACCTGTATGGAACGACCTGGATGCCTACTTCTCCTCTCTTTAGTTTTTTTTGTATCTTTATAACATGGCTCCCGTGAGCTTTTCCCTCCCGAATAGCGGGAGGTTTTCCTTACGGGACAATAAGAATGTTTGGTAGATTGGTTAGTTTTTTTTTTTTTTTTTTTTTTTTGGAAAGAGACCTTTTGTCAAATTATATTGACAAATATTCGCACTCTTATCTTATCCTATTTCTTTAGTGCGAAGAACGTTGTTTTATCAGATAAGTAAACCGATCTCTCCAGCATTCTAATTGGACGAATGTGGCCATGTTTGTATATAAAGGGGGTTGAAGGGAATGCGTGGTGGCATTGTGATTTAAAATCTTGTGCAGAGACACTTATAGTGCTCTCTTCGTTTTTTTTTCGTGCTTGGTGTTCTCTACGCATTCCCTGAGTGACCCCGGTCCGATCCCTACATAAGCAGAAATAAAAGATAAGTACTTTTATTTTTATTTAACTAATTGTGAATTATTATTTTTTTTTGTGTGTGTGTTATACTTTTGCGTGTACGGTTTTATTGTGTTCAAGTTACTCTTACGGTAGGCCCCCGTATATTGCAATTTTGTGTGTTAACCCGTAAATAGTAACATTTGTCAGTGGTACCAGCGGTGATTGTGTACCCCAGAAATTCGATGGTCTGCCTAAAAAACTCGCATTTGGTGAGGTTGAGTTGCAAGTTCTCCGCGTCGCAGAACGCGAAAAACCTGCGCAGGTGTTCTTGGTGTTCCTCCAGTGTCTCCGAATATATGACAAAGTCGTCAAAATAGTGCGCCACACAATCAAGTCCGTGCCCCTGCAGGACCTGATTGATTGCCCTTTCATAGATCTGTGGACTGGTCTTAAGTCCGAAAGGCAATCGGGTGGGCTGATACAACCCGTCTATCGTGGCGAAGGCCAACAGTGGTCGCGAATCAGGGTGTATCGGCACTTGCCAATATGCGGAGGAGACGTCGGCAGTCGAGAAATACTTGGCCCGCGCGAGACGGTCCAGTATATCTTCGATCCTCGGGAGTGGATGGACATCGGAGCTTATGACCTCGTTCACCTTCCTATAGTCGATACAAAACCTTTTGGTCTTGTCTCGCTTGGTCACTAGGGTGACCGGGCTAGAGAAAGGGGAGTAGGACGGCTCAATGATGTCATTATCCAACATCTGTCGGATCTGACTGCGTATTTCCCGTTGGTCGCATATCGGTACCCTATATGGGCGGATGGTGACGACTTTGTCGGAGTTGGTGGCGATTCTTACTGGGGGAACCTTTAGGCATGGGACCGCGAATTTGTTCCGGGAGAACACGTGTTGGTATTGGCGCAATAGCGCCGGGAATTGAGGTGGATACGGTGGCTGCGGTTGCTTGTCTATGGGGATCCCTGGGAGGTGTTCTGGTGATAATGGGTGGTGTGTGTGGTACATGGAATGGTGTGTGGAATGGGGATGTTTGGGTGTATGGTGAAGGTGGTCCGTTTGGACCTTGGTGGGGTGTGAGAGGTTGGCATTGGGTGGTTGTTCTGGTACCTTGACCCTATAATAAGAGCAGTTGGCTCTAAAAAAGTTCTTTGATTGGACATGGTGCGGTGGTTGGGTGAGTCCCTGGGTTGTGGACGTGTTGTCCGAAAAATGCGCATATTGGGTATTGTTGGCGGAAGGCGGAAAAATAGTGTGGGCCTTGCATAGGTCCGCCTGGCATTCCCAATATGTGCACCTTTCGGGCAACACAGCAAAGTGGTAGGTCAGGGGCGACAAAGGTGCATCGAGTTGGTACATAGTGCCATGTGCAAAATCGATTTTTAATTTGAATTTACGGAGGGTATTAATACCAAGTATTCCAAATGGTAGAGGGGCGTCCACCACGTGGAATACTTCGTTTTGGGTTATGGCATGAATGGATAGGGGGAAGGTAATCTGGCCTATTGTTGGCACGTGGCCATCTATTGTCTGTAAATTTATTATTTTTTTAGTTATTAAATTTAGGTCAGGGAAATTATTCTTTAAATTTTTATATATGGCACATGACACTAGGTTAACGGACGCACCCGTGTCTATCAGGAATGGTAGGGACAGTCCATGGGAGATTGGCAGACTAATTGTCAGGTTGACGAAAGGCCTGGTCAGTAGGCCTACCTGCTGGCTGCTGGTCTGGGGCTCCCTTGGTTATCCCAGTGGCTTGTGCGCGTGACGCTTGGTGATGGGGCTGGGCTCGCGGCCGTTGTTCCGCTAGTTGCGCGGAGCGCGCTGCTCGTGCGTCTCCGGAGGCACGGGGCAACTGCGGGGCTTGTCTGAGACGACACTCAGAGTGCCAGTGTAGTCCACCACAAAAACGGCAATCTGTTGGCGGGGTCGACCTGGTTGGCACTGTTCTTGGACTAGGTCGCACCGGTGCGTAGGGGCCCAGTAGGGGTGGTGCGTGCTCGTCTGGGTGCCTTGGAGATGGTGCGCCGCTGCCGCGGATCCGCTGCACCAGCCGGAACCATGCACCTAGGTTCTCTGGCGGCACAATGCGGACGAGGCGCTGGTCGGAGGGTGGCAGCCCCTCGGTGAGCGTCTCCAAGATGACCTCTTGTAGGAGGCCCAGTTGTAGACCCAGCGCGGTCTTATTCCGATAGTATTCTTCCAGGTTGGGCTGTCCGGCCAGCTTCATGGAGAAGTATTGGGCATACGTGGCCTCATTGGTCTCCGGATAGAGATCCAGGAAGGTCTGTCTCACCTGGATGTAATGTTGGGTCTCCATCCGAAGCCTCCTGAAGTGTTCTAGCGGTTTGTTGTTCAGGTAACGGGGTAGGCGGAGCACTTTTTCCGTGTTGGTGAGACCATCCCAGTCTGTTTTCTGGTCATATGTCCGAAAGAACTGTGCGGCTGGGTAGGTCCCGTCGAAGCTCTGGACTTCTATCTCCGTCCGATGGGTCACGCGGTCGCTGGTGGTCTGAAGGGCACATAAACACGCTGCGAGGCGTGTCAAGACGGCCGGCAACTCTGCCGACGGCGGGGGGGGTTCTATTTTGGGAGAACTTACGGCGGGGTTGTTGTCTCCCTCTGCGGTGTATTCCTCCGCGTCTTGCGTTTCGTTTTTCTCGTCCATCCTGTCGACTCTCTGTGGTATATGGGAAAAGGATCCTGAGAATCTTATCGACTCTCTATAATATAAAAAAATGCTTGCCGACTTCGCTGTGATACAGTGCTTTGTCCTGAGAATCCTCGGGAGTGGATGGGATTTTGGATGTTTGGGCAGTCGTTATCAATGGCGGTGGATGAAGAAATCGGCACACTATATCGATTAATGAATCACAAAACACCTCGGAATATTAATCATTGGCGGCTCGGGAGAGGAGATGGAAGGATTTTCACGATTAAATTGGATTGAGATGACTCACATCTTGGACCTCGAGGCACTACTCTTAGAAGATGCACACACACGTCTTGACACACTCGTTACCGACCGAAACTGTGGTTGCCCCGCCCCCTGGCTTGGGTCATGTGGGACCCTGCTTGACCTTTGATTGGCCCCTGTCTCTGTCGGCCATGATGGTAAATTTGGTCGGGAAGACGCTTGGCCTAACATCCCAATCTCTCAGGACATTCAACTCTGGAATATGAGGGCCTCTTTGTTCTAAGTGACCTAGATACACGACTTGGATCTGTCGTTCTTTTCTCTTCTACTTCTTCCATCTCCCACGTCCTTTGACTGCCATCTTTATTTGAATCCATACAGAATACATGGTACATAATTATTTATTAGACAATATTCTTTATAATATTACATATATAACTTCCTCTTCTCTTCAGCCGTCTTCCAGAATTTGAACAACGCAAAAGCTCCAGCTCTGTTTCTCACCACCTCATTCAACAGGAGCTCCAAAGAGAGTCCCTCAAGGCCTATTTCACTGAGGAGCACTTCTCGTTCGTCTTTCAGCCCCATACATTGATTGATTGAAGAAGACATTGATGGTTATGGATCAAGAGGATTCTTATTCATAGAGCAACTGAAGAGAGAAATCAAGGCTCAATTGGATAATAAAGCTCCTGGGGGATCTTGATTGTGGAGGTATATCGGACTTAGGAAGGGTCCTCCTGAATCTTAAATATCATCTATCTTAACTGTTGTACTACACACGCAGCTTTATTAAGACCACCGGTCTTATACAGATTCACCACAATGATGATTCACCACAGCATAGATGGAGATCCTATACTCTAGGCAGCACAGAATCCATCGTGTATAGTTTAGCGTATCATTGAAAAGGCTAGTGTGGAATCAGCCACGTTTTAGTCTTCGCTTTTCTTCATCCAAATGGACCACGACATTCGGCGATTCTATTAATCTCCTCCGAACGGTGACTGTGCTATATTCAGAATTTGAATTTAAAACAATAGCCAATCGAGTTTTCCTTGAAAAGAGTGACAGCCGTTCGCTAAATCGTTAGAAATGAAATTTAAAAAAAGGTTGCAGAAATTGAATTAAAATTGAATATTAAACTTAGTTATTTAATTAGAAGACATTTAAGTGTAATTCTCAACCTGCAACCAACACATTTGATTTCCGATAAAAAATCATATTTAAAGTTCAATTCATTTTGTAAATACATTCTAAAATTTCTACAAAATCTGGATCCCTAATTTTTTCATGCGTTGAATAATGTAAATAACTTATGTATATAACCTTTCTCCTTTTTTGGCGCAAGTATCCCTTGCGGGATATAGCGCTTTGGAAATAAAATAATTGTAATTGTAATTGATGAGCTTTACTCATCCCCAGCAGACACCACCAAAAGTCTCAAGTTTTACAAGCTTGATACCCTAATATTATTGAGTGTAGATAAGAAAGAAGAAGAAGAATTAGAAGACATTGTAGCGTTGTATTCTCAAAGTGAGACATCCCTGTATTATATTGGTAATGGTAAAAACACTATAATATATTAGCCAACAGTCGCAAGTGTAACAAAGATTCAAGTACAATTAAACTCCAGAATACTAAACATATATATTCAACTTTAAAATAGGTAATAGTAAACTATGGAATAAATATTGGTTATAATATATATACTTAAAAAACGGTAAAACAAATCTTTTTGTTGGTTTTTAATGGGGCCACTTTTGTGTTTCCTTTATAATACATTTTTATCACTGGCAAGCTCACGCCCGACCGACCAATCAGAGACAGGTAGGGTACTTTGCCGTTCGCCGTTGTTTACCGACGGAGAGACCCAGGCTGTGGTGGCAGAGAGGAACGTGTCACCAGAATGTACCAATACGCTAGAAAATGATCATCATCATGTCTGATCTGCGAATGTTCATCATTATTTAAAAAACACACAGATGACGCCTTCTGTGTTGCATTAAAAAAACACCAAATACTTCCTAATACTACCTAATCGCCGTCTTTTCTTCAAAGTATTTAATAGCTTTCAGAGAATTTGACATCTTCAACTGAAGAAGTAAGTGATATCTTTACACTTGTGTGAAAAAAAAGGGGGGATTTTCCACGAAAGTGCTATATTTAATATTTGTTTGGTTTTGACTTATCCTCCAATCACTATATTTCAACAAAGCCAACATCTTTCTAAATAAAGAAGACACGTGAGTTTATGGGATGATGTGTATTTGGACGATATATTTTATAGAGTTAGGTCCGGGAAGTGTCTCGCTGTCATAGATTTGAACCATATTTGCTAATAAGCTCAATAATAGGCTAATTTGTTTATATATATTCCAAAAAGTAGGAAAATGATAATAACAAATAAAAATGAATTCCGATCACTACTACTGCTATAGATAATGTAATATTGGGTTTCTTTCATTCACGTCTAATGTTTTATATATATATATATTTTGTGGAGTTAAGTTGAAGAAAACTCGGAAAGATTTGCAATGATAAGATAATAATTAGTTACATATATGCTATATATATATTATGCACATATATATTGTACAGTTTGGCCTCCGATAAGTGACCAGTCTCAGAACGACGGTGGCCAAATGGGCGCTCAAGGAGGGCATGACATTTAAGAGAGAGTTAATAAAAAGTAGGTCCATCTACTCAAAGAGCATCAACTCTATATGTTTTAATGTCCATCTATACAGAGAGCCAAACAACAACTGACTCACCCGTGCAGCCAAGGCCACGCTCCGCTGCGTCACGTGGGAAAACATAGGTAGATGTTTTCTTACATGTTCTCAGCACATCCCCCTTTTTAAGACTTGAAATATATATATACATTACAAACTTTAAATGCATAATATAATTAATAATGAAGACGATCCACAGGTTTAACAATTCGTCCACTCCGGGTTCTTATCTGGCCGTCTTCTGAGTCGTTAGAGGGATAATCCACAACTGGGGTCTTTTCATTTTCAACCAGTTCCTCCCCCGAAAAGGTCGGCGTCGATGGGTCGGCTGGATATTGCACTGCATATCCTTTTCGTAGATGGAACCTGTTTCAACGTAAAGTCCCAACTGGAGTATCAACCATATACGACCTTGGTGTCGATGCTTTCTTCTTTACAATCCCCCAGGTTCGCATATCTGTAATCCAAACCGTGTCACCTTCGGATAGCTCCTCCATGTCCGTAGCTCCGCAGCGTCGATCATATCTGGATTTCATATCCTTTCTCCTTCTCCCCTCCTTTCTTTTCAGGGTCTGAGAGTCCACCAACTTTGGATTAAGATTCTCTTGTGCAATTGGCAAGGTCGTTCGGAGTTTACGTCCCATAAGAAGCTCAGCGGGGCTGTAACCATTCTCCAAAGGGGTCGATCGATACTCCAGGAGTCCAAGCGATGGGTCTTGATTTTTCTTGAGGATCAACTTAGCAATTTTCACACCTGCTTCTGCCATCCCATTGCTCTGCGGGAATCGATGACTTGAAGTGACATGTGTGAATCCGTACTGCCTTGCGAAATTTGCAAACTCACGAGCAGCTCCAAATTGCGTCCCATTATCGCTTACAACAGTTTCTGGTATTCCATGTCGAGCAAATATGGATTTGCAACCACGCACCACCACATTGGCTGTGAGCCGATCCAGCTGAACCACTTCAGGAAATCGAGAATAATAGTCAATGACGACTAGATACCACTTATTCTCGAACTTGAACAAATCCATTCCAATCTTTTGCCACGGTCGTGTAGGAAAGTTGGTTGGTATCAAAGGTTCATGTTTTGAGACGGCTTCCTGGATACAGACACTGCACTTTCTGACCGTTTCCGCGATCTCTTCCGAAATTCCAGGCCACCATACCGTCTCACGTGCGCGAAGTCTTGTTTTTGTAATACCGAAGTGCCCAGCGTGCAACTTATCTAGGATCTCCAGTTTCATACTTGCTGGAATAACAAGACGACAGCCACGCATCAGTAGTCCATTTTGAAGGCCGAGTTCATCCTTGACATGCCAATAAGAGAGCAGAGCCGGTGACATCTTCTTCTTATCTGGCCAGCCTTGCTCAAGGTAGTTGACTACTGCTTTCAGGGTCGTATCTTCCTGTTGAGCTTCAAAAATCTTCGTCAACATCTCGTCCTTGATCGGGTTGATTCTCGTCGCAACCACTTCAATTCGCCTCGCCAGGTTCAAGAGCTCACATGCCCGGCGACTCAGAAGAGGTTCACTCAAACGACGAATGACATAAATCTTCTCCTTGATTTCATAACTGCCATTTCGCAGCGTTGATATAAACATACCCACAGTCTGAAGTTCGGAAAATTCAGCAGCTCTAAGGTTGATATCACTTTCCACTAGTCGTTGCTGTCCCATTATCTTCTTGAAGAGACACAGAGGAACACATGTAACATCCGCCTGGGAGTCGAGCTTGAACTTCACCTTTTTCCCGTTCACTTGGATTTCTGCTGTCCATCGCCTCCTGCACTCGCCTTCATCATCATCGAGATTAGATGAATCCTCCACAGCTGAGACCTCCAGGAGAAAACCAATTTCTTCATCAAGTTCAGAAACTGCTTTGACTTCCGCAGTCTTCGCCTGCTTATCTGGGCAGCAATTTGCAAAATGGCCAGTTTTTGAACATAGGTAACATCTTTGTCCTTCAGCACGGCAAGCCTGTCCTTCCCTGTGGGTGAAACCTCCGCATTTTGGACATCGTGATCTTGTTTTGGCTGACTTCTCCTTCTTCCTCGAAGGCTGCTGTTGTTGTTTCGGTGATTGTTTCTTCGAGTTGAACTTCACCTGATTGACCTTTTGGCTTGTTAAGGGACGCTGCAGGTCGACTTGCTGCTGTCGAACGGCTTCCTGCTGTCGAACCATTTTCACCGCCTTTTCCAAAGTCAGTTCGCTGTCCAACTGCATTCTTTCAGATAAAGCTTTGTCCCTCACTCCAACCACTATTCGGTCACGGATCAACTGCTCATGAAGACCCTCAAATTCGCAACTGTCAGCCAATTTGTACAATGAAGTGATGAATTCGTCCACTGGCTCCCGATCCTCTTGGATTCTTGAATTAAATTTCGCACGTTCGTAGATAATATTCTTTCTGACACAGAAGTGGCTGTCGAACGCCTTGAGGACGGAATCAATTTTCGTTGCCTCTTCCTCCTTTTCGAACTTGAAGGTCCTGAATATATCATCCGCGCGGTCGCCCATCAAGTACATGAACAAATCGATCTTGTCCGCCTCCTCTTTCTTCTTCATTCCACTGACCACGAGGTATCGTTCGAATCTCTTCCTCCATTTGGGCCATTCGTTGGGAGTCGAGAAGTCGAAAGTTTCTGGAGGTTGAATCTGAGCCATGTTGAATTATCTTCCAAGGTACGCAAAAATCGATATTTTGCAATATACGGGTTCGTATTTTATCCAGTTATCGCTGCCACCATGTTTTAATGTCCATCCATAGAGAGAGCCAAACAACAACTGACTCACCCGTGCAGCCAAGGCCACGCTCCGCTGCGTCACGTGGGAAAACATAGGTAGATGTTTTCTTACATGTTCTCAGCACACTATATAACACATAACTCTAGAGTCACGTACAGAAGTCACCAACAATCCAGGTTAGTCGTATTGTTTAGTTGTGACATTCAGCTGTCGTCAGGCAGATTTGTTCTTTCAAGAAGATTCTTAATGTCTCTGCATTAAATATGTTAACGCCGAGGGGGCGTTGTAGTCTGGAATCCCTGGGGGAGCATGTTAACCTCTGACAGTTATGCAACTATAACAGCGATCTTTCTTGCTGATAACAGGCTTTGAAGGAAGTCTTGAAACAACAAATCCTACTTACACAAAATATCATATTTTAATTCAGGGAGGTTCTAGGAAGACGCTGATGAGCTCTAACGTGTCTTCCAAAGACATAACAGTCATGTGCTATTGGTCCGGAGTAGTAGCTGGTCAATCCACTCGCTGAGTATCCTTCTAGCTCCAGAGGAACTGCTCTCTGTGGACGACCATCTATAGACATCAACTAGGGCCAATGATACCCTGAAAGATCTCGTTTATGGCTCAACAATAGCGTCCCTGTATCTTGAGCAATCAATACCCCTTCCTCGGACACTTGGAGAGTTGGAAGTTAAGCCAGACCATACCACCAGACTCCCTCACCCAGAACGGTCTCTGATGTCAGTAGGACGGATCCCAGATGAAGACTCGTCAAGAATCAGTCTCTAGATTGAATCATTTATCCCAAATTGCTATTATATCCGAATCACCAAATATCCTAAATTCCAATTATACGATTAACCGATTATCTTAAATTCCAAGTATCCAAACACCTAATATCTCAAATTATCTGAAATATAGCAAGAACTCGCGGTAACCATTCAACTCTCGACCAAAGTTTACATTGTTTTGTTACATCGTTTCTAAATCCTTCACAAATACATCAGCAAGTTTCAGGTTCCGTTTAATTTCTGGGTATTTCCTTTAAGGGATTTTACGGTGAAATTAAAGTCAGTTTAAGAGGACAAACAGTAGCGATGAGGACACTGTCGGGGTGAATAATTTACATATCTTGCGACCACCTAGCTGTAGGTAGGACCTCCTTTCTACATCTCCAGTTTGTCTCTCTGGCCCATTTCAAATAAAGGCCTTCCGTTTGAATGAATAATCCAACCGGAAATGGAAATCTCTTATTTAAGAAGTCAGGGACTGTCGCCCGTGTAATTACATTTTACTACAATCTCGGACTTTTCAACGGCTTCTTCTACTTTCTACCTGGGTATTACGGTCATCACGTTAGATTTTCCCTGGTTTTACTGAAATACTTTTCGAGGTTTTACTTGGTTTACCTATAATTCTCTTAGTTTTCCATGGTTATCTTGTGTTATTTTCAAGTTTTCTTATGAATATCACGCGATTCTACCATTTTTCCTTGGTTTTCCTGTGTTATTTTCGATTTTTCTTTGTTTATCCCGTGATTCGCTTCGATTTTCGCCTTGGTTATCCAGTTGTACTTATTATATTTCTTGGTTCTCCTGTGAGTATCTTGTGGTATATTCGATATCACCTGGTTATTCCCTAGTTTGTCTCTGGTATGTTGGTTATGTTCAAGTTTATCCTTGGTTCTCTTGGGTGTTTAATGTGTTGTTCATCGTGGACTCGGTTCTTTCTTTATATACCAATGTTATATCCAGTCAATACAGCACTTATATGGAAGTCCTTAGTTTTTTTTTTGCTATCTCTATGGCTGTTCCTTAAAAATGTTGTTACATTTTTGTTCTAGTTTATAGGTAAAGGTTGTTTAGTATAAATGCGCGAAACTGTAGGAAATACAAAATAAAAAAGTAATGGATAAAGAGTTAAATCTTGAAATGGCGCCCCAGTTGGTGTGGATGACCACACCCTCCCCAAAAATGTCAACAGCGTAGGTGGTCAATTAATCCATTTATTTAGGACATTGGCTGTGATGTGGTAACATCGAGAGATGATGTTTTTACCATCATACATCTAGTTCCTACTAGTATAAATATATATGTTATGAATATTTTGTTTTGTTGTTGAAAAAGATAGAAAATTGAAGGTGCAGTCGTGAAAAAGGAAATATAATTATTTTCCTATCAAGTAGTTTTTATTTTGAATTACTTGAAGCAAATTACACATAAAATTATTTTTCACAGTAATATAGAATTTATAATATGAATCCTATATATTCGTGAATTAAAATATAGGTAGGTTAACTATACATATTTACAACAAATATTCAAAGTATTCTAAATCTATGGTCAAAAATAAAAGAATATTCAATGATGAAAGTAAAATACATGTTTTTAAATAAATAAAATATTTGCATTTTAGATTATATAATACTAGACGGGTGACCCGGGCTTCGCCCCGGGATTGACCCGTGTGCATATCTACCCGAGTGATATATATTTAGATAAGATTTTTTTATAATTGTTTGTTATTAGCATTATCTATTTGTTTGCATCAGCATAATTTAATCTAATATTTGATAGAGGGCGCTGTTCGCGAACTAAGTAGAATAATTTGAATATATAGTTTTAATAATTGATTTATATATTTTTATAATAGCCTATCGTCTTCCCCGTATTTTTATACCTATGTATGGAAATTTTGGTTTGAATTAGTGAACTACTGCGAATTTGTATACCGGACATACAAACAAACATACATACAAACATTCATTTATATATATAGATATCACTTGTTGTTTGAAGATGTTCGCATATCTATTGATCGAAAGCCTGACAGTATAAAAATGAAGGAAAGTCTGAACTCCTGAACGTCTGAAGTTTACCTTTTGAATCGTATTTAAATGTTTAGATTGTGTGGAACAGTGTATCTCTCTGATTGTATTATCGTTCGTGTTATATCGTTCCAGAGGGGGTTTAGGACCTCAAGGAAGGCTGAAATACATATGACTTCTAACTCAACTCCCTCCGTGTAATGATCAAGTTTTGTCTATGAATATACAGCTAAACCTGTCTATAGCGCCCCCTCTTGGGACTCACCAAAATAGGGTGCTATAGAGAGGGGGTGCTATAGACAGGTCACTTTTAATGTAAATCGCATCGTACTACGTATTTAAAATCGGGCGCTATAGAGAGGAAGGCGCTAATTAGAGGGGGCGCTATAGACAGGTTTAACTGTATATTGACCGTTTATTTAAAATTTTAAAAACATATATTCATACACACACACACACAACATAAAGTTGCGGCGGAATGGTATTCATATATCTATAGATGCATATCTCCCTTTAATTCCATAGAAATTCTGTTATGTGTCTATCGGCATGTTTTCAGAAGAGCATTAGAGAAGAAGAGGGAGGATCCAAAAGATAAACATGATCTTGAATGTTCGGCCATTTTGGAAACTAGAACAACTAGCCAAAAGAATGGACTTGTATATATCTATTTATCCTGTACATATAGAACCTGTATTTATATATTTACACATAATTTATAAAGAAAGAGGTTAATCCACACACATTGATTGATATGGTTTTGGACGATTTAATTGACAATTCAAATTATTGACACGCTTATTCAATTGTTACAAAAATTAATGAGAAATTAAACAAAGATAAATGTGATTATTTACAATCTGATGATGGGGGGTCGGTGGAAGGCTGGTTAAACCGTTTGGTTTACGACCACAACGACCCGGGTTCGATCCCCGCATTGGACACTTTTTTCTGTTAAAAAAAAAAATGCTCCAATGGCCCCCCGATTCTTGCAAAAGTCCAACCCCACCAGCGAGTGCAAGTAACCAAACGGGGCTCTGGCACATTTGTAAGTGCAAAGTCGAACTGCTTTCACATGTGTAGACATGTGGTGCGCTTACAGTAAAAAGCAGTCGCTAACTACCCACCATGATTATCATGGTCTGTACCACGTGTACTAGGGATAAGCAAAAAAAAAAAAAAAACAATCTGATGATAAAAGTATACAGTTGTTCTCAGGAAGGGAGGCTCCTCCAGACAAGGACAGGATCTCTCAGTTCAATGTTGAGATGGTACTAAAAGAGACAGGCTTTTGCATATGGTCCTGGATGGTTCTGTCATTTTACTAAATGGAACAACAGGCCGGGGCCAGCATACAGCATATGAATAGAAGAGAGTTTGACCACGGAATCAACCATCCGCATTACATTAGAGAAAATGACATAAAGCCAATGACTGAATATCTTCTTTCTAGTTTATACCAAGTTGCATAGACGATGTATATATACATACTGTCTCTAAGCTGCATATTGGAATGTAACATAGGTGTCATAGTCCCACTACATTAGAGAATATGACGAGTAGAGCCAACAACTGAATATCTCTTTTCTAGTTTATTCCAAGTTGCATAGACGATGTATATATACATACTGTCTCTAAGCTGCATATTGGAATGTTACATAAGTGTCATAGTCCCACTACATTAGAGAATATGACGAGTAGAGCCAACAACTGAATATCTCTTTTCTAGTTTATTCCAAGTTGCATAGACGATGTATATATACATACTGTCTCTAAGCTGCATATTGGAATGTTACATAAGTGTCATAGTCCCACTACATTAGAGAATATGACGAGTAGAGCCAACAACTGAATATCTCTTTTCTAGTTTATTCCAAGTTGCATAGACGATGTATATATACATACTGTCTCTAAGCTGCATATTGAAATGTTACATAAGTGTCATAGTCCCACTATGCGGTGTTAAGGAATGCTGACACTCCCCGTTGACTGTTCCAAACAGCAGCACGGTTCTGTTGAATGGTCCGGCCAAGCGACGACAACGGCGTGTAGGAAGAGAAGAAGATCGCCAATCCGGTTTAGAACGTTGGCCTCCACTAATTGACTTCTGGCTGCCCGTGAAATGTGGCACAGCATACCGTCTGTCTTTGGAAGGCTGCTACAGTACATCGCCGCTGGGCCACAATAGGAAGGCTACTGCTGCTACAATAGGAAGGCTACAGATGCTACAATACATCGCCGCTGGGCTACAATAGGAAGGCTACATAGCAACGGGATTACAACGGCTACAATAGGAAAGCTACATAGTAACGGGCCTACAGCTGCTACAATAGGAAATGGGGTTATACATACATGCATACATAAATACACATACATGGCGTTCCTTGTTCGGCGGTACAACTACTACAATAGGAAGGATACAGAGAAGACTAGCATGGCCCCTGTGATACTTGTTCGGCGGTACAACTACTACAATAGGAAGGACACAGAAAAGATTAGCATGGCCCCTGTGATACCAGTTCGGCGATACAACTACTACAATAGGAAAGACACAGAGAAGATTAACATGGCCCCTGTGATACTTGCTCGGCGGTACAACTACTACAATAGGAAGAATACAGAGAAGATTAGCATAACCTCTGTGATACCAGTTCGGCGGTACAACTGCTACAATAGAAAGAATACAGAGAAGATTAGCATGGCCCTTGTGATACCAGTTCGGCGGTACAACTACTACAATAGGAAGGATACAGAGAAGATTAACATGGCCCCTGTGATACTTGTTCGGCGGTACAACTACTACAATAGAAAGAATACTGAGAAGATTAGCATGACCTCTGTGATACTTGTTGGGCGGTACAACTACTACAATAGGAAGGATACAGAGAAGATTAGCATGGCCCCTGTGATACTTGTTCGGCGGTACAACTACTACAATAGGAAGGACACAGAAAAGATTAGCATGGCCCCTGTGATACCAGTTCGGCGATACAACTGCTACAATAGGAAGGACACAGAGAAGATTAGCATGGCCCCTGTGATACCAGTTCGGCGGTACAACTACTACAATAGGAAGGATACAGAGAAGATTAGCATGGCCCCTGTGATACCAGTTCGGCGGTACAACTACTACAATAAGAAGGATACAGAGAAGATTAGCATGGCCACTGTGATACTTTTTCGGCGGTACAACTACTACAATAGGAAGGACACAGAGAAGAAATAGCATGGCCCCTGTGATACTTGTTCGGCGGTACAACTACTACAATAGGAAGAATACAGAGAAGATTATCATGGCCCCTGTGATACCAGTTCGGCGATACAACTACTACAATAGGAAGGATGCAGAGAATATTAGCATGACCCCTGTGATTCTTGTTCGGCGGTACAACTACTACACTAGGAAGTACACAGAGAAGATAAGCATGGTCCCTGTTATACCAGTTCGGCGGTACAACTACTACAATAGGAAGGATACAGAGAAGATTAACATGGCCCCTGTGATACTTGTTCGGCGGTACAACTACTACAATAGAAAGAATACTGAGATGATTAACATGGCCCCTGTGATACTTGTTCGGCGGTACAACTACTACTATAGGACGAATACAGAGAAGATTAGCATGACCTCTGTGATACCAGTTCGGCGGTACAACTGCTACAATAAAAAGAATACAGAGAAGATCAGCATGGCCCCTGTGATACTTGTTCGGCGGTACAACTACTACAATAGGAAGAATACAGAGAAGTTAAACATGGCCCCTGTGATACTTGTTCGGCGGTACAACTACTACAACAGGAAGAATACAGAGAAGATTAACATGGCCCCTGTGATACTTGTTCGGCGTTACAACTACTACAATAGGAAGAATACAGAGAAGTTAAACATGGCCCCTGTGATACTTGTTCGGCGGTACAACTACTACAACAGGAAGAATACAGAGAAGATTAACATGGCCCCTGTGATACTTGTTCGACGGTACAACTGCTACAATAGGAAGTGTTAGCACGTTTTCTTTGAACTTTCTTCTAGAAAGAACGAGCTGACTCACTTCGATTCAATTCGATTTATTTCAAACAACAAAAAAGAATTACACTAAGATTTAATGCGATTTAGTTGTATTTTTTAACACAAAAGAAAAAAGAGACTATATTAACACACAAAAAAAAAAAAACAGAAGAAGAAAAAAACAACAAAAAGAATGATGATAAGTAACAATAAAATTCTATGAATATGAATTATAATTAATTAATAAAATACAATAATAATAATAATAAAAACCTTACATACTCCACCCCGGTGGACTAACTTAGTCTTCAGCAAAAGGTAATGGTACTATTTTAGAGACAGTTCTAGTAAGGCGTTCTTGGTGTTTGGTCTTCATCTCGACGACTCGAACTTTTCCGTCCGCTCCCGGAAAGACTTTGGTGATGCGACCAAAGCTCCAATACATTGCTGGTGGTGATATGGTATCCTTGAGCAAGATGAGGACACCTTCCTTAATGTTGGGTGAGGATTTTTGCCATTTTAGGCGTTGTTGCAAATTGTTGAGGTATTCTAGATTCCAACGTTTCCAAAATACATTTGTAATTTTTTTATTTAGGCTCCAGCGATCGAGATAGTTTATCGGAACATTATCATCATCATTAGATTCTGGAGGGGCAGTTAAGGGTCTCCCGATTAAGAAGTGTCCTGGTGTAAGAGGATTAAAATCGTCTGAATCTGAACTTAGAGGACAAATAGGTCGCGAATTTAAACAAGCTTCTATTTGAGTTGTCAAAGTACTCAGCTCTTCAAATGTGAGTATCTGAGACTTTAAGCATCTGAGAAGATGAAATTTGAAGGATTATATTTCAGCCTCCCAGATACCTCCGAAATTTGGGGCGGAAGGAAGTATAAAATGCCAGTTGATTCGTTCATTAGATATGAATTTTTTGAATTGTTGAAGCTTTCAATATATCAAACTGCTCTCGGAGAATGTTGTTAGCTCCCCTAAAGTTGGTCCCGTTATCACTAAATATATCAGAAGGTTTTCCTCGACGAGAAATAAACCGCTTGAGAGCTGCGAGGAAAGCCGCTGAAGATAGGTCTGATGCAATTTCTATATGAATTGCTTTTGTGCAGAAACATACAAATAAAGCAACATATGATTTTAATTTTACTTTGGATCTTTTGATGTTTGGTTTAATCAAAAACGGTCCTGCAAAGTCGATTCCAATTTTAGTGAACGGATTTGATTTCACAATTCGGTGCATAGGCAGATCTCCCATGATTTGCTTGGTAACTTGGCGTTTAGCCCTGAAACACACCATGCATTGGTGGATTATTTTCTTGACCAAACTTCTGCCTGCAGGAATCCAATATCGTAATCGTAGTGCTGACATGGTCAGTTGAAGACCAGAATGTAAATGATCCAGATGACACTGTCGCACTATTAATTCCGTGATAAAATGATCTCTTGGCAATATTATTGGATGCTTTTCATCAAATTGCAGATTTGAATGACGTAATCTTCCTCCAACCCGTAATAGTCCGGATTCATCAATGAAAGGATTCAAAGATAAAAGTCTTGAGTTAGTTGGTAAAGATTTATTTTGTTTGCAACAGGTAATTTCTGATTGAAATTCAGAACTTTGAATGAAACGAATGATATTGTGAATTGAACTTGTTAATTCGCTTGAAGATAGATGTCCTTTCTTTCATTGAAAGAACATTGGACATTGAATACAAATCTATAAATCCATGCTGTAAGTCTAACAAGTTCGTTGATATTTGAGTATTTTAAAATGAAGTCTGGGAAAAGAAGATTAGTGGAATGAAAAACAGAGAAAGTTTTTCGTCTTTCACCTGAAATTTCTTTCGGAAAATCATATTGAGTTTGAATTGGATCTTCAAAGTTCACATCCGAGATCCAAGTTGGTCCTCGCCACCAAAGAGAGTGATCCACCAGCTCTGAAGGAGTTATACCTCTGGAAGCGCAGTCTGCAGGATTATCTTTCTAAATGACATCATGCCAGGAAGAATGTAAAGTCAATCTTTGAACTTCAGCAATCCTATTTCCGACAAATGGTTTCCAATGTCTAGATTCAGATTTAATCCAGCTGAGAACAATTTTGGAATCAGCCCATAAAAATACTCTATCAATTTGTAAGCATAAAGAATTGCGAATAGTATCATATAAAGTTGCGAGAAGAAGAGCAGCGCACAGCTCCAGCCGTGGTATGGAAAGCATTTTCAGAGGAGCTACCCTCGTCTTGGAAGCAATCAGAGGAGCTTTCACTTGGCCCGATTTGAAATGTGATCTTATATAAAATACTGCCGCATATGCAACTTCTGAAGAGTCACAAAAACCATTAAGTTCAACAGAAAGTAAAGCTCCCCTGCACGAGAAGTATCTAGGAATTTGAATTTTATTTAATACGGATAATTCCTTTTCGATTTTCTTCCATTGAGAGCACAAAGTATCAGGCAAGGGATCATCCCAATTCAACTTCTGTTTCCAAAGTGATTGAAGAACAATTTTAAGACGAATAATAACCGGGGACAGCCAGCCTATAGGATAAAAGATTCTGGAGATGTGGGGCAACAAATGTCTTTTAGAATTCGTTTGCTCTGGAATGTCATTAACAAGAATCTGAAAAATGTCCAAGGAAGGATTCCAACAAATACCAAGTATTTTGACACATGAATCACTCTCAAAATCCCGAAGATTATGCCTATCCTCAACCTGTTCTGAAAATCCAGAAAGGACCTCTGGGACGTTTGATCTCCATTTCCTAAGGGAAAATCCCGCTGAAGAAAGAAGATTATTGACTTCACGAATATGACATGTAGCTTTTTCAATTGTGTCTGCACCAGAAAGCAAGTCATCAACATAAAAATCGGTTTGTACTATTTTTGAGGCCACTGGGAAAATTGACACCTTGTCCCTTGCAAGTTGATGTAGGGTGCGCATGGCGAGATATGGCGCACAAGACAATCCATACGAGGATACTCGTATGTCACATTCAGTAGTCTATAATCCAATAAAGGTTCTGATGGTTTTTTTCTCCATAAAATTCTCTGGAAATTACAATCCCTAGAATCGATTCTTACTTGGCGATACATTTTCTCTATATCTTCTGAAAAAGCTATTGGGCGTGTTCGAAATCTTATCAAAATGTTGAAGATATCCTGTTGTAGTTTTGGTCCTACATGAAGAAAGTCATTTAGAGATTTTCCATTGCTAGTTTTGCAAGATGCATCAAAAACAACTCTTAGTTTAGTGGTAGTGCTTTGCTCTTTAAAAACACAATGATGAGGTATATAATAACATTGTCCTGAAGGTGTATCCAGCTCATCACTGGGAATAAGCTCCATATGATTGATTAAAAGATATTCGTCCATGAAATCACAATATTGTTTTCGTATACTTGGAGATTTTTGTAATTTTCTTTCAAGTGATAGAAATCGTTTCAGAGCATTGATCCTAGATTCGCCAAGAGTTGTGGCAATGTTCTAAATGGCAGCCCAACAGAGTACCTTCCATCTTCCAGAATTTTGAGTTTATTAATATATATTTCTTCACACGCAATTTCTTCTCTGGTTAAAGATTTGGCAGAGGGTACTGACTCCAGCTCCCAGAATTTTTTTAGAAAATAATCTTGTTCCTCCGACGCGAACATAGTTATATCTTGATTGGAATTTTCACCTGACAGTAATATTTTACCTGTAAGTAACCATCCCAATTTGGATCCGCACGCAGTGGGTCCAGATAAATTTTGGAATCTAACCTTCCCGTTAAATAAGCATGGAGCAAGCTCTGCTCCTATCACTAAATAAATCTGGCTAGATTTGTCAAAATTGGGGTCAACCAACAGAAGATTTTTCAAATAAGGCCAATTATCCTTTTCTATAAAGAAATTGGGCAATTCTAATGTGATCTTATCAATGACTATAGGATTGGCGTTGAATATTAGGTTTGAGAAATGTGGGCTAAATTGGAGAGAGACCTCACCCAATGATTGTTCTACAAGTTTGTTTCCCAAACCAAAAACTGTAGTTTTACATTCAGCAAGAGGAAGATTTAATTTCTTTCGACAACTATTTGTTATAAGACACCTTTGAGAGCCTGTATCTATGAGGGCTCTACATGTTTGAAAACCCCGTTTTCCGATTTGACCTTTATTAAAGCCGTAGAGAGTAATATCCGATCATGACTTTTGTTGTCTGCAAAACATGAGACACTGGCATGGGTCAATGGAGATATGTCCGCAACAGGACTTAACATTTCCGGTTTGAACTGATGCAAAAGAGTATGATGTCTCTTATTACATGTTTTGCAATTTTGCGTGAAGACGCATGACGATACTCTATGGTTAGATCTTAGACAGTTGTAACAGACGATTATCTTTTACAAATGTCCATCTTTCAGGTAACATCATACCATTAAACTTAGGACATTTTAACAAAAAATGTTTACCTTTACATAAGACGCATGACTTGACTCTGCTATCTATACTAGAGTTAGAGACAAATGTTGCTGAATGAAATTGAGTGGATTTATTCATTTTGTATAATTGTTTTGAATTTTCTTTATTCTGAAAACTCCCGAGACTTCCAGCAAATCTCTCCAGGAAAGAAATCATCTTTTCATACGATGGATATTCTTTCTCAAGCAAACTCATCTCCCATTCCTTTCTTATTGAACGATCAAGTTTTGATTGAATTATATGAATTAAAATCATATCCGATAAATTATTACGTTCCAATCCGAGGATAGAGAGATTCTGAATGCTTTCGTTACAAGTGTCCAGGAGATCAAGTAAATCTTTAGTCGATTCTTGTTTTACATTTTTTAGATCATACAAAATTTGAATTTATTTAAAAGCCAATTCACTTTTTTTGTCGAATCTATTGACCAAGGTTTGCCAGGCAATAGGATAATTTTCATCAGAAATATTGAACGCCCTAATAAATCTAGCGGCATTTCCTTTTAATGCAGAATTTAAATATTGAAGTTTTTGAAAATTTCCCAGTGTTGGATTTTGATCAATAGATCTAATAAAAATTTCCTTAAAACTCAGTCATTCTGAAATATCACCACTAAAGGTGGGCAATTGAAATTTGGGAAGTTCTAAATGCGTTTCACCAGAAAATGTATTTTTATTTAAAAATCCAGCGATCTATTTATTTTTATAAAAAAAATAATTGATTTTATACTTTGCCTCAAAGGATACCTCAAATTTTTCTTCAGCATTAATGCCTTTATATTTTACTAATTTCACATATTGATTATCAAAGTTAGCTTTTAAATTTAACAAGTCTTCTTTATTTTGCATAAGTGCGTAATTATCATTGCCTTCTAAATTATATTCTACTTCTGCTTTCATCAATTCTAAACTTTTAATCCGAGATTCAAAAATTAAAATTTCTGTTTCCATATTTTAAAGATTAGTATTCAAAACCTTACCTTTCTTTATTCCTATGGCTTCTAAGAACTTTCTATTTCTTCTACTTCTTTCCCGGGTTTCGGCACCAAAAAATGTTAGCACGTTTTCTTTGAACTTTCTTCTAGAAAGAACGAGCTGACTCACTTCAATTTATTTCAAACAAAAAGAATTACACTAAGATTTAATGCGATTTAGTTGTATTTTTTAACACAAAAGAAAAAAGAGACTATATTAACACAAAAAAAAAAACAGAAGAAGAAAAAAAACAACAAAAAGAATGATGATAAGTAACAATAAAATTCTATGAATATGAATTATAAGTAATTAATAAAATACAATAATAATGATTAAAAAACACCTAACAGGAAGAATAAAGAGAAGTTAAACATGGCCCCTGTAATACTAGTTCGGTGGTACAATTACTACAATAGGAAGGATACAGAGAAGATTAGCATGGCCCCTGTAATACTTGTTCGGCGGTACAACTACTACAATAGAAAGGATACAGAGAAGATTAGCATGGCTCCTGTGATGCCAGTTCGGCGGTACAACTACTACAATAGGAAGGATACAGATAAGATTAGCATGGCCCCTGTGATACCAGTTCGGCGGTACAACTACTACAATAGGAAGAATACAGAGAAGATTAGCATGGCCCCTGTGATACCAGTTCGGCGGTACAACTACTACAATAGGAAGGATACAGAGAAGATTAGCATGGCCCCTGTGATACCAGTTCGGCGGTACAACTACTACAATAGGAAGGATACAGAGAAGATTAGCATGGCCCCTGTGATACCAGCTCGGCGGTACAACTACTACAATAGGAAGGATACAGAGAAGATTAGCATGGCCCCTGTGATACCAGTTCGGCGGTACAACTACTACAATAGGAAGGATACAGAGAAGATTAGCATGGCCCCTGTGATACCAGCTCGGCGGTACAACTACTACAATAGGAAGGATACAGAGAATATTAGCATGGCCCCTGTGATACCAGTTCGGCGGTACAACTTCTACAATAGGAAGGATGCAGAGAAGATTAGCATGGCCTCAAGGACGACCATAAAATCGTGAAGCGCGTTCTCAAAGAATGACTTCACGTAGAAGTGAGGGGAGGGAGGGGGTGCGTGCCGACGTTAGATCAAACCTCACCCCCTAACGGCCAATAAATCGTCCCCTCAGATGGCAGCCACGTGCTAGCTCCCGTTGAGGGCGTTGACACTTCTGAACAGATAGCGAGCGTACCTCCTCTCTCTCTCTCTCTCTCTGGCATTGTCCTTCCTCCTCCACCTTCCAGTTTGGACTACACAAGGCTTTCTTGAAACTTATATGGACGTTTGAGCTGCTTTCTCTATGTGGTGTACTTGCAGCAGTTATAACCCACTACAACCATGATTATCATGACCTAGTTTACTGTGTACTTTTTACGCGATAAACACCAAAATAAACAGTATTTATGACTAGTTAAACACAAGATGATGGTATATAACATTAAGAACATCTGCCAAAAACGTATATATTCAAACTAAATAGAAATATTCTTTATTCCCTTCCCATTTGTTTCTCTTTCACCTAGTTTTATATTTATGATTAAAACATTTTTGTTCCATAATCTACATCCGTTGTCTGCTTTTGGCCTTCTAAAGACCCAAACTCTTATTACAATTCAGACGATCCAATATATGACCTAGACTAGGCTGTGATCAGCCAGTAGAATATTGGATCCAAAAGTAATTAGACAGAGTGCCTTTAGATAAAGAGTTGTCATAATGAAAGGAACACACACGATAAAAAAATGAGTTTGAAAACCAAAAAAAAAAAAAAAACTCTATAAGTCAACCTATTCAAGACTGGACACTTCAAGTTTACTTGCAACAAGACACTCCCGATATGTTTTTTACATTGCCAGGTCACTGTAATACCAGTTCGGTGGTACAACTACTACAATAGGAAGGATACAGATAAGATTAGCATGGTCCCTGTGATACTTGTTCGGCGGTACAACTACTACAATAGGAAGGATACAGAGAAGATTAACATGGCCCCTGTGAAACTTTTTGGGCGGTACAACTACTACAATAGGAAGGACACAGAAAAGATTAGCATGGCCCCTGTGAAACCTTTTGGGCGGTACAACTACTACAATAGGAAGGATACAGAGAAGATCAGCATGGCCCTTGTGATACTTGTGTTGAGCGTTACAATCCAGGGCTCTGTCGGAGTGTTAGGAAATACGTAAGCCACTGCCAGGAATGTCATCGAAGGAAGAACACACCTCAACTTCCGCCTGGACATCTAGTATCGATACCGCCTACAAGTAGGCCATTTCATAAGATAGTGTGGATCTATTGGGTCGCTTTTCATTATCGCGCAACAAGAAAATATGGATAATAGTGTGCACTGACTATTTATTCAAATATGGGATCACAAAGAGTCTGGCGACCGGAGAATCTCAGGAAGTGGAAGTTTCTTTTGGAAAAAAAGTGATATAGGTCCAAAGAGCCCCTCGGAAATTTGTGACTGGCCGGGGCCGCAATTTCCAGTCGAAGCTTATCCAGGAATTGGCTAACTGTTGTGGCATCATTAAGAGGATCACGATGGCATATCATCCCCAGACCAACAGCCTTACAGAACAGCTGAACAGAACAATAGCCGACATATTGTCCATGTATGTAATCTGGAGCAGAAGAATTGGGATGAAATTTTGCCTTTTATCACGTTTGCGTACAATACCGCCAAGCAGGAAGCAACTGGCTTTACACCATTCATGATGGTTAATGGTAAGGGAGGCTGAAACTCCTCTGGATACTTTATATCCCCTTACCTAGAAGCTACAGATGGCGACGAATTTACCCAGGAGGATGAAACAAAAGCAGAACAGACGAGACAAATAGCGCGATTTCACATCCTGAAATCTCAAGAAATAAATAAAATTAAGTATACCTCTCCAGACAGAGAGAGACAGCCTACCACATGGTGACTTGGTATGGATCTACACTCCAGTACCACGTATTGGTTTGAGCGAAAAGCTTATGAAGCGGTACTTCGGCCCCTACCAAGTTACCAGGAAATTATCGGACGTGACTTATGAAGTTGAACCATTGGAAAAACCAAGAACATCGTGCACGTCTTGAGGATGAAACCGTACCACGGCCCATCTGGACTAGAGGACCAAGGCATAGACGTCAGGAATCAAGACACAGGAATGACCAATCTAGCTGGGAGGTCACAGCTCTCTATAGGAAAGGAGCTATGTAAGATTTAATTTATTTTTCACTGAATTATTAAATTTAATAATCTGTTGCTCTTGATGATTCAAAACATCTTGAATCCTTCTTTGCTTTTGTAAACTAGATGGATGTTGATAGATTTTGATCTGAAGAATCGTGAATAAAATATCGATAAGTCTTATTTGCTTAATTAATTATCAAAATTCAAAACTATTTTAAAGGCGTAAGATTCTTTTTGATATTAAACAATTTCTACTGCCCTTACTGCAATGGAAAAATTAATGAGAGGGCCTGGCTCATCAGTGGTGAACCCTCTCAGCGGTTTCGCCAGTTTACTTTTAAAGCTAATTAAACTGGCGAAACCGCTGAGAGGGTTCACCACTGATGAGCCAGGCCCTCTCATAAATTTTTTCCATTGCAGTAAGGGCAGTAGAAATTGTTTAATATCAAAAAGAATCTTACGCCTTTAAAATAGTTTTGAATTTTGATAACAGATGGCGCGCTAGTGCATCATATTAATTAATTATCTTACAATATGTTTAAAAACCCAGACATGACTAGATTCTACAGAAACTGCAATAACTGTTACAACACCCAACTCACTCTGGACCATATATACCCGGCCATCCTTGTAGCCTTCTATATGGCAGACATCAATCCAGAAGAGGACATCCATACGAACAAGGCACCTTTGTTGGCTGGTATTGTGATCAGGGTGCATGGACCTATCTGATCTGCTCCATGGACAAGACACCACCACCACAATATGTTTAAAAAACACGAAAAAAAAAAAACAGTTATCAACATATATAAAAGGATTGTGGCCAAATATAACAGAATAACCTAAATCAACGTTTAGTTCATTTTTATTCCACTAGATGGCGCTCTGCCATCTAAAATGCTCACGTGATCGATCTGAATATGCATATTTTATTTTTATATCGCCACTTGACCTTTTTATCTCTCTTACTTTTCTCTCACACATATTAGTTGAATACTATCTATTCTCGATATAAGACCAAACATAATATAAAATACATATCTTTTCTACTCGAGTCTCACCATAATTCTGGAATAATGGAAATATTGGACCTATTAGAAATAATACCTATATCGGATTTAGGGCCCAGATTTTAACCACTCAAATTCAATTTATTTTTGAGCTGATTGTATTTGGTTCCCCAAAATCCTTGTCTCATCATAAAGTTGAACTGTGAGACAAAACTGAAGTTCTAGAAGTTGAGAATTCTTTGTTAACTCGATACAGAATCTCTTTAAGAACTACGTTGTCAAGATACACAGCGATCTAATGTGGTCTGTCAAATTGGTCAAATATTTAAAAATATTTTTCCCTCTTCGATGTGTTTCTTTCATATGTAACACTAGCCGAATGACCCGGGCAACGCCCGTGTTTTACCCGATTGAATGTTTTGATTCAAATACTATTTGTTACAATTATAAATTGGCGCCTTAAATAAATGCATATTTTAGTTAATAACTATAGCCTATGTGCTTTATCTGTCTATGTACTGTTGGCTTCCGTAGGCGTCTCTTACTGGGAAAAAGAAAGAGAGGATTCCATTTGGTTATTAACTAATATATGCATTTATTTAAGGAGCGACCCGCTCCAACACAATAGTTACAGAAGTGGCGTGATCGTAGCCGACCAATAGGAGGGCGCCATTCCAAAAAAAAAAAAGCAAACCGTGACAGAGGCCACGCATGACGCTCGTAACTGTATATAGAATTTGTTAGTCAATGTCTGCCACCAGTTATCCAGAAAAATGATCATGGTTGATCTCACATACAAGGATACGTTCCTTGGGTATATATGTATATAAGTATAATTATATATAATTTATATGAAAGATAGTTGGTATTAGAGAAGGGGTATTGATAATTAAAAACAAATTAGAATAATATTATTTTTAAGGTATCAAAAAGGTTTTGTATTTTAAATAACAACATAGGGTTATAACTAAGTTCACGCTGTAGCATCGGCAGTTACACGTCATAGGAGCAGCACATAGGAAAAAACAAAAAGAAGAATTGAAGGTATTAGGATAATAAAAAGAGAAAAGACATATATATTTAATATCTCGATTATCAATATATTTCGGGTCTCTCCCTTGTGACCCCCGAGTTATACGATTATATAATCCACCTTTAGCATATGTAAATATACTTTCACACACACACACAGGGATGTCTAGGAGGGTAAAGATTTTTTTTTTGCCTATACCTAGTACACGTGGTACAGGCCATGATAATCATGGTGGGTAGAAGTAGGCGACTGCTTTTACTGTAAGTGAACCACATGTCTACATATGTGAAAAGCAGTCCGACTTTGCACTTACAAATGTTCCAGAGCCCCGTTTGGTTACCTGCATTCGCTGGTGGGGTTGGACTTTTGCAAGAATCGGGGGCCACTGGAACATTTTTTTTTTTTTAAGTGCCCAATGCGGGAATCGAACCCGGATCGTAGCGGTCGAAAACCAACGGTTTAGATCCTCCTTCCACAGACCCCCGGAGGCTAAAGATATATGTGGCCAGGTTTGATAACCAAATTACAGATAGTGAAATTGGGGCTAGAGTTAGGTCTGTTAGTCAATTTACAATTATTTTATTGACATCTTGTCAATACATACAAAAGTACACAGTCTGTACTATTTTTAAAAATATAATTATATATATATATACATGATTCTATGTCGCCTCTGCCACCGTTGCAAAGTTTGGTAGAGAATCGCCAGTGGGTCTCCAGCGACACCACGTATTTCGCTATCTACGAAGAAAATGTAGATCGCGTGCTTCGCCCCTGAGTTAGGTCTGTTAGGACATTCAGGAACTAAATGACTGCTGACAGTTTAGACAGTGTCACTGTGTAGGGATATTGAATATATAAAATCTTCAATCAGAAGTCACACATTGTAAAACTGATATTACATGGAGTATATTATAACTAAGCATAGAGAGCATATGTACAACTATATATGCAATATCTTATGAAGGATATTCCCGCATCTTCCCTGGTCGCCCTTTCTCTCTTGGTTGACTGAAGACTGGATGGAATTTAAAGGCAGTTTGGTGACACACCACAGAGGAAAAAATTCTTTGTTGACGTTTTTCTTATTTTTGGTCTTGGCTTAATTGTTCCAAAGGTTAGCGACTTATGCTCAACGCAGAGAAACTTACTTTTCCTTTCAGGACGATATTTTGTCGACTATAAGCCAAACTAGTTTGAAACATCCTAAAAAAAAAAAAGTTAAAAAAAAAAGGGGGGGGGGAGGCAATTATATCTACCCCATATGAAACTGGAATTGAGGCGTATTTCACAGATATAATTGTTTATATTAATAATAGAAATGATTTTCATCTCTACTGTACTATATAAGTGCAAAGTCAAACTCTGCTTTCTACATGTAGGAGGTGTATTTAAGTCACAAGAAGGGTTTTGTTATAGCTGCAAACGATATGAATTCAAATGTATTATTGATCTCGAAGGTACATAGCAACTATATTGCAATTTAGGTTAACAAGGTAAAAAAATCTTGAAATAGATAACAGATATACATTTCCTGGATTATAGAAAGAGATCGTTAAACGTCATGCTCCGCAAAAATCTTTTATTTACTTTACAACAGAGTAATTTTTATCATAAACAAACACAGCAAAAGACCGTTATATACAAAAATATTCGTTTTTACAGCCATTTGAGAATAGTTTAAAATAATGAATAATATGTAAGTAAATAATGAAAGTAAATAATAAATAATTTAAAATATAATATCTTCCATTATATATTTAAAAAAAAAAAATGCAAATTTAGGTTAGCATTTAAAAAAAAAAAAAAAGA
Organism: Cordylochernes scorpioides; assembly: GCA_030710605.1. NCBI lineage: Eukaryota > Metazoa > Arthropoda > Arachnida > Pseudoscorpiones > Chernetidae > Cordylochernes > Cordylochernes scorpioides. Next base: position 65,226,658 of record CP092868.1, read on the forward strand.
GTTATATATATTTTTTATACTTTTTTTTTTTGCACGTCCTCTTTTCGAACAGGAATTAGAAACAGAAATACATTGAAAGTGAAAATTTAAAAAAGTCATACTTATTTATCAGCAACAATGAAAACATGTTTTATTCATCGTTATTTATAAATATCTTTTGGGATTAATAAATAAACAAATGCGCACACATAACATTGATATTATAATTGATAGAGCGAATATACATTTAAAATTACTAATATAGTGTTAATTCTCAAATATAGTATGCATTCATTATGCATAAAAAGAAAGGGGGAAAAACACGTGCCATTTATGTGATTTATGTAAACAAACTTTTCGGAAACGAAATATTTACCATAGAATCTATAAGCAAAAATTGAACTACACCTATGGAGAACCCGAGTAGTGAAGATGAATGTATAAGTACACTTTAAAATGGTTTATGTAATAAAGGAACCATCTTTATGCGATAACAAAATCTAAGCGGAAACGGCATATGTCAAGAGGCGCGCGTTAGCCAATCAGGGAGCAGTAGAGAGGTGACGGAATAATAGCCAAACCGGCCGGCGCAAATGTTGCCCTTTATTCACTATTTATAACCTAAATAACCTCGTTTTTAACAAAATATCGTTATATTTCGCCTTTATCTACTGTCACGCTTCTTAATCCTTTCCGATGTGCCAGTTGTCTTCCTCGAAATTGTAAACAATCAGACGACACTATCAAATATGGATTTATGAAGCTGCCTCCTCAACTATTCCCATCTTCTCCTTTGTTCGTTGCCGTTTTGCAAGCGACGCCTTGGTAGCGGTGCTAAAAAGAGACTCATTTCAAAATCGTCGGTGATCAAAATGAATGTAAACAGAACATTTTAACCTGTGTTTATAATAATAAATAAGGATACTTTATCATCTGGATAGAATAAACAACATGGTAAGTCAACGTGTGTTTTTCTTTAAAACTTTCAAACTTCGTTGTCTTAAGTTTTTTATAAATAAAATGTCATCTAAAATTATTTTTAATTAATTAAATTACTATCAAGTACTTATTGAAATGTGCATGCACAAAATTTAGGTTGCTAGCTTTGGCAGATGAAACTATTAATAAAGACGTTAATTTTAAGGTAAATTTAGGTCAATTAATTTATTAAAATTTTAATCCGTAACAAAAATACAAAAAATCTTGAATGGATCGATGCTCAAAACAACACTAAGCGTTTTAGGCCTAGCGCATCCAAAGGACGCTTACTTTACAAAAAAATAAGCCTCGCCTCAAAAATCGATAGCAAAGCCTTTTTCAAAATGATAAGATATATTTAATTTCACAGATGTCATTTCATCAATTTAACATTTTAAACAGGAAGCAAAATAACTAATGTTTGTAAACATGTTTTGAAAATGCTTATTTAGAAATAAATCCCTAAAATGTTAATATTACGCATAATTAATATAATGGTGGAATTAAGATATAATTGGGAATATGTAGGAAATTAAAAAAAGCAATAAAAAGTCATTTGTTTATATTAGCAGAATATAAATATACATTGAGGTTAGGCTTAAGAGAGCATTATTTCTTTTTTACCCATTAAACCAAGATTTATGATGGAAAACTTGATGTTATGGGACATTGAAAGTTTATATTATATAGTGAAAAAAAGATAACACCTAAAATTAACCAAAACATTTATGAAATCCATCAATTTTTACAAAAGAGAATCATTTGTTCTACTTTCAACTCAAGAAAACAGAAGATCTTATTAGTAAATGCCTTTTTTCAATAAACTCGAACATTATTTTGATATAGATAACTTTGATTATAAAATTTTAAGTCTTGGGGAAGTGTAGATTGTGATTTTTAATTTTAAATCAGTTAAAAAGGTGCCTTCTAGCATTGGACAGGTTTAATGAATAATGCTTGAAATACATACATAGCCATACATAGAAAATAAACACAAGGTAATAAAACCAAATCAAAATAAATAAATAGTATGTGACATTTCTGTAACAGCGTACTTCAGACAAAACGTCACACTATTTATTTGGATTTGGTCTTATTACCTTGTGTTTATAAGCTATAATCCAAATTGTGCCTTATCATACTTAGAAAAGAAAAGCCTATGTGTACATTTGTTTAATTATTAAAGTTATATGGGTGAGATTTCTGTAGACCATGCATGAAAGCACATTAGTGATTGTATCATTCTCTTCTTTCTTATCTCCACTCATCATATTAGGATATCAAACTTGTAGAGCTTGTTGATGGTGTCTACTGGGGATGAGTAGAGCTCATCAATGGATAAGTCAATACAATCATGTATTTTGGGGTAGCAGGTTGAGAATTGCACTAGGTACATGCTGGGAAAACCTTGCAACCATTCTGGAAAGTCATTGACCATAGATGACCATGTTTGTATCATTCTGAATTAAGCCTTCTTCTTTCTTATCTCCACTCAATCATATTATGGTATCAAGCTTGTAAAGCATTGGGTGAAGTAAAATGTGTCTGCCTTTGTCATTAAGACTGGGAACACTACTCAGTGGCAGGCCGACTTAGCTCCAAAAGAAATGGCCGCCTCTGACATGAGGAACAGACGCCATGTGCAGCCGCTCCAAACATGGAGTACAAATGCTGCTCATCCTTTATTCCTTGATTAGGAGCCCTTACAGGGTACTATCAGCCAGGCCAGCTGAGCCCAGGTTTTTTAGTGAGCTTGTTACTGCTCCCCCTCCTCATTTTTCATCTGGGTTTGGGACTGGCAAAGGCAGAGTTAAGCCTACTCTCAGTAAGCACAAATAGTTCAATTTTTAAAATAACCTAGTGTATTGATATACTCATTGGCATGTTAACATTAGTGGTTTGTAGAAATGAGTATTTCACCCGTATGTTTATGGTGATGGTGTCTTGTCCAAGGAGCAGGTCAAATCAATCCATGTACTCTGTGTACAAACTTGGCAAACTGTGATGCTCTGTCAGGTCCTCTTCTCTGTTGATGTTCTCCATGGCTGAAATGATGGCTGGAAGCTAAATATTTGATCTGGAGTAAGCTGGGGTTGTCGCAGTGTCTGTTGGATCTTGTCATGTCCAAGTTTATTTTCATCCCTTTAATTTGTCTTGTTCTGGAAATCTCTACTATTATAGAGTTAGCAGATGGGCTTGGAATATTTGGTTGATAATAAGAGTTTTGTTTTTACCTTAGCATTTGTATTCTTAAAGGTTATTTAATTGATTTTTTTCCATTTTCTTTCACCATGTTATCAGCTCTCTCATTGCCATCTATACCAAACATGAGTAGGTTTGAAAATTCAAAACTATTATAGACATGTATGATTCTTTTTCTACTGCCCTTACTGCAATGGAAAAATTAATGGGATGTAATAAGGGCAGTAGAAAATTGTTTTAATTTTAAAAAGAATCACACACGTCTATAATAGTTTTGAATTTTCATAACAGATGGCACGTTAATGCACCATACTATAATGAGTAGGTATCCATTACATGATGTACTGTTTGCCTATTGAGTACAGTTGGTTAAGGATTTGCGAGTTTTATTTTTCCTTTTGTTTATTGCTTGCAAGGATGGTTTTTGAGTCTGAAAGAATAATGATTCTGTGAGTTTTGTGTTCTTCTGAGGAAAAGTAGATATCCAGACTTTCTAGCAGTTAGAGGGATAGAGTTCTGCTGTGTAGTTTGAGGATATTGTTCCTTTCTGTGTCCATACTTGGAGTTAGCCCAGTATTGTCTGGTAGTAGTAGAACAATCTTTTACTCTTTCATTTGAGGAACCATCTGTGTAAGCTATGGCAAGATCTTATTTTAATACTGAACAATTTGGATTATAGATTAAAATACAAGAAAATAAGACTTATTCCAAATAATTTAATGGCATGTGACGTTTTGGCAACAGCATTGTCACTATCATCAGACAAAAGAATAAAAATGAATTTTTTTAAATTTTATATTTTTATTATTTTGTCTGATGATGGTGACAATGCTGTTGCTGAAACGTCATGCACCATTGAATTATTTGGATTAGGTCTTATTTTCTTGTATTTGTTTTAATACATTTATTGTTCTTAGAACAGATAAGGTACATTATAGACTAGAACTAGAAGGCAATAAAACCAAATCTAAATAAATAGTATGTGATGTTTCAGTAACAGCATTGTTATCATTAGACAAAAGACAATGTTCAGTCTCTTGACTGATGATGGTAACAACACTGAAACATTGCACACACACTATTTATTTGGATTTGGTCTTATTGCCTTGTGTTACATTACACTATATAGTACAGGGTGATGGATAGAGAGTTTGTGACACCCTATATACTGTAAGCACACCACCTGTCTACAGTTGTAGATTGATGGAGGATACAACCAGGTGCCGTTCTGACAAATGCTTCTTCCATCAGGCAAGGAATTTACATCCCAGGGTGGTAATTATGGCTCTGGGAGGTATCAAATTTGGTTATTTCCACACACCACCCACCTGTGTATAAATCAAGGAATTGAAACAATTGTTTAAGAAAAATAGTACAAATGTGATATTGTACTGGGATAAGGTTCATAAATTATGAAAAAGGCATCTCCTTATCGTGCGCCATCTATCGGAATAAATATCAACTATTCTCATTGATTTCTAATTATTCCAGAATTGGCCAACAGCCCGAAACACGTACGTAGTTAGCTTTTCTTGATTAATCAAGAATGGGTAATTGGCCAATTCTGGAATAATTAGAAATGAACCAGAATAGTTGATATTTATTTTGATAGATGGCGCAAGCCATCAGCAACTTTCAGTTGCACGATAAGCGATAAGGAGATGCCTTTTTCATAATTGTTTAGGAGTTTCAATCAATCCTGACAGTTGAAAAAAGGACAATCTAGTACATTTTTACCTATCAGTTGACTTGTCTAAACCAACTCATGAAGACCATTTTCTTTCACTCTTTGATAAAGTACAATTTGGATTATAGGTCAGAAATACAAGTTCTTAAAAAAAAAAAAAGATCATAAGACAGCAACTGTAGCTTCTTATTATATATTTTTTAATCTGTTGAAATCCACAATCCTGTAATAATGAATGAACAAGTACTTTTGTATGATGATGGTAGTAACACTGTTACTGAAATGTCACACATTATTTAGATTTGTTACCTTGTGTTACTTTCAGTCTATGAATGACTTGTATAGATGATAAGCCACAATTTGGATTATAAACACAAGGTAATAAGACCAAATCCAAATAAATAAATAGTGTGTGACATTTCAGTAACAGCGTTGTTACCATCTTCAGACAAAAGTACTGAATCAGCACTTTTGTCTAAAGATAGTAATAACGCTGTTACCGAAACGTCACACACTATTTATTTATTTGGATTTGGTCTTATTACCTTGACTTGTATAGATATTGTGTTTGTTAAAGCTGCAGGTTGTGTTCTGGGGAGGTTTCTCAGCAGCTTGACATTTCAACCTGGTACATAGACTGAAGGAAGGGGAAGAAATGTGTGCTGACCAAAGTCCCCATCTCTGGGTCCTGACTACCACCTTCTATGTGAATGACGTAGTCCTACAAGGCATATTTTCATATTCAGATCCAAAAAGTGATAACTATTCTTAGATCTAATTTGAAGAACTCATTAAGAGAGTTGTTTGCAGTTTTTAAACCTACAGCCTGACTGCTATGCAACTTTTTTTTCTATTATTAAAACATAGTTAAAAATATAGGGTAAAAAGACCAAATAAATAGCATGTGACATTTTGATAACAGCATTGTTACAATCATCAGACAAAAGTACTGAATGCGGAAAATATCACAGCATGTTTTTAAATAGTTTTTTTTTTTGCTTATCCCTAGTACACGTGGTACAGGCCATGATAATCATGGTGGGTAGTTAGCGACTGCTTTTACTGTAAGCGCACCGCATGTCTACACATGTGAAAAGCAGTTCGACTTTACACTTACAAATGTGCCAGAGCCCCGTTTGGTTACTTGCACTCGCTGTGGGGTTGGACTTTTGCAAGAATTGGGGGCCATTGGAGATTTTTTTTTTAACAGAAAAAAAGTGTCCAATGCGGGAATCGAACCCGGGTCCTAGTGGTCGAAAACCAAACGGTTTAACCAGCCTTCCACCGACCCCCTTTTTAAATAGTACTTTTATCAACTGTTAATGTCATATGCTATTTATTAATTTGGATATTGTTTGATTACCTTATGTTTTCATGACTGCAACCACAAACCACATCATTGACGGTATTGACTCATCCATTAATGAGCTCTACTCATCTCCAGCAGACACAAGCTCTACAGACTCATTGATGCCCTAATATGATTAAGTGGAGATAAAAAAGAAGACCTTGTGTTTCAAATCTATAATCCAAATTGTGCTTTATCAACCTAGTTATAACTTCACATTTATATTGAACTAAAATCAATATGGACAATTCAATATATTTTATTGACATTCTTAGTGAATTGTTACAAAAATCAAAGATAAATTAAACAAATATAAATGTGATTAATTACAATTTGGTGATGATAAAATATATAAAAAACTGTTCTCAGGAAGGGAGGCTCCTCCATCTTAAGAGAGTCCTCCTCCAGACAAGGACAAGATCAATTTGATCCAGACTTAATATTTATGGCAAACTAGACGAATGACCCGGGCAATGCCCGGGTTTACCCGATTAAATGTTTTATTCAAACACTATTCGTTACAATTATAAATTGGCGCTGTGGATGTATTTCTTGTGAAACGTCCCGCTCCAAACTTTACATGTACATTAGGTCAGCTGATATTACCTCCCATCTTCACCACTAGAGGCGCTGCTCGCGAGCTAAGTAGAATAATTTGAATATATAGTTTTAATAATTGATTTATATATTTTAAAAAATAGCCTATCGTCTTCCCCGTATTTTTTTACCTATGTATGGAAATTTTGGTTTGAATTAGTGAACTACTGCAAATTTGTATACAGGACATACAAACATTCATTTTTATATATATAGATATAGAGTTTTTTTAATTTATCAATTTACCAGCATAATGTATACATTAAATTTTATCCTTTTTTAATAATCCTAATAAAAAAGCCAATATATAAATTCCGCAATAAAATAAAGTATAATTTCATAACTTCCCACATCAGGATCACATCTTTAATTCAACATCCCTAGTGATCAGAATTTCCATGGAATTAAAGTCAGTTAGGTGATCACAACATTCACTGCTACTGGACTCTCTATGATAACCATATACAGTGGTACCTCGACATACGAGTTTAATTCGTTCTGCAACCTTGCTCGTATCTTGAATTACTCGTATCTCAAAGCAAATTTCCCCATACAAAATTCCCATTTAAAATCACAGATTAATATCTTCAACACTACCGAACCGAACTCGTATCTCGAATTTCGCTCGTAACTCAAAGCAAAAAAATCACTTGCTCGTCGGCTCGTATCTTGAAAAACTCGTATGTTGAGGCGCTCGTATGTCGAGGTACCACTGTATATAATTAAAATGATATTTTTAGAAAAAAAATTGTTGTATTTCAATTAATGTCATTGAGACTTTTTATTTATTTATTTTTTCAGAATATTTTATGATAACTTTTACTGATGGAGAAAATTTCGTCGATACATTTTTGAACAAAAAAAGAAAATTTATAAATACTAATTCAATTTAAGTAAATAAATACAATGGGAAGAGAAAGCGAATAAATTTAGAAAATAAAGAAAAGGTTAAAAATCTTTTTAAAAAAAAAATCATTATCCTTTAAAGAAATCTTTTATGGCTGTTTGCTTTTAGGCCAGAACCCTATTTAGTGTACATTCTAGCTGATGTCACGTGCTGTGACATATTCGCTGGCACAATGATGAACTAGATGTAGCATTGTTTTGTTGCATTTGTTAAAAGGGAGAGAAACTGGTGCATTTTAATATCACACGATAAACAATGGTTTTAAACAACCAAAATATCAATAATATTTATTTTTCTCTTTATACCTTTTTAAAAACACAAGGTAATAAGACCAAATAAATAAATAGTGTGTGGCATTTTGGTGATAAAGTTGTTACCGAAACGTCATACTCTATTTATTTATTTGGATTTGGTCTTATTAACCTTGTGGTGGTGGTTCTTATCTCCATGGTTAAACCAATTCCTGAAGTCCACTCCTCTTCAATTTTGCGATGGTAGTTATAGGCCTGGAAAATAGGTCCTCTATTGTCAGCTCTGAGCATGATATGTTCCGGAGAAGTTTCCGTTATTACCTCGTGTTTCTAATCAATAATCCAAATTGTGCCATATCACGACCTTTTTAAAACTTTACACTTATATTTCAAATTGTGATGTTTCTTTATATTCCCCCTTCAATTTGAAAGCTATGAAATGCACACATTTAAAAAAAATGGTACAATTCAGATGGTATATATAGCATGGCTGTACTGGGACCAAAATCTATAAACTCGTGGAATTTGAATACTCCTAGACCTTGTGTCACTTCATTCAATGTTGAGTAGTTTTGACAAATCAAATTGTGTGTGTGAGAGATTTTATGCAGGGTAAGTTACAATTTAGATTACAGATTAGAAACAGAAGGTAACAAAACCAATTTCAATAAATTAATATATGACATTTCACAAAAAAAAATTTCTAATTTCTATTACCTTTTTATAAGGTAAGGAGTAGGTGTGTGTTTGTTTATAGCTCCCAGCACTTGTGTGTTTACATACAGAATTAACCCTTAATCTAAAAGTTCACTCTCTTACAGCAAAACTTACAAATTCAAAGTCCCTCTTTTATTTCCTTAGGCTGTCTCTCATGGGAGGTTCTACTGCATTATATTCTTCCCCCAAAACATATAAGAAAATAAACATGCTTGTTAAAAAGCCATCAATACATACATACAGTATAACCTTGTTAATTCGGCATGATTATTTTACTATGTTCTTATCTCCCGACCTCCAGCCTATCAAATATCCAACATTAATTCAACAAAACAATAATTTGACACCATTGATAATTTGACAAATTTTTAAATTTAAATTTTGAAAACAAAATTCTTGTTTAAATATAAATTTATAGCTAAAAATACAGTACTTTGGCACTCAGGTCACACTAGCCATAGTTAGTGTATGGCACACTCTGACTTAAAGTTACAATGCATCGCAAATATTGGCACCAATATCACACCATTTTTGTTTCCTTCTGGATAATTTATTTTAAACTTAAATAGCTACTAGTCACTGGTGTAAACATTGGGGTGTCTTAGAGAGTAATGTTCTTTCATTTGAAATAAAATACAGAAGAGAAAAGATATACATACATGTCTTTTGAAGATTGATCAGTTAGAAGGCACCCTAGCCTAAAATCAAACAGCCATAAAAGATTTCTTCAAAAGATATTTTTAAATAAAAATTATCAACTTTTCCCTATATCTTCTAATTTTTTCAGTTTCCCTTCCCATTGCATTTATTCACTTAGAAACAACTATATGTATTGTTCAAAAAAGCTACTCCCTCTATTACCTTTTTGTGAGTTGTTGTCAAGTTGTAAATGTGTTTTGTGATGGTGGTATAGGAGGAGGCCCGAACCAACGGCACCACCTCCCCACTCTCCCTGGGAGATGAGGAAGACGAGGACAGTCCCGCCCCAGAGGAGGGGCCTTTATCTCTGGTGGTGGAGGAGGAGTCGCCAGAGGAGGAGGCCAAACTGCCAGAGCAGCCTCCCAAACCTGACTCTGCCGAGGAAGGTTCTGCAGAGTCCCAGACAGAGAAGAACAAGAGGAAGAGGGGCCGAAGACCAAAAAGGAAACCTCCCTTGGATTATCTGAACCCCTTCCAGAATAAAAAGCCTTGTATGGAAGGGGAGGATACAAGCAGCAACCACTCCAATGGAGAAGGTGGGGTTTTCTACTCTAAGTTGTGCCTCCTTGTCCCAACCTAGCTGTGCTCAGTGGAGAGTAACTCCGCCCCCAAGTCTGGACCAGAGGATGAGGACAACAACTCCTCCAACAACCCCAGCCAGTCTTCCCGCCAGTGCTCAGAGGATGAGGCTGGTAATGGTCTCTGTGCCCCTTCTTCTTTATACATCTTTTTTACCCTCTTGATTCATGTCTGCTATACAACTCTACATAAAGGTTCATGGTAAATAATAAATGTAGGCATCTCTAGTACTCATTATTATATTCACCCTTGTTGATGTAAGACTGCAATTGCTGAAGATGGAATAGGCAGAGTCTGGCTCATCAATGGTAAACACTAGCAATTTCTACCAGATCTATGCTACTAGTGTATTCTTCCCAGAAGCTCTCTTTATCTGTAGGTAATTCTCCAGCTTTAAAAATTAATCTGTTTGAGTGTCCTTCATATTGCATATAAGGGAGTCCATAGTGTCTTCCAGCTGGGGCTCTCTGGAATGGTCTTTCTCATCACACACCTCAGTTCAGAGATGGATTCACTTTTAAAATTATCTTGCTTGTTGTGACACTCTAAGCAGACTTCTGGATGGTGGAAGAATCTTCCAGGGTAAATTCTAGCATTACCTTTCCCCCCATCTCTACACATAGTCCTTATTTATTTATTTATTTTTTTGCTTATCCCTAGTACACGTGGTACAGGCCATGATAATCATGGGGGGGTAGAAGTTGGCGACTGCTTTTACTGTAAGTGCACCACATGACTACACATGTGAAAAGCAGTTCGACTTAGCACTTATAAATGTGCCAGAGCCCCATTTGGTTACTTGCACTCGCTGGTGGGGTTGGACTTTCGGGGGCCATTGGAGCATTTTTTTGTGTCCTTATTTGTGACAGCCTTACCAGTGACTAATTACCCAGACTTGATCCATTAGTGTGCCATTTGTTATAAGAAATTGATACTATTACAGATACGTATGATTGTCTTAAACACTTTCAATTCTTCTTTAGCAATATGTTGTAACAATCTTACGTTAGGTACTCGGGGTTAACATCTTTTATACCCTCTTGAATAATGTCTGCTATTTATTTATATTCAGTGTGCTAAATATGTTCATGACAAATAATAAACATAGGCATTCCTAGTCCTAATTATTATATTTAAATTTGATGTAAGACTGCATTTACTGAAAAATGGAATGGGCAGAGTCTTCTGGCTCATGAGTACTGTCATTAAATCTGAAAGACTGAGGTGTGACAGAAGGAAGGTAAATCTTGAACCTGTTCAATTGAGACTCCTCCAGCCCTCTTTCTGTAATCTAATCTCACCATCGTCTCTGACCAAATCCATTTTCTGGCTCATCTCTGACCAGATATTTGTTGTAACATTTTCTTCCATTTTGAAACTTCACCCGACACTATTATAATGTTACATCAGCAATCCACAAGAGTATGGATGGTCCAAATAATAATGTTCACTTTGTACTGGGTATCATCACACTTGTACAAAGTGTCTCACTCCTTACTGTTATCCTTTGAACAGTCCTTTTGTGACCCTCAATTGTGTGATTGCTGGATGTCTTCCACTTTGAGCTCTGTCATCTTATTCCAGCACTGACTCCTGGGCTCACCGGACTTGGGTCAAACTTGCACTTGCTGACCAGACTCTTCTTCTAATACTGCTTAGCTGTCACTCTGACCACACCCTGTCATTCCAGTACCTACTGCAAGAATCCTGCAGTCTCTCTCCTTGACACACCTTCTTCCTTGTGTCTCACCCTCAGTTCCACCATTCACCACGTTGCCTGTAGTGTGGTGGCTCTGACATTACAGTATTATTGTTTATATAGTCTTCTACTGCTGTATTGGTGATTGACAGAGAGATATCAGCCAGTAGTACAGCACAGATTTTCTTTCTTTCTTTTAAACTTTGTGTTGTGTTTCAGGCACAGATTCAAAGAAGAAAAAGGTTCACGAAGCTCCTAAAGAACAGGACATACGAGTACCTTTGAAATATGGGTAAACTTATTTAATATTTAATTATATTGCAACTTTATATGCAGCTTTGTATTTTATATGTAAATTATTTTCAAGTTTTAAATGTGAGGTATTTGCTAACAAAAATAAACTTTTCTTCTATATCATTTATTGCTAGAGGGGACGCCTCTCTACAAAGGACAGTTTTTATCACCAAAATGGCCATTTTTACTATTTAGCAATCTGGTAAGAGCACACTTTCTACAAAGAACACTTTTGCTCTGCTGCAACTAGACAACTAGATATTGTTCTACTGTAATTTTGCATATAGTCCCAGAGGCTCCTCGAGAAATCAAGAAATAGGTATTTAAGGCCTTAGATTTCTGTCCACTAGATGGCGCTCTGCCATCTAAATATATCTATATATAATGACCGACCGCTTCTACAAGGCATAACCCCTATAAGGGGAGAACCAGCTTAAATAAATTTGCCAATTCCTGATTATTTCACACATTCTCCCATATAAAACCTTAACTACCATCTTATTCTATAAGGCTGCTTGAAGATTAAACTGCAAGATTTGAACTGTAGGAGTTCCCATTATATATCTGTATCATATGTAAATATAGCTCTCTCTAAAATTTGGCTTACAATCACTAGCTTACACGACTAAATACAAATGTGAATATCTGCCATTGTTATATCAGTGTTCTCTAGTTGTGAAGATGGTAACACTGTGGTTACTATAAAATAGAGATAGACCCTGAGCAATAACTTTCTCCTGGTGAATCCATGTGTGTGAATAATCAACTCAGCTATTCCACCTGGAATGAATATTTATATATACACACTCTCTCTGGCTATTCCTCTCCCTAAAAGCTGCTCAGAATATTGGAAGAAAGACTTTTGCCTGAATTGGGAGTTAGGTGGAAATGACATTCAAGACACGGGATGTCTCAATGTATTCTTTATTGTTCCTGGCTCCAGGGGGAAAGACAAAAATTGGCAGTTTTCCATGCCTATCAACAAGTCTGATTTACCTTCTGATTTATAGTCCAATGAGACATCTTGTACTACCATTTCTTCAGTTCAGCAGAGAAGTTTAGAATGTGGTTAAAAATGAAAAAGATAACAAGAGGACATGTACAGTCTGTGGTTGTTGAATTTATCACCTCTAAGAAGACGGTGTATAGCTGTTTATTTATTGGTACCATTGCTTAAATACCAATATTCCACCCTACAGTTTCAGATATATAAGAAGAATCACTCAATACAATATTTGAACTCTTAAAAAGTGTTAAGCTGGTAGATTAAACTGGTGAAATGGCTTGGAAGGTTCACTACAAATGAGCAATTCTCCCCAATATTATTTTACTACAATGTAAGGGACAGGAAATTTATTTTATATATGTGAAAAATATTGCCAAATAGTTATTTATAGATGGTGTGTTATTGCCTTCCCATTATTTATTTTTCTTCTTAGTCTATATGCACAAGAAGTAGACTTAATAGAAGGTTGTTATATCTATATATATAAAAATGAATGTTTGTTTGTATGTCTGGTATACAAATTCGCAGTAGTTCACTAATTCAAACCAAAATTTCCATACATAGGTAAAAAAATACGGGGAAGACGATAGGCTATTTAAAAATATATATAAATCAATTATTAAAACTATATATTCAAATTATTCTACTTAGCTCACGAGCAGCACCTCTAGGGGTGAAGATGGGAGGTAATATCAGCTGACCTAATGTATATGTAAAGTTTGGAGCGGGACGTTTCACAAGAGTGACATCCACGGCGCCAATTTATAATTGTAACGAATAGTGTTTGAATAAAACATTTAATCGGGTAAACCTGGGCGTTGCCCGGGTCATTCGTCTAGTAAATATATAAACAAACCCTTTATTAAGAAATGTAGATTTCTATATCAAAATCCACTCAGAATTCAAAGACCAGCAATACTATAAAACTGAAACAACCTCCATATTCACTATAGAAGAAGACACACAAGTTAGAGATAAGAACTTTTATAAGAGGACAATCTACAAGCTTTCAGACCCTTCTACAGGTAAAAACTGCCTTTGTACTTGTAGAAGAGCGTCTTGCCTGAAATCTTGTATGACCGTTCTCTTATAAAAGAAGCTCTTCTCCCTGACTTTGTGTTTCTTCTTCAATAGAACCCATTTGTTAAAAAACACTCTAGGATTGAAACTTACTGATTATGTATATGTCATAATATATACTCTTCCTGGAATAATAAAACAAACCTACAGTCAACCCAGAGAGAGATGGGCAGCTAAAGGGTGTCACTTTAGACATCAACGACATTCCAAGGGGCTCCTGGGGTCCGTCACTTAACACCTTGGGACTTTGGGGACAGTGGGGGATTGTGTGCAACACGAACGGCCGCTCAGCGGTGGCAGGCCCCTCTCGCTCCCTCTCTCTCGCGGATTGCCTGGGTTCCATCTTCCAAATCGTGGTGTGATTATTTCTCTTTCCCCACCACATTATTATCACTATATTGCCACATATATATGTCAACAATGGATTGAATCACCTATTGTTTTATGACTGTAGAGAGCTCTATCCTGGTCTCCAGTTTCAAAAAGTCTTTTTTTTTTCTTTTTCAAATTGTATAATCATGTTCCGCGAAGCCCAGAATAACCTGGTTATAATAAAGTTTTATTGTATTATTTATATAGCTTCATCCTTCTACTAAATGAATTGTTGATAAATGTACCTCTTTTAATTATCACAAATTAGTTGGCCTTTAAAATTGAATTTTTGTTTTATTATTATTTTTTCTGTATGTGATATTTATGGTTATTTTATATACAATTTGTGTAATGAAATGTCAGTTTGGTATGTTTCAAAAACAAGAAATTCTAGTACACTATAAATTTAATTTCTTTCACTATATTTTTTGTTGTTTGTTGTATATTGTTTGTCATTCATGATCCAATGATTCCGCCTTCACACACTATATCAAGCATGTCAAACTCGCGGCCTGCGGGCCTCATGGGGCCCACAACGAATAAATTTGCGGCCCACCAGACAATATATTTTAATAAAATTTTTTTTTATAAATTAAAAAAAAAATTAATAAAAATTTGTAGCCTAATTTTTAAAAATTGTAATCTATATATCGTCCCTACAACTGCAAACTATCGAATGTGAAAAATTCAATTTTGAAGGAGAGAGAAATGAAGAGACCATGTGGCCTACCCTCAGTAGAGGAAGGCATTGAAGGAGGGAGAATTTCTCCCTCCTTCAATGCCTTCCTCTACTGAGGGTAGGCCACATGGTCTCTTCATTTCTCTCTCCTTCAAAATTGAATTTTTCACATTCGATAGTTTGCAGTTGTAGGGACGATATATAAAAATGAATGTATGTGTGTCTGTTTGTTTGTTTGTCCTTTATGCCTGACCAAACCACTCATTGGATCGCCATGAAACTTTGGGAAGTTATTTAGTATAGTACTGGGAAGGTTTCTAGCAAATAAAATTTTTGAAATAACTTTTCGCCTAGAAATAATCAAGATAAATATTCTAATTTATCTGTTATAATTCAACAATCTGCTCTAAATATTATCATGATGAAACGATGATTTTGTAATGTAGAAAATTAGGAAAGACAAAATTCAGGATGACACGGCAATTTATTTGAGACAAGAATAATGATACAATTCAAAGGCAAGATACTATTCCTTTAACTTCCAATTACCGAAGGAACCAATTAATATTGATTTTATTCAACTTATCGAGTATTTTTCAAGGGACCGGGAAAAAATGTTCACTTTATCGAGAGATTCGTTAAACAAACCTTTACTCGGGTAAAACCCGGGCGAAGCCGGGTACATCCATACAAGAATAATGATACAATTCCAAGGCAAGATACTATTCCTTTAACTTCCAATTACCGAGGGAACCAATTAATATTGATTTTATTCAACTTATCGAGTATTTTTCAAGGGACCGGGAAAAAAATGTTCACTTTATCGAGATATTCGTTAGACAAACTTTTACTCGGGTAAAACCCGGGCGAAGCCGGGTACGTCCGCTAGTTATACATAATTTATTTACTTATATATTTGCCTTATTCTGTCTGTCTGTCTGTCTGAAGCTCACGGATAGAATGCGCGCCCATTGGCCGCCAGCAAACACGTGACCCCCCTGCCCGCCCCCCTCTAGACAACCCTGTTATCAGCTGTGTGTTACATCCACCTGTCTATACAGACCACCCTGTCTATAGCGGTCACCCTAGGCAACCCTGTTATCAGCTGTGTGTTACATCCACCTGTCTATACAGACCACCCTGTCTATAGCGGTCACCCTAGGCAACCCTGTTATCAGCTGTGTGATACATCCACCTGTCTATACAGACCACCCTGTCTATAGCGACCACCCTAGACATCCCTGTTATCAGCTGTGTGATACATCCACCTGTCTATACAGACCACCCTGTCTATAGCGTTCACCTTCGGCAACCCTGTTATCATCAGTGTGATACATCCACCTGTCTATACAGACCACCCTGTCTATAGCGGTCACTTTCGGCAACCCTGTTATCAGCTGTGTGATACATCCACCTGTCTAAACAGACCACCCTGTCTATAGCGACCACTCTAGACAACCCTGTTATCAGCTGTGTGATACATCCACCTGTCTATACAGACCACCCTGTCTATAGCGACCACCCTAGACAACCCTGTTATCAGCTGTGTGATACATCCACCTGTCTAAACAAACCACCCTGTCTATAGCGACCACTCTAGACAACCCTGTTATCAGCTGTGTGATACATCCACCTGTCTATACAGACCACCCTAGACAACCCTGTTATCATCAGTGTGATACATCCACCTGTCTATACAGACCACCCTGTCTATAGCGACCACTATAGACAACCCTGTTATCAGCTGTGTAATACATCCACCTGTCTAAACAGACCACCCTGTCTATAGCGACCACTCTAGACAACCCTGTTATCAGCTGTGTAATACATCCACCTGTCTAAACAGACCACCCTGTCTATAGCGACCACTCTAGACAACCCTGTTATCAGCTGTGTGATACATCCACCTGTCTAAACAAACCACCCTGTCTATAGCGACCACTCTAGACAACCCTGTTATCAGCTGTGTGATACATCCACCTGTCTATACAGACCACCCTGTCTACAGCGACCACCCTAGACAACCCTGTTATCATCAGTGTGATACATCCACCTGTCTATACAGACCACCCTGTCTATAGCGACCACTATAGACAACCCTGTTATCAGCTGTGTAATACATCCACCTGTCTAAACAGACCACCCTGTCTATAGCGACCACTCTAGACAACCCTGTTATCAGCAGTGTGATACATCCACCTGTCTATACAGACCACTCTGTCATAGCGGTCACCCTAGGCAACCCTGTTAACAGCAGTGCGATACATACACCTGTCTATACAGACCACCCTGACTATAGCGACCACTCTTTATGAAAATCCACAATTCTAATTTTATATTTTCAAGACACACACAGTTTGGGGCGGGAAGTTTCACAAGAGAGACATCCACGGCGCCAATTTATAATTGTAACGAATAGTATTTTAATTAAAACATTTCTAAATTATATACGCACTCGGGTAAACCCCGGGCGTTGCCCGGGCCTTTCGTCTAGTTTATTAATAACGAACCACTGGTCGCCATACATAAGTCGTAAGTTTTGATAATATTATACCTACATACATAACGTATGTACATCGCCATAAGTATTGTGTGCCTTAAAGTTTAAAGAAAATATTCTTTCGGAGTACTAGAAAAAAATTTTTTTTTTAAGTTACGTTCAATAATTTGTGCAGTTATTCTGTGTCTGGTAAGTTAAAAAATATTAATTAAAAAAAAAATTAAAATATTAATTAAATTGTTTTATTATTTTGTGTTAGCGATTACTAATTTTTTTTCAGACCTTTGTATTCAATATGTCTTCATCAAAACCAAGTGGCAGTAAAACTAAACGAAAAATTGCTGACGAACATAGGAATTTTCAAGAAAAGTGGGAAATAGAGTATTTTTGCTCTGAAGTAAAAGATAAAATCATCTGCTTGATATGTAATAATGCTATTAGTGTACCAAAATTATATAACATTAAACGTCATTATGAACAACATAAATCAAAATATGATACCTACGAAGGTTTAATGAGACAAGAAAAGTTAAAAGAGTTCAAGTTGGGAATGAAAAAACAACGGTTTATGTTTACTAAAGTATCACAAGAGAGTGAAGCGGCGGTGCCTGCAAGCTACGTTTTATCGGAGATGATAGCTAAACACTCAAAACCTTTTACTGAAGGTGATTTCATCAAGGAATGTTTAATTAAAGCTGCAGAAATTGTTTGTCCTGGAAGTGTGAAGACATTTCAAGCAATATCTTTGTCTCGAAATACCGTTGTGGAAAGAGTTACTGATATGGCCAGAAATTTAAATGATCAGATAAAAGAAAAATCATCTTGTTTCGAAGCATTTTCCATAGCCTGTGATGAGAGTGCGGACATTGGGGGCGTAGCTCAGTTAGCTGTTTTTTTTTTCGAGCTTGCGACACGGATTTCAACATTTTTGAGGAATTATTGGAACTAGTACTGATGCATGGCACTACTACAGGAGAAGATATATTTAATTGCGTTTATGATCTTCTGCAAAAATACAATTTACCTCAATCAAAATTGACTTCTGTAGCAACAGATGGAGCTCCTTCAATGACTGGAAAAACCAACGGTTTCGTAGCATTACTGCAAAAAAAACTAAGTGAAATTTCTGATGGTTCCAATATTCATCATACGCATTGCATTTTACATCAAGTATTATGTACGAAGGTAATAAAAATGGAAAATGTGTTGACACCTATCAAAAAAATCATCAATTTCATAAGATCTTGAGGTTTAAATCAGCGACAGTTCTCTCTGTTCTTAACTGAATTAGAAAGCAAATATTCAGGTTTATCATACTATACCGAGGTACGTTGGCTATCATGCTCCAAGGTTCTTAAACAATTTTGGGACTTGAAAGAAGAAATATGTCAGTTTTTAATAACCAAGAATCAAGACATCACTTTGTTTTCTGATCAAGTATGGTTGCAAGATTTTTCCTTCATGGTTGACCTAACAAAACACTTGTCGGATTTAAATTTGAAACTGCAAGGAAAGGATCAGATCATTACCAACATGTGTGACCAAGTTAATGCATTCAAATGTAAGCTAGTTCTTTGGGAAAAGCAGTTGAAAAACGAAGATTTAATGCACTTTCCGACATGCAACATGTATAAATCAAGTTTAGGTGAAACTGCATCGTATCAAAAATATGCGGAAAAAAATTTAAGTCTTAGAAATGAATTTGAAACAAGGTTTTCTGATTTCAAATCTTTGGAAGGCAAGTTTACTTTGTTTTCTTCGATTTTCTCGATAAATATAGAATCAGTACCTAATCATATGCAAATGAGTGTAATAGATATCCAGTGCGATTCAGATTTAAAGGCAAAATTCATTGAAGTTGGCGTTTCTGAATTTTACAAATATTTGCCAGCCAGATTTGAAAACACTCGAAAATTAGCATATGAAATTATGTCCTTGTTTGGAAGTACTTATCGGTGCGAGCAGTTATTTTCACTTATGAAAGGAAATAAGGTCGAGAATTACTGACGTATATTTAAAATAAAGACCTTGGGTCAGTTTTAAAATTAATCACTGCGAACAAGATTTCCCCCGAAGTAGGAAAGATGGTAGCAGAAAAGAGATGCCAAATATCAGGGAGAAAATATTAACTTTACTTTCTTTTTTCTTATTAGTATTTTTTAAAATAAACCTACATAAATGTTACTATAAAAATTTAATTACTTGTTTTCTTTTTTTGCGGCCCACATAATCTTATTACTTTTTTATTTGGCCCGTGTTAGGATTTGAGTTTGACATGCTTGCACTATATCAATCTCTTATCATAAAATTTTCAAAACTATCTAATTAGGGAAAAAAAAGTTCTTTGCTACACTTTTATTATCTCTTTTCTAAATATCCGACAATATTTGTGTGTGTGGTGGAAGAAATCAATAAATATGTTTTTTTTTTAGCTTGAAAGATACTAGCAGCTTTTGGGGAGCAGCTCAAATGCCTGCTAGCTAAAGAATAATTCATTTAAGATCTCTAGCATATATACCTGACTTAAGGCGATTAGAATAAAGAAAAGTCTAACTGCTTTTCACATGTGGTGCACTTACAGTAAAAAAAAGTATTCAAAACAACGTCATTTTAATCACACTACAGTAAAAAAAAGTCGCCTCTTTCTACCCACCATGATTATCATGGCCTGAACGACATGTACTAGGGATAAGCAAAAAAAAAAAGAAAGAAAAGATTACGTATTTGCATATCTACAAAAAGATTTGAGCCGGCCAAAGAAAAACAACAACAACAACTTTATATAAAATAACGCAGCACCATCTGGCGGCCGACTTCACAGAGTTTGTTCTAGAAAATTCAAAATAAAATAAAAACATTTTATATAAAATATATATACCCAGTGCAAGTAATACAAGCCCAGCTTGTTTGGGATCATGTTCCCAGAGCTGCCCTCATGATAAGTGAGCTAACAGCCATGTGGTGGCCAGGTGGAGGAGACAGACCATCATCCGGTGCATCAGCAAGTGTGGGGTGCGAGGAGAGGTGGTCTACTACGCCCCCTGTGGCAAGAAACTCAAACACTACCCAGAGGTCACCAGGGTGAGTCACAACCCTAACTAAATCTCAGAGAAATAATAGTCACTCACCATGCCAATTTTCCCCCCTAAAATCTTGATAAATTCCCATTCAAAGTACCATCTTTTAGTGCAATTTTTAAAGGGAATTGTGGGGTTGGAATTTGTAAAAAAATATATATACAGTAAAACCCCGCTAATACAAACCCCAGGTATAGCGACCCTTCCCTTATAACGAACCTAAGGCGATTCCCAATTCCATTTCATTGAAAATACCATCATTATCATGAACTTTACGATTTTTAAAATAACAACTACCCCTATAACGAACTTATTTTAAGTCCCAAAATCACTTCACTTCAGGGGAATGGTAAAAGGATGGTAGTTTAGGTTCTATACAGCTTCACTCCAGGAGAATGGATTAAGGATGGTAGTTTAGGTTCCTATACGGCTTCACTCCAGGGAAATGGTATAAAGGATGGTAGTTTAGGTTCCTATACGGCTTCACTCCAGGGAAATGGTATAAAGGATGGTAGTTTGGGTTCCTATACGGCTTCACTCCAGGGAAATGGTATAAAGGATGGTAGTTTAGGTTCCTATACGGCTTCACTCCAGGGAAATGGTATAAAGGATGGTAGTTTAGGTTCCTATACGGCTTCACTCCAGGGAAATGGTATAAAGGATGGTAGTTTGGGTTCCTATACGGCTTCACTCCAGGGAAATGGTATAAAGGATGGTAGTTTAGGTTCCTATACGGCTTCACTCCAGGGAAATGGAATAAAGGATGGTAGTTTAGGTTCCTATACGGCTTCACTCCAGGGAAATGGTATAAAGGATGGTAGTTTAGGTTCCTATATGGCTTCACTCCAGGGGAATGGTATAAAGGATGGTAGTGTAGGTTCCTATACGGCTTCACTCCAGGGAAATGGTATAAAGGATGGTAGTTTAGGTTCCTATACGGCTTCACTCCAGGGAAATGGAATAAAGGATGGTAGTTTAGGTTCCTATACGGCTTCACTCCAGGGAAATGGTATAAAGGATGGTAGTTTAGGTTCCTATAAGGCTTCACTCCAGGGGAATGGTATAAAGGATGGTAGTGAAGGTTCCTATACGGCTTCACTCCAGGGAAATGGTATAAAGGATGGTAGTTTGGGTTCCTATACGGCTTCACTCCAGGGAAATGGTATAAAGGATGGTAGTTTAGGTTCCTATACGGCTTCACTCCAGGGAAATGGTATAAAGGATGGTAGTTTAGGTTCCTATACGGCTTCACTCCAGGGAAATGGTATAAAGGATGGTAGTTTAGGTTCCTATACGGCTTCACTCCAGGGAAATGGAATAAAGGATGGTAGTTTAGGTTCCTATACGGCTTCACTCCAGGGAAATGGTATAAAGGATGGTAGTTTAGGTTCCTATACGGCTTCACTCCAGGGGAATGGTATAAAGGATGGTAGTGTAGGTTCCTATACGGCTTCACTCCAGGAGAATGGATTAAGGATGGTAGTTTGGGTTCCTATACGGCTTCACTCCAGGGAAATGGTATAAAGGATGGTAGTTTGGGTTCCTATACGGCTTCACTCCAGGGGAATGGTATAAAGGATAGTAGTTTAGATTCTTATACAGCTTCACTCCAGGGGAATGGTATAAAGGATGGTAGTTTGGGTTCCTATACAGCTTCACTCCAGGGAAATGGTATAAAGGATGGTAGTTTAGGTTCCTATACGGCTTCACTCCAGGGGAATGGTATAAAGGATGGTAGTTTAGGTTCCTATACGGCTTCACATCAAGGAAATGGTATAAAGGATAGTAGTTTAGGTTCCTATACGGCTTCACTCCAGGGAAATGGTATAAAGGATGGTAGTTTGGGTTCCTATATGGCTTCACTCCAGAAATTCCATAATTCACTAATAAAATTTGGCTTGTCATATATGTTGTCATTTTTAGTTTGAAGTAAAATATTGTTCTAACTTCTACTTGTTTATACATTTTAAAGACTTTAGAAAAAAAAAATTTCATTTTGAAAAATAGAAGACTTCAAGCTATTTTAGCGTTAAGTTCAGATACCTTCAAAATGTTACACCAAATTTGTTCTTGCAGCCTTAATGTTCAAGTTGACATATCAATTAAAATTGAAACTTCCCGATGCAACATTTTTTGTACAATTAAATGTACTTCTACAGACATGGCTGAAATGGGCGGAACATGTTTGTGAGGGATCAGTGTCGTTAATGTTAAGGCTGAAACCAATGGAGAGGGAACTATTTGCGAGCAAAGCCTTCTTCCCAACAATAAAAAGAAGAGTTATTTCTCTCATTGCAGTAATGTCTGTAGGGAAGTAATTTTCATTTCCTCAATGCAGGTGTTGTAATGTACTAGAGATGTAAATATCCACACCAAGTAAAGAACAACCCTCCATTTAATTGATGAGTGGTGTGGGCTTACAGTACATAGAGAAACACAACCTAAAGAATGTGAAGAGGCACAACTTCAGCTTCAGCCCCAAGATCCACGTGGGGGAGTACTTGGAGCCTGTGCCAGGCAAGGTTGGGGTGAGTGTCCACACCTGCAGCAGGGTTCTAGGTCCCTCTCCTCCTCACTCGCTGCTCTAACACACTGCTGTTCTCTGGCTGCTTTAAGGTGCTTAAATCTGCTCTAACCAGGGGGAAATCAGTAAGTCTTTAACCTCTCTTCCTTCCTTCCTTACCTTTTCTAAATCTCCTCTTTGTTGTTGTCTTGTGAGTCCGTCCATTCTTTGTTTCTGATTGTTGTCATTTTTGGTTTTCTCTCCCCGTTTTTCCTATTTCTTCACCAGCATGCTTCCCCCCACCCCATTTTTATTCTCTGCACTTCCAGCACGTATTTATTCCCATGTAAATATATATAGCATGTAGCACTTTAAATTCTTATATGTTTAGTAGATGGTTGTTTTTGTAGTCATTTTTATTTATTTTTTGTTGGAAATTCTCTGTGTTTGTTATTTGTGTGCTTCATTGTTGTGATACCGACAGTTTTCTTTCAAGCAAATCTTTGTTCATCTTCAAAAGAATTCTTTGTCAATCAATTTTATCTCTAGTTTCTCTGTTGGTCTTTTTTTCCATGTTGGGACATTTACTTTCATCTTGCTTTTTTTTCCACCACTCTTCACTTTTCCATTTTCCTTCACTCTTTGCTTTTAAACTACTCTTCTTTTTTGTTTTTGTTTTAAAGCTTTAATTAAAAAGCACGCTTTTTACTAACTGCACGCAAGCTTTTGCCACATCTTCTACTCACTTTATTGCCAATATGTAAATGAAAAGTACATCATAAAGCAATAAACTACATGACCATATTGTGTTGCTATCAATTGACTCCTAGGACTTTACCTGTTATTTAGTTCTTCCCAGTATATAGACTTTTTAATATCCAACAAGTAGGTAAACTGTGTTTTCAGGCATTGGAAGCTACCTAAACATCCCACTCTATTTACTTATCTTGGTCATGCTAGTTGTTTTTGTATTCTCTCCCTAGTAGTGGCATTATTTTTGTAAATTGTCTGTCTCCCAGTAGTTCCCTACTTGAAATCTTGTATCAGGCTTGTGTGCAGTTGTTACATAGGAGGTTAGCTATTAAGAGCAGGTTGTCTCTCTCCACAGCTGATGTAGTGACCATATCTAGTGGGTTAAGTAACATATGATAGATATTTTCCTTAAAGTGTGTTTTCATGAAAAAATGGCAGCTATTCTCCTGTCAGAATTGTGCAAGAACTCTTCTTTCAGTTTTGGCAGATTCTGAATTATTTCATGAGTTTACTAGGAGATCTAGTGAAATCCAAATTTTTGCTGAATGGCCATAGCATCAAACTACAACTCTCTGTTGAATTTTGATTTTACTTAAAGTTGTTTATGTCAAATTACTCAGCCTCCATTGCAGAAAGGGATTTTGACCTGATTTTTTTTGCCAATTGGATGGGAGAATTACATTTTTTTTTAAATAGTAAACTATATTGTTCTGTGAAAATAGAGCAATCCATATTTAGATAATAAAAGACATATATATTGTATTGAATAAAAATATTTATTTGTCCAATATATGCCTTTTTTATTATCTAAGTAAACTATGTTTTATTTTTTTCTAGCCTTGTCACTAAGGTCAGACTAAGGTTCTTGCCCATAGTCTTGGAATTGAATAGTCTTGAAATAGGGAAAGTGTACTTGTTATGATATTTGGACATTTTAGTGTTTTCACGATTGCATCCTCTACACTAGACACACATTTCCTCATTTATATTCCATAGAGGGCAAAGGTGAGTTCTCCATTCAGCTCCGTAGCAGAGTAGTCAAGATGTCGCATCTCTAGGTAGTCCAAGGCCTTCTTGTATCCTTGTGACTGTGAGGTGTCGCGGTGGTGCAGAAGTTTGAAAAGAAAACGGAGGAAACGGTGCTAAGCCAGGTGGAGAGGCTAAGGAACATCAAGGGCAGCCTGGGAGGCATCCACCGGAGAAACCTGGGATCCTCCACCACCCCCAACTCCTCCCCCCAGCACCGCCAGAACCCTGTCCCCATCCTCCCTGCCAAAGGCTCCACCTCCCCCCCCTCCTCCTCTGTCACCAAACAGTACCTCCAGAAGACCCTCACTGCTAAGGAATCTCTCAACTCTTCCAAACAGCAGGTAACCTTCCTTCTCTTTCCCTGGAGAATTTATTCCTTCTTCTTCTTCTTTCTTGCTTCTCTCTCGCTGCTTCCAATTTCTCGGTTCTCCTCTCCGCTGGGGTTAGGTGCATCCCGTCGGTCGGTCGGTGCATGTGCATGCATGGTGGTGATCTTCAGGGCGGTGTTCTGCTAGCTAGCTAACCTGCCTTGTCTTCTTGCTCCAGCCGCAACAGCAAGCTCAACAACAAGCTCAACAACAGGCACAACAACAACAACAGCAGCAACAACAACAACAACAGCAACAAAAGGATTTTGTGTTTCTGGTGGAGCTTGTAAGTAACCTGCTTCTTCTCTCTCTCTCTCTATCACTTCTTCTTCACTTTGCTGGCTTCTCTCTTCTCTTTGTGAGAGCTCCTCTACTCTGGGGGCTCACACACTAATAGCATGTTACAGGGACTCTTCTACACAACAACCATTTTTAACAAAACTATTTTATAACAAAACTATTATATAACAAAACTTTTTTTTTAATAACAAAAAAATTCATTAACTAAACTCTTTCATAACGAAAAATCTATTGGGAAACTCTTTATAAATAACATATAAACATTGTTCACCTCTTTTTATTAAAACTCAATATTGGTACTTTTTTTATAACAAAAGCACAAAGTAAATAAGACCAAATCCAAATAAATAAATGGTGTGGGCTATTTCAATAACAACGTTGTTGCTGAAATGTCACGCACTATTCAATTGAATTTGATCTTATTACTTTGCGTTTCTAATCTATAATCCAAATTGTACCTTATTGACTGTATTGATTCATCCATTGATGAGCTATACTCATCCCCAGCATACACCATTAAAAGTCTCAAGCTCTACAAGCTTGATACCCTAATATGATTGAGTGGAGATAAGAAAGAATAAGAAGGAGTTTGACATTTTACACTTATAAAAATGTACCAGGGCCCCATTTTGGTTACTCTCACTTACTGGTAGGGATGGACTTTTGCTATAATCGGGGGCTATTGAAGCAAATTCCAGAAAAAAAAGTTGCAAAGTAGGATTCTATCATGGGCCTTGGCTGTAGAAAATTGGTGGTTTTTGCCACTCCTTCACCAAACAGCCAAATTTACCTGGTGCGGAATTACATTTAAGTTTAAAGTCTCTGGCACATGCAAAAGTAAAGATTAAACATCATTCGAGTATTGGTTTCATTAAGTTAGCTCTTTGTACAATTTAATGCACGATTGCAATGCAAACTAGTGGCCTCAGGTTGTTGACAAAGGTAATGGCATCTAGTTTTGAAATTTAATTTGAGGAGGGAGGCACCCTATGGTTTTATGGAACAGTTTCTTCCCGGCAAAAATTTCCATCTAAAATTTGCCCATAGATTTGGCCTAGCCACTTTTCCAGCTAAACACCTCTTTGGAAAATTATGAAGTTTCCATTAGATCCCGTGTTGATCTCATTGAATAAAGTCTTTCCTGGACTGAAGAAGGCCATTAGTTTGAAACCATGGTCTCTAGGTGGATGCTTCTCAGTTTGCCAAAGCTGGTATTGTGGCTTTGTCACTGAACCGAGGCCGCTAGTTTAGAGCGACGATCAATAGATGACGTCTAGTTTTGACGTTTATTTTGACAGGAGAGGTGCCCTATGGTTTTATAGATCAATTTCCTCCCAGAAAAATTCCCATATATATATTCATACATACAGTAGAACCTCCCTGTAAAGGACAGCTAGTTGCAAAGCGAAAGTGCTTTTTACAGAGAGTTTTATTTTTTTTATGTTAAAACTAAAAAAAATAAATCTTAATGAGCATATTATATTCATTTATTTATTATTATATAGCATATAGTGTATCCTTGTTAAACATTTAGCAAATGGTTATAGTAAACTAGTTATAAATACCATTAAATATTGAAAATTATTTTTTTGCTTAAAAAAAAAATACATATATATATACTTTGTTCAACTTTGATTTTCTGTAATGTCACTAGCTTAGATGTCTATTATATGTAAAATTGGGAAAGCATCCATTGTTTGGAGGTGTCCGCTAGCACATACATATTTTCAATGGGAGGATAATTTTAGTGGTTAAAAACTATCCATTGTTCAGAGGTATCCGATAAGTGAGGTTCTACCTATATAGATGGAATTTTGCCGGGAGGAAAGTGATGTATAAATATAAAAGTCACTCTCCTGTCTAAGCACCATCCATTGACTGTCTTCACAAACTAGCGGCCTCAGGCCGGAGACAAGGCCACGACACCAGCTTTGGCAAACTGAGAAGTGTCTACCTGGAGACCAATGTTTTGGGATAATGGCTCTTGTCAGTCCAGGATAGACTTTATTCCATATTTATAAGGGATCATATGAAATTTTCCAAAGAGATGTTCAGCTGGTAGGCCAAAATATAGATGGAAATTTTTCCAGGAGGAAATTGATTGATAAAATTAGTCCTTGCCACTCAACCAGCTAAACACTTCTTTGGCAAATTATGAAGATTTCATTTGATCCCTTGTGGATATCATGAACTGATTCCGGATGGTGTATGTAGGATTACTTGCCAAATTGTCTCCAACTGTTGGACTAAATATTCAAACAATCCAGAATGGTTGAAATCGTCTTCCCATCACATCACAGATGTGCTCTTTATGTGAGAGATCAGGTGACCTTGATGGCCATGGAAGAGTTCAGCAAGATTGAAGACACTCCATAGTTACACATGCCATGTGTGGCCGCGCATTATCTTGTTGTAAAGTAAGCCTGGGGTGATGTGTGAAGAACAGCAACAAAACAGGCCGTAAAATGTCATCTACGTACCATTGTGCTGTCAGGGTGCCAGGAATGACTATCAATGGGGTCCTGTTATCAAATGAAATGGCATCTTAGACTATTACACCCTGTTATGGACCTGTGTGATGTTTAAAAATAAGGCCAGGATCCATACGCTGCCCAGGATATCTCCTGACAGGTTTGCGATCGTCAGGACAGTAAGAAACAGGACTCGTCCTTAAAGACTGCATTCTCAGTCAGTGCAGCTCCAAGTTGATTGCTCCCAACACCATTGTAGTCGGACATGTACGTATGTGAGCGGTAGGCATTGTAACAGTTAGTGTGCTCTTAGATACCGCTCTCTGTTGGTCATTTTGGACACTTGTGTGCTGGTCACACATTGGATGTAGATAATGTCTAATCTGGTGCTGCGACAGCTGTTCTGACAATCTCCCATTCTGTTGTGTCCCTTGTCAACTGTTGCCGTCCTGATGTTGCCTGTTGTTGACCCACTCTAGCCAACATTGTCTAATAGTCGCATCACTTCGACACAGATGTTGCATGATCAGTCAATTTGACCTCTTTCAAACTCTGACATATGTTCATAGTGAGCCTGAATCATTGGCGAAGCATTGATATAGTAGAAATATGCTTACTGCAAAAAATGGAAATTTTGAAAATCAGCTTGTGCTGCGCTGAATATTGAGTCTAGAATGCTTGTGCTGTATGTGCAGTTCAGATACACTAGAGCTCTTGCATTACATAAATTAGCCTCCAAATTTCAATCATTTTCATGTTTGGTCGAAATTTCTTTGTATACTAATTTCATATAAATCAGACAACTTCTTGGTGCGTTGATATTTTTTTGTTATAGAGTGTATATAGTCAAATCTCTTTAATCCACACTTCAAGGGGTTGGTAATGGCTGTTGAATCAAAGTCTCTGTTAAATTAGAGATACTTGGTGGGGTTTTGGAAATGATTGAATTTTAGCTGGGAATTAAAGAGGTTCTTCTCTATAAATAGATGTGTGTGTGAAAATAAGAAGATGAGAAGGCCAGGTTGAGATTTGACATATCCTGAGTACTTGAATGGACATTTTATATGGCAGAGTTTCGTAGTAACCTAGGTTTTTGAGAATACCAAGCCATATAGGTTACTGTTACATCACGCTTGAATACAAAGAAATTCACTTGTAAGAGTTATTTCAAACCTCGCATTTTTTGTAAAAGACATTTTTAGAAATGTTATTTTATTTTTTCAAGATTTTTATTCAATCAGTAATTTTAGATGCAAATATTTTTATATATATTTTCAAACACATTAATTTTTTGGAACACATTTTTTGGTAACTTGTAATTTGAACAAATGCTATGGTGTGCTGGTTTAGAGTTAAATTGGCGAGTAGATAAACAAATTTGTAAATTGCAACGAAAAGTTGAATAGTTTTGGAGTTTATCGATGGACAGACATTTTGACTTTATAATAATATATA
The DNA here is from genome assembly GCA_030710605.1 of Cordylochernes scorpioides. NCBI lineage: Eukaryota > Metazoa > Arthropoda > Arachnida > Pseudoscorpiones > Chernetidae > Cordylochernes > Cordylochernes scorpioides. Next base: position 65,256,188 of record CP092868.1, read on the forward strand.
TAGATATCTTGGTCTTAAATTAAGAATCAACTATAGTAATAATATGGTCACATAGAAAATAAATTAAACAGGAGCTGTCGATGTTGAAATTAAATATAGGTTTATTCTTAGTCAGATTACAAACAAAAGAATAAAACAAACGTCCCAGTGCAAGGACAAGACTAATTGGCGCAAGCGGCATGTACTACACCCACTGAGGTGTGGTTGGGATAAATTATGTGTTACAAAATATTTAACAAAACAATATTGATATGTTTAATAGGTGAATTTATTAATGAAAATATTTATATGAGAATAAATGCCACAATATTAACTTTTTGTGTGTGATTTTTGCTCCTTTGTGAATAAATTGTAAAAGGTACTTCTGTAAACCATAGTGTGATATCAGTGGTGAGCAAGGTGAGTCCAGCCATAGACAGTGAGGTGGTGGTGGTGGTGGTGGCAGAGCAAGGAGTTCCAGAGGCAGCAGATGATGCTGGCCAAGGCTCTGGAAGCCCAGAGGGAGCAGGAAGAACGGGAGAGACAGCGGCGCAAGGTGATGGAAGAGATCCAGCGCAAGCAAGCGCTACAGCGCGAGCAGCAGGAGCTGGACTACATAGTGTACCGGGAGCTCCAGAACCAGGTGGAGGATATGATGGTGAAGAATGCCCTGCCCCTGCCACAACTCGCCCCTCTATCTTGCCGTCGCCTCTCTGGGGAACCCTTCTCCAAACTCCTCATGGTCTTTGAGTTCATCTACAACTTTGGAGAGACCCTGGGCTTTGGTGAGTCTCTCCTCGCACCTATTCTATCAATATTTTCCATCACTTTGTAATATCAAATTGAACTGGCCAGCCAAATTTCAGAGATCAGGGAGTATTCGTGTTTGTTTGTTTTTGTATTAAAATAACTTTTGTTAATTGGAGCTTTTTCAAAAAACTTTTCTTGTTAATTAATGATTAGAAAATATTTGTATTTATACTGTATTTTTAGATTTGTTATACCTAATCCACACAAACCTAGTTGTCACCTTTAGTGGTGATCACCAGAGGTAAACTTGGGTATGTTAATGTGGTGGTGGAATCAAATGTGAGATAAGACTAAAACCTTGTCACACAAGATAAATCCCTGGTAACCCCCAGTATAACCTTGCTCAACACTTGTTATAACTCCAACTGACTTTGAAGAAGTTGTGGAGAGCTGCCCCTATATATATTGGCCAAATATCACGGAACAAGTTAAATAAACATTTGACAGTTTATTTTTGTTCCACTAGATGGCGCTCTGCCATCTAAAAAGCTCATGTGAGTGGTCAGGATATGTCTTTTTTATTTTTAATATATATATTCCCCGATTTACACGGTAGATACGTTCCAGAGAAAAACGTGTAAATCGGGAGATAGATGTACACAGAAATAAAAATAAAATGCATTGACAGGTTAAAATATGTAGTCAGCACATAAGCTCGGGATTCTTCGTGAGATGTGTACACAGCGCATGTATTCAATCACAGTAGCATTTAGTATAGTGCGATAAAAAAAAAAACTTTGGAAAACCGTGTAAAAGCGAAAACGTGTAAAACAAGTACCGTGTAAATCGGGGGATAGGTGTATATATAAAAAAATTTTGTTTTTCAAACAGAAATAATGTAATATATTTTTCTCTCAATATATAATAAGTATTTAAAATGTGTATATAATAATGTGTATCTAAAAATTGTATTTATTATTAAGTTGTTAACGTGATAATCCTGTTGAAGGACTGACAAGTCTGAAAGCTTGAAAATAAAAAGTTACACAAGAAACTTAACCCTGGAAGCTTCATTTATTTTATAATAATATATATATATATATATGTAGAGATTATGACTTCACACAGTAAAAAAAAAAAAATTCCTATATTTACTGTTAGACAGGATCTCAAGCTTTACAAGCTTAATACCCTAATATGATTGAGTGGAGATAAGAAAGAAGAAGAAGACTGTTAGACAGCAGAATGAGAAGTACACTTGTGTGTGATCAGATGTGAGCCAGCTGCCAGGCCTGACCACCCTCCAGGAAGGCATCCTCAATGTGGAGCCCAAGGCAGAAGAAGACCTGCTCCTGGTCCTGCAGCACCTGCTGGTCTGTGTGATAGACGACCCAGGGGTACCCTCCTACCCCCCCATCTCCTCCATCCTCAAGCAGCCCCTGAAGAAGGTGGTGGTGGCCACCAATAACGTGACAGAGGTGCTCCGCCTCTACCTCGATGCCCAGGACGAGTCCCGCCCCATGTGTGAGTGGGTCAAGGCCCGCCCCTTCCTGGCCCTCCGCCCCAACCAGAAGGTGGAGATCCTCCACTTCATCTGCAACGAACTCCTCACCAATGACGCCGTGGTCAAGTATGTCTCTCTCACAACACTACATTGCTTTTATAAACAACCTGACCAAAAATAATAAATTTAAATTTTCTCAAAATAGGTTAAATAGCATGGCATGTGCAAATTTCTTTTGAAAATGGACATTGAAGCCAAAAAAAATTGTATTGGCATTTTGACAAAATTACATAGCTAGACTCTAGAAATATAAACACAAGGTAATAAGTCCAAATACAAATAAATAAAGTGTGACGTTTCGGTAAAAACATTGTTACAGAAATGTCACACACTATTTATTTATTTGGATTTGGTCTTAATGCCTTGTGTTTATAATCTGTAATCCAAATTGTGCCGTATCATCTCTAGAAATCTAGAGACCTTTATTACCAACAAAGTGAGGTGGAGATATCTCCAAGAATTTCTACCCAGTGGTAAGGTTAGATATCCAAACCCCAGTTCTATTGAAGACCTCAAGAGGTAAATTTATAAATGCTGGACAAAGGGAGAACTGACGCTGGCCACAAAAACATTTATTTCTCCACATTTCTACAAACATTAGAAACTGAAGTGTGGGATTTATTTATTATTTTTATGTCAAAAATAATTCTTAAAAGAGCTTATTTCTGGCCTCTTTTCTACAAACCAAAACTACACAAAGTTGAACCCTGTTAGTTTAATTGTTTTACTCTAACCTACATATATACATATCAGTATGTTTTCCTCCCTCAACAAACTCCTGTGTGCAGTCAAGTGGACACCAGTATAGAGACTGTCAACACCCTGCGGAAGGACAAGTGGGTTCTGGGCTCCCAGCTCCGAAGGCTGTTCCGCATCAAACATGAGAAGTTCCAGCTGAGCCGGGGACCCAACGACACTGACCCCATGTACCCCTTCAACGAGGATGAGGAGGTGGTGGTGAAGAGAGAGGACCTGGGGGACTCGGAGCAGGAGCAGCCCCTTTCTGAGACTGAGGTAACTTTCCCCACAATGGGATACAATCTCTCCAGTGTAGGTCTCTCGTTGCTGAAGTTGTTTTTTTTGCTTATCCCTAGTACACGTGGTACAGGCCATGATAATCATGGAGGGTAGAAGAAGGCGACTGCTTTTACTGTAAGTGCACCACATGTCTACACATGTGAAAAGCAGTTCGACTTTGCACTTACAAATGTGCCAGAGCCCCGTTTGGTTACTTGCACTCGCTGGTGGGGTTGGACTTTTGCAAGAATCGGGGGCCATTGGAGCATTTTTTTTTTTAACAGAAAAAAGTGTCCAATGCAGGAATCGAACCCGGGTCCTAGTGGTCGAAAACCAAACGGTTTAACGAGCCTTCCACCGACCCCCGGCTGAAGTTGTACACATACAACATGCTTTGGTTTTATTCTTTAAATTGCTTCTCAGAAGTTATTTCTCTCTCCACTTGGTATACTTTTAAAATCATTATGAAGATAGCCATATGCAATTTTGGGGATATATTATTCAAAATTATTTTGAAAAAATAAATAAATTTAGAGTACATTTATGTTTAGTTTTGCAAAATTTTTCATAGTAAATGAATTTAAAGTATTTATGTATAAAGAGGCATATCTGGATCTGTGAAAGAAAATATTTTTTTTCCTCTCAAAATATTTTGAGGGGGGGGGGGGGGGGATTGCTCTCTCTTTATTAGTAAAGTAAAAGTAGGAATAAGGAATTCTCTTGTAGATCACATGGAAATTACTTTGTCATTTTGGTCAAAATTAGAAATATATATATGTTTATGATGATTTTTTTTTTTTGCTTATCCCTAGTACACATGGTACAGACCATGATAATCATGGTGGGTACTTAGCGACTGCTTTTACTGTAAGCGCACCACATGTCTACACATGTGAAAAGCAGTTCGACTTTGCACTTACAAATGTGCCAGAGCCCCGTTTGGTTACTTGCACTCGCTGGTAGGGTTGGACTTTTGCAAGAATCGGGGGCCATTGGAGCATTTTTTTTTTTTAAACAGAAAAAGTGTCCAATGCGGGAATCGAACCCGGGTCGTAGTGGTCGAAACCCAAATGGTTTAACCAGCCTTCCACTGACCCCCTTTATGATGATATGATTTCTGGATGTGTGGGGCTTCATGTTAACTGGGGTGTGGCTGCAGGAGGACAACAACCTCTCCTTAGATGACCTCAACAAGAAGATTGAGAGGGCCAAGCGCCAACAAGACCGGTGCAAGATGAAGCTGGACAATGCCTCCACCAGAGTGAGAGTATTGAGTTATGGCCAGGACAGGTTCCGCAGGAGGTATTGGGCCCTGCCCAGGATTGGGGGAGTGTTGGTGGAAGGGGCCAAGTCCTCGCGCTTCACCATAGAGGAAGAGACGGAGCAGCCAATGCTGGACAACCCCCTCCACAAGTTCCCTGACACGCCCCCCACTCCTCCTCCGGACTCCTCCACCAGCAGCAGCAGCAAGGGGACAGAGCCAGTCGCCCCTGCTACTCCTCCCAAGCCAACCCCCCCTCCCTCCTCCACAGAGTTCCCCACCAGCAACGGCATGTACAACTCCCCCTTCATGGCCTCTTTCTTGGCTGGCAACATGCTCTTCAACCCTCCCATGTTACCTCACCACCCCAGCCTCATGCCCCTGTTGCACCTCCCACCCTACTCCTCAGCAGACAAGGCCGCCACCAAGCCCTGGTTCAGCATCCTGCCCCGTGTTGCCTGTGATAGCCTTCCTGATGACAAGGAAAGCAGCCCTGCACTGGTGGTGTCTGCGGAAGAGCCGCCGGCTACAGCGGATGCCGTGGTCACCAGCTCCTCCAAGCCCAGCAGCAACCACACCCCCAACCTCAGCGCCTCCCTGTCCGCTGCCACCCCCCACAACTCCTCCTCCTCCTCCCTGTTCCCTGTAAGTTTCTTCTTCAATCCCCTCATGTCCCCTTACAATGGAGGCACCCCATCCCATCACCAGTTCCCCCCCTCCTTGCAGCCCTCCCCTCCCAAGCCAGTGCTCACTCCCTCTGCCAAACGCCGCATCGTCCTCGACCGGTTGCATCAGCATGAGAAGCCACAGCCCATCCCTAAAGGTAAGTCATCATCACTCCACTTCATTTGTTACTGACGTCATTCAGTCAAGGCCTTGAAGATTTTAGATTAAAATCCTTCTAAATGAACTCAGTTCTGGCCTTCCCTGCTTTAGGCAGCATAAAACATGATATTATAGTGTTGTTGGTGTGGCATTGTATAAGGTCCCACCACAACCTATTTATCTAACACATGTAGCACTTCCTCCCCAGACAACAGTAGTACAAACTATTCAACAGGCTGGACAACCAGCAATTTCCCCATCTTTACTCCAATTTGGACTTGATGATTGGTTTTTAAAACTTGCACCTGGAATTTTCTATAAGGTGTATATCTATAATTATTCAAAATATATCTATATACTGTATATACTTTATCTCTCCTTAGATGTTTACAATGGCTTTGAGAAGAATTTTCACATATCACTAAAATTGAGGTTTTATTTAATGTGTGTGAAAAAGCTATATAATGCTAAGGTACAATTTGGATATAAGAATCACAAAGTAACAAGACAATTTGAGATTTGACAACCATCATGACTGGGTGAAGTAGAATGTGTCTGCCTCTTTGTCATTAAGACTGGGAGCACTTCTCAGTTCTTAGTTCCAATATGAAATGGCCGCCTCTGACATCGAGGAACAGGCGCTTCTCATCCTGTATCCCTGGATTTTAGATAAGAAAGAAGACATGTTGGAAATAACACTGTTAGCAAAACATTACTAACAATACTTTAATTTAACCAACTATAATTCACAAATGACTTTAATTCAACCTAAAATCCTGGGGTGTTGAATTAAAGAAGTTGGACTATATTTAGAGAATTGTTACCTTGTGATTGGTGGTAGCTCCAAGCTGTGTGGCCTGCAGAGTACGAGGACGGCTGGTGGCACGTCAAGAGCACGGCCCAGCTGAAGCAGCTGGTGGAAGCCCTCCTAGTCCGCGGTATGAGGGAGAGCCTTCTCTTCCGCAACCTGAGGAAACATTTCACCTACTCCATCTCCATCTGTCCGCAGGACTCGGACAAGCTCAAAGGTCAGTTGGCTGTTTAACAGAGTAATCTCTTCATTTTGGGAACAAGACTAGAAATCAGTGTGTGGATAAAGTAGTAGTAGGGCCAGCAATATATTCTCTATGTGAGGAAGGGAAAACCTAGACAACATTGGCTGTTATCTAAAAGATTTTACTTTATGATAAGGTACAATTTATATTATAGATTAGAAACACAAGGTAATAAGATCAAATCCAAATAATGATGGTAACAGCATCGTTACCAAAATGTGATACTTTTTATTTGACCTTATTACCTTGGGTTCTAGTTCTATAAAGTTATATATCCTTGAATGAGCACTTGCCTAGCCAGAGTTGGCCCACTGTGTGTGATGCAGAAGAAACCAAAGAAGAGGAAATAAAGAAAGAAGAAGACACAGAGGCTACAGGTGAGGAAGAACCCATGGAGGTGGTAAATAAGGAAGAGCCCAAGGAAGATGAAGAAGAAGAAGAGGAGGAGAAGCCTGAGGTGAAAGAGGCGGAGCCATCATTGAAGACAGAACCATCTGAGGAGGAGGAGCTTCCACTTGAGGAGGAGGAAGAGGAGAGTGAGAAGAAGGCGGAGCAGGTGGCACTGAGGGTGGATCTCTCAGTGCTGGAGCAGGTGGAGGGCCTGGAGGAGGCTGTGGCCGGGGCCAGCATGCAGGTGAAGGACTGGCAGCTGCCGCCCCGCATCTCCTCCCAGGCCAACCTGGAGTTCCACCCCTCCTACCTCCTGCCCTCCGTGGGCCCCCTGCCGGAGAACTGGGTCAACCCCGTGGTGCTGGCCAGGGAGAGGCTCCTCAGCCTGGAGAGGGCCATTGAGAAACGTTACCTCAAACCTCCCCTGGGCTTCAGGTAGGTTTTATAATTATATTACGATGCACTAGCGCGCCATCTGTTATCAAATTATGAAACTATTTTAGACGCATAAAGTTCCAAAAATGCAATATAACAGCGGTATGTTAGATTAAACTGGCGAAACCGCTGGGAGGGTTCACCACTGATGAGCCAGGCCCTCCCTTTAATTTTTCCATTGCAGTAAGGGCAGTAGAAATTATTTTATTTCAAAAAGAATATTACGCTTCTAAAATAGTTTTGTAATTTGAGGTTTTATAATTGTTTATACTTGAGCTCACATAGATAACCTCCAAATGAGGGAAATTTCAGTGTAAATGGCACTTAACTAAAGCAGCTCAACATTAGCTCCACACAATTATTCCAAGTTTATTTGGACCAGCCTCCACTCTAACATTGAGAAATGAAGATTTTTGTACAGATTAATTTTTAACCTGATGCTTCTCTCAAGTTGAGCGTGTGATTGGTTCATGTGCCAATAAAAGAGCTTGTATTTAAAGAAAGTTTTGCAAAACATCTATATAGAGATAGTGCTGGAAATAGACAAATTTCCATATTATGCTAGTTTCTTCCTAGTCCCAAATAATTTCTTTGATTACCCCTCTATAATTCTGTCCTTCTTATGGTATTTATAAAGTCACCATGTTCAACTAAAAGTTCAGACCTAACAGCAGAGATCACTGGGATCAGGAAAGGCTTAAGAAGGAAGAGGACATATGTGACAGCTGGCACCACCAGTGTTCTGTTGTTGTTTATGCGAGATAAATTCTTGGGGAGATTCTTGATTAATTTTGCTCTATGGTACATTTGCTTGAGTAAGTGCGGTGGAAGTATTTATCTGTTGCAGTTTGTTGTTTAAAAAGATTTAGAATGTCATCAAGCCTGTCCTTATTGCAATTTATAGTTGATTCTCTTTGGTCAGAAGGGTTACATTGTAATGATATCAGATGTAGAGTTTAGTTTCTCAGACAGAATGCCTACAACTAATCCAGCTTTTGATATAGTTTCTCTTTGATGGTGGAAGATGTTTGTGATAGAAGGCCAGTAATTTCTGTTGACTCTTCTAGAGATGGTACAGTAAGGCCTTGAGTGGCCATGTTCTTTTATACAAATTAAATTTTATACAATTAACCTTCCAATAGAAATAGACAAAATTATGTAAATTTCTTTTTCCTCTCTAGTGCCCATTTAATTTTTAAAAATCATTAAGGAAAATAAATGACAGTTCTTTAACCCTTAATTAATTGGGTCCGTTTTTAGGTACTCACGCTGAGCTCGAACTTTATAATGTTAAAAAGTGCTAAAATTATTTTTAAAAAATTAAAAATTGTATTTTACCTTAGTAGATAGACAATAAGGATTAAATTGATAGCAAAGTTTAACATTTTATTTTCATAATTACCAAGTCATGCCTAAAAATATAAAAACATGTGAAAAAGCAGAGATTTTCGCAGGCTTTGCGCAAATTCTTTTGATATCTAATAAATCGCCAATATTCACTGACAATTTTGGCAAATTTGGTTTGAGTGTTCTTTGCAAATGTTCTTATTGCATTTACAGCAAGTCATGGTTGACATGCAGTTCTTAGCGCAAGGGCAAATACAGCAACCTTTTACTAACCATTTTCAGAGAAAAAAAAAAACTCTAAAATTAAACCTATATATTAAAAATTTAATATATTATAAATTAAAAAATTAAATATGGATAAATAATTGAAAAACAAGTTTTAAAGGATTCCACAAAAGATACCAGTGACGAGAGAGAGACCAGGCAGCAAGGTGAAACCTTAACCAAAAGTGTTATGTCAGCACTCGTGACGCGCTTTTGAGGCATGCCGACAATTTTTTTCTTTTTTTTTTTTCACACTCTCCTGCTGCCATTGAAGTTCAAATATGGTTTAAAATGTCGATCTGCTGAATAAGTTACAGCTATGAAAATCTTTTTTTTTTTTTGAATTTTTAGGGGGAGCAGTAACAAGCTCGCTAAAAAACCTGGGTTCAGCCGGCCCGGCTGATAGTACCCTGTAAGGGCTCCAAATCCAAGGATACAGGAGTTTGTACTCCATGTTAGGAGCGGCTGCACATGGCGTCTGTTCCTCATGTCAGAGGCGGCCATTTATTTTGGAGCTAAGTCGGCCTGCCACTGAGTAGTGCTCCCAGTCTTAATGACAAAGGCAGACGCATTCTACTTCACCCAGTGTGGAGATAAGAAAGAAGAAGAAGAAGAAAATTTTCATTTTAAATTTTTGAAAATTGAGATGAGGCTCGGTGCGAGTAAATAAGGATTAAAATAAAGATACTTCGGCCAGTAAATATCTTTACGATATTCAATGACAATGCTCAACTTAAAAAGTTTACAATTTAAATTGATGTTTTGGGTGTTTATAAAACTAGTTCAATTTAGTTAATATTTGCCAGATTAAAGAGCAATCCAATGCTAATTGCTACCAAATGTTGTGCAGTGTAGTTTACCTATATTCAGTTGAAGGGTGTGTGGCAGCTACGACATGAAGCTGTCCCAGATCCCAGCCAACACCAGCAGCAGCAGCAGTACAGTGCAGGCTGCCCAACCCCCCTACAGCAGCAGCAGGTCGCGGGGGTCCACCCAGCCCCAGGAGGACAGCCAGTCCCCCACTAGGTCGGAGGATGCTGCCCCAGCCACTGAGGAGGATTCCTCCATGGTGGATGTGGAGACGGCCCCTGCCCCTGGAGTCCCCCACCACAAGGAGAAAGTCCCCCCCGCCCTGGTGATCTGGAGAGAGGCCGTCAAGTGTTGCGATACCTCGGCCAAAGTAGCCATGTGTCTCAACCAGCTGGACTCCTCCATATCCTGGGACAAGTCTGTCATGAAAGCTGTGAGTTGTCACCTCCCGCCCAGGTTATCTCTGCTAACTGGGGCTGTTGCAGTGCTGCCAATTCTGCTGCTCCGATGACAAGGAAGAGATGTTGCTCCTCTGTGATAGCTGTGATAAGGGGTACCACACCTACTGCTTCAAGGTAAGTTCACCTGGCTAGTTTAATAAACCATTGATTGTCTAACTTTATAGTAAGTATTACAACCTTTTTGGTTGATAGATGGCTTTGTATAGGTCTGTGTATATATATATTAAAAAATACTAGATATATTGACACATTTGTTCAGCAATAGAGAAGGCATAGCTATTGTTATTAGTACCAATAATAGATATGTATATAACAATTAGATCCATATTTCTCTGAAAATGGTCTCAATTGTTGAATCAATAGGAATGATTGTAGTATTAATAATTAAAAAAAAAAAAAGATAATTGTTGCTAGAATTTATGTTTTGAAGTTCTAAAGACAAACATATTAATGAGAGACAAGGGTGGGAATGTAATGCTCTGTAGGTTTATTTGGTGCAGTGCTGAGCTTGTGGTCCAGTCCAGGAAGGTCATGATGTTCGGGGTCTCGCCGGGCTGGTTGTAGGAGGGGTTGGAACTGTGGCTAGACATTATGTATTCGCCAGTTAAGATTGGAATAGGACAAAGATTAATTTTTTACAGGTTACGTTGTATTTAACATATTTTCACGAAATGGTGGTCAATGGTCAAATACAATTTATACCCTTCATCTCTGGTGCTGTTTCTCTGTGATAAAAATAATTAAATAAAAAAATAATCAAAAATTAAAATAATTTTTATTGGTCACGTGTACCATCGGTTGGCTGTTTGTTGATACACAACAATATTGTTACGAGAAAGCTTTGGTGTTGCCATGGTAGCAAGCAGCGTCAGTTTGACCACATGTGTTCACCCTAAGAATAGCTGAGGGGGCAGACAGACCAGTCAAGGAGGTAGAACACTATCTGGTAGTGAAGTTGTCCTTCCTGTTATTGACTGCGGCTGTGGAATCATGCTCTCTGTATGTTACCTTTTTGTTCTCCATGTGAATCCACGAAGGTATATAAAGAAGAGCTGAACAGAGATCCTGCATGTTTATTTGGGCTATTTTTGATATAGGAACAACGGCGCAACAATATATTGCTATTTGTTGATGAGGTTTAAATTATATGATTTTTCAGTGTAATTCCACCCCTGTATCTGTACAGAGAGGTCTTCCTCCCTATAATGTACTGGGTAGAAACCTGATGGCATTTAGGGGGAGGTACAGGGTTGGTCTTTTAGCATCTAGTTAATTTGGTTGAAATCTCATCTAGTGAGGCCCATAAACTTAGGTGACAAATATCAAAGGTATTTTTACAGAGCACATACCCTAATTGAAAGCTCACTGGTTTATACACAGGAGGTTTATCATTTAGACTCACCAATAAAAATGTTTTGCAATTAACAAATCATCGATCCCAATATAAAGGAGGTACAGTTGTAGACAGATGAATCCAAAACAAAATGTAAACTATATGTGCTTCCGCGGAGATTCTTAATGAATTGGAACTACTCACAGAGAGAGAAATGTGTTCTCCAATTAACAAAGGTATATTTTGCTCGATAAGTTAGAAGTGACTAAACCCTACACATTGCTGACATGTGTGTTGTTGCAGCCCGAGCTGAATGACATCCCAGATGGGGACTGGTACTGCCCGCTCTGTCTCAACAAGGTACCTACATCCCCTCACTTCCATCCTACCAAGTTCATTGTGCTGCTTTGCCTTCTTTCTCAACACTTTTCTCATTCCTTTAGATACTTGTGATATAAATAAATAATAAACAAAATTACTTCAGAGGATAAGTTTCTTGCTTTATTTTATATCATCTCAAGCTTTCAGGTATTATAAGCCCTTATATGAGTAAAAGGGTCATCATTGGTGACTCCTCCCAGCGGTTTTGCCAGTATTAATGTCCGACAGAATGCCAAACTGCCAAGAAAGTCCATCTATTATCGTTAGATCCCCAAAATCACAGGATTGTTCACCCATCTCATCATTACATACATAATCAGTTTTTACTTCCCTCTACTGTCATTGATGGGCTCAGAAGCAGTACTTTTTAAATCTGGGATTATTGTGTGAGCACTTTTTTTTATGTCCCACTCATGCTTTAGACTTTTTTTGTGTAGAGAGAATTCCCTTAACTTATAGTTCTTAAGTGATTAATTAGCTAAACAAGATATATCTGAATTAGGTTTAGGAGAAACTTTCAAATTTTTGATGAATATTTTGTGGAATGGTTTCACTATTTCAAATCTAGACAATTTTTTTTTTGACAATTTAAGAAAAATAATGTTAGGCTATTTTTGTCCATATAGTTCCCAAAAGTGTAACTCGGACACAAGTAACAATGTGAGACTATAAAACCACTGATTAAAGGGAGCAAGCACAATGAAGTGGCATTACTGCTGACATTTGGAAGGCTCACCCTGTGTGTGTGTGTAGACGAGGGAGGAGAAAATGTGTGTCCTGTGCTGCAAGCCCCCCCTGGTGGGCACCAAGCTCATCTCCTGTGACACCTGTCCCAAGACATTCCACCTCCACTGCCCTGACCCCCCACTGGCCAGGTACATTGACACACCCACCCCCTCACTCTATATACTGACTGTTGGCTTGGTCCCAGGGCTCCCAAGGGAAAGTGGCAATGCATGAGCTGCGCAAAGGTGAGTTGGCCACACATACCACTATATGCCCTTGTTGCCTTGGCTTAAATATGTATTAATTTAATAATTATATATATTAATTATATGTGCAACTTGGGGATGGGTTGGTTCCTAGATAGGTAGTTACAAGAAAATAAGACCAAATCCAAATAAATTAATAGTGTGCAACATTTTGGTAACATCATTGTTACCATCATCAGACAAAAGAATAAATCAAGGAAAATATCACAGCATGTTCTTAAATAGTACTGTTATCAAGTGTGTTAAGAACATGCTATGATATTTTTTCTCATTTATTATTTTGTCTGATGATGGTAACAATGCTGTTACCAAAACGTCAGACACCATTAATTTATTTAGATTAGGTCTTATTTTCGTGTAACTATAATCTTTAATTCAAATTGTGCTTATCATTGTGCATATCATAAAGATAGGTACAAGAAGTAATCTGATGATATGACCAGTTACCTGGTGATACCTCCATTGTTTGGAGCCTACCTTATGATACAATTTGAAAAAACATACTCTGCTGTAATATATTTATTCTATATACAGTTACGAGCGTCATTCTTCATCTCTTAATCATCAGTCAGTTTTCGTCTCTGTCACCGTTTGCTTTTTTTTTTGGAATGGCGCCCTCCTATTGGTTGGCTACGCTCACGCCACCTTTGCCCCCCCCCCCCCACTCGCCTTTTCGTTTATGTAACTATTGTGTTGGAGCGGGTCGCTCCTTAAATAAATGCATATATTAGTTAATAACCAAATGGAATCCTCTCTTTCTTTTTCCCTGTAAGAGACGCCTACGGAAGCGGACAGATAAAGCACATAGGCTATAGTTATTAACTAATATATGCATTTATTTAAGGCGCCAAATTATAATTGTAACAAATAGTATTTGAAATAAAAACATTCAATCGGGTAAAACACGGGCGTTGCCCGGGTCATTCGGCTAGTTTAACATAAAGTTGAGGGAGGAAGGTATACCAAAAGTGGCACCTCTCTCTCCCTTTAAAAATCCATTAAAAAATAAAGAATTTGTTCCTCACTCCAGTACAAAACATAATGGCAGTGATAAAGAATGAGCCACAACACAGTTTTGTCAAATTCAGCCACAACAACCTGTATACCATGGTTTCAGGCTCTGGCCCCCATCAGTACAGGGACACAACACCTCATGAGAGTAGTTATGAAATCAGTCAAATTGACCAAAAAGGTGCTTAAGCTGGTGAAGTGGCAAGGTTGATTTACTGGGTGATAAACCAAATGTATTGGCATTTTTAAGGGGAGAGGTGCCACTTTTTGGTATATATATAAATATGGAAGCAATGGTCGCCTCTCCCGTCAAAATATGTTTTGCCAATAGATTTGGCCCAGCCACATTGCCAGCAAAACACCTCTTTGGTAGATTGTGAGGATTCCATTAGATCCCGTGTAGATCTCATGGAATAAAGTCCGCCCTAGACTGACGAGGGCCGTTAGCCCGAACCCATGGTCTCTAGGTGGACGCTTATCAGTTTTCCAAAGCTGGTGTTGTGGCTTTGTCACCGACCCGATGCCGCTAGTTGCGGCGACGGTCAATAGATGGCGTCAGATTCTGACATTTATTTTGATGGAAGAGGCGACCATTGCTTCCATGGATTAATTTCCTCCCAGCAAATTTTCCATCTATATATAAATATATATCTAACTTGATTTATCACCTCTCAGCAAATGTTAAACAAGCCATGTTAGTTGCCTTCAACCAACTCTAAATTTAGCGACAACCTTCTCTCAAATTACTTCTCTCGCACAATTTATGAACAAAACTGAACCAGCTGATACACAAGTTGTGTTGCCTACTAAAGAAATACCAGAGACCAACAACATGTTTAGTAGAGTTCATTGTAGTTTAGAGATTTTAGGTCAGGGAATAATAGGTGAGAGAAAAATCTAGAGTTTAAAGTATAATATCTAGGTTTTTTTATAGCAAAGTTTTCATTTGTTTGGTACATTGGTAATAAAAGATGAATAAAACTTAATATGTATGCTGCCACCAGCCACTTCCCACAAACAGCAAAAAGAAGTCCTCCTCCACCCCCTGCCCCCCTCCTCCAGTCAAGTCCACTGCAGCCACCTCCAGTAACTCCTCCCCAGCCTCCACCCCCTCCTCCCAGGAGCCTTCTCTGCCACTCAAGAGGTCCCAGCGTAACCTGGGCAGCACCAAGAAGTCTCAGCTGGAGAAGGATATGGCTTTCTGCAGGTACTGTGTGTGTGTGAACAACTGGGGATTTGAATTGTTTACGTTAAAAATGGATTGGAGAGAAACAGATTTGAACCATGTAACTACACATGTCTTAGTCGGCTACCTAAAGAACAAAATGGCCCAGGCTGTCTGCTGTCTCACGGTTCAATAGGATAGTAACCTCATGCGGTACAACCTCCCTTAATGGACACCTCTAATCAACGGACAGTTTTTAACGCCAAAATTATCCTCCCATTGAAAATGTGTTCGTGCTAGTGGACACCTCTAAACAATGGACACTTTCCCAATGCATTATTTATTGATTTTACATATAAGAGACATCCCCACTAGCGGAAAATTCAGAAAATCATAGTTGAACAAAGAATCTATTATTTTTTTTTAGAATTATTAAAGGGATTTTACTGCACTCTGTAGGCCCTTCTATATTTCTATTAAATAGTACTATCTTTGTTTTAGAGAACACACACTCAAGTAAGACAACTTTCCTTGCTGGGACATAAGTCCTATAAGGGACAAGCTTGTAATCTCTTTAAGATTGATTGCTGATCACTGCTATGTGGAGCCCCATTTGCCCTGGGTTTAAAATCAGTTATATTTCTCCCAAGAAGGAGCTGTCCTGGCTTTAGGCGGCCAAATCCACCTTGGGATAGTATCACTGTATAGTGTCAAATCACACACAAAATTGGTGCTCGGAACTTGCTTCAGCCAAAATCTGGATGCAATGCTCATTCTAAATATCGGAGAAGCTATTGAAAGAGCCATTCCTCAAAAAAAAAAAAAAAGGTAACAAGGTTCAATCCAAATTATAGGTAATACAGCCCCCATTGCTAGGAACAGACACTGGTGCAAATGTGATGATAGCATTATTGCTACCAAAACCTCACAATAATACACCATTGTTATTGTTACTTTTTTTTTTTCCATTGCAATTCAAGCCTGCCAAGTTTCTTCTAAACAGCTTGAATACATTTCACATATAGAATAAAGCAATTGTAGCAGGTAAAACCAGACCTTGTTGTGCAGGAAGTTGCTCCGTGATATGGAGAAACACGACGATGCCTGGCCCTTCCTGGAGCCAGTCAACACCAAGGAGGTTCCCATGTACCGCAAGGTAGTCAAGAAGCCCATGGATCTCTCTACCATGAAGAACAAGCTCAATTCTCACACGTGAGTACCTTGGTTTCATACATTTCTGTAATTCACCATCGCAAGTTTAGTTGGAGCTGGTTGGTGTTCAGCTGATTTTAAAATTATAAATTCATCTCAGCATTCATTGCTGACATTTTTCTAGGAGATTTGACTTCTCTCTAATACCCACTTTTTTTTGGTATCTAAATCACTACTACAGTAGAACCTCCCTTTAGTGGACACCTCTCTACAAGGGACAGTTTTCATTTGTAAAATTACCATTTTTACAATTTAGCAACTCTCCGGTAAGGGGACATCTCTCCCTAAAAGACATTTTGGCTCTGCAATTAGGTGTCCTCTACAGTTCTACTGTACCAAGTGTCATCATGGCTACTGTTTTTTGTTTTTCATAGGGTCAGCATGTATTCTATATACAGTTACGAGCGTCATTCTTCATCTCCTAATCAACTCTGTCACCGTTTGCTTTTTTTTTTTGGAATGGCGCCCTCCTATTGGTTGGCTACGATCACGCCACCTTTGCCCCCCCCCCCCCCCCCCCCATCAAGCCTCTCCCACTCGCTTTTTTGTTTTTGTAACTATTGTGTTGGAGCGGGTCGCTCCTTAAATAAATGCATATATTAGTTAATAACTAAATGGAATCCTCTCTTTCTTTTTCCCAGTAAGAGACGCCTACGGAAGCCAACAGTACATAGACAGATAAAGCACATAGGCTATAGTTATTAACTAATATATGCATTTATATAAGGCGCCAATTTATAATTGTAACAAATAGTATTTGAATCAAAACATTCAATCGGGTAAAACACAGACGTTGCCCGGGTCATTCGGCTAGTATATATATAGGAAGTATCTCTCTCTTCTCTAGATAAGCAGGACATGTTTGCTGCAGGTATTCCAACCCAGAGGAATTTGTGGCCGACGCCATCCTCATCTTCGACAACTGCGAGGCATTCAACGAGGACGACTCTGAAATTGGACAAGCCGGACACAGTATGAGGGCTTTCTTTGAGAAGCGCTGGGCAGATCTCTCGACTTAGCAGCGGGAGAACAAACCCAGGGCAAACAAGATATATGCAATCTTTAGATATATATATATAACTCTGTAGAGAAGTAAATGGAAGCAAAGTTATTTTAGAATGGACAAACTAAAAACTACCGTGGAAACCTCAAAGTTCAACAATTCCCCATCTCAATCCAATTTTTATTATTTTTTTCTCCTTACTTGTAAGTAAACTCCCCCATTATATACACAATTCTAACTAAAGTCAGGTGTTTTTAACGTGCCTTGCCAAACAACAAAAACCACCACCACGATGATGATGATGAAGCAGTAGTTGTTATCAGCGTTGTATTATATACTCCTATTATTTTATTAGAGAGAAAACTCCACCAGAATCATGCCAACTCACCCTTTCCCTTCATGTACATTGTTTTTACTCTTATTGCCCATTTGTCATCTCTCTCTCTCTCTTTTTAATTATTATTCAATGAATTGAGTGAATGCGAGTGTGTGAACCACCCACCATTCGATATATTTAGGACACAAAACTTGATTATTAAATTATTGAAGTTTTTTTTTCATTCTCTCCCCACAACCCTACCAAACAACCTCACCAATGGACTATTTATACATACTTGTATATAGTTATAAATATATATATATATAATTATAAAATATTTAAAGAAAATCACACACACAACACCCAGACTTTGTTTCAACTCCCCCCCCCCCCCCCCCCCCCCCAATACTCACCTCCCAGTGCTGTCGCCTCCCTCCCTCTATTTATTCCTGTGACAATTGTAGTGGACATTTTTTGTAGTCATGTCGACTGGAATTCCATTGGCCTATTAAAAGATACAAAACATTTTTTTTTATATTTGGTGTGTGTGTGTCTTTATTTGTGTGCTGATGGTTGCTGAGAGACACCGGCTAACACTATGGGAAAATACTGGGTGATGTGGAACTTTCCTAGAACTAAGCCTAGGTATAACTATGAGTTTAGGCAACCTTTATCTGTCACAATTTTGTCCAATTTCATCATTGCCTAGTGCTATTCATCTTTCTACTTCCTCTAAGCAACCTCCCATCTTAAAAATTCTGGATCATATTGTTGTTGTTTCTTATCCCCTTTTGTGAAGATTACAAATTCCATGAGTGATCTCATGGAATGGAGTGTAGGGGTGCAGCTTTCGTTGATCATGGCACCTTGACCCAGGCACACTTTGGTGAAAGTCTGACTTTTGCCTGTAATTTGTGGACGTTCCTAACATGGAAGCCTTTGCTGCCGGCTCTAACAGGAGTACAGACACAACTCCTCCGTATCCCTGGAAACCCTTGCTGAGGTCTATCAACTGAATCAGTTGAACTTGGAATTTTTAAAAAGGTCTTTTTCCTCTCTCTCTCTCTCTTTCTAACAATGCTGCTATTGGTCTACTTATTCGTCAGATTTATTCTGTTTGTTTCTCAGCTGGCCTTCATATCTGAAGGTCATCCCCTATCCACCATCTGGGGATGCGCCCTGTAGCTGTCAGCTCTGCTGAAGGGATTCTGGATCTTAAGAATATATAATTTTTTTCTTGATGAATTTTAAACCTATTTATGGTATCAGTAGTTATTGTTGCAGATCCACTGTCTTTTTTTGTATGTATGTGTTTTGTATTCATTTTATTTGAAGATATATAGAGGCTGGCCTTCAAATGTAAGAAAGCCGTGTAAGAAGACGCCCTCCTCCCCCCCGCGGCGGCGGTGATGTCACCGCCCATGATGCAACTTCCGCCCTCTCGCCCCCCCCCACCTTCTCTTTGTTCTACTTGTTGTCGACGCCTGCTCGCGTCTCGAGACTAAAAACTCTATCTCTCTCTTTTAAAGTAATTCTTTAACTGTAATTTTTATATCAATTATAAATAAATTTCCCTTCTTCACAGCAATCATTGAGTTGCTATAGTTTTTAATTATTTTATGCTGGTTACACCGTCCAGTGATACGAATTTCATTGTTCAAAGCTCGACATTTTTTGGCGTCCGCGACAGGACGGTACAACAGCATATTTTGTAACTCAAAATGAATCGCCTCAAGAAAGGAAGAAGGCCTGTTCGTGGCCAAATCACAAAGCTCATCAACAGTGTTGAAACAGCCCTGAAGAAGCCAGTAGAAGAACTGGACAAGACAGACTTGAGGGTCTCAGCACTACAGCTTGAAGATTTATGTCGAGATCTTCATGAATGGGATGAGAAAGTAACCGAGGCCATGTTGGATGAAGAAGTGACTGAAGATGAACAGGACAAAGAATATGATGAACGTCTGAAGTATGACAGACTAATCAAAAGGATGAGAGAAGAGTTAGAAAAAGTACTGAATCCGAAGAAAGGTGTGTCGCCCCAGCCTGATGAAACATCTTCGGAAACGAGCAACAGTACAAGCCGGAGAAGAGTTCTGCTTCCCAAGAGAAAACTCCCAGAGTTTGGAGGTGATGTACGGGAATGGATAACCTTCTGGTCAAGGTTTGAAGACATCCACAACGACGAGGATCTCTCAGACTCAGATAAGTACCAATATCTAGTAGACTGCATGTTGGAAAATTCTGAAGCTCAGCAACTAGTTCTAAGTTATCCTGTCTCAGGAAAGAATTACGCATCAGTTATCAAAGATCTTAAAGAAAGATTTGGGCGAGATAACATGCTAATAAAGGTCTATGTTCGAGATCTATTGTGGTTGGTCATCCGAAGTGCACAAGAGAGAAAGGTCAACTTTAAAGATCTTGTGACAAAGTTGAACTCTCAAATTAGGCATTTAAGTATGCTTGGTGTAACTACGGACAAATGTGCCGATATATTGTATCCTGTAGTTGAATCATGTCTACCGGAGGATGTCCTCATCTCATGGCAGCGCAGCAGCGAATCGGAAGACCTAGAAAGCTTGATGAAATTTCTTCGTCGTGAGGTCAATCAGACTAAGGATAGAGAAATGGCCTACAATAAGCATTCAGATTCCTTAGCTCAGCCTACACCAGGGAAGATAGAAACGAAGAAAAGAAGTTTCAATGCAAGGCGTGAAATTGCTACAACCTCTGGATTTATGCATTCCGACATCTCACCAACACTGCGTGAGAAATTTAAATGCATTTTCTGCGACAATGGTCATCCAAGTCAAGACTGTCGAAAAGGAATGAAAATGGGCATGGACCAGAAAAATGAGAAAATCAAGAGCTACAAGAGATGTTTCAAATGTCTGCTTCCAGGCCACAGAAGCAGGCAATGTAAAAAGAAACTGCGCTGTGATTTCTGCAAGAGGGATGGGCATTATGCCATCATGTGTAGAGGTGCAGATCATGCTGAAACTGAAAGAAAGAGTCCTCAACGACCACAGAATTCAACGCCAACTCCAGGTTCGAGTGATGTAGCTACGGTGAACGAGATGTCCAACTGTGTAAGCACCAAAGCATGCCTTGAGACATTATTAGTGAAAGTTTGGGGTCCTAAAGGTAGCAAAGTAGTACGGGCAGTAATTGATAGTGGATCATCCCAATCGTACATTTTGGAACACATTGTAAAGGATTTGGGTGTTCCTATCATGGGAGAAGAAGAGCTTGATCATGAAATATTTGGTGGGATCAGGTATACTGATCGACATCGGATCTACTGCCTGACTCTATCAAGTATTGAGAATGATAGATGCATTTCATGTCCGGCATCAGCCACTAATCAAATAGCCAGATGTATAAGAAAGCCTACGTTTGGTTCATGGGCTCGCGAACTTGCGTCAAAGAAGATACAGCTCTCAGCATTTAAAGCCGAAAGTGATGAGGTAGAGCTTCTCCTCGGTGCAGACATTAACCCAAAAATAGCTACAGCCAATATGATAAGGTTATCGGATGATCTTATTGCTCGAGAAACATTGCTAGGTTGGGTAGTTCAAGGCAAAACGGAAGGAAAATTCCAAGATAAAATTCCTAACCAGGTTCATAACAGTATGCTGATCACATCTTTAATGACACAAGAAATAAAGGTTTCCGATTTATGGTCTCTGGAAAATATTGGAGTCATGGATGACGGGCAAGCAGAGTCAAAGAAAGAGACAGATCAGGCTATTATGGATAAGTTTCGGACTGAAACAAAGCGATTGGAATCTGGTAGATACGAGGTGCACCTTCCATGGATAGAACCAGCCCAGAAGCTAAAAGAAAATAAAAGCCATGCCGAGAAAAGACTCCGGAAGATGACAGAGGATCTAAAGAAAAGAGGCTTTTATCACCATTACAACAAGATATTTGAAGAATGGGAGGAAAATGGGATCATTGAAAGAATCCAGTCAGATCAAGATGATACATTAGAATACTTTCTACCACACCGAGCAGTAGTGAAATCTGGTAGCAGCACGACACCAGTACGACCAGTTTTTGATGCTTCCTGTAAGACAAAGGGTGGATGGTCTCTGAATGATTGTTTGGCGAAGGGACCCAACTTATTGGAGCTCATTCCGGATATCATGCTGAGATTTCGACTCAATAAAATCGGCGTAGTAGCAGACATAGAAAAGGCCTTCCTCCAAATATCAGTGGCAAAAGAAGACAGACAATTTTTGAGATTTCTATGGTGGGAGGATGGCAAGCAAGAGAATCTTCGGATTTATCAACACAAGAGAGTGGTGTTCGGAGTTACATCAAGTCCTTTCCTCCTAGCAGCTACATTGAAGTTACATTTGGAGCAATATGAAAGAGAAGTAATCCCATTGCTAAAATGTATGTACATGGACAACTGCGTCAATAGTGTTACTTCGTTAGAAGAGGCACAAGTCTTTCAACAGCAGTCTATTGACCTGCTCAGCCCAGCAGGATTCAATCTAAGAGAGTGGCAGATGGGTGGCCCCGGCATAGTTAACGGTGAGAATATTTCTGTGCTAGGTATGAAATGGGACACAGCTGATGACACTTTGACAATTTCGGATAAGCTAATGATGACTCCAACCTACAAGTCATTGGATCAAGAGAATGATGCCGAAATAGAAAATCAGACTCATAAATTGACCAAGAGAATTATGCTATCGGAGGCCCATGCGGTGTTTGACCCTCTCGGTTTGTTTTCTCCATTCACCATAGTGCCGAAGATCATCCTACAACAATGTTGGAAGTCTGAGTTGAAATGGGATCAGCCGGTCCCAGAGGACATTGTGAAGAAGTTTGTGGAATGGCAGAGTCAAATTCCCGAATTGTTGTCTGTCAGGATTCCAAGGTGGGTGATGAGAGATGGGTTTGAACAGCCATCACTGCATGTGTTTTGTGATGCGAGTCAAGATGCCTATGCAACCTGCATTTACTTAAGAACAGTGAAAAATGAAGAAGTAAATGTACAACTCGTCGCATCAAAGTCAAGAGTAGCTCCCAAAAAGAAACTTACTATTCCGAGATTAGAATTAATGTCATGCCTCATCGGATCCAGATTGACTAAGCAAGTCATGAAGATTATATCGGAATCAATTGCAATACCAGAGACAAATATTTGGTTTTGGACGGACTCCTCAACTGCACTTCGTTGGATTCAAAATGAGAAACCGTGGGCAACATTTGTCAGAAACAGAGTCAACGAAATCTGTTCTATTTCGAAGAAAGAGAATTGGCATCATGTGTCAGGGGCAAACAATCCAGCTGACCTTCCATCACGTGGGAGCAGTGTAAAGAAATTGATAGAGCATAAATGGTGGGAGGGACCCTCTTTTCTCTGGGGAGAAGAAGCAAGCTGGAATCAATTTGATCCGATTTTTGATGAAGAAGAAATCAATAAGGAATTGAAGAAGACGGTAAACATCGCTGTCAACAGCACAAAAGATAATTTCATGGACAAACTTGAGAGGTATGGAGATTATCATCGTATAGTACGGATTGTTGCTTATTTACTGCGTTTTAAAAGGAAGACCATCTCAGATGAATCACGAGCCGGACAACATGATAAGATGTCAAAAGAAATCTCTGTAGAAGAATTCGAAGAAGCTGAAAAGGTAGTATTACGGCATATCCAACTAATAAGTTTTGGGAGAGATGACAAGCGAATAAACAAGCTCAATGCTTTTACAGATGAATATGGACTATATCGAATCAAGAGTCAACTGTATTTTGGAGAAGACGACTATGATACAAGATGCCCGATAGTTCTTCCGGGGGAAAACCAAGTAGTCAAGCTTTTGATTCGAAAAGAGCACGAGATGATGTCCCATGCCGGGATTCAAACAACTCAACAACTAGTGAGACGTCGTTTTTGGATTCTAAAAGGCAAAAGAACCATAAGAAGTATCATCTCTGCATGTGCTACGTGTCGTCGTTATAATTCCAAGAGAGTCCAGACTGAGAGCATTCCTATTCCAGCAACCAGGATTGGATCGACACCAGCATTTGGAGTGATCGGTGTGGATCTAGCTGGACCTTTGACTGAGACCGGTGGAAAGAAAATATGGGTAGTGTTGTACACCTGTGCTGTGTACAGAGCTGTACATTTGGAGCTTACAAAAACAGTGTCTACTGAAGGATTTCTTGACACTTTTCGAAGATTTGTTGCAAGACGTGGTAGACCGAGCATTGTGTACTCTGACAACGGTCTCAATTTTGTCGGATGCAATAACTTATTCAAGAAAGTTAATTGGAATGATGTCCTACGTTATGCCACCGTACAACGTATTAAGTGGAATTTCAACCCCCCAACAGCAGCATTTTGGGGAGGATGGTGGGAACGCCTTGTGGGTCTCATGAAGCAACTGATCCGAAAAGTATTGGGAGACAAAACAGTCTCATATGAAGAACTACAGACTGTGATATGTGAAGTGGAGTCAGCAATGAATTTGAGACCTTTGACCGCGATCAGTGAAGAATCTGGCTTGGTACCTATAACACCCGCCAAATTCATGTGTGACAACGCATCATACTTATTTGTACCTGAAGCGGACATTGTCGACTCTAAGTTCCTCAAAGAAAGTCATGCAAAAGTACAAAAGTTACGCGAGACAATTCGACAAAGATTTAGAAAAGAGTACTTAGGGTTTCTGCGACAAAATACTAGAAACAAGACAAAGTCAATTAAAGAAGGCGATGTTGTACTCATGGAGGTCGATAACAAAAAGCGAACAGAATGGCCAATCGGAGTTATTGAGAAGACCTACCCGGGAAAAGATGGCATCGTTAGAGTCGCTATGATAAAAACTAAGCGTGGAAATTTTTTGCGACCTGTTCAACGATTGTTCTTTCTTGAATCAAGCGAAAACCATTCTAAAGAAGATTTCAGAAAAGGAGGTGATCTAGAGAAAGAGAAGAAGATAAATCTTGACACACCAAGTATATCGCAACGGAGCATCCGAGGGAAAGATTCACCTGTTATCACAAGATCAGGAAGAATCGTCAAGCCGCCTGACAGATATTGATCATAGTGAATCCAGAAGAATAATTACTCCATAATTATTGGTGGGAGTATGTTGCAGATCCACTGTCTTTTTTTGTATGTATGTGTTTTGTATTCATTTTATTTGAAGATATATAGAGGCTGGCCTTCAAATGTAAGAAAGCCGTGTAAGAAGACGCCCTCCTCCCCCCCGCGGCGGCGGTGATGTCACCGCCCATGATGCAACTTCCGCCCTCTCGCCCCCCCCACCTTCTCTTTGTTCTACTTGTTGTCGACGCCTGCTCGCGTCTCGAGACTAAAAACTCTATCTCTCTCTTTTAAAGTAATTCTTTAACTGTAATTTTTATATCAATTATAAATAAATTTCCCTTCTTCACAGCAATCATTGAGTTGCTATAGTTTTTAATTATTTTATGCTGGTTACACCGTCCAGTGATACGAATTTCATTGTTCAAAGCTCGACAGTTATAATTTTGTTTTCTCCATTATCACATTTAGGTCTTATTTTCTCTGTGCCACCAGTTAGTACTCCCCTCTACAAGAGGATGGAGTTCTCCTGGTCTAGATGTTTCTCTTCTGGCTCAAGGTCTCTGTGTGGATTTTCCTCTTTTAGGAGATTGGACCTTAGAGGGGTTTGGGAGGGTTTAAAGGCCAAAAATGGATTCACCCTAATCAATTCCTTAAAATTTTAGACACAATATTATAAAAAGAAATGAATATCTTAGCCCCATAGCATTACCTATATCTAGAGCTGATTTATTCAGTTTGACTGCCATCTCACATTCATATCATTCTTGTAATATCCATCAAGGTTTATAAAGGATATTTTTATATCAAGTGTTCTCATTTTCTTTCTTTTCATGGAAATAGTTTTCCAGCTTATAAATTCCTTTAAAAATGTTTGCTGAGGAGAGACTGGTTGAAAGCTTGCAGTGAAGCTACAGCATGTTTTTTTTTTTTTGCTTATCCCTAATACACGTGGTACAGGCCATGATAATCATGGTGAGTAGAAGTAGGCGACTGCTTGTACTGTAAGTGCACCACTTGTCTAGACATGTGAAAAGCAGTTCGACTTTGCACTTACAAATGTGCCAGAGGCCCGTTTGGTTGCTTGCACTCGCTGGTGGGGTTAGAATTTTGCAAGAATCGGGGGCCATTGGAGCATTATTTTTTTTTTATTATTATTATAAAAAAGTGCCCAATACGGGAATCGAACCCGGGTCGTAGCGGTCGAAAACCAACGGTTTAGACCATCCTTCCACCAACCCCCCCCAGCTACAGAATGTGTAAATTGGGACAACTATAGTATAACTGAAATCAAGTAAAATCAATCCAGTCTCCATTGCTAGCTATGATAGACTTGAGGAAGGTGTGAAAAGAAGCCTTGGTAACTGACCTGGGGGTTCACTGTGCCAATCATGTCCTTTACAGACTGGATGGTGTTGTGGGAGCTCTGTTGACATCTCTCTCAGCAATGACCCATATATAGTAGTTGAGAGAGTTGTGGTCTCTGGTTGGTTAAGGCACCAAATATCAGTACTACAGTGTTGCCAAAGTGTGAGCCATGTCTGTCTTCTTTGCCTTGTGGGCTGGAGTCCTGTTGGAAGACATGCTTTGTCCCTGTAGCCACCTTGTTCATCCAAAGCTTCATAAAGGTCTCCAGGGCACTGATGTAGATGTTCATGTTAATCCCAACGCCCTGCTTGTAGAATTGAGATGGCATCACCTTAACTGCTGAAGATGCCAAGGACAATCTCATGAAAGGTCTTACAGATCCGATGACCATTCCTGAAATTCAACACAAGGTAAAAAGACTAAATCCAAATAAATAAATAAATAGTGTTGTGCCTTATCAATTCCTGGAATTCATAATTTGCTCCTGACCAAAGTTCTTTTGATTACAGAAGAACTTCAGCATGGCACACATTCTTTTTAATTGAGAAATTTAAACTATTTTTGACACATATGATTCTTTTTGAAATAAAATAATTTTCTATTGCCCTTACTGAAATGATAAATTATTGGGAGGGCCTGGCTCATCAGTGGTGAACCCTCCCAACGGTTTTCCAGCTTAATCTTCCATACCGCTGTAATATTGTGTTTGGCTAGTTTCCTTTTATACTGATACTGAAGCTGACCAAAGGTATTTTGAATGAACTCTGGACATAATACAGAACGTTTTGGTGATACCAATATATTGACAGAGCTCTATGTTAGGCATCTTTTAAATTTGGTTATAACCAATGTCTAGAAAGAGAATAGAACTTTTAAGTAATTTATATGATTTATCAAGTCATTTAAGATCTTTGGAAACGCTTGGAATTGATCCTCAGATTTCTGGTATTTTTTATATCCTGTGGTAGAGTCATCTTTGCCATCAGATGTTCTGAAGATATGGCAATGACATCCTTCTTCAGGCTATGGACAAAAGATAATTAAGATGGAAGACCCAGTGGATAGGACTAGAGAGATTGAAAGAGTTAATGGATTTATTAAGAGCAGTAGTCAAGAGTGCTCAAAGGTTAAAATTTATAGAAAAGGTTTCAACCTAGAAGTACCTCAAAGGAAGTCATACAATGCAGGGCCAAAGAAATGGAACAATTTTAGACCTGCCACTGTATCTAGTTTGTTCAGGGAGTCGAACTACAATGAAATGCTGCTTTTGTGAAAGAACAAATCACGAGAGCCATCAATGTCGCTCTATTTCAAGAATTTCATCAGAAGAAAGGATTAAGAAAGCACGTCTATTCTTCAGATGTTAGCGAGCAGGGCATTACAAAAGACAGTGCAAAATGTGACTAGAATACAAAAATTGTGGAATGAGCCACCTGGATATTCTGTGTCAGGGAAGCTCTTCAAAGGAGATAAGGGAGAAGAATGTAAAAGAGAATTTAAAGAAAGACACACCTGAGCCAATAGCCTCTTTTTCCAGTCAGGCTTGTACGAGTCAAATTTTAGTGCTGCCACTGTAAAGAGGCCCAAAAGCTTCGAAGAAGGTAGAAATTCTATTAGATAGTGGAAGCCAATACTCTTACGTAAAACAATCTCTGGTAGAGTATATGGGACTGGAAAAAAAGGGGGGAAATAACAATAGTTAAAAGTCTATTTGGAGGTACAAGAGTTTTTTAGAGGAGAGGCATGGGAGAATCATCCTGAACTTGGAAAAATTGAATGACAGTAGGGAACAAATTCAGGTTAAAGCGTTGGACCAACTTAAAATTTGCGATAATGTACCGCCTTTACCAAGAGGAGATCGGTGGAGAAAGTTAAGCAGTAAAGGTATAAGCATTCTGGAAGATAACTTTTAAAGAACGGAGATTGATTTTTTGATCGGTGCTAATTATATGGGCATGCTTTTACCAGGTAAAGTTGTACAAATTGAAACAAACTTCGTTGGAAACAAGGTTGGGATGGACATTAATGGACTATTCACCAATTATTGACAGAAATCAATAAGTAGAGCAAATTTGAATTTGTTCACAGTTCAAAATGATTTGAGAGATTTATGGGATCTAAAAGTATTAGGCATTAGAGATCCTATTGAAACTTGCTCCAAAGAGTCCAGATATCAAGAATTAAAAGAAAAGGCTAAAGAAGTTGGTAAAAAGCTAAAGAAGTTGACAAAAAGTCTGTTATAGAAACTGAAGAAAGGGAAAAGGCTAAAGTTGATAAAAAGTCTGTTGTAGAAGTTGAAGAAAGTTTAAAAGCTGAAGTTGATAAAATGTCTGTTGTAGAAACTGAAGAAAGTGAAAAGGCTAAAGAAGTTTTGTTAAAAAAACCGCTTAAACCGCCGAAAAAAAGACGCTGAAGTGGAAGAAAGTGAAAAGGCTAAAGTTAAGAAAAGGTCTGTTATAGAAACTGAAGAAAGTGCAGAGCCTTTTACGAAAGAGGAAGATCTTGTTCCTGTAGTTGATAGAGGAATGTATCTCAAAGGTTCTACAGAACCTGCTAAAAATGGTGTGGAAGGAAAATAAAGTTTCGTATGATAAATCAATGGTTGAAGAAATTATAACGCGTTCTATATATGGTTGTACTATCCATATCAACTATGTAAAAAGAGAACCAAAAAAACAAAGTTCAATTGGCGACTATCTTTCAAAATGTAAAAAGCAATGTATATCAAAGGAAACTGTTTCTAGAACTATTATTACTCTATCTCGAAATCCAATGCCAATAGCATATACTCCAACAAGTTCTCCAAAAAAACAAAAACAAGTGCTTACCCCTGAAGAAAATCTTCTTCTTCTTTCTTATCTTCACTTAATCATATCAAGGTATCAAGCTTGTAAAGCATGACAACCATCATGATTGGGTGAAGTAGAATGCGTCTGCCTTTGTCATCAAGACTGGGAGCACTACTCAGTGGCAGGCCGACTTAGCTCCAAAAGAAATGGCCGCCTCTGACATGAGGAACAGACGCCATGTGCAGCTGCTCCTAACATGGAGTACAAACGCTGCTCATCCTGTATCCCTGGATTAGGAGCCCTTACAGGGTACTATCAGCCGGGCCAGCTGAGCCCAGGTTTTTTAGCGAGCTTGTTACTGCTCCCCCTCCTCCTTTTTCATCCGGGCTTGGGACTGGCAAAGGCGGAGAAAATCTTAATCTGGGCAAGTAACCTGAAAATTCTGGTAAAGGTACTGTATGGGAAAGGATTGCGAAAGTTATAGATAGTACGAAATCTGAATTGGGTCGTTCAAGATCTCCAAAGAATCTTTCACAAGAGGACGTTTTAAAACCTGCAGAGGATGATTCAAGATCAGATTCTGATTCTTTCAAAAGTAAAGATCAAGGTTTTCAAGAGGTTCCAGCAATTGCAGTGGAACATTCTGACGAAAATTAATTTTGACCATTTCTTTGTCAAAATTGGTGGGAGAATGTTAAAACTAAATATTTTGTGTAATATCATTTGTTGATCACGTGACAAAGAGAGCCAATGGGGAGACATTGCGCAAGCAAGGTATAAAAAGCACGGAAGGATTACCGGCGGAGGATTGTTTGTAAGGATTGGTTTACAAAATAAATTTGGGAATTGTATAGAAGTGCCTGAGCGCGAAAGCAAAAGAACTCAAGCTCAGATGGAAACAATAAGCGGATCTTCTCGGCGATAAAAAAGGTTAGTGATCGGCAGAATAGTTCAAGATAATTGCTCCGATTGGAGATATAGTTTATTTTATATACACTGGCCCGAAAAATTAAAGGAACATTTTTTTTTTTTTTCATTTATCTCAAATTTTATTGAACATTCATCAATGAAATTTTATACACATATTTATTATTCCATTATTGATTAAAATATTCGAAATCAAATAAATCTAACATGTATTTTATGCAAATTAGCCGGTCAAGCAATGATCTTCTTGCAGTCAGTGCATAAATATCTTGGATGTTGTCATTAATATGGGGTGTGATCGCCTTTAACTGATAGACAGGCTCTACATCGGCGACCCATACTAAGAATTAGGGAGTTTATCAGCTCCTGTGGAATCAACGCCCACCCTTGTGTTAAGGCTATTTCTAGCTCATGAGTGTTTCTAGGAGGGGGTTGGAGGGATGAGAACCGCCGTCCTAGATTGTCCCATACATGCTCAATGGGATTTAGGTCTGGCGATCGAGCTGGCCAATTCATCCAAGCAATTGCAGGGTTTTTGAGAAAAGTGTCGACCACACCAGCCCTATGTGAACGGACATTATCATCCATTAGAAGAAATGTTTCTCCAATTTCCAATGCTTGAGGCATCACATATGCTGCCAAGATCTCGTACCGATACCTCTGTCTAGTCAGGGTTACTTGCCGAAAAATATGGAATGCTGTGCGACCGCCCAAGATTCCAGCCCAGACCATAAAACTTGGCTTCTGTAGGGATCCCTTTCAACCATATTCCGGGGGTTATTTCTGGCTCCTACCTCTCTCCAGACAAAGACACGACGATAATCGCTGTTTAGATATCTGGACTCATTAGTGAACATTACACGTATCCATCATCTGGATTCCAGGCGACATTTTGTCTGCATCAAAGTTTCCTCGCTTTCTTTTGAGGTGGTGTCAATCGAAACAAAATATGGGTCGTCGAGCATAGAGGCCCTTCATGTGAAGCCTTCTGCGTATTGTATCAGTTGATACTAAGACTCCTGTAGCTGCATTGAGGTCACTTCGTAGTTGCGATGCTGTCATTCTTCTATTGCGACGCGCAAGGAGACTCAAATAACGGTCTTGATTTAACGTTGTGACCCTTGGCCGTCCTTGTCCGGGTTTTCTGGCAACATTAGCTGCCGTTTGAAATTTTTTCCAAGCCTTGAGACAACGTTTCTTGTTACTCCAAGCCATCTTGCTACTTCTTCTTGTGATTGGCCTGCTTCCATCCTTCCGATAGCTTGCCATTTTTTTTTTCTTGTGATAAATGTTGCTTATAAGCCATGAAAATTTGAAAAACAAAAAACAATGGTTGCCTGTAAAGTCGGTTTTACGGGCGAAGATTTTACGTGACAACGGTAGAATATTTATTGATATGAATATAATTAAATTGCACAATAGGAACAAGGAATTGAATGAAAATAAGAATTGCACAAATTTTAACTATAGAAATATATTTTGTTTACTAAAACATTGTACATGTAAACTTAAACTTAACTAATTCCTATTTGAGTGATTTTGTTGAGGATAGGACGATGATAGGAGAAATATGAAATGAAAGGAAGTGTTTCTGCTGTAATGTGTCTTGCGAAAGTCAAGTCGATAGTTGTTCCTTTTAACGTAGTTGACTTAGAAACGTTTGATACGCAATCAAGATTATACGTATTTTTCATGAAATTAAGAAACGAGTTGTCAGGCTTTACGTTTTTGTTAAAATCACCACACAGAAGAATCGGTATACTAGAATCAATTTGCACGAACGGTGGCACGTACTGGCTGTTGTGAATGTACGGACCGAGTCCTTGCCATAGTAACATTCCAATATCCTGCATACTAGCTCCTGGATGAATATATACAGCACCGAGTATAAACTTGAAGCTAGTATTAGCGGCGAAGAGCAAGTAACTTCAGTCATGCACATGTCACCCTTGGTTTTAATGACACGAGTTACGTCTGTAATCGCAACTTGGAACACTTCCGCCGTAGATGTCGATGATAATTTACGATAGATCGCCACTCCACCAGCCGCGTTGGTATCTGAGTTAGGTCGATTATTTTCCCTGGATACGCACTCATAACCCTTGATTGGAGTTGGTTCACAAGTGTCGCGCATCCACGTTTCAGTCAATACTAAATAGTCTGATCGTGGTATCACTGTATCTGTTTCAATGTCCGCGGCATGGGCACTTAAACTTTGACAGTTGATGTTCGTTACAATAAGTTGTCCAGCGTCGGTTGCGTCGTCACAGAATTTTACGGCTTGTTTGGTAATTGTGTCTAGAGTGTGTCCACGAAGTCGTAGGTATTCATTGCGAACATCTCGAGTAGTCTGTGAGTCGTTTCCATCTCGGCCATGTTTGAAAACCAATGGAGAGTCCTTTTCTGTTATGATGTACAATCCGTCGATACTTGTGACGCGGCTCATGGCTACATATACCAATTGCTGTGGTTGTTTTGAGGAGTACTTGTAAACAATTGTAGTAAACGTCCCACCCTGGGCCTTGTGGATCGTAATTGCACAAGCAGGCACGCAAGGAAATTGTTTTCGCTTGCACTTCACTGTTTTTGTCAACGAAATGTTTACCACTTTCTTGTGCACTGGCACCCAATCGACGGATAAGGTGTTTGTAATTGTAAATGATGAAGTTGAAAATTAAAACATTTACTTATATTAGATGTTAAAATTCTTGCTCAACACAGTTTAAATAAAGTTTTCTTATATCTGCTACTTTTTCTTAATATTTGTAATTTTAAATAATCAATTCGAAAATCAAAACATTTATTCAGATCGAAGGTTCAAATTTTTGCTAAATAAATTTGAAACTATTTAAAATTTGTAAAATAATAATTAATTAATTAATTAATTTTAAACTAATAATTTACTTAACACTATCAACATTTATCAATAGTATGACATAACCTATAAACTCAGTTTCTCAACTTTTGTGTCAATCTAACAATTAATCAATCAATCATAGTTTACGATAATGAAATATCAGTGTACAATTATTTACCTTTATTGTTGTAGTTGTTGTAAATGACGAATCTAAGCACTCCACATTTTCACTACAGACACAGCTAACGATACTTTAACCACACGTGTGAACTTGTATTATGACGCTTTCTTGTTTTTCCAACGCCAAGAACGTTCGAGAAAGACAAAGACAGAGACAAGCATGCGCCGATTCAATGCGCCTAATTCTCTAGCGCTGCGCGCGCAGCACTCTCGTTCGGTGACTCATCGTAACGTTACCGGGCGTTACACTTTTTCATAAGTGACTCCCAGCCGCAACCTAATTTAAGACGTTGTCACGTCAAAAAAGTTAAATAAAAATATATCGAAGCGTAAAATTAGGACGCTTTGACTCAGGCACGTGCTGGAGGCCGAGTCAACGTGGTATTTTGCATAATGTGAACAACTTTGTTTGTTTTTCTGTTTTACATATTCTCGTAATTCATGGAAGTTTTTTAATATACCAAAATGTGATATATATCCTTCAGATAGCATGTAGAAGGCGGAATAATTGTTACTATGTGATATATATCCTTTAATAGAACTTTTATTTTTCTTAAATATGTGTTGTTCCTTTGATTGTGCGGGCCTGTGTATATCATATTTTCATAATAGAATAAAACTCATTATGTTAAATTCAACTGATCTTGTCGCTCACTTCCTCCCGAATACCA
This sequence comes from Cordylochernes scorpioides, assembly GCA_030710605.1. NCBI lineage: Eukaryota > Metazoa > Arthropoda > Arachnida > Pseudoscorpiones > Chernetidae > Cordylochernes > Cordylochernes scorpioides. The sequence goes on from CP092868.1 coordinate 65,289,620, forward strand.
CCAGCCTATCTCCACTGTAAGTACAATGGTTAGATACACAGATTAATTTCTTTTTTTTTTCTTTTTCCACAACATTTGTAGATATGTGGTGTACTTACAGTACAAGCAGTCACTACCCACCATGGTCTGGTACTATATGTGTAGACATGTGGTGTACTTACAGTACAAGCAGTCACTACCCACCATGGCCTGGTACTACATGTGTAGACATGTGACAATTTTTTGACAATTAAAATAATTTTATTGACTGTCAGTCAATGTTACAACTCAACCAGGAGGGTGAAAAGAAATATTTACATTTATAAGTTGTCAGGAATCTCAAGGCATCGCCGCCCAAGTCTGGCCATATCGGTGCCAACATCGTGATGGTAGCCCCCAGCCAGTTCTATGGCCGCGCCGAGGAATTCAGCGAGGACTCCCTTCAGCGCAGGTGAAAGTTTCGTCATGAGGGACGCTCTGTCTTCGGTGAATAAAATGGCGTCCCTAAGGTCATTAACATCGATCCCTGTATCATATAAGGGCCTTAGGCAGGTCATGTGCTTCAGTTTTCTGAAGATTTTAAAAATCATGACATCCTCTTGCTCTTCTGTTATCTGTTCCTCGTGGGGAACGGGCGGTGTCGGCCCAGCAGGCCGAGGCGCAGGCAGTGGGGGTGTAGGTGCTGCGGCTGGTGTTTTCGTTAGCTCAGCTCCAACCTGACCAAGGACCTTATATAAATTAGAGGTGTGTTCGGGCTTCAGGTCCAGAATTTGACCGATTAGGCCGGCGAGAGCGTCACTTTGCGGAGGTGACAAAAGGGGTCCACGCTTTTTCGCCCTGGTCCTCGAGGAGAGGAGGTCCAGGACCTCCTCCCGCCCAAGATCAAGGGCGTCAGTCCCAGCGAAGGACACGCTGGGGTACCTCTCGATGAACGCATCGAGGTCGACTCTCGTTGCGTTCTTAGCCGATGACGTGGAGGATGCAGAGGTCTCCTCCACGATGGACATCTCCACGTCCGGTGTTGGGGCCGCAGGCCCGAGGGTCTTCTGGGTGGGCAGAGGGTTACGCGGGGCAACGAAGTCCGGCCGAGCGGGAACCTCCATGGCTGGATTGGAGGGAGCTGGCGCAGGAGGCTGGGCTGCTGACCGCTGAGGCGGTGCAGAGGTGGTCGGTGGTGGGACGCCAGCAGGAGTGGTTGGTGGGGCCATTCTGGTGTTGTTGGCCAGCCCTGCAAGCAGGGGGCAGATGGCCCTCCGATGCCCCTGTCCGTGGCACCTGGAACACCTGATGCCCGAGGACAGGTACGCAGGCCAGGCTTCCCGCTCGGCCGGACTTCGTTGCCCCGCGTAACCCTCTGCCCACCCAGAAGACCCTCGGGCCTGCGGCCCCAACACCGGACGTGGAGATGTCCATCGTGGAGGAGACCTCTGCATCCTCCACGTCATCGGCTAAGAACGCAACGAGAGTCGACCTCGATGCGTTCATCGAGAGGTACCCCAGCGTGTCCTTCGCTGGGACTGACGCCCTTGATCTTGGGCGGGAGGAGGTCCTGGACCTCCTCTCCTCGAGGACCAGGGCGAAAAAGCGTGGACCCCTTTTGTCACCTCCGCAAAGTGACGCTCTCGCCGGCCTAATCGGTCAAATTCTGGACCTGAAGCCCGAACACACCTCTAATTTATATAAGGTCCTTGGTCAGGTCACTTATGAGGCGCTCGGCTAGGCCTCTGTTGGTCAGTCCCAGGAGCTGGTGGCCGTTCACCTTGGTGATCTGGATGACTCCGGCAGTTCCTCCGAGCATCCTATCCAATGCCTTGAGGTAGTGGAAGGGCTCCAGTTCGGGGCTGTGTTCAATGTACACACAGTGTTCCTCGGAGGAGGACGCCTGCCGCGCCCTGGCTTCCGCGATGTGTGCTCTGGTGGCCCTGATTTCCTGGGCCCGCGGCACCGAACCCGCCGATGGTTGAGGTCGGCGAATGGTCCTGGAACCTCCAGCATTGGAGGATGGTGCAGCTGCCGTAGGCGAATTTGCCGAGCCACGGCGCCTCTTCCTACCCTGGACGAGGGTAAATCCCTCCTCAGCTCCAGGATTCACCTCTTCTGTGATGTCAGCCCAGTTTCTCCGGACTTGAGCAGCGGCATTAGAAGTTGGAATAGCCGCAAGGTCGACCGGCGCGGCAGAATTTGCATCCTGGCTGCCGGCGGGCGGATTTGCGTAGTTTTGATTCTCTCTTGAATTCATCGAGGAATTGATCTGCAAAACGTTTTTTGCTGTTATTTCCGCACTGGGCTGTGCTTTAGAGCCGAGCCTTACAGGCTTCTCTTCGGCTTTTGACGGGCTTTCAGCCCATACCATATTCGTCGCCATCCGCGACACTTTTCACCCGCCAGAGGCGAAAAACTCAGGAGCTCGCGCGACGCGTGGCCGCACGGCCGAGTGTAGACATGTGGTGTACTTACAGTACAAGCAGTCACTACCCACCATGGTCTGGTACTACATGTGTAGACATGTGGTGTACTTACAGTACAAGCAGTCACTACCCACCATGGTCTGGTACTATATGTGTAGACATGTGGTGTACTTACAGTACAAGCAGTCACTACCCACCATGGCCTGGTACTACATGTGTAGACATGTGGTGTACTTACAGTACAAGCAGTCACTACCCACCATGGTCTGGTACTACATGTGTAGATATGTGACAATTAAAACATACTTTATTGACACTCGTCAATAGTTACATTCAATCAAGAATTAATGGGATTTACAGATTAGGGGGGGGGGGGGGAGCATTTCGCTGAGTATGCGCAGGCCCTCACGCACAAAGGGATCCGAGCTCCGAGCGCGCTCAGATGCAGCGCTGACGATCCCGGCAAGAGTGGTTCTCTTCTGAGTGGAGAGGCGCCTGAGGAGAGGTTCCCTATCGTCGGGGAAAATAATTGCCTCTACGATGTCACCCTCAGTGACTCCGATATCGGATAAAGTCTCCAAGTAGCGCTCATCGCTTAATTCATAAATTATGTCATTTGCCTGGTCGTAGCAGGCATCAATGAATTCGGTAGACAGTGGAGGTGGAGGTGTCGCGATGTCCGGCGACGTCTTTTCCCCGTGGAGAGCGGGTGGTGTTGGCTTAGCAGGCCAAGGCGCAGGCAGTGTGGGTGTTGGAGGCACTGCTGGTGTTGTCCTGAGCTCGGCCTTGACTTGTCCGAGGACCTTATATAAATTAGAGGTGTGTCCGGGCTTCAGGTCCAGAATTTGACCGATCAGGCCGACGAGGGCGTCGCACTGCGGAGGCGACAGGAGGGGTCCCTTCCTCTGCGCCTTGGTCCTCGAGGAGAGGAGGTCCAGGACCTCCTCCCGCCCAAGACCAAGGGCGTCCGTCTTAGCGAATGACACGCTGGGGAGCCCCTCGATGAAAGCATCGAGGTCGACTCTCGTAGCGTTTTTTGCCGATGACGTGGAGGACGCAAAGGTCTCCTCCACGATGGACATCTCCACGTCCTGTGTTGGGGCTGCAGGCCCGAGGGTCTCCTGGATGGGCGGAGGGCCACGCGGGGCGGCGAAGTCAGGTCGAGCGGGAGGCGTCGGCTCTGGATGACGCGGCGTCGCCGAGCGAGGGTCCACGGGATTCTTGGGTACCTGCAGGGGTGGAGTAGGGGTCACAGGTGGAGGGGCAGGGGGCGTCTCCTCCATAGGTAAGGCTGGGGCCGCTGGTGGAGATGGCCGAAGGGCGGATGGATGGAGCACAGCTCGGGCCATGGGAGGAGCGCTGCAAACCTCCATGGCTAGATTGGAGGGAGCTGGCGCAGGAGGCTGGGCTGCTGACCGCTGAGACGGTGCAGAGGTGGTCGGTGGTGGGACGCCAGCAGGAGTGGTTGGTGGGGCCATTCTGGTGTTGTTGGCCAGCCCTGCAAGCAGGGGGCAGATGGCCCTCCGATGCCCTTGTCCGTGGCACCTGGAACACCTGATGCCCGAGGATAGGTACGCAGGCCAGGCTTGGCCTTTGATGTTGATGTCAAGGCGGGTTGGAAGCCTCTCGATGGTGATCCCCTCATGTAGGGTGATGAAGACGTCACGCCGGCCATCGACGTAGACGTAGGGGCCCGCCTTCATCTGCTTAGGGGCGATGGACGTAACCCGCCCATATGGAGAGAGGGCGGTGATGACAGCAGAGTCCGCCACAAAGAAGGGGAGGTTACCCACTGTAATCCTTTCCGCTCTTTTGCGGAAAGGGAATGCCCTGAGGAGTGTTCCCTCAACCTCGAGGCCCTCACTTATGAGGCGCTCGGCCAGGCCTCTGTTGGTTAGTCCCAGTAGCTGGTGGCCGTTCACCTTGGTGATCTGGATGACTCCGGCGGTTCCTCCGAGTTTCCTATCCAAAGCCCTAAGGTAGTGGAAGGGCTCAAGTTCGGGGCTGTGTTCGATGTACACACAGTGTTCCTCGGAAGAGGACGCCTGCCGCGCCCTGGCATCCGCGATGTGAGCCCTGGTGGCCCTGATTTCTTGGGCTCGGGGCACTGATCCCGCCGATGATTGAGGTCGGCGAATGGTCCTGGAAGCTCCGGCATTGGAGGAGGGTGCAGCCGTCGTAGGTGAATTCCCCGAGCCACGGCGCCTCTTCCTACCCTGGACGAGGGTAAATCCTTCCTCAGCTCCAGGATTCACCTCTTCTGTGATGTCAGCCCAGTTTCTCCGGACTTGAGCAGCGGCGTTAGAAGTTGGAATAGCCGCAAGAGAGAGAGAGGTCGACCGGCGCGGCAGAATTTGCATCCTGGCCGCCGGCGGGCGGATTTACATAGTTTTGATTTTTTCTCAAAACTATTGGAATTTCGTTCTGCAAATCTTGATTTGCGGATAATTCTGCACATGGTTGTGCTAGTGAGCCGTGCCTTACAGGCTTTTGCTCGGCTTTTGACGGGCTTTCAGCCCGTATAAAATTTGTCGCCATCCGCGACACTTTTCGCCCGCCAGAGGCGAAACACTCAGGAGCTCGCGCGACGCGTGGCCGCACGGCCGAGTGTAGACATGTGGTGTACTTACAGTACAAGCAGTCACTACCCATCATGGCCTGGTACTACATGTGTAGACATGTGGTGTACTTACAGTACAAGCAGTCACTACCCACCATGGTCTGGTACTACATGTGTAGACATGTGGTGTACTTACAGTACAAGCAGTCACTACCCACCATGGTCTGGTACTACATGTACAGTACACAAAATGACCCAGTACGAGGTCCATCTAACACGTTGTCCTACACGACGTGTACTTGAGCTAATGATCACATGCCATTAGAGCCGCCCAATTAGGGAACCTATCATTAAAGTCTACGTGGGAGAGAACCAAGACTTTGCCAATTTTCTAACAATAATCTCTTTAACATGAAATATTCATTAAACATTTACCCTACATATATAGCCTTCCAACAATCAATCAAAATTAAAATCTTTTTAGGCTTTTTTTTATGAAACTGCTTAGGTGGGAGGGCTCATCAGTGGTGACCCTTTCCAATATTGGGTTTAATCGCCATGTCACGTTTATTTACATACAGTCCAATATCATTATAGCCACCATTTCAAATATTTCAATTCCTGGGGTTAAAATAAAAATAGCGATCTAAAATATATATATATATTTACAGTTCCTACTGTGATGGTAAGTTGGCAGCAAAGGAACAACCTCAAATTACAGGCAAAGTCAGACTTTCACCAAAGTGTGCCTCATTCAATGAGCAGGACCTTTTGGAGAGGCCGCTGCTTATCATAAAAGAGCTTGAGAAGATGAACTCATGGGATTATTTTGACATATATAGATCTAATTGATCAATGACATATGCTGAAATATATATATCTTCCTTTTTAGTGCGTTTTAATGAAAGCTTTAACACTTTTTTTATTGGCCGAATAAAATAGTCCCTTGTAAAAAGAATCTGAAATATAAGATCAATTTCACAAACACATCTAATGAATAGAGTGCTGTTTTGGAGGAGTGGTCTAAACTGTTGATTTTTTAAAACCACGACTTGGGATTATTAACCATCACAGTAACCCAGCGGTTCAATCTACAAGATCACTATTGTAGCTGGATTTTTTTCATAGTAATTTAAAAATGGTAAATGTGTATTTAAGGTGTGGATGTAAAGTTATATAGAACTATGTAACTTCGGCCAAAAGAACATCTTTATTTTGATCGATGTTTCGGCAAATATCATTCACAGGGATTGAAAATCAACTAAACTCTAAAATTCGTGTTTTCTCTTTGTTCTGTTAAATTTGAAAGACCGCGTTAGAATACCCTAATATCTCAAATATTTTTAACGCCTTTCCATAAAGTTTATGTTTTCCTAACGAGGACAAACGATTTTTGTCGAAACGTTGAAAAAATAAAAACTACTGACCGAAGTGTCTGTTATTTCAAGAACAATGAATGACAACCGACCAGGCAACTTCTATCTTCGAGATAAACTGTAAAAGACATAATTATATAGGAGTGTCGGCTAGGCGTGTTCCAATGTACAATCGAGGTGGAGCAGCTAACCCTAGCAGAACCTATAAATCAATCCAAGTGATATTTTCTCTGTATAAACATCCCTGTACAGTTCAACAGTACATGTAGGCATCGATGAACGAGAATCAGGAAAACAAGAGCACCAAGAAGATAATGGAATTTATTGACCTGCCAAAAACCACTCTCTATCGTGTCAAGAAGTTTGATGAGGCGGACAAAGAGGAAACGTCAAGAAGGGAAAAAGTACTCAGGTCGATTGTATAGGGTGAGAGACGAATAATTTGTCAAAAATGTCAAGTTGCTTGAGGAGAAGTGAGTACATCAGATGGGCGTAGATCATATAACAATCGCCCGGACTATCCACGAGGAACTTATTCTCATCAAGTTCTATCCCTTTGAAAAGGCCAGTTACTAACTGAGGATATAAAATAGGACAGAAAGGTAAAGGCTGTCGTCCTGAAAACATGACATTTATAAAATGGCTTCCTTAGAGTGCTCGGGATTTGGCTTCAAGTTTGAACATCGTGGAGTAATTACGATCTTTCAAAAGCCCCGAGGGCAATAAACCAGTCGATTTTTTTAAAACGAATGAAGACAGTATGTGATTGTCTATAAGAACTTGATCTACGACTGGGCAAAGCAGGCCGGATAAAAACAAACGCAATACCGCCGTTGTAACGGTTTGTGGCACTCACAAAAGAACGAATCGAACAAGATCGCCATCAAACCGTGCGAGAAATCACTTCGAGGCTCTTCATTTGTCCACAAACGGCTCGGGTTGTCCTGACCAATCATCTTAGGTTAAAGAAAAAAATGCTCCAAATGGATCCCAAAGATTTCTTATAGAAGAGAAAAAGCATGCCATAATTCAGCACCTGTAGCTGCACTTGTAGCTGAGCCAACTCAAGAAAGACTCATTTTTGGACAAGATTGTGGCAATAAGCGAGGCCTGATGCCGCCATTATAAACCTAAAACAAAGCATCAAAATCACCAAAGGCTACTGAAAGGAGCTACCCAGAAATACCGTATCAGTATCTCAACTTCAAAGAATTATAGATCCGTCTTTTTTGACAAGCAAGAAAATTTGGATGTCACCTTCAGGCACGCCAATCAATATGGGCTACTGTAAACCACTCCGTCATTTGTGATATAAAAATAATGTTTAAAATATAAGTAGATAGTTGCCTGAGATGTCAAGTTGCATAATAATAACGCACTGTGCATCGATTGCACAAAATGTGCTGTCATATATCAGGTGGGAGATATGGACCATACAGTCCACAACTTGGGACTTTCTTATCAGTGGTGAACCCTCTCTGCGGTTTCGCCAGTTTAGTCCACCATGCCGCTCCAATATTGTATTGGGCCATTCTGCTTGTAATATATGGTGGTTATAGTGGCAAGTTGGGTTAAACTTGCCAATCCGCTGGGTGGGTTCTCAACTGATGAGCCAGGTACTTGGAATACTTTTTCACCACAATAAGAACAGAGTAGGAAATTTGTAAATATATTAAAAAGAGAAAAATCGCGCTGAAATAGTTTAATTTCTTATATATATATGACGCTAATGAATTATGCTTAATAAGATTTTCTAAAGAATTCTTTCGTAAATATATTGTTAGCTAAATATATGATCATATACATAGCAATATATATCATATACACTCATGGAGTCAAAACTTAAGGAAGTTAAAAGTCTTTGATGTCGCCGGTCGTCTCTGTGTGTGTGTGTATTTTTTTTTTTTTTTTTTTTTAAGAAGAAGAAAAAAAAGACAGAGACAATTTTGTTCACAATTGGTTATCTCGTGTATCTTCAATAAAGGTCACTGTAATATCTTTCAGAATTATTGTCTCAATACCGATATACATGCTAAAAGGTACAACTTCTTTAGGTTTTGTCCATGAGCTTATACAAGGTAGGATCAATAAATAAGGTGAATTATAATTTATTTAAAAAAAATAAGAACGATATTAAAAATTAAGACTTGATTTATTCAAAATAAACACCTTGGCTTTCTATACATCGACTCCATCGTTCTGGCAACTTGTAAATACCCTCTTTATAGGCACTCTTAGGAAGCGTGTGAAAAAAAATCTTGCACCACTTTCTGGACATGTTCATCCGAGTCAAATCGCTTTCCCTTTAACTCCTTCTTTAGTAGTCCAAAAAGGAAATAGTCAGAGGGGGCTAGGTCTGGACTATATGCAGGATGTTCTAAAACTTCCAAACCTAATTTAATGATTGTAGATACAGTTTTACATGATGTATGCGGCCTTGCATTATCATGAAGGAAGAGAACACCTTTACTAAGCTTCCCTCTTCTTTTGTTTCTTATACCGGGCTTTAGCTTATTTACAAGAATGTCACAATAAAGGTCGCTGTTCATACGTTGCCTTGAGGATAAAAAATCAAGACAGATTGGTCCATCAACATCCCAAAAAATTGTTAACAAAACTTTACCGGCCGAACGTTGAGACCTGAGGAACATGTAATTCGTCCATTTTTGAACTCGTTAACCCATTTATAAATGTTTTTTGAGACAAACAAGACTCACCATAGATATTTTTTCATTCTTTGGCATATTTGAGATGTCTGAATACCTTCTGCATTCAAGAAACGAATAACTGCACGTTGTTCAAGCGTGGTGCAATCCTTCAAGGGAGCTTCCATTTTAGTTTATTTATAAGTCTCGCGCCGCGCGTGGGAAAAAAGAACAGAACACCTTAAATAGTCTCTCGATGTTATATCTTAATATTCTGTGGTTTAAATTATTTTTGCTTTTTTAATTTTTAAGAAATAAGATAATTCACCTTATTTATTGATCCCCCTTTGTACTTACAAATAAATAAACGTTTTAAGAAAAGTCTCTATTAAAGATGCACTAAAAAGGAGAAAAATCTCTAAACCATATTATACCCCCACCTTTAAACAATTTGATTTATATGACTAAAAATGAAGTGATGACAATTCTGCTACTAAGTACTAAGTTTCTACTTCCGACATTTTAACGTCCAATCAACCGGAACTACATCTTCAAATCGCCATCTATGTTTAAAACACATTTCAACCTGCCGTATGTAGTCACTCAGACTAGTTGGCACATGTCTCATAACATACACAGGTTGCTCAAGTACATGTGTCAGCCACATCAAACTGGTTTCGGCTTAACACACGTTTGACCATAAGTAAAAACGCAGAAATTTTTAAATCGGTATTGCCACTCATCAGGAACTTACAATGGTGCCACCTCCGATAGTGGTACCGGAACATTTCTCAACGCCAAGTTTTATTTTTACAATTGAAGCGCTGGAAGTAGTTCCGCAGATATTGTGTATTGGAGGGACATCAGTGGTGAAGAGAGGTTTCTCCAGTCATCTACTTTACTTCTTCATTGCATTGGATTTTGTCTGGTTTATCTAGTTTGTAAATTCTAAGTATTTCACGGCAAAGTTATGTAGTCAACCTATGCAAACATACATAATGCATAAAACTGCAGAGCTATACCTATAGGTATATGTAAATTTCCTTCAGTACCTTCCTCTACTGAGGGACATGGTTTCTCCCGCTTTATCTCCTCCTATGCACATCATCCAGTCCACTGTTTAAGGTCATCCATATATTCTCTTGCTATCTTTGTCCGTGCGGTCTCTTCCCGTGGATCTTTCCCTCCAGAGCCGTCATCAGTGTTTCCCCCGCTGATCCACACATGTCCAGCAAACGTCAGTTTTCCTTGTTTTTATGAACATCACAAAGCCTACGAACTGTTCCCGATCAAGGACTTGATTGTTTGTTATCTTATCTGCCCATGGAATCTTAATTGCTCTTCTATAAAGTTACATCTTAAAGGCCTCTATCCGTTTGATTGGAGATTTCAGCAATGTCTCACATCCATATTTTAGTAAAGACCGGGTTAGTGTTTTGATCAGTTGTTGTTTCATCATGATGTTACCAGTTCCCCTGAATATATATTTGTTGTTCCAAAAAGCGCGTTTTACCATTGCTTTCGACATTTTATTTCCATGTCAAATCTTCTATCAGATATCATTCTAATACCTAAATATGTATATGTCACCGCGTTTGATTTATAACAAGTCCATTTACTAAAATATATTGTAGTGTTGTAATACATCATTTAGGATAATATACATCCACACACATTCAGTCTTATTTGTATTTAATTCAAGTCCGAAGGCCTTTACCTTTCAACAAACGTTTCAATTTCGTCCTTTCATACTCTATTTTGATCCCGCTAATAAACAGCTATCACATCTGCATATATGTTATATTATTTATATTTTGCCTCTTTTCACAGTTATACCCGATTTTCTCTTCTTCACATTTTGCATCAGTATTTCACTGTATACTACTCTGATCAAAAAGTTTCGACACTTTGCTCATAAAATCCTGAAAACGCAAGCGTCGCCCTTGGCTTGGAGACCTGCCAATTTTCAAAAATCACGCGCCACAACAGTTCGAGCAGCGGCTGTTCGAAGTGAAGCCATTTTGCCCGTGCTTCGATTTCGTTAGTCACCGAAATGGAGGATCAACGAATTTGCATCAAGTTCTATGTGAAAAACGGATTCAAGGGTGCCGAAATTTTTTGGATATTGCCAACAGCCTAAGGGGATGCCGTCATGAGCCGAAGACGAGTTTTCGAGTGGTACAAGCGCTTCAAGGAGGGTCGGGAAGAGACCGCCGACAACGAGCGTTCTGGGAGACCGTCCACATCAACCACGCCTGAAAAAGTGGACAAGGTGTTGGAACTGGTGCGTGAAGACCGACGAATAACTGTCAGGGAGGTCGCCGAAGAAGCAGGTATATCATTCGGGTCGACTCAATCGATAATGAAGGACATTTTGGGAGTGAGAAGACTCAACGCCGTTCTCGTTCCCAAAGATTTGACTTTTGATCAAAAGAACGCCCGGAAAGAAACGGCCAGTCTCAAACTCGAAGCGAAAACCGACGACCCCGAATTGCTGAAGAGGGTCATTACTGGAGGCGTAACATGGATTTACGGCTTTATTTCGGAAACTAGCCAACAGGCATCGGAGTGGCGCTTCAAAAATGAGCCGAGACCAAAGAAAGCGAGGAAGGCTCCCAGCAAAGTCAAGGTCATGTTGACGGTGTTCTTCGACTACCAGGGCATCGTTCATCATGAATTTCAACAACAAGGCTCTACAATAACTGCTGACTCCTACCTGGGAGTTTTGAGGCGATTGAGGGAAGCGATCAGGCAGAAACGGCCGGAGCTGTGGAGGAGCAAGTCGTGGATCCTCCACCACGATAACGCGCCGGCGCACACAGCCCTCAAAATCTCGAAGTTCCTGTAGGACCACTCAACCTCTGTGTTCCCCCAACCCCCCTAAAGTCCCGATTTGGTCCCCTGCGACTTTTTCCTTTTTGGAAAGCTCAAAAAAAAGTTAAAGGGTCGGAAATTTCAGAGCATAGAAGAGATCAAAGTGGAATCGAAGAAGGCCATGAAGGCGATCCCGAAAACAGACTACCAGTGGTGTTTACCGACTGAAAAAAAAAAAGGTGGCTGAAAGTGCATCGCGGCCAACGGGGACTACTTTGAAGGGGATAATTTGAATTTGGTAGAATAATAAAGTTTTTTTTTAACTTATGAGCAAAGTGTCGAGACTTTTTGATAAGATTAGTATACATAGTGTGATCAATAAATTCCAGGAATGCTAAACATTTAAATAAATATAAAAAAAAAGTATAATAAAGTCTTATTTAAAATTTCTCAAAAAATCACCGTCACTATTTATACACTTATTTCATCTTTTTTTTCCCAGATATCAAGACACCTCTGAAAAACCTCATCTTTTAGGCTTTTCAAAATATTCTTCTCATTCTCCTTTATTTCAGGTATTGAGTCAAATCGACGTCCTTTTAAGACTTTTTTTTTAATTTTAGGGTAAAGTAAAAAGTCGTTGGGAGCAAGTTTAGGAGAATAGGGTAGCTGGGGTAGTAAAGCAATTCCGTGTTTAGCCAAATAGAGTTGTACAGTGACGGCCGTATGTGGCCTTGCGTTGTCATGATGCAAGAGCCAATTTTTCTGATGCCATTTTTCGGGTCGTTTCTGACGCACAGCCTCCCTTGAACGTCGCAATACATCAAGATAGTAATGTTGATTAATGGTCTGACCCTCGGGCACGAATTCATAGTGTACCAATCCCTTTACATCAAAGAAAGTGATAAGAAGACACTTAAGCTTCGATTTGATCATCCTTGCTTTCTTGAATTTTGGTTCTCCAGGCTCTAGCCACTGGCTTGATTGCCTCTTAGTCTCGGGATCATATCCGTACACCCATGTTTCATCTCCCGTGATAACAATTTTGAGCCAATGGGAATCAGAATTAAAAATTTCGACCATGTTTTTGCACGTTTCTTTGCGATGCTCTTTCTGCTCATTCGTTAATATATATGCGACAAATTTAGCCGGGGATCGTTTAAGATACAGATCATTCTTTATGAAGGTTTGGGATGTCCAAAAAGAGATATCCAAGTCTTCTGATAGTTCTCTGATAGTTATTCTTGGGTTTTCTTTGATCGATGACTTGATTTTGGGTCCATATTCGGGGTTTCTTATCGATAAGGTCTGCCAGTGTGTAGATCATCCTTGACGCTTGTTTGACCAGTTTTAAATCGTGCAAACCATTCAAATGTCCTCGATTGTGATAGGGCATCTTCTTTAAAAGCCTGCTTCAACATTTGAAATGATTCGGAAGATGTTTTCCCTAATTTAAAGCAAAACTCTATGCAGACTCGCTGTTTTTCAATACAGTCCATACTGAAGTTAGAAAATCTGATATACTCGAGCTTATAAATTCGAAAAACCGTGAGCGCGTGCGCTCTGTGCATCTGTGTGATCAATTTTTTTCTACGTGTTGATAATCCCCGGGTAGTTGGCGACTTCTGTACGCTCCAGGAACCTGGGTTACTTAAATAAATAATAAAATAATGTTGATAAATGTTTATTTATGAGGTTCTTATAAATTATTTCATTATTTTGAATATTTTACGTGATCCAGTCTCTTTCCTGGAAATTATTGATCACACGTTGTATTAAACAAAGGAGGTGAGATAATGCAACCTTTTCAAAGTCTCTTTTCGCCTCCAATTCTTGTATTGTTCCGTCTTTTGAGTCCATTATACATTTCTGTCTCAAAAAGATACCCTGTATAAATTCAATGTCTCCATTCTATATACACTTGGTATATCCTCCCCCGGAAAAATTCACCTCTATATACACTTGGTGGAATAGTAAAGCAATCGGGTAGAATAAATTTGCTAAATTTCTGAAAGTGTTTATCACTAACGAGTTAAAAAATAATGAGCTTAAAATAATGACAATTAAGTCCTTAGAAGTAGTTATCAACACAAGAATGATGGTCCTTTAACTTTCCCTGTCCTGGGAAATCTTGTGGTTGTTGAGATCTGATATTGCCAGAGTGTTGGCATTCAGCATACGCTGTCGTTGGCAGGGCAGAAGAAGGCAAGTCAAATGGTTCGGGGGGGGGGGGGGGGGGGGGTGCCCCAGAAGGTCTCTTCATGCCATTTTAGTTGAAAAATACAAGTTCAGCAACCAATCAGGTTTGAGACCAAAAACAGCCTCTGATTCCGTCTTAAATAGAGAATATCTTGGAATCATATCCCTGGTACATTTCAAAATACGGTCATTATATCTACAGGGCCGACCAATTCCAACGACGCTCATCAGTAATCATCAGAGATTGGTTAATCAAGCCCGATGATGATGAATGCCGAAGAGGAAGTTGTAATAGAAACCTGGGCCGAACCTGGTGTTCCGGGACAAGTTATGCCGTCTCTTCAGCCAGTTATATTTAAATATGATGCCATTAATATAGAGTTACTATAGTGTGTAATACACACATCAGTGTTTTTTTAACTATACAATAAATAAAACGATTATATTAACTATTATTTAGAGAAAAGGGAATGTATGTGATAGGGTTTGAATTAGAAGTAAGTTGGTGATTTACTGGTCTCTAACACACACCTAAGTAAAAACTTCCATTCTCCGCCAATTATTTTTAATAGGAAGAGAGATTGGTGTATTATTTTTTACAAACACTAGTATTCAAGGTAAAAAAAAGTGCTAATATATACTGTTTTCTACTGACAATTTATTTTTTCAAAATGAGCATATAAAAAAAACCATCAAAATGATTACTTGCGTTATATTATTTGGATTAAAAAAACTGAAACATATTGCCCGTCGCACAAGCTACAGCAAAATTCCAGGATTTATCTAAACACAGAACTAATTCTTTAAACGAAATGAACTTTAACCTAACCCATACACATTCGTGCTGAAAGTAAATTTTGGTCATACGTATTTGTATAGTTATCTATGCATCTTAAATATATATCGTAAATGTATTGTTTACTTTAATTAAGAACATGGCACCCAATGAATGTAGTATAAGACCGGGAGGAGTCCATCTGTGGAATGGGAAGATCCCAGAACCAAGGTTTGTGGTAGCTGGAGAAGGATAAGTGGTGTCATCGCGATCTGCCCACATTGAAACCACGGATTCATCATCTAGGTAATGTGCAGACTGTGAACCTTTACATGTATTGACAAGATGTCAATAAAATTATATTAATTGTCAAATTGTCATCAAGGTAATTGTCAGCTCGACTGCTGAATAAATGTGATGTCACGAGGTCCAAGCTTATTCTTGGGACATTCGGACAAGATGGTACCTACACTGGAGGATGACGGGTAGAGCGGATCGCAGGATTGGACGCCACAGTGATCACCATACAGGTGGATGCAGGTTCAGTGGGTTTAAAAACACCAGTTAACTTTGTGGAGATCAATCTGTGATCTCAGCACCGCTACTGCTATCAACACAGGCGTCTTAGAGTGGTGCCGATGGAACGTCACTGAAGACGACGACCAGTCGTATCCAGTAATGTATGCTGGGGTCAGGTAATCACTGCAGACGGACTTAGAGACCCCCAGGTAATTGACACAATTCACTACCGTGCGCTACATTTCACGGAGTGTAGACATCACCTACGATATTCCCTTGTTGTCACGATAACGGGCCAGGTGCCAGACGTCTTCTCGCCTCCCTGTTTCTAGGGCGAATTTCAATCCAGGAGGCATCTTGATGTTCACACTGTTCCACGGTCTTCCCGCTCCCCGGACCTTCTTGCATGTGTGAAACCGGCTAAATCAACAGTTGACACAACGCCACAATATTCCGGATTTAGAAGCCTCCGTCTAAGAAGCCGTCTCTTTGATTTACTGCCTGACCGGGTTGTTGAACGCATTGCAGAAAAAGGCTGTCTGACACACTTATTGAGCATGATAGGAGTGTCAAAAGGATCAATCTGTACTTGTTGTGGGTCTTTCTTTGATGATGTGTTTGCCTCAATTGTAGAGTGAACTCGTACAAATTCATTTCAATCCGATATAACTTCTTATTGATACACCGATTTCAATTTATCAAGTGTACATCTACTATTAACAGATTATCGAGGCTTACTCTCAAACAAAGATTCTCCTAAAATAATGGAAGATATGTGGATATTTTTTTGTTTTTATCGCACTATACTAAATGCTACTGTGATTGAACACATGCGCTGTGTACACATCTCACGAGGAATCCCGAGCTTATGTGCTGACTACATATTTTAACCTGTCAATGCATTTTATTTTTATTTCTGTGTACACCTATCCCCCGATTTACACGTTTTTCTCAGGAACGTATCTACCGTGTAAATCGGGGGATAAGTGTAATTCTTTCTTGATACACAGATTTCTGTGAGTGTATAACTACTATTAACAGATGCTAGTGTGATTGATCTGACGCTGACTAACAAACAAGCAATAGCAGCTATCAGAGACTGGCACACAGAACAAATATCGCAGATCTCTGATCATGTAGCAATAATCTATGAAGTACATATAACTGACAATTTCACCACAGCTACTAATTATTCCACATGGAAATTCAGTGAAGAAAAGGCGAACTGGTCAAATTTTGCCCAGAATTTCATTAAAATAGATCAAAATAATATTGAAAACTTTTTAGATACAGCAAATACTAGGAAAGACGTCGATAGCGCGGTAAAAGAACTTTCGAACACGTTCATTGAAGCAGCGTATAATACTCTTAAACTAAGAAAAAACAAACAAATAAAAAACAACATAAACAGATGGTGGAACGCGGACTTGACACGCCTTGAGAGCTATTGTAAATACCTCCGTAACTCCTACTATCGGGCGAAAAATCCCTCTATCCATATTCAACAACAGTATAAAAGTGCAAGAAACAAATACGTCAGGGAAATAAATAAGGCTAAAAGAATGTCTTGGAGGTTTTTCTTAGAGGACATCAAATCAAAAAACCCATATGGAAATTTATACAGGGTATACAAAAATATTAAAAACGGTTCTAACCGAAAGGGCATTTTGGAAATCTTAGAAGTGAATAAAGATGAAGAACGATTCCAGAAGACAGTAGAACTTTTGAACAACCTTTTCCCCGATGATAGAGATAATGAAGACACAACCTTCCACAAAAACATAAGGAACTATACTTTAGGATTTCATAATAAAGAAAATATAATAATAACGCCCAATGAAGTAAATGGAATAATTGATGAGCTAAACTCAAAGAAAACGCCTGGAATTGATAATATTTCTAACAATATGATAAAACATACTAAACAACTAATAGTTCCAATACTGGTGAAACTTTTTCAAAAATGCTTAGATTTAAATTATTATCCGAATGAATGGAAAAAATCTGAGGTAATAATTATTCCCAAACCAGGTAAAACAGACATGAAAATTTATAAAAGCTACAGACCCATTTGTCTCAACTCAAATATTTCCAAAATATTTGAAAAAATAATTAACAACAAACTAATAAAATTTTATGAAGACTCAAATCTGCTTAACAATCGTCAACATGGATTTAGAAGATCAAGATCTACTATCTCTGCATTAAATGAAATTGTCAAAATAGCTCTAGAACATAAAAACAAAGAATATACAGCTATAATCGCAGTTGATATAAGTGGAGCGTTCGACAATGCATGGTGGCCGATGGTGCTGAAAAGACTAGATGAGGACAACGTTCAAGCTTCAATAATAAAACTACTACAGTCTTTTCTTAATAATAGAAGAGTGAGATTTAGATACTCATCAAATGAAACCCACAAAAAAATTAAGTAAGGGATGTCCACAGGGTGGGCCTATATCCCCTACAATATGGAATATTATTCTAAACGATTTATTGAATAACTATTCAGAATCAAACAGTGAAATCATTGCTTATGCGGATGATTTAACTGTGATATGTTGGGGAAACAACTTGACAGAACTTCGGAATACAACAGGAAAGGTCATGGGGAGAATATTAGACTGGTGTGGGAACAATAAGTTGACCGTATCTGAAGAGAAAACGAAAATCTTATACTTGTTTAATAGCAAAATAGCTGCAAAAATTCCTAACACTATCACTGCCAATCGGGTAGAAAAACTGAAGATTATGGGAATAACTTTTAAAAATCATAGAAATAAAAACAAATTGGATTTTGTGCCCCATATTGATGAGATTATTACTAAGACAAATAGAGCTAGTGGATACCTAATTGGATTAACCGGGAAAGCATGGGGACTGGACAGTAAAAGAAGAATAGAACTCTATAAGACACTGTTTCGAAGTTCACTAACTTATGGTTCCACGATCTGGTACAACTTTATACCCAAAAAAGTCAAAGATAAATTAAACTCTCTGCAGTACAAAATTTTGAAGCACAGTACACAGGTTTATAATTCAACATCTTCAAACTGTACTCATATTGTTGCTAGAACACCAAAGCTCACGGATTTTATTGAAACAAATATACTAAAAATGAATATTGGATACAAAAAATCAGATCCAACTAAAAGAAAAATGATATCTAATTTTATAAACCAGAAATTTGAGGAATACTATGGAGGTGCCAATGATAATTTCAAGGGATTCTTTGATACTTCAAGAATTCCTAACTATGTTCAACCCAACTTCTATAACGTTCAATTTTTTACTGGACATGGTGACTTCAACACATATTTGTTTAGAATTGGCAAAATTGGTTCACCTGCATGCACTTGTGGAAACGAACAACAAACCCCTGAACATCTTCTGATAGACTGTCCATTAACTTCTGATCTAAGGGAAGAAAACCAACTTTACCTGACTAATAGAAAACAAGCTGCTTGCAATAAAGACCAATACATCAAGTTTAATAGATTCTGCAGGATGTATATTTTGAGGCGAAAGCGTTGACTGTACATATTTCAAGCTACTACTTATAATTGCTATATGTAAAATTTGACATTGAACGTTTAATTTTAATGATTTCCAATGTTCAATTGTATTAATTGTATATAATTTAAAATATACACGCAATTATCCAAATTGTGGATATGGCGTGTCTCTCCCAACTGTTAAATAAATAAGATTATCGAGGCTTACTCTCAAACAGAACGTTTCATAAAAGAATGGAAGATATCTGGAGACCAGGAGAACTAGCTCGATACAAGCAGCTCTCAGTTCCAACTTTACACCAAGACATGGTGGTGGAGGCCTTTCACAGGAAAGAATGAATTCATAAAATGTGTGTAGAGTTTATCACATTCAACTCTCTCTGTTTTGATATTTCACAAGTAATTTTTTCCCTCATAGATGGACATCTTACTAGGAGAGATAGGATATTGATCTATAAATAGAATAG
Organism: Cordylochernes scorpioides; assembly: GCA_030710605.1. Lineage (NCBI taxonomy): Eukaryota > Metazoa > Arthropoda > Arachnida > Pseudoscorpiones > Chernetidae > Cordylochernes > Cordylochernes scorpioides. Next base: position 65,308,877 of record CP092868.1, read on the forward strand.
TCAATTATCCCGTATATAGAAGCTAAAGCTAAGCAGCACCACATCTATTCTTGTAGTTCTTAGAAGTTATATGGGTTTGGAGATTGTAGCAGGCATTAAGTTTGTAACTATGACCACAACAATGACACTAGTGAAACAATGAGGATAATCGATAGAGCAAATTTCAACCAAGTTCAGGATAGCTGATTTGAAAGGATGGATGTCGGCTAAGCTTCCAAATGGAAGATGGTGGACTACGGATGGACTTCAGCGTACTACGGAGAGCGACTTCAGCGTACTACGGAGAGCGACTTCAGCGTACTACGGGGAGCGACTTCAGTGTTCTACGGGGAGCTATTTCAGCGTAATACGGGGAGCGACTTCAGCGTACTACGGGGAGCGACTTCAGCGTGCTACGGGGAGCGACTTCAGTGTTCTACGGGGAGCTATTTCAGCGTACTACGGGGAGCGACTTCAGCGTGCTACGGGGAGCGACTTCAGCGTGCTACGGGGAGCGACTTCAGAGCTCTACGGGGAGCGACTTCAGCGTACTACGGAGAGCGACTTCAGCGTGCTACGGGGAGCGACTTCAGTGTTCTACGGGGAGCTATTTCAGCGTGCTACGGGGAGCGACTCCAGAGTTCTACGGGGAGCGACTTCAGCGTGCTACGGGGAGCGACTTCAGCGTGCTACGGGGAGCGACTTCAGCGTACTACGGAGAGCGACTTCAGCGTACTACGGAGAGCGACTTCAGCGTGCTACGGAGAGCGACTTCAGCGTACTACGGGGAGCGACTTCAGCGTACTACGGGGAGCGACTTCAGCGTACTACGGGGAGCGACTCCAGAGTTCTACGGGGAGCGACTTCAGCGTACTACGGAGAGCGACTTCAGCGTGCTACGGAGAGCGACTTCAGCGTACTACGGGGAGCGACTTCAGCGTACTACGGGGAGCGACTTCAGCGTGCTACGGAGAGCGACTTCAGCGTGCTACGGAGAGCGACTTCAGCGTGCTACGGGGAGCGACTTCAGCCTGCTACGGGGAGCGACTTCAGCGTACTACGGGGAGCGACTTCAGCGTACTAGGGGGAGCGACTCCAGAGTTCTACTGGGAGCGACTCCAGAGTTCTACGGGGAGCGACTTCAGCGTACTACGGAGAGCGACTTCAGCGTGCTACGGAGAGCGACTTCAGCGTACTACGGGGAGCGACTTCAGCGTACTACGGGGAGCGACTTCAGCGTGCTACGGAGAGCGACTTCAGCGTGCTACGGAGAGCGACTTCAGCGTGCTACGGAGAGCGACTTCAGCGTGCTACGGGGAGCGACTCCAGAGTTCTACGGGGAGCGACTTCAGCGTACTACGGAGAGCGACGTCAGCGTGCTACGGGGAGCGACTCCAGAGTTCTACGGGAAGCGACTTCAGCGTTCTACGGAGAAGGAATCAAGAAGGATATTTAAAATAAAGTGTATATTTTATTCAACTATAAACATTTTTTTCGACATAAAAAATCAATATGCGTAATGGTTGGAAATTTTTATTTAAAAATAATGTTTAATTTTGAGGAAAGGGGTTATTTTTGGGTATATAAAGTAATAATTAATTTTTTAAAATTTCATAAAGTTTTTTTATTAAAATCACTAAATGGAGAAAATGTTTCATTTTCCGCTACTTAACAATTAGATCTATAAGAGTCCAAATAAAAGCGGAGGGGACGATCATCGTATTGTATATTGAGAGAAGAAGTAAAACATTCAGTGAAACAAACAAACCTGTTTATCAGTTGCTCCGTATTAAGCCATATTAGGCTGCTTTTATTTTGACTCCGTAGTTGTTCAATGGCGGAGAAATGAAATATTTATATTCTCCTTTTAGTACATTTCATAATAGATTTTTAAAAACTTTAATCATTTATGAAATTTTTAATTCTGATTTCTAAATGTACAAATGTATCATTATGAATATTAAATTTTTGGTTTTAAATATACACCTATCCCCCGATTTACACGGTAGATACGTTCCTGAGAAAAACGTGTAAATCGAGGGATAGGTGTATATTAAATTGTCAAATCTGAATAGGTGTTCGCCCCCTCATGAATCAGAGCCTCCCAATATTCTTTTCAACATAGGTAGTATAGAGTAGAATATCGCATTTTAGTTTAGTGCGATAAAAACAAAAACAAAAAAAAAAACATTTGGAAAACCGTGTAAAAGCGAAAACGTGTAAAACAAGTACCGTGTAAATCGGGGAATAGGTGTATATATATATGACAATATTCTCACAATTATTTGTAGTTTTAGTTCATACCACTGAAGGCCAGCCGTTCATTACACCATAAACAGTTACGCCTATTTCCCCCCTTTGATATATACAAATTATATTCCAGATCACTGCGGCCACCTAGAAGTCTGATATTTTGTACAATTACGTTATTAGTAGGATCGAGCGAGTGTACAAAATTTCAAACTTCTACATGTTCTGAAAGAGTATATTAAAAATTCATCACAAAAATTGAAAGGAAATATAAACATTTTTCCAATCAGACCACATTTTATATAACTCCAGTCGCTCATTACGTCAAAGAAACGGCTGCGCCTATTTTTGTCCGTTTGAAAGGAAATTCTCTTTTCTAGTTTATTCCCGACCCTCACACCACCTAGAAGTCAGATATTTTATACACTTGCAATGTTAGTTGGGTTGAACTAGTATATTGAATACCAAATTTCTACATGGTCAAAAAGTATAAAAATTGATCACAACATTTGAAAGGAAATATAGAAAACAGTCCATTACTGAACACCCAGAAGTCTGGAATTTTGTCAACTTGTATTATCAGCTGTATTGAGATAATCCAACAATTTTTCAGATTTCTGTGTGAAAACAAAATTAGAAATTAAATATAAGAAATTTCAACTATTTTCAACGCGTATGATTATTTTTCAAATTAAAATAATTTTCTACTGTCCTTACTGCAATGATAAAATAATGGGAAGGCCTGGCTTATAGAAATTAAAATTAGTCCATCGCCGAGACCACCCAGAAGTCTGAAACTTTGTCAACGTGCATTGCCATCAGGTGTGAACAAGTATACCAAAGATCAGACTTCTAGATGCTCTATAATAATACTTGTCGTGTTCTACGAGCAAGAATGAACAAGAGAAGATCCTAAGCAATAGAAACTCTTACTTTATTATTATCTTGACCTATATATATATATACATCGCGCTTCTCGCGGACATGCAAATATAACAACCTTTCATAAGAAACATAATGTAAAAATATATAAAACAAAACAATGCTATGCAAATATGTCGAGGTATGCGACAGACTCCCCCTCCATGACCTCTCATCACTCCTGTGATGGGACTCCTGGTGGTCTATGATGAAATTGTCCTCCGGCCACTTGGTGATGGTTAAATCCTGCATGGATGTCTCCTCAATGAATTCAGTATGTATTTCACAAGCAGAGTTAAATTCTCGCATTTCATTATGGGTCCAAATTAGCTGAGAAACATTCTCGTAAAAAACATTCGGATTAGGATCATCTTCTTTATCTCCGTCTTTAGAATTCACTTTATCAGGTTTCTGAAGAGGCTCCATAGTGTAAGGGATGTAATACACTTCCAGGCAATTTACGAGTAATTCCATCTTCGGTCTAGTTTGAATTAAACCCTCATACAGTTGTAGACATGTAGTTACTCTTGGCAGTTCAGGTAGTGCTGCACGAAGTTCCAAACTCATATTTATCATTTCAAAATAGAGTCCACTCAGCATAAATAGATTCTTTCTTGAATACTCAATTGGACATGGTCTCTTTTCATATTTACTAATCATCCTTTGTCTATAATCTATATCCTTAATACACCTGGCATTCCCAAAATCGATTACTTTAGCAATATATCCAAGAGTTGGGATTTTAATCTTTTTTGAAGCTACTTCATATTTGATTAGTTTCTCTTCTGTTTCTGCAACTAGAACATTGTTAATATGAAGATCATCATGTAAACGTTCAATTTCCTCTTCATCAATTGCAAAAACTATACAATTCTGGCGAAATAATACTAATAAATCCTCACATGAAAATCTCGATTTGATAGCCGTTTCGAGAGTTATTCCTCCATATTCCATTAGGAAAACAAAATATTTTTTTCGTTCTCCTTCACAATAGTAAGGCCATGGTTTTCCTTTTTCAAAGATATTTTTGAGAAGCCTAAACGTCTTTTCAGTATCTTTAACAAGCATAAAGGAATATGAATAACATAAATTGATTTGACCATTTTTTAGGGTTCTTAAAGAATTGTAGATGGCCAATTCATTTCGTAAATCATCAATGTCAATATTCCTCAAATTCTTCAGCAGTAGATTGTCCCCATGAACGTCTTTTTAAATTCAATCGTCCAATTCTATAAATAGTTGAAAAATTGTCGCTTGATAAGACTTCACCATAGCAAATACATTGGACACCTTTTCCTACATATTTCATTCTTTTTCCTTCGAAAATATCAGCGAAGGTTACAAAAGCATTATGTACGGATGCTGTTAGCAATTCCTCAAGTCCTTCAGCTTCTCTTCTGAATCCACTTTCTATCTCTGAAATTTGCATCATTCCAATATCGTATTTATCAAGCATGCTTTTTTGCATCTGGCTGAATTCTTTAGCATAAATCCAAACTTTTTGGCAGCGTGTTAATTTCTTTAATATTAACAAACGACATCTTGCGTGATTGCATTTATCGAAATCACCTATTCCATGGCAGATAATAGCATCACATATTCCTAATTTCATATTTCTTTTTTCACCGCTTGTTTGAAACGAATAGATTCCTTTCTTGAGAGTTTCCAACAGAGTATCGTAACAGGGTAGCTCTCTCAAAGCTCTTTTCAATAACTTCATGTCTTTGGTGATGGTGTTTCTATTATTCCAGGTGGTGGAGAGGCTCAACTCCTTTGGAGGTGCTTCTTCGCCGGTACCAGGCTTTGGTTCTTTTTTGCCAGTACCAGACTCCTTAGTAGGTTCTTTTTCGCCAGTACCAGACTCCTTAGTAGTTTCGATTTCGCCATATACAGGGTGTACCAGGTAAATTGGGAATTTCAACAATGGTATTTTAACTGAAATTTTTTGCAAGTAAAAATTAAAATATCCGAATGAAATTTGACACAGTAGTAGATAAAAGGATATAGTTTTTATTTATTCAATGTAGTTTCCATTATTAGCTACAACAGTCTCGAGGCGTGTGCGGAATGAAGCACAGGCCTTGGCGACGATGACCTTGTCCATTTGGGTCATCACCGTGTGAACTGCTTTCTTGACAGACTGGATGGTGGTATGAGGAGCTTTGTTGACATCTCTCTCAACAACGCCCCATACATAGTAGTCGAGGGGATTGCAATCTGGAGAATTAGGGGGCCAAATATCAGGACCCCAGTGATTAGGGACATTAAGTGTCAGCCACGATTGTGTCTTTTTTGCCTTATGGGCTGGAGCTGAGCCCTGTTGGAAGACATACTTCCTTCCTGCGGCCACCATGTCCATCCAAGGCTTCACAACGGTCTCCAGAACATTGATGTAGGTGTCAGCGTTCATCCTAAGGCCCTTCTCAAAGAAATGGGGAGGCATGACATCACCTTCACTGCTGATAACGCCAAGGAACATTACGGAGGCAGGAAATTTCGTGTGCATCACGACAGGTATCTCTGAGGGGTCTTTACAGATCCAGCGATCATTCCTGCGATTTACCTTTTGGTCCACGTCAAAGTTCTTTTCGTCAGAGAAGAACCTTAGCATGCCAAAAGAGTCGTGTTTCAGGTTGTTGAGGAGGGCAGCAGCCTTTCCTTTTCTGTTATTCTTCATATTCTCAGTCAGCAACTGACCTTTCCGAAGGGCATAAGACTTGAGACCAAGGTCCTCATGGATAGTTCTGACAATTGTCATAGAGCCAACGTCCATTTCCTTGGCTATGGCCCTCATGCTCTTCCCAGGGTTTCCATCAATCTTCTCCTTGACATTTTTGACAAATTCTTCGCCTCTTACCCTGTCCGATCGACGCGAGTGCTTTTTCCTTGTAGCTATCCCCTCTTTGTTACTGTCGGCCTCATCAAACTGCTTCTTGACACGATAAATAGTGGTTTTGGGCAACTTAAGAAAATCCACTATCTCTTTGGGGCTCCTTCCGGCGCGCAGAGCAACGATGATGGCAGCTCGATTTTCAAATTCTCGGTTACTCTTCATCACTACACTGCGCACACATGTACTGTTGCATTTTACATTAATATGGCTACGTAATGAAAAAAAAACAAGTTTTTAATCTCAAGTAGTTTTTGTTTTATGGACCGTCAAAGTTAGTCCCAATTTACCTGGTACACCCTGTATTTCTTGGCTTCCGTTATATAGAATGAAATCGTCACTTAATTCCCACAAATGATAATTGGTGCCATGCCAGATGTTATCGATGCTTACGCCGTCTAGAAACATGACATTTCCATAGATAACTATAGGCTCGTTTAGAGGCAAGGTGTCTTCAAACAAGGGGCGAGGGCTCACTTCGTTTATAGCATAGGTGTCTAGATCTGCACCCGGAGAGAGGCTTACAGTTCCATGGATTATCTTGTGGCCTGGAACTACCTGACGGGTGGAGTACGTCAGCTTGTTGAAGAAAAGTTCTTCCAGATTGACTTGGTTCACAGTGCCAGTGTAAACATTATGGACGTGCAGCGTTCCACTAACTCCTATGGAATCGGAGAAATTAACGGGTCCAGTTATTGCCTGACTACCCTTAGTTCGAACGACATCGTCCAGGCCAACACCGTTGACTTCACCGTCAATCACCAATCTGGCTACGATCAAGTCACCGTGAACCGTTAGGTAGTCGCCCAGGTACAAGTCTTGATTAGATATTTTAACTCCGTTGATCAAACCTTCGACTTCCACCTTTGAATCATCATATTCCACTATTTCTTTTCCTTCCGCACCATGATCAGGTGCTGTAGAATCTTTAGGCTCCATTCCACTATCAGCAATAACATCTACCTCTTTCGTAGGAGGCTCTGCACTTTCAGTTCCTATAACTGACTTTTTATCAACTTGAGCTTTTTCACTTTCTTCAACTTCAACAGACTTTTTATCAACTTGAGCTTTTTCACTTTCTTCAACTTCAACAACAGACTTTTCAAGACTTATTTCGGACTCATTACTACTAGAGACTCAAGGCTCTCTTCTTCTTCCTTCTCTTCTTCTTCTTCTTCATCATCTTCTTCTTCATCATCTTCTTCTTCATCATCTTCTTCCTCCTCTTCTTCTACATCTCCTACATCTTCTACATCTTCTACATCTTCCACATCCTCTACATCTTCTACATCTTCTACATCTTCTACAACTGAATATTTGAAATATTCCTTTTGTTCATAGTAATCCTCTTCGCTGAAATATTCTTCTTTCGTATTTTCACAAAGAATGCTCATCATTAAGCGTTGCTGATCAGCCATCGCCCTGATGAGGCTTTCCAGGGAAGGTCTTGAGGATCCTGTGCTGGGCTGCGCCATATTGTCGTGTTCTACGAGCAAGAATGAACAAGAGAAGATCCTAAGCAATAGAAACTCTTACTTTATTATTATCTTGACCAATATATATACATCGCGCTTCTCGCGGACATGCAAATATAACAACCTTTCATAAGAAACATAATGTAAAAATATATAAAACAAAACAATGCTATGCAAATATGTCGAGGTATGCGACAATACTAAAAATTTATTACAAGTTTTATGGACAGGCAGAACGACAGATTATTAGGTTATATACAAGTAAAAGAGTAACGAGCCGAGGTAGGTACGTGGTATTGAAACTCTGCAGAATAAAATATATTAAAGGTAAAGACTCTTCTAGTAAGGTAAATCAATTAAGAAGGATTAGAAGATGAGTTTCTTTATTGCAAGAACGCCACGAGCCCTCGGACAAAAGTCCTTCAACGGGCATAAATATAACTATACTAAAGTTAGTATAGTTATATTTATGCCCGTTGAAGGACTATTGTCCGAGGGCTCGTGGCGTTCTTGCAATAAAGAAACTCATCTTCTAATCCTTCTTAATAAAATATATGTTCCATTTTTGAAAGAACAATTTTTCCACGCTGTAGCTCGCGACCGAAACGTGCTACGTAAATTATGTTTGGTTGGAAAGAGAAAGCATGCATTGACAACATTGCAACATGCAATGTTTTAGGAAAACAAGCAAGCTTTTAAGCGTAAAAAGCTCTTCGACTGTTAGCTTTTTTATAGTGTTAAAAATTCTCAGAGCCGTTTATTCCCTCGTTTTTTATTTTACTTAAATAAGCATCACTAGTCCATGTTTCAATATTATCAACGGAGACAGTTCCAGCAGACAGAGGCTTTTACGAGGGGCATGGTGATCGGACTGAAAAAGGAAGATTGGTCCATGCGTCAAATCGCAGCTCTCACACACCTGGGCCCGTACACAGTGCACCTACTGTGGAGAAGATATTAAATGGAAATAGGGCATTTATAGGAATTCCGGTGCAGCCAGAGTGACGTCAGCACGCGTGGATCGACGTATCTTTCGACAAGCAGTGACGGACCCACATGCCACTTGTACCTCCATTCTGTAAAATGTGCAACACTCCATCTGGATCATTCCATCTCGACCAGAACCATTTCCCGCCGATTGGCTGCTAATGTCTTGCGTTCATGTCGTCCGGTAAGAAGACTGCCATTGACCTACTGAATAGACGCCAACGTTTGGAATGGTGCCGGGCTAGATCGACGTGGATGACGGAATGGCACAGGGTCGTGTTCTCCGATGAGTCACGCTTCTGTTTGTCCAGCGATTATCGCCGTGTACGCGTGTGGCGTTAACGTGGAGAAAGATCCAATCCGGCAGCATTTTTGGAATGCCCCACCGCGCGACAACACGGAATCATGGTTTGGGGCGCAATCACGTATGATACCAGGTCACCTTCAGTTCGTATTCAGGGTACTATGACGGCCCAACGATACGTTAATGATGTACTGCGACCGGTGACACTCTCCTACCTTCAGGGATAGCCCAATGCCCTTTATCAGCAGGATAACGTCCGACCACACACTGCTCGCATTAGCCAACAAGCTCTGCAAGATGTACATATGCTTCCCTGGCCAATGATAAGCCGCGGGTAAAGGGAGGCCACTTCATGATGAATCGCTCCAGCAACCTCTTCAGGTGGGAGGCCTGTGAGGAGACTGTGTTCCGAGCAAAGATTGTGTAGAAAAGGACGGTCAGCGGCTCGGACGTTCTGGAGATTCCCAGAGGAGTATCCGTTCGGTGCTTCTAAGAACCGCACCAGAGCCCGCAGCTAATGACGAAGTTGACTGCCACCCCAGAGGCCATGCGGAACTTGTGTGGGCCATTGAAAGGTCCACATGTGGACATCTGAGACCCGTATGGCGGCGTCTGCTTCTCCGTAGAGGACACCAATCTACCCGAGGTAGGCAAATGGCATGTCCAGCTTCCCCACCAGGGCGTATAAGTAGTTCCTGTTCAGATTGTCATTGGCCGAATTCAGGTCCAGCGAGATGACCGCAAGCGGCGTGTCATGTCTCAGCACCCAGGATACCTTGTCGGACACTTGCACATTGTTCCAGGAAGATGAAAGTTTTAGAACGACGTACGTCTGACACTTTGGCACGAGATCTGGCAGATGACGACGCAGACAGCCCATGAGTGCGTCGATCCTGCGGTGGTGGAGGTGCTTAAGAAACGGTTAACCCAGGTTCCTGGAGCGTACAGAAGTCGCCAGTGGACTTTATATTTCTCATATCAATCTTTATTAAAGGGTGTGTATTCACAATGTTGCAAGGTATACAAAGAATGATTTTATAATTTAAAAAAATAAGTTAATATAAGTAAAGTTTATACTGGTAATAAAATAAACAAATATAAAAATATTTTTAAAAATTAATATTTAAAATATATGAAAAATAATATTAGAAATCTATATTAATAAAATGCAAATTTCATAAGTGTACATCACTAAAAACTTTCGTTACAATGCATCAATTTCAACCAAATTTTCAACATTTATGTAAAACGAGATGGAGCAGGTTTTGCTTAACATCAAAATATTTTTCCCTAACATTAACATGCGTAACTTCGCTGTTATCGATTAAATACAAAAAAAATCAACAGAGTTAATTTTATTTATATATAAATACAAAATTAAATTTCAACAGAGTTAATTTTTTTACATACTAGCTAATAATCTCAATCTAAAAAAATATTCAAAACAAGCAATTTTAAGATAACACCATATGTAAAACAGTCGGCCAAGAAAACAAATAACGTGTAATATATATATAATATAATATATATAATAAAATCTTAAATATTATTTATCAAAAGTAAGATTATCTCAGGATGACACGGCAATTTATTTGAGACAAGAATAATGATACAATTCCAAGGCGAAGATACTATTCCTTTAACTTCCAATTACCGAGGGAACCAATTAATATTGATTTTATTCAACTTATCGAGTATTTTTCAAGGGACCGGAAAAAAATGTTCACTAGATAAAACGATGATTTTGTAATGTAGAAAATTAGGAAAGACAAAATTCAGGATGACACGGCACACAGGGACCGGGAAAAAATGTTCACTTTATCGAGAGATTCAAATTTACAAGTTTCAAATTATCAAAATATATCTTCTTTTTTAAATAAGTTTATAGAGAATTGTTTTAACAAATGTTCGTTAGACAAACCTTTACTCGGGTAAAAACCCGGGCGAAGCCGGGCACATCCGCTAGTTGTTTATAAAAATAGACTCATCAAACACCCGATGTAACAATACTCATTCTATTTGTTTACTCGCGATGCCAATGCATTATTTACAACTTTTCAAAATTTAGATTTCTGCATCTTTATTTCTATTTAATATAATTCCTGAGTACGACTTAGGAATATTAAATTTTGTAGACTTGCATTGTCATCGGAATTGAGCAAGGCTGCCAATTTTATAGATGCCTGAGGGTATGTTAGCATTAATTACAAGATTTGTGGACAGACATGATAGCATTTTGAATAAAATCGTTTTAAAAATAGCAAAAAAAGAAATTTTTAATTTGTGCTAAATAAGCGCTATACTTTTTAAAAACATCAAACTTCCTATAAAACATAGCAAGTCAGAAAAAAAAAGGGCAACAAAAATGATCTCTAAAAAGTAAATCACAAGACGTTTATTATGAACTTCTAATAAATGGCTGATTGGTGGTTGCGAGCCAAAGTAAAAATTATCTGTAAAGCACAAATCCCTCGAGGATAACGAGCTCCAGACTGCTCATTATAAAAGGAAAAGAAAGGATGCACACAAGAGAAGAATAATAATTTGAAAAACAAAAAATCCAAAAACAGGACATGTCACCAACTAGTGGACAAGAGAAGGAGGTTCAAGATATATAAAAAAAAGACAAGATTTACGTAATTTGTGACATAAATCGGAGGTTGATGAATGGGCAACTACGTCACAGACATTCCTGGGGGTCACGTGACCAGAAAAAGAAGACATCAAAATCTCATTTGGGAGCGTGACGGGCGAGCTGGGTGGTCCCTAGCCTGGCTTGTGGGGTCGCGACCACCCACGTCGCTAGCCGCGGAGGTTACGATGGCTGGATGCGGCGGCGTTAGGTGATTGTTTCATTGCTTCTACTCTAGTCTTGGTTCGATTGTTTGCATGTTAACTTTATCTCTTTCTTGTTTGGTTTGGTTGGCTGCATTTGAACTTCACCCGTGTCTTGTTTCTTGGTTTGTTGGTTGCATTCAAACTGTACCCGTGTGTGTCTTGTTGTTTGGCTTGTTGGTCGTATTCAAACTGCACCCGTGTGTCTTGTTGCTTGGTTTGTTGGTGGCATCAAACTTCATTTGTCTCTTGTTTGGTTTGGTTGGTTAGTTGAATTCAAGCTGCATCTGTGTTTGTGTCTTGTTGCTTGGTTTGTTGGTTGTAATAAACTTTCCCCGTGTGTGTCATGTTTGCTTTGGTTGGTTTGCATTCAAACTTCACCCGTGTCTTGTTGCTTGTTTGTTGGTTGTATTAAAACTTCACCAGCGTGTCTTGTTTGGTTTGGTTGGTTGCATTCAAACTTGACTTATGTGTGTTTTTGCTTGGTTTGTTGGTTGCATTCAAACTTGACCTGTGTGGCTTGTCTGGTTTAGTTGGTTGCATTAAAATTCCATCCACACACACATGTATTGTTGCTGTTGCATTCTGACTTCTTCCATGTCTTTTTGCTTGTATTTTGCATTCAAAATTCAGCTATGTCTATTTGCTTGGTTTGTTACATTCAAAATTCACCCGTGTCCCGTTGCTTGGTTTGTTGCATTCAAAATTCACCCATGTCTTGTTACATCCAAAATTCACCCTTGTCTCGTTACATTCAAAATTCACCCTTGTTATATCCAAAATTCACCCTTGTCTTGTTACATCCAAAATTCACCCATGTCTTTTTGCTTGGTTTTGACATTCGGACTCCCTCCGTGTCTTGTTGTATTCAAAGATCACCCATGTCTTGTTGCTCTCTCTCTCTCTCTTGGTTTGTTGCATTCAAAATTCACCAATGTCTTTTTGCTTTGTTTGTTGCATTTAAAACTCACCCATGTCTTTTTGCCTGGTTTGTTTGTATTCAAAACTCACCCATGTCTTTTTGCTTGGTTTGTTTGCATTCAAAACTCACCCATGTCTTTTTGCTTGGTTTGTTGCATTTAAAACTCACCCATGTCCTTTTGCTTGGTTTGTTTGTATTCAAAGTTCACCAATGTCTTTTTGCTTGGTTTGTTGCATTCAAAATTCACCAATGTCTTTTTGCTTGGTTTGTTGCATTTAAAACTCACCCATGTCTTTTTGCCTTGGTTTGTTGAATTAAAAACTAACCCATGTCTTTTTGCCTTGGTTTGTTGAATTAAAAACTCACCCATGTCTTTTTGCCTTGGTTTGTTGAATTAAAAACTCACCCATGTATTTTTTCTTGGTTTGTTGCATTTAAAACTCGCCCATGTCTTTTTGCTTGGTTTGTTGAATTCAAAACTCACCAATGTCTTTTTGCTTGGTTTGTTTGTATTCAAAATTCACCCATGTTGCTTGGTTTGTTGCATTCAAAAGTCACCCATGTCATTTTGCTTGGTTTGTTTGAATTCAAAACTCACCCATGTCTTGTTGCTTGGTTTGTTGATTTCAAAACTCACCCATGTCTTTTTGCTTGGTTTGTTGAATTCAAAACTCACCAATGTCTTTTTGCTTGGTTTGTTTGTATTCAAAATTCACCCATGTTGCTTGTTTTGTTGCATTAAAAAGTCACCCATGTCTTTTTGCTTGGTTTGTTGAATTCAAAACTCACCCATGTCTTTTTGCTTGGTTTGTTTGTGTTCAAAATTCACCCATGTTGCTTGATTTGTTGCATTCAAAAGTCACCCATGTCTTTTTGCTTGGTTTGTTGAATTCAAAACTCACCCATGTCTTTTTGCCTTGGTTTGTTGAATTAAAGACTCACCCATGTCTTTTTGCTTGGTTTGTTTAATTCAAAACTCACCCATGTCTTTTTGCTTGATTTGTTGCATTTAAAACTCACCCATGTCCTTTTGCTTGGTTTGTTTGTATTCAAAGTTCACCCATGTCTTTTTGCTTGGTTTGTTGCATTCAAAAGTCACCCATGTCTTTTTGCTTGGTTTGTTGAATTTGTCAAATTATTTTGACAAATATTCGCACTCTTATCTTATCCTTTTTCTTTAGTGCGAAGAACGTTGTTTTATCAGATAAGTAAACCGATCTCTCCAGCATTCTAATTGGACGAATGTGGCCATGTTTGTATATAAAGGGGGTTGAAGGGAATGCGTGGAGGCATTGTGATTTTTAAAATCTTGTGCAGAGACACTTATAGTGCTCTCTTCGTTTTTTTTTGTGCTTGGTGTTCTTTACGCATTCCCTGAGTGACCCCGGGCCGATCCCTACATAAGCAGAAATAAAAGATAAGTACTTTTATTTTTATTTAACTAATTGTGAATTATTATTTACTTTTTTTTTGTGTGTGTGTTATACTTTTGCGTGTACGGTTTTATTGTGTTCAAGTTACTCTTACGGTAGGCCCCCGTATATTGCAATTTTGTGTGTTAACCCGTAAATAGTAACTTTTGTCATTGGCGAGCCTGCCAGGATAGTTTCTTGGCCTATATTCCCGTAATTTTGGCCTTGAGGTTTTTATTATCTTTTATATAATTAATTATTGTGTGTTTTTTTTTTTTTTTGTCTTTCTTACTGTTATTATGGATAGTAACTATTCTATCAAACTTTCTACGTTCAATGGAGTGGGGCTAAAGGCTTTCATCAGGGAAGTAGAGCTGAAAGCTAGCATAGGTAAATGGAATAAGGAAGTTAAAGCACTGCTTATGTTCGAGGCTTTGTCGCCTAGAGTTCGGGCTAGCATAGAAGAGATGGGCATAAAAAATGACAGTAGTGTAGAAAGCATTATAGAGAAATTAGGCATTTTATTTCCTGAAAAAACGCGCGGATTTAGGGAATGTTTAAAAGAATTAGAGGGTCTTAAGCAACGTGTAGGAGAAACTCCTAATGTGTTTAGAGAAAGATTCATGGCCACAAGGAGAGATATTGATTTCGATCTGGACAGCAGTTTAGTGTTCGATATTTTCGTAGACAATGTTCTTGATAAGTATAAGGAACCTGTTGTCCGTAGTGGGGTCAGCTGTATTGACGAGGCAGTTAGAATTATGGCCATGGAGGATGGTGTAGAGAACCGCTGCCACTTTAAGCAACGGGCATGTGCGGCGGACATAGAGGAGGTTAGCAGTCTGAAGGGAAGGTTAGATACGCTCAATGCTGTAGTAGGCAAGACAAAGCACGAGTCAGAGAAGTGCATTAACGACCTTAAGGAAGAAATAGAAAGGCTGACTAAACTGCTTAGCGAGAGTAAGCCGGGTCCTTCTAAAAATGGCGGTAGGCATAAATTAACATGTTTCCGCTGTGGGAAGATGGGGCATATTGCCAGGTTTTGCAAGGAGAAAGGAGCTTTAAACTACTAAACTCGGGCAAAACGGCCAGTGCTTGCTCGAGTTGGCAGAAGTCAGCCACTGGTATTCGACCAATTGCTAAGATTGTTAATGTTCGTTCTAACCGGGATCCTGTTGGAACTCTGCCTATTGTTAGAGTATCAATAAACGGCAATACTTGGCACCTGTTATACGATACAGGAAGCCAAGTTAGCATAATGGATTCAGAAAGGTGTAATGTTCTGAATGAGGACTGGGACGAAGCTATTAACAATCTTAAAATTGTGTCAGTCACAGGCCACGTCCAGACATTGACAAAGGTAAAAACCTGTAGGGTAAATACAGATAAGGGTATCGAACTAGGAGACATAAGTTTCTGGTTAATGCCACTTGAAGATAAGCGCTACGACGGTATTCTTGGTATAAAGGAGATAAGGAGATTAAACATTCCTCTGCCACCTGTGTGGGAGGAATGCAATGTAATGTCTGCGGCGACTGAAGACTGGCAACTGGTAGATATTGGCCAAGTTAATGGCAAACATCAGCAGCTGGTCCGCGACATACTGCAACAAAGATCAGATATGTTCGTGGAAAATGTCGCAGCGTTAAAAGCAGCTAAGGTTCCGCCAATAAAAATTGACGTTGACATAAATGACGTTACTTTTAGGCGGCAGTATCCTATTCCCTATAGTTTGTTAGAGCCGTACAAGGTACTTTTAGACAAGTTCTTAGAGAGCGGTATCATAAAAAGATCCAGATCTGATTGGAACAGTCCAGTACATCTTGTCAAGAAGCCTGACGGTTCCTTGAGATTCGTGCTGGACCTTAGACAGGTCAACGATAAATTAAGGAATCAAGATTATCCCATGATCCGGATAGACACCGCCATGGCAGCTGTGGGAGGGGCTAAATATTTTAGTACCTTAGATCTAGCCAGTGGGTATTATCAGCTGAAGCTGGATAGTAACGTAACGAAATGCTTCGCTTTCCAAACCCCTTTCGGAAAATTTGAGATGTCGAGACTTCCTCAGGGCTGTAAGATATCTTCGAATGTATTTCAGAGAGAAATGCATCGTATCCTAAGCGGCCTATTGGGCAAGAATTGCCAATGTTTTATTGACGACGTTCTGATATACTCGGAGTCGTTGGAGCAGCATCTGGCTGACTTAACTGAGGTGTTGGACAGGCTTAGAAAATATGGGCTTCAAGTGAGGCCGAGCAAATGCCAGCTCTTTCAGGAAGAAGTGACCTTCTTGGGACACAGAGTGGACAAGGATGGCATTCATCCTAAGGAGAACAACATCGAAAAGATTAAAAACATGAGTCCTCCTAAAACTGTATCAGGTGTCAGACGCTTTCTTGGAGCTGTTGGTTTCTATAGGAAATTCATTGCTGGTTTCTCTGAAATAGCGGCCCCTTTATATGAGTTGACTAAGAAGGGCACCAGGTATGAGTGGAACGAGGCAGCGCAGCGTGCGTATGACAAGCTAAAGACTTGTCTTAGCTCTGCACCCATCCTAATTCATCCTGACTACAGGGAAAAGTTCCTAATATTCACTGATGCTAGCGACATAGGATGTGGCGGTATGTTATCACAGTTGAAGAACGGCACTCCGCAGCCTATTAGTTTCTACAGCCATAAGTTCAGAGGTGCCGAGTTAAACTACAGCACAATAGAAAAGGAGTGTTTGGCTATTATTATGGCAATTGAACAGTTTGACTACTACATCTATGGTCAGCAGGTGGAGATATACTGTGATCACAAACCATTGCAATATCTTAAGTCACTAGAGAATAAAAATCGTAGGCTCATGAAATGGGCCTTGATGCTACAGGACAGGGAATTAACATTTTTCCATGTAAAAGGGAAGGAGAATGCGATGGCTGACTGGCTGTCCCGCGACACCTATAATACTGAGGTTGCTGTGGTCGATGTCTATGGAGGGGTGACTACCATTCCCAACTATGAGAAGTCCATGCTGAACTGCCCTGTATGGAAAAACATCTACAAGAGGGCTCTGAGCACTGATAGTGAGGTAGAAGAGGGTGATGGCACGTATTTTATAAGCAAGTCCACCCGATATCTCGTCAAGGTCAGTCCAGACAGTAGACCCACTCGTAAGGGAAGGATGGTGAAGCAAATCGTAATACCTCCAGTTCTCCGCGATACCATTCTGGAAAGGTGCCATGACAGTCCCATAGGAGGGCACCTCTCAGTAGAGAAAACACTTTACGCGGTCTTAAGCCATTACTATTGGAAGGGGGCCATGTCTGATGTACGTAGGTACGTGAAGACATGCCCAGTGTGTGCCGAGAACAATGGTAGGCTTAAGAAAGCTCCTAATATGCCCATTCAACCCGCTAACTACCCTTTCGAAAGGTTATGCGTAGACTTCGTGGGTCCTCTTACCTTGTCTAGGAACAGGAATAGATACCTGCTCGTGTTCATTGATGCTTTTACCAGGTACGCTGAGGTTATCCCCGTCAGGGATTGTACCGCAGAGACTGCTGGGCTCGAGTTTGTCAATAAGATAGTGAACAGATATGGAACGTGCAAAGAAATTTTATCTGACCGTGGAGCTGCATTCGAGTCAGACCTTTTCAGAGAGATATGTAAATTATATAGTATTAAAAAGTTATCCACAACTTCTTATCGTCCTACCTGCAATTCGATCGTTGAAAGAGTTAATGGCACCATTTGTTCCATTCTGCGTCACTATGCCAATAGCAGGAATTGGGAAGACAACCTCGGTGCGGCGGTTGCTGCGTACAATAATGCCGTGCACTCAGCGTTAGGTGAGAGCCCCCACTACATGCTCTTTGGTTACGACGCAGTCAATCATGAAGTTAGCGATAAAGATGTGAGCGAATTCAGAAAGCCATCCTTGGCGGAGAGATTGAAGGAAATGCAAGATGCCAGGGAAACTGTTAGGAAATTCCTGTCTGAAAACTATGATGAACGAGTCAAGAAGTATAAAACGCAGACTGTGAGAACCTTTGAGACGGGGGATTTGGTATTGTTGGCTGTTCCTAAGGGCAAGGGGTCCTCTAAATTCTCCGCAAAATTCTATGGACCTTTCCGTGTGGTAGCTAAGGTGTCTGAAGTAAATTTCAGAGTGCGCGGAGTCAATTTGCACGATGAACAAGTTGTGCATATTGACAGGATGAAGGCATTCAGGGGCATGCGTCATAGAAAGCCCACAGCTGCTAAACGCGAGTGCTATCCTCGGAGAAGGATGATTCCTTTGGCTCGGGAAGGTGGGAGTGCCTGTCGTATCTCTCCCCGCCGAGAGATGTCCACACCACCGTTAGAGACCAAGACTGTTCCCGACCAGGAGAAAGGAGATCCTCATGACGAACCTACAGTGGTCGATGGGGCGTTCGACAGGGCACATTTCAGCCCTTATCTTCTGAGACCAAATCCTCGCCCTGCCGATCCCAGATGAGAGCTTATTAGTCCCCCATTAAACTCTGTCTATTAAAGCATATTATATATGTGTGTGCTTGGTAATCACTCATGGTAACTCACGTAGTTTGCGCAGATCTTTGGTTATTTTTTTTTGGGAGGAACAAGATGGAAGGCACCTGTGTGGAACGACCTGGATGCCTACTTCTCCTCTCTTTAGTTTTTTTTTGTATCTTTATAACATGGCTCCCGTGAGCTTTTCCCTCCCGAATAGCGGGAGGTTTTCCTTACGGGACAATAAGAATGTTTGGTAGATTGGTTGGTTTTTTTTTTTTTTTTTTGAAAGAGACCTTTTGTCAAATTATTTTGACAAATATTCGCACTCTTATCTTATCCTTTTTCTTTAGTGCGAAGAACGTTGTTTTATCAGATAAGTAAACCGATCTCTCCAGCATTCTAATTGGACGAATGTGGCCATGTTTGTATATAAAGGGGGTTGAAGGGAATGCGTGGAGGCATTGTGATTTTTAAAATCTTGTGCAGAGACACTTATAGTGCTCTCTTCGTTTTTTTTTGTGCTTGGTGTTCTTTACGCATTCCCTGAGTGACCCCGGGCCGATCCCTACATAAGCAGAAATAAAAGATAAGTACTTTTATTTTTATTTAACTAATTGTGAATTATTATTTACTTTTTTTTGTGTGTGTGTTATACTTTTGCGTGTACGGTTTTATTGTGTTCAAGTTACTCTTACGGTAGGCCCCCGTATATTGCAATTTTGTGTGTTAACCCGTAAATAGTAACTTTTGTCAAATTTAAAACTCACCCATGTCTTTTTGCTTGGTTTGTTTGTATTCAAAGTTCACAAATGTCTTTTTGCTTGGTTTGTTTAATTCAAAACTCACCCATGTCTTTTTGCTTGATTTGTTGCATTTAAAACTCACCCATGTCCTTTTGCTTGGTTTGTTTGTATTCAAAGTTCACCAATGTCTTTTTGCTTGGTTTGTTGCATTCAAAATTCACCAATGTCTTTTTGCTTGGTTTGTTGCATTTAAAACTCACCCATGTCTTTTTGCCTTGGTTTGTTGAATTAAAAACTAACCCATGTCTTTTTGCCTTGGTTTGTTGAATTAAAAACTCACCCATGTCTTTTTGCCTTGGTTTGTTGAATTAAAAACTCACCCATGTATTTTTTCTTGGTTTGTTGCATTTAAAACTCACCCATGTCTTTTTGCTTGGTTTGTTGAATTCAAAACTCACCAATGTCTTTTTGCTTGGTTTGTTTGTATTCAAAATTCACCCATGTTGCTTGGTTTGTTGCATTCAAAAGTCACCCATGTCTTTTTGCTTGGTTTGTTTGAATTCAAAACTCACCCATGTCTTGTTGCTTGGTTTGTTGATTTCAAAACTCACCCATGTCTTTTTGCTTGGTTTGTTGAATTCAAAACTCACCAATGTCTTTTTGCTTGGTTTGTTTGTATTCAAAATTCACCCATGTTGCTTGTTTTGTTGCATTAAAAAGTCACCCATGTCTTTTTGCTTGGTTTGTTGAATTCAAAACTCACCCATGTCTTTTTGCTTGGTTTGTTTGTGTTCAAAATTCACCCATGTTGCTTGATTTGTTGCATTCAAAAGTCACCCATGTCTTTTTGCTTGGTTTGTTGAATTCAAAACTCACCCATGTCTTTTTGCCTTGGTTTGTTGAATTAAAGACTCACCCATGTCTTTTTGCTTGGTTTGTTTAATTCAAAACTCACCCATGTCTTTTTGCTTGATTTGTTGCATTTAAAACTCACCCATGTCCTTTTGCTTGGTTTGTTTGTATTCAAAGTTCACCCATGTCTTTTTGCTTGGTTTGTTGCATTCAAAAGTCACCCATGTCTTTTTGCTTGGTTTGTTGAATTAAAAACTCACCCATGTCTTTTTGCTTGGTTTGTTTGTATTCAAAGTTCACAAATGTCTTTTTGCTTGGTTTGTTTAATTCAAAACTCACCCATGTCTTTTTGCTTGATTTGTTGCATTTAAAACTCACCCATGTCCTTTTGCTTGGTTTGTTTGTATTCAAAGTTCACCAATGTCTTTTTGCTTGGTTTGTTGCATTCAAAATTCACCAATGTCTTTTTGCTTGGTTTGTTGCATTTAAAACTCACCCATGTCTTTTTGCCTTGGTTTGTTGAATTAAAAACTAACCCATGTCTTTTTGCCTTGGTTTGTTGAATTAAAAACTAACCCATGTCTTTTTGCCTTGGTTTGTTGAATTAAAAACTCACCCATGTCTTTTTTCTTGGTTTGTTGCATTTAAAACTCACCCATGTCTTTTTGCTTGGTTTGTTGAATTCAAAACTCACCAATGTCTTTTTGCTTGGTTTGTTTGTATTCAAAATTCACCCATGTTGCTTGGTTTGTTGCATTCAAAAGTCACCCATGTCTTTTTGCTTGGTTTGTTTGAATTCAAAACTCACCCATGTCTTGTTGCTTGGTTTGTTGATTTCAAAACTCACCCATGTCTTTTTGCTTGGTTTGTTGAATTCAAAACTCACCCATGTCTTTTTGCTTGGTTTGTTTGTGTTCAAAATTCACCCATGTTGCTTGATTTGTTGCATTCAAAAGTCACCCATGTCTTTTTGCTTGGTTTGTTGAATTCAAAACTCACCCATGTCTTTTTGCCTTGGTTTGTTGAATTAAAAACTCACCCATGTCTTTTTGCTTGGTTTGTTTAATTCAAAACTCACCCATGTCTTTTTGCTTGATTTGTTGCATTTAAAACTCACCCATGTCCTTTTGCTTGGTTTGTTTGTATTCAAAGTTCACCCATGTCTTTTTGCTTGGTTTGTTGCATTCAAAAGTCACCCATGTCTTTTTGCTTGGTTTGTTGAATTTAAAACTCACCCATGTCTTTTTGCTTGGTTTGTTTGTATTCAAAGTTCACAAATGTCTTTTTGCTTGGTTTGTTTAATTCAAAACTCACCCATGTCTTTTTGCTTGATTTGTTGCATTTAAAACTCACCCATGTCCTTTTGCTTGGTTTGTTTGTATTCAAAGTTCACCCATGTCGTTTTGCTTGGTTTGTTGCATTCAAAAGTCACCCATGTCTTTTTGCTTGGTTTGTTGAATTTAAAACTCACCCATGTCTTTTTGCTTGGTTTGTTTGTATTCAAAGTTCACAAATGTCTTTTTGCTTGGTTTGTTTAATTCAAAACTCACCCATGTCTTTTTGCTTGATTTGTTGCATTTAAAACTCACCCATGTCCTTTTGCTTGGTTTGTTTGTATTCAAAGTTCACCCATGTCTTTTTGCTTGGTTTGTTGCATTCAAAAGTCACCCATGTCTTTTTGCTTGGTTTGTTGAATTCAAAACTCACCCATGTCTTGTTATTTGGTTTGTTGCATTCAAACATCATCCCCGTCTGGTTTGATGTATTTAATCTTCACGAGAGTCTCTTATTGCCTGGCTGGTTGATTCACCGGGCCATTCTGTTCTAATTTAAAATATTCCATTTATTTATTTTTACTGAACGACACTTATTAAAGTAAAAGAAAATCGAACTATTTTTGACGTGTGTACCTTTCTTTTTTAAAATAAAATAATTTATACTGCCCCCCCTTCCTGCAATGATAAAAGAATGGGAAGGCCTCGCTCATCAATGGTGAACCCTCGCAACGATTTTTCCAATTTAATCTACTATACAGCTACAATATTTTTATCGGGCTGTTTTGATTTTATACCGATATTGAGGCTAAACTCTTGGAATGAACTATGGGGATATTAAATATTGAAGTATTAGAGGTTATAAAAATCTATAAAAACTTTTCACAAGACGTTTAGAGGTTTATCACCAGGTGTTTCTCTCTTTCATCAAGGGATCCTGTCACAATTTATCCGTCGGGGCTCCAAGAAAGTAGTTTATATTTTGGGGACTGCAGTTCAAAGCAGTGGCTTATATACATGCCAATCCAAATCTAAGAATGCTTAAAAATAAATGACGAAGAATGAATAGACTTTGTTGCAAAGCTCTACATCTATTATGATAGGCGTCTTGATTAACTATAGATGTATTGTGCTTAATTAACAATAATCCACATATATATAAACATTTCGTGCAAAATCAAGTTTTGTTTTATTGTTATCACTATGGTTATACCTTGTTATTGTTATTATATTCAGACAACAACAACAACAAAAAAAAAAAAAAGAAGAACGAATCCAATTAAATAGAAAAAATATATAAATTTGATATATAATAAAAATTTGCATATTTGCAACAAAAAAAATGAATTTTCAAAAGCAAATAAAATTTACATAAAATAGAAATACAAAACAATAATTTTTACATGTCCCCTACAGATGTAAATAGGTTCATATGTAGAAAATGAAAGTATTAAAAAGCACGAATATTTCTTTTACACATAAGACAAACTTCCACTGTCCTTATTGCAATGAAAAAATATTCGGAGGGTTTGGCTCATTGGTGGTGAACCCTCCAAGCGGTTTCGTCAATTTAATCTACCAGAACGCTTCTTAGAGCTCTAATACTCTATTGGACGATTCTACTTATATATGCTACACTGAAAGTTGGAATCTTAGAAATGGTATTTAAGAAAACTATGGACATAAGCTTTTAGGACAGTAGAATTACATATAAATATTTGCATCGAGCAATGCTCTTCCGCCAAGCCCTCCCAATATATATTTCATCGCAGCAAGGATAGTAGAAGTTTGTGTTTTAAATGTAAAAGAAACATTTGTGTTTTAATGCTTCCATTTCTCATATATAGCTGGCTCGTTATGGCTTTATATGAAATTTATATGTAAAAGGAAGGTGTCTTGATGTAACCCGGATTCCTGGAGCACATATATCTTATCATTATATATCCTAAAATACTGATTTTAATCTGTATAGTTATATATATACCTGTGGTGTCTTTTTTATATTTAGTATTTGGAAACATTATGACAACTGTTTTCACAAGATATCAGATCGGTGTATATTTACATTGCGGCTTTTGGAAAAGTTACATTAATTTACAAAAAATAAAATTCAACAATTATAGCTTCAGAGATTTTGAAGACTCTCTACAAGTCGAATGGTCCACATTGAAATGTCTTTGACCAACATTCTCGCTGCCAAGCTTTTTTCACGGCTGCTGAAACCGACTGGTCGAGCTCTTCCTTCTTGGCCAGATTTGAATTTCTTGAACCATCTTTCAACTTGGCTCTTGCCGATTGGTCCTTCGCCAAAAAAAATATATATATATATTTATATATATGCGTGGATATCAGTTAAACCTGTCTATAGCGCCCCCTCTAAATAGCGCCCGATTTTAAATACGTAGTACGATGCGATTTATATTAAAAGTGACCTGTATATAGCATCCCCTCTCTATAGCACCCTATTTTGGTGAGTCCCAAGAGGGGACGCTATAGACAGGTTTAACTGTATCGCGAAACACGTGTTTAGAACATACTAGGGCGAGTATGATTTTGATGTATGAAGATCATTTTTTTTATTTTTTGCATTAGAAAGTTTAGGTTTACATAAAAAAAAAACTAAATGATGTACCGACATACTTTCGCCAAGACCAACCGGCCAAACAATGTATCAGGATTTATGTAATAATATCTATAACTAACTTTTAATTCTTCGGAAATGTAACTGGAGGTGAACGATAAGTACACAAAGAGTATCTTAGAAGTATAAAAGAAATAGATAAAATAATCAAAGTAGATAAGAAAATATACACAAAAGTGGATATGAATAAGCGATAGAACTCTTCCTGTTTAAATAATCAAATAAAGTAAATCACGAAGGAAGATGAGTTTCTTTTTAATAAACGCGAGCGAGCTTTCGGGCCACACGCCTTTCTACTGGCAAAAAAGCTAAGAGATTCAAAGAGATACAAGCCTATTTATACTATGGTAAGCAAAATTTATGCTAAAATATTGCTTACCATAGTAAATAGGCTTGTATCTCTTTGAATCTCTTAGCTTTTTTGCCAGTAGAAGGGCGTGTGGCCCGAAAGCTCGCTCGCGTTTATTAAAAAGAAACTTATCTTCCTTCGTGCTTTACTTTATTTGATACACAAAAGTGATGTTTCAAAAAAAAAAAAAAATCTGAAGAAACAACATACAAGAAATATATACATGATATATAGATAGGGAAAAAATGTAGATAATAATTATATAAGAAGGCTGAAAGATATGGACAAGAAGTAGAAAAGAAGAATACAAGAAGCAGAAAATATGATTAGATATATCAATAACAACCGTTTTAAAGAAACGGTTGAAATTCTCTTCTCTCTCTCTCTCTTTTAAAATGGCATTTGAAAACATTCAGTTTATTTTTTAAAACTCTTATAATTATTTCGCAATAATTATCATTAATTTTATTTTCTATTCCATTCTATATTCGAAATATCGACGAACTCTATACGTGTTTAAATATCTTCATATATCAGCAAACATTGTAAGTTTGTTTTCCTTGAAAAAGGAAACAGCGGGGCACTGAAATGTTGGAAAAAGGTATTAAAAATGTTAATATTTGTTAATTTTATTTTTTCTATTTGAATGTATTTGTGTAAAATGTCGACGACGTGTGTGTTAGTTGACGTTCTGCGCTCCAGAAACCTGGGTTATAGATATTCATCTCTCTTTTATATACCTTGGTTTTGTTAGGAAAACTTTCAGCAACTTTTCTTAGATACATCACGGGTTAAAGGATCATGTCTAAACATGTCTACTTTGGCTGTACTGTTTATGATACGAGGGTGCGGTGAAAAGTTCTCGGCCTGACAATGAAAGACTCTGATTTTCTGTTTAAACAAATATTTTTCTTTATAATCTCCCTTGACTTCAACACACTTGGTCCAGCGTTTCTCCAATATCAGTATTTTTTCCCGGAAAAATGAGAGTCTGGAAGACTGTTAAAATATTCATCTACAGCCCTCTCAACTTCTTCATTGGACGCGAAGCGTTTAGGTGTGGGAAGAGATGGAAGTCTGAGAGTGCCAAATCAGGAGAATAGGGGGAGTGGCAGAGCAAATCGTTCCTCAAATCCCTCAGTTTTCCCATTGCCAACGCACTTTTGTGAGCAGGTGCGTTGTCCTGATGAAAGATTATTTTTCCTTCCTCAAGCCAGACTTCTTCTCGCGAATTTTGACATTCAACTGGTCAATAAGTTTAGAGTAATAATATTCACCTGTAATAGTTCTGCCCTTTTCAAGGTAATCAATTAACAGAATCCCTTTTGGTATTCCAAAACACACTGGCCATGACCTTTCTGGCAGATGCGATCGACTTCGCTTTCTTTGGCGCTGAACCACCGGCTTCCACTCACTGCATCCATGGTGACAAATCGGTCGGATCCCTCTTGAATTGGTTCCAAATATTGCTGCGAATGTCGTTTACGCATTTACTTTTGATCTGCATTCATTAAATGCGGCGCCCACCTTGCGCAGAGCTTTCGCATCCCTAATTCTTCGTGCAAGATGTTCCATACCCTTTTTTCCGATATTCCTAAGGCCTCAGCTATCTCACACACGTGATATTGTAAACCTTTTCGATAGTTTCCAGTGGGTCATCTTCGAACAACGTGCGACCACGTTTAAATTCAGTTGCCCACTTTTTAACGATTGAAATTGAAGGAGAAGAGTTCCCGTAAACATTTGTAAACTTCGGAAGATTTTTTTCAGAGGTTAATCCATCCAAAACGAAGAAGTTAACAACTGCACGATATTCAAGTCTATCATAGTCGTGTACTGCAAAAGACTCGTTTATACAAACTACTTGGGCAAACAAGTTGAAACTTGTCCAACGAACTGATGACATGCATGCGCAGGGCGAAAACTTAATCTTTTGCTGATTGGAATACTATCTCTGGGTCAGGCTGAGAAATTTTCACCTTGCGCCCTCGTATATGATAAAAATAATTGCTTAGTTTTGTTCATCTTTCATATATCGAATATCTCTATGGCATGTGCAACAAGCTAATATTCTAGTGTATTATATATTTTATAAGATCAATTTTTTTCTAAAGAAAAATAAATCATCATAATACAACAAAATATTTTTTTAGAAACTAATTTAGAATAGTTCCCTTTTCTTCCGACAGATGGCGACACGGTTAAAAGCAGCATAGCCGCATCCAACTATGGTAATTTTTCCAAGGAATCTTTGTTTGAAAAAAGACACTTATTACGGTGGATTCCAATATTAAAACTAAATTTATAAACAGGATTTTCTAAAATGGTCAATAGGCTGTTCTTCATTTCGGTACTCGCAACTATGTCAACTGCATAGCCAAGTGCCATCCAAAAATCAGCTGTTTTGATAAGCCATTTTGTTCCTCCCCTTTGTAAATACTAAATTTTAATGATTTTTTTTTAGAATGTGTGAAACGTGCAATTTTATTTATTTTACGTGTGGGTGTGTGACGCGGGTGGCTCTTTTTTTCGAGATGTTTTTTCTTCAGTTAAAAAACAAAGCAAAACGAGGTCCAACACACAATTGAGAAGCATCCAATTATTTGATTTTTAAAGTTTTCCTGGGTGTCGGTAGAGTAAATTTCTTATGTATAGCTTTAGAAGTAAACCCTAGTGATTGGCTAGTAAATGGTCCACACACAAAGACAATTCGCCTATTTTAAAATATATTAAATAAACGTCATAATGTGTTGGACATCGTGTTATCTATTCGCTAAACTTACAGTAGAAATTATCATGAGAGACCATGGTTCCATGGATCTGCCTGGTCTTTCCTGGAGTCCTTTATTGGAGGTTGGCTATTTGAATTGATTCAAATTGAAATTCAAGTGGTTGTGGATCATTAGTTAAATACATTTTAATTGGTTCTTTTAAATCATGTTTAGAGACTCCTTTGATTAGGAGTAGTGACAAAGGTTACTATTACGGGTTATCACACAAAAACAATAAACTAGGGTTTACAGTAAGAGTAACTTAATACACAGAAAAAGGTACACTCAAGAGTACAACACTAACAACAAAAAGGAGATAAAAACAACTCACGATTTGTTAAATAAAATAAAACAGTACTTATCTTTATTGTAGCGTTGGCAGGGATCGAACTCGGGTGACACCGGGATGCGAAGAGAACAGCAAGACACGGAAAAACCACGTAGAACAAGCATGTCAAACTCAAATCCTAACACGGGCCAAATAAAAAAGTAATAAGATTATGTGGGCCGCAAAAAAAGAAAACAAGTAATTAAATTTTTATAGTAACATTTATGTAGGTTTATTTTAAAAAATACTAATAAGAAAAAAGAAAGTAAAGTTAATATTTTCTCCCTGATATTTGGCATCTTTTTTCTGCTACCATCTTTCCTACTTCGGGGGAAATCTTGTTCGCAGTGATTAATTTTAAAATTGACCCAAGGTGAACGTCAGTAATTCTCGATCTGATTGGAGACTTATTTCCTTTCATAAGTGAAAATAACTGCTCGCACCGATAAGTACTTCCAAACATGGACATAATTTCATATGCTAATTTTCGAGTGTTTTCAAATCTGGCTGGCAAATATTTGTAAAATTCAGAAACGCCAACTTCAATGAATTTTGCCTTTAAATCTGAATCGCACTGGATATCTATTACCTCCATTTGCATATGATTAGGTACTGATTCTATATTTATCGAGAAAATCGAAGAAAACAAAGTAAACTTGCCTTCCAAAGATTTGAAATATTTTTCAGGTGGGCCGAAAATTTATTCGTTGTGGGCCGCATGAGGCCCGCGAGTTTGACATGTTTGACGTAGAAAAACACTTTAAGCGTCTCCACACCAATTCTCGACGCTCTGGGCCCCATCGCATTCCCTTAGTCCCCTCTTATATACAGACATGGCCACATTCGTCCAATGAGAAGGCGTGAGAGATTGGTTCACTAAAAAACGAGGACAACATTCTGCCCGCTAAAAACTGATCAGAAAAAAAACTGAAAATGTTTGTCAATATAATTTGACAGTAGGGGCTGCAAGAAATATCCAATTATAAGATTTTTAGAGTTTTCCCCAGTGTGGGTAGAGTAACCTTTGTGAAGACAACGATAAGCTCCATATTTGCTATAGGAGAAACACAAGTCAGAGAGAAGAGATTCTTTATATAAGAGGATGGTTGTACAAGCTTTGGGTAAGACGTCCTCTAGGTACCCGTAGAAGGACGTCTTGCCCGAAAACTTGTACAACCATCCTCTTATATAAAGAAGATTTCCCCCCGACTTGTGTTTCTTCTTCTATAGAGTAACTTGTGTATGTAGCAATAAAGGTAAACTCTTACATCCCCAGTAATAGGCTAGTAACCTTGTCCACACGAAGAAAATTTTAAAATATACATCATTATGTTTCTCTAGATGAAATATTTACACCTTTTATTTTCATTTTAAAAATGCAGATTATTTTTAGAGTACTAAGCATCTATAGAGAGAAGACAAAAATATATATAAATAAATAGATTTGCCTGAAATTTATAGAGAATTTTTACCTTCTTTAATTATTTTATTATTATTTTATACATACTTTTTTAAAATTTATTTTTATACACCTTCTTCTTCTTTCTTATCTCCACTCAATCATATCAGGGTATCAAGATTGTTTGACAACCATCATGACTGTGTGAAGTAGAATGCGTCTGCCTTTGTCATTAAGACTGGGAGCACTACTCAGTGGCAGGCCGACTTAGCTCCAAAATAAATGGCCACCTCTGACATGAGGAACAGACACCATGTGCAGCCACTCCTAACATGGAGTACAAACGCTGCTCATCCTGTATCCCTGGATTAGGAGCCCTAACAGGGTACTATCAGCCGGGCCAGCTGAACCCAGGTTTTTTAGTGAGCTTGTTCTGCTCCCCCTCCTCCTTTTTCATCCGGGCTTGGGACCGGTAAAGGCGGAGTTTTTTTTATACACCTGAAACGAGCTGGCTAGAAAGGGTCAAGAAAGCACCGGAAGGTCACTAGATGAGCAGCGAGTGATGGTTACTAATAGATCAAATTGGAGAATATTTGTTCATATAGTCACCAGAAGTCGAACTCGACTTGATAGACACTAACAACAACATATATATTCTCCAAGCTCTGAGTTACAACGTTTGTTCCAAACTTAGGTCCTGGTTTTAAATTTGTAAATGGGGTAAAAAGTATCATTCCTCTCCTGCTGAAGGAATGGAATGCTAAGAAACCTTCGGTCACCAGTTTCTCGACCATTTCTTACTTTTATTTAATAATATCAACAAACAATTCCCCCCAGGGTTAATTTTTTGCAACTATTTAACGAAATTAACAAGGAATCCAGGACCAGGTTTCTTTAACTATTTTTTATTTCTCTAGCTTTTTTAGACTAACATGCCCTTTCAACAGAAGCACCTAGAAGTATGACTTCCAGCTAACTATATACGCCGTCGTATAGTAACATACTTAGTTAGAAGTTATACTTCTAGGTGCTCATCTGTTGAAGGGCATGTTAGTCTGAAATCTGGAGAAATAAAAATGTTCTGAAAATTAAAGATACTTCTGACAAAAAGTTACTATTTACGGGTTAACACACAAATACAATATACTAGGGCCTACAGTAAGAGTAACTTAAACACAGAAAAATCGTGGACTCAAAAGTACAACACACAAAAAAAAAGTAAATAATAAATCACAATTTGTTAAATAAAATAAAAAACACAGTACTTAGCTTTATTGCTGCTTAGGTAGGGATCGGACCGGGGTTACACAGGTATGCGTGGAGATAGCCAGACACGGATAAATCACGCAGAGAACACTTTAAGCGTCTCCACACAATAATCCACCACACTCACCTCGACTCATATTATTATTTATTTAGGTAACCCGGATTCCTGGAGCATACTAAAGTCGCCAACTATCCGGGTTGGTCTTTAGACTTCACGTCTAATGGTGGCAGCGGACATCCAGTTTATCAGGTGTCGCCAGGCTGACTTGTGCTTGGGGATGTTCTGCAGGTCTTCAGGGGCAAATATATTTATTCCTAGGAGGGTGGCTGTTTGGAACCTATGAAGGTGGTAGGCGGGACATCTGAAGAGAAGGTGGTCGACAGTTTGGTCTTCCTCGTGGCAGTGTGGGCAGGTAGGATCGTCTCTAGATAATTTTGCAGCATCGGCTTTGACAAAGCCATGACCTGTGAGGATTGTTGAGGTGGTGCCACAAAATTTTATTTTGGGCAGGATCGCCATGAGAGTGTTTGGGAATGCAGCTATTCTCCTGAGGTTTCTTGTGGAGTGATCTGTGACATATAATTCCTTCCAGAGTTGGTGTGAATACTGTTCGCTGCGGGCTCGAACAAACTTTTTGGATAGAGTGGAGTAGGATATGGGCAAGTTTGATTCAGCTGCTGCCTTGGCTAATTTATCTGCATGCTCATTGCCTTCTATGCCGCTGTGGCCTCTAACCCAGCAGAGCTGTACGTTTAAATGGTTAAGATTGCGAACTATCTCAGCTATGAGTGAGGTTTTTGGGAGTTCTGGGTTACAAATGGCATGGAGAGCTGCCAGGCAATCAGAAGCGATTGCTGTTGGTTGTCTTTGCATGAGCTGGATCGCTCTAGTTGCATATAGGATAGCAAGTAATTCTGCCTGGAAGGAGGTGCAAAGATCATGGAGTTTTAGTTGTATTGAAGTGGAGGGGGGTGGCAGAAAAACTGCGCCGCCTACGCCTTTGAGGGACCGCGATCCATCGGTGTATATGATGGTTGCATTTTCTGGAAGCGACTTTGAAAACTGAAGTAGTTTTCTAAGGGGTGGATAGTGGACTGCGCTAGGCCTTGGACGTGTCTCAAAAGGACCATTTTTTATTGCTTCCTTGTACGCCAGATGTGCCTTGATTGAAATGTCCAATGGAGGGCCGCCAGTGAGTGAGATAGCTCATACCATAGACCCCTTTATATACAAACATGGCCACATTCGTCCAATAAGAAGGCGGGAGAGATTTGTTCACAAACAAACGAAAACACAAATTCTTTCCACTAAAACCTGAGATAAGATATGATAAGATTGTAAATATTTGTCAATATAATTTGACACTTCGACCAGTAAATTTTTTTATTACCTCGACGTTTCGACAAAAATCTTTTGTCCTCGTCAGGAGCAAACAAAAGAAACGTCGATGTCATAAAAAGATTTACCGGCTGAAGTATCTTTAATTTTCAGAACTATGAATGCCGCCGCCAGGCAGCCTCTATCTTTACGAAAATAAAAATGGTTATAAGAAACTTAACCCTGGATTGTTTGTTGATGTTATTAAATTACAAGTCAGGAACGTTTATAGGATATCTTACTTTGGTCATCAGGGCCGTGTGTTTGTTTATAAGGACATCAGCACGGTTGGCAGTACAAGCAGGTGACTGCCCCAGCTAACGCTATAAAAACTTTAACGCCTAGACACTGGAGTGTGCGCTTGTAAAATAATTGCGCTGAAAGTTTGAAGTATTACAGACTAGACGGGAATATATGACCCGGCTTCGACCGAGTGAATGTTTGTCCAACCAATATTGTCTTGACAAAAGGGTTTAAAATATACTGACTAGCCAAAACTACACTTGGTATATTTCCTTCCTAATTTAAAATGATTTAAAGTAGGTTTCATTAAACATATATTTATATTTTTACGAAACCTTTTTGTGTTTCATTTTTATATTGGGAATACTCTACAAAATGTTTATCAATAATTAGAGATGATTAAAGGTCAGAGCTCCGAAATTATATTTACAAATGTTTTTAAAAATTACTGACTTAATAATGGGTGTGATCCCTTCTTACAGAAATACATTCTTGGCACCTGCTTCTCTTACTCTTTTACAAGGTTGTTAATCTGTTCATTAGGAATTAGAGTCCATTCTCTTCGGAGAGCAGTCTTAAGTTCATCATGGTTTCTGAAAGGGGGACAAAGGCGCACTACTTGTCTCACGGGAGAGATTCAAATCTGGAGACCTGGCTGGCCAGTCCATTTTTTTAAATTCCAGTGTCTTGAAGAAACTGAGTCACAAGGTTCGCTCTGTGGGGACGAGCGTTATCGTCCATTAACACAAAAACTGTGTCTTCTGTGTGAGCCAACGGAAGAACATATTGCTCTAGGTCACGATACCTTTGACCAGTCAGGAAACCTCCTTCAAACACAGGCAGATCGGTGTGTCTATTGAGAGAGATGCCTGCCCTCACCATCACATCGCCACCACCAAAGTTGTCTTACATTTGATGGGCTATATCGTGTCCCAACCTCTCTCCATATCTTGTATCGTCGAGAATCACTCTGGAGGCTAAATCGGGATTCATCTGTGAAGATAACTTTGCTGCAGTCGTTGTCTGTCCAGTCTTCATGCTGACGACTCCAATTCAAACATGTCCTTTTGTGTGACGGTGATAATGGGATGCATGCAACTGGGCGTCTTGCATAGAGACCAACAGCTTTTAGCCTTCTGGGCACAGCTTGGACAAACCTTTCTTCCAGTGACCGATTCAAGCTCAGAAACAAGCATCTCGCGTGATACCCCTCTATTGAGCTTGGCAGCTATTTCAAAAATCTGTCTTCTTGTAGCTTGGTCGTCCTGTAACAGGTCTTCCGAAGTCATTCTCGGTATCTTGAAAATGTTTCTAGAAGCGTGAGACCACCATTCTTGAAAAATTTAGACGCCTTGATGCATCAGCTTGGCTTAATCCCATTTCCATCTATCCAATAGCATGCCAGCCTAAAGAACCAGCTAAACAATGCACAGAAACCATTTTTTTAAAGTGCAAAAGAATAAAAATTGATTTGAAAAGAAAGATTCAAAAATGTTCAGACAACAAAAAGCACCAGAGTCAGGCGAGAGACCTAGGCAAAGAAACAATAAATATTTGAGTTGCCCTATTTAATTTGCATATTAAAATAACTGTGCATATTTTCTCACGAATATGTCATTTTAAATACGTGACTGCTGTTTTTTCTTTATAAGTGCCTTGTTTTTAAAGTTTTGGAGTAAAAACCAGGTGTGTATAACTTAAATTTTTGCTATCAGTGTATTACTTTTAGTAGTAATATTGTTAATAACTGATGTAATATATATATATGAATTTATCAATATTATTATTATGATCGCCGTTTTCTCTTTTATCAGGCTAATTAGCATATTGAAACTGACTCCATATCGCGGATACATAAACAAAGGCGGAGACGTATAATTCAACATCAAGCCATAATTAAGACTGAGATTTCCTAGTCCCGAATCCCAAATACGATAACAAAACGGATTGGAATTTTGCATTTAATGTTTATCTGAATTTCAAACCACGATTGTTAAAGTTTCCAATTCAATATTTTATATTTATATAAATTTATTGTATTTAAGAGACCGACATACCAAAATGATAATATTTAATACTCTATATTACGCCTTTTATTGTGCTCTAGAAATGAAGTTTACCTTTATTTGTTTTGAACTATATAATTTAAGCCCGTTTTTAAAAAGATATCAATAATGTGATGATTTTTAAAATACCGGATTTAATACATGTTCGGGTTTAAGACCGAGAATTTCTTGTAAAATTGATTGGTTGTCAATCGATGTGATAGTGGTGTTGGTATTTAAAAAATTCTCGGGGAGGAAAAAAATCGATTTAAAGGCTTCTTCCATTTCGTTACATTGTGCAACCATCTTTCTGGTAACCAATTGAAGTGGTGCATCCATCACTGCTGGGTTCTGCTAATATGGAGACCTACCACGACTGGCCATCGGGATAGCCGGCTACCAGGAATCCAAATAATCCTATACTTGTGTTTTCACAACCATTTCTTAGAATATACAATGAGGGAATATTGACTGGACCTGGCTAATGAATGGTGAACAACGGTTTCACCAGTTTAATCTACCAGACCACTCTACTCTTGTGTTAGGCTGCTATATAAGCTGAAAGTCTTTCTTGGCAAAGGTTTTTGAAGAAAATCAAGAAGATATATTTTTATCATTGAAGTAGAGAGATTATAAGAAATTATACTTTAATTAAAATACACCCATACCTCGCTTTGCGTCGGAGTTACGTTCCAAAAAAACACGACGCAAATTGAAACGACGCAAAGTGAAAATATGTGAAGGCGCAATCAAAAACAAAGGTGTTGCCATATTTTAGGGAAAAAAATTAAAGACTCGAATCCAAAACAACGCAACTTCGAAAATCTAACGACGCACAGTGAAAATCAGTAAAAATTAAGCAGCGACGCAACTTCGAAAAAAACGCAAAACGATACGACGCAAAGCGAGGTATTGGTGTATATTAAAATACACAGCGGCAAATTGTTTTTGAACTCTTTGTAACATTAAGAAATGGTTTAGGAAGTGAAAAAAGTCTGTCACCAACAAGGACCTCTGTGATAACAACCACTAAAATGATGTTCTGACCATCCACAGCAGTGAGTGCAAGTATCCTAACAGGTCCACTGGTACCTTGTAAGGGTAAAGTCAAACTGTTTTCTACACGTTTAGACAAGTGGTGGTGTACTTGCAGTCAAAGACAGTCGTCCTACCATGGCCTGTACGTTGGGATAGTAAAAAAAAAACTTTATATTACTTAAACATCTAGTATTTTAAAATTTATTTAACGTGAATATCATTTTAATAAACCCGAAATCCTCAATCGGTCTATAGCCATATTTGGTGGTGCATGGGCCCAGTTGATGGTTCGCCATATTGAGGATTTTCGTGGGAAAGATAATGTGGTGGTTCCCCTTGCCATCCATATGCCGTAGTAGGTACATCCTTCTTTAGCACCAGTTTCTAACACACTGGTGGTATGTTCTCTGTTACGTCAACGCAGCATGTATGCTCAACCAACGTCGGGTTTACAATAAAACTTTGCATTATTCACACGGTGTCTTCCTAATGTTGTATCTATTTGAAAATAAAATTAGTTAGAGTAACGGATTTGGCTTTACAAAGGTACTTGCTCCTTTAACTTATGGGAGGGCATAACACACGCAATCACTTAAATATAGAGTACATCTCCTTTCTGCCACTCAGGGGACTATGTAGATTTATAGACAGGCTTACAACATATTTCTACTTTATATATGGAGGTCCGTGCCCAGGAGACAAGTGTTTTGTAGAGACTTTTAAATGTTTTTTGCTATATTTCCCAACAATGATACCAGGCCAACACTAACTTTTAGCTGTTTACCTTTGTGACTTGAGCAAGAGAAGCTCCCAATTGCCATCAAAGAAGATAAAGGGAACAAATCTTCAAGCGTGGCTCCATCGAAACAATATCTCTGAGAAATACGGAAATTATCTCAAGATGGTTAAAAGAAGGAACATTCTACGAGATTGTCTCAGGCTTCGTGCCCTTGCGAGTATCAAGAAGAAGAACGATAAGCAAACAGAACATTGGAGAAGAAGAAAAATATTCGATATCTAAAATACAAAGACGAAATAGTGAATAAATAGAAAGATAAAGACGTGAAAAATGATTATACATTTTTATATGTGATATGAGAAAAAAAAGCTAATACAATATCGAAGAGTAATACAAATAGAAACATATAGTGCGCCATCTGTTAATGTTTTTTGAAACTATTATATATAAGGCGAAAATATTTTTCAATATAAAACTATTTCCTTCTGTTTTTCTGCGATAGAAAAATCATTGGGAGTGTCATCAGTGATGAATACTCCCAGAAAAGTAATGAACATTGTGTAAAAACTTCCCCAAGACACACTCACTCAAGAAGTCGTTCAAATATCGATAGAATGATCGAGATTGCTGACCAAGTAGAGAGTTGCTTTCCCCCCGCTCTCCTTAAAGCCACGTTCATACAAGCCCCGTTCCCTGAAGTCAGTAATGGACACATCAATGGAACTCTACAGGTCATCGCCATGCAACGATGGCTAGAGCAGAGACTCAATTGACCTTCCTGAGAAGGAAAGACGTGAAGAAATCCACCAGCCCAGTCTTCGGTCCTCGGACGAAATACTAACCGCTAGAAGTTAAAACCTCTATACCTTTATTCGAATTTAATACTTTAAAACCTTCCTAAGCAGCGAGACACTTCGCCGAGAGGAGTGAGTACAAGTAAATATCTACTTAATTTAGTGGGCGAGATGTATATCTGTGTGTTTATATGCGTAGATGTATTTATTGGTTTTACTACAAATAGAAGATGCCTAGTAACTTATTGTCAGAGGAGCATCAAATGCTGTATAGCATTTACTTTATACAATAACTTGTATTTACAAATATTGATATATCATGGAAGGGTCGTTGTTGAAGTGTTCATAGAAAGTTAATTTTGTCGATGTCGATACAGATGTCCCAGGGGAGCTACTGTCCGTGGGGAATTGCTGCGATTGGTACTTAAACCACTTTAGAACCATGACCTTTATTTCATCACCTAGAATAATATGCGCTTTTTAGATATTTTCTAAAGATCCAGTCAAATGGAAATTGCATTTTGACAATTAGGGGCTCTGTAAGGTGGATGGATAAGAACTTTTCACTCTTCTCCGTAAACACATCCTTTACAATTTTCTCAACAGGTGGGGGATTGTGGTGAAGAAAAAGTCATCCTGACGATTATAGCATCCGTAGGCACTCAGTTCTAAATCCTTTATTCATACTTGAAATATTGATGCAAATAATATTATAATTGATTTAAATAAAATTTAAAATAATTGCAGAGTCTCTTTATTTAGATATCGGGAGGTGAGCTTTCGCGCGGTTGCGGCCTGTGGTCTGATGAAGCGCGGTCGCGGCCTGTGGTCTGATGAAGCGCGGTCGCGGCCTGTGGTCTGATGAAGCGCGGTCGCGGCCTGTGGTTTGATGAAGCGCGACCGCGCGAAAGCTTGCCTCTCGCTATAAAGAAACTCTGCGAATATTTTAAAATTCATTCAAATCAATTATCCTTTATTCAGTTTGTACAATGTCTATTTGTAGTGGATATTGATTATAGCCGAAGGATCTTTAAATTTCATCGACAAAAATCCTTTTCTGATTAAAACGCAGTTATTATTTTCTTACCGGCGGATATTGGTGATGAACGCCAATGTCTAGACGTTTGTAAATTATAGTTTGTTCCCTAGCCATGTGCTCTAAAAGGAAAGCCATCTTTCTTTGCTACTGTTGCTTTCTAACGCATCAAGTGATTCGAACCCATACGTTATTGCCTGTCTACATTCAGGGTACCCGCTGGGAACACACTTTTATGTTCTTGATCACTGCCATACAGTACCACATTTTGAATGCGCTCGCTAACGAAAGTAAGCTTTTCGACGATCTAGCTTCATTGCTTCTTTAATTTTGCTATGGCGCGCGCAGCGTCCGTTGTAATGCTATGAACATAACACAGTGAATATCTTATTTGTCCTTCCCTGGGGAATGTTCAATTCGGCCCCCAATATGTTACTTTGAAGAAAAAGTTTATGGTATAAAAGAGCACACATGATGTTCAGTCAATTGCAATTGTCTTTCTGATGTCCTTTTACTCTCTTTTATAAACACTGTTATTAGTTTTTAAGACTAGTGAAATCAGGTCAACTTTAGAATAATTCAAAATTATACTATAGCCATTTTTAGAGGTATTTCAAGCTTACAAAATTCGTTTAGATCTAAGCAACGTTTTTATGGAATAATCTTCGGATTACGCCTAACACTTCAGATATGTATATTATATACACATAGTTCCACCTCGCAAGGAGAACAAAATTTTGTTCCAATCATTATAAAAATACTATTAAAAGATTGTGTAAATAAAATCCTGTTACTCTCTCACAAATTGTCATAAAAAGGTAAACTCCCGTTAATTAAGACTAATGATAATTGTGTGGGGCTGAAAGTTGTTTTCCCAGCGAGTACTAACATTTTAAACAATTCCACATGTGATCTGACAACTATTCTGTCCGCTCGAGGGGCCAAAAGATAGATGATAGTGTCGCTTGGTCTGTTGTTCTATTACCATTAACGTTTTCACCTGCCTAAAGCCATATACAAAGGCAACATTGTAAAGTGACTAGCGCGGTATGTCAAATAAGAAAGAAATAAATATCACGCGATAATTTTTAAAATTAATACAATTCTACATGCCGCTTGAAGTAACTATTTACTGATAAGGACTGGATTATCAGTGGCAGGCAAACCCTTTCAAAGGATTCGCTAGTTTTTCATCTATCAGATCGCTATAATTATTGTAGTTTAGTAGTATAGTATATATATATAGTAGGCATTTATATATTTTATTCATATATATATGACATAATAAAAATATGATTTTTATTATTCATAAAATAATTACATTTCTATAATCACAGAGTTAAATTTTAAAATGAAAAAGGAATCCTTAACAAAAGGAATATAACCTAATTTTACTTTATTGTAAATAGATAATAATAACATTGTTAGTTGTATGTATGCAAAAACTGTTTGCTTTAAAAAATAATCAAAAAAATAAATACAATTTTGGGAAAAAAGTTATCATTCATTTTTACCATCCACGACTGCATGAATTGGTAACGTAACTAGAATACGTCTTTTTTATGATATACTAGCGGATGTACCCGGCTTCGCCCAGGTTTTTCTCGAGGGAATGTTTGTAGTCTGGTAATAAGAAAATATACGTACACCTAAACACTATCAGAGAAAAGAGAAACCACGGAAGGTGAACAGAAAAATGCTTACAATGGATGTATATGTTTACGATATCAAGTTAAATAAAAACAAAGGTAAAATTTGCATATGTTGGTCACTATAAATTTGTATATTTGTTAGGCGAAATTAGAAACATGATAAAACAATTGGGTATTTAAAAACAAATGTAGAAATAAAAGTTGAAATATAATAAACAATGTTAAAGATTAATTAATTATTAATTAAGATTATGTGTGAATATGTGAGAAAGATGTAATATCGTTGTTGTTTTTTAGATTGAGATTATTAGCTAGTATGTAAAAAAATCAACTCTGTTGAAATTTAATTTTGTATTTATATATAAATAAAATTAACTCTGTTGATTTTTTTTTGTATTTAATCGATAACAGCGAAGTTACGCATGTTAATGTTAGGAAATATATTTTGATGTTAAGCAAAACCTGCTCCATCTCGTTTTACATAAATGTTGAAAATTTGGTTGAAATTGATGCATTGTAACGAAAGTTTTTAGTGATGTCCACTTATGAAATTTCCATTTTATTAATATACTAGCGGATGTGTACCCGGCTTCGCCCGGGTTTTATCCGAGTGAAAGTTTGCCTAACGAATATTATATATTATGAAGTATAATAAACAATGTTAAAGATTAGTTTTAATTATTAATCAAGATTGTGTGTGAATATGTGAGAAAGATGTAATATCGTTGTTGTTTTCTTGGCCGACTGTTTTACATATGGTGTTATCTTAAAATTGCTTGTTTTGAATATTTTTTTTAGATTGAGATTATTAGCTAGTATGTAAAAAATTAACTCTGTTGAATTTTTTTTGTATTTATATATAAATAAAATTAACTCTGTTGATTTTTTTGTATTTAATCGATAACACCGAAGTTACGCATGTTAATGTTATGAAAAATATTTTGATGTTAAGCAAAACCTGCTCCATCTCGTTTACATAAATGTTGAAAATTTGGTCGAAATTGATGCATTGTAACGAAAGTTTTTAGCGAACAACACTTATGAAATTTCCATTTTATTATTATAGATATAAGATTATAGATATATAATATATATATATATATATATAGGTTTACTAGTCTTTTCATATATATTTTTGCATAATGTTTATATATTCACAATTATATAATAAGATAACCCATATATAAAGCCATAACATGCCATCTATATAGTGGAAGTGAAAACATGAAAGCACGACAGTTTCCTTACAAACTTCTCTACTGTCCTCACAGCGATGAAAAATATTGGGAAGTCTTGGCTCATTAGTTCTACTGTCTAAAAGCTTATGTGCATAGTTTGCTTGAATATCATTTCTGAGATTCCATCCTTCACACACACAGTGTAGAATATACATAGAGTGTGATCAATAATTTCCAGGAATGCTAAACATTTAAAGAAATACAAAAGTATAATAAAGTTTTATTCAAAATTTATCAAAATAATCACCGTCACTATCTATATACTTGTTCCATCTTTTTTTCCAGATATCAAAACACCTCTGCAAATCATCATCTTTCAGGCTTTTCAAAATATTCTTCGTATTCTCCTTTATTTCAGGTATTGAGTCAAATTGACGTCCTTTTAAGACTTTTTTAATTTTAGGGTAACGGAAAAAGTCGTTGGGAGCAAGTTCAGGAGAATAGGGTGGCTGAGGTAATAAAGCAATTCCGTGTTTAGGCAAATAGAGTTGCACATTGACGGCCGTATGTGGGCGTGCGTTGTCATGATGCAAGAGCCAATTTTTCTGATGCCATTTTTCGGCTCGTTTCTGACGCACAGTCTCCTTTAAACGTCGCAATACATCAAGATAGTAATGTTGATTAATGGTCTGACCCTCGGGCACGAATTCATAGTGTACCAATCCCTTTACATCAAAGAAAGTGATAAGAAGACATTTAAGCTTCGATTTGATCATCCTTCCTTTCTTGAATCTTGGTTTTCCAGGCTCTAGCCACTGGCTTGATTGCCTCTTAGTCTCGGGATCATATCCGTACACCCATGTTTCATGTCCCGTGATAGCATTTTTGAGCCAATGGGAATCAGAATCAAACATTTAGACCATGTTTTCGCACGTTTCTTTGCGATTCTCTTTCTGCTCATTCGTTAAGAGATGTGGGACAAATTTAACCGGGGATCGTTTAAGATGCAGATCATTCTTTATGATGGTTTGGTATGTTCAAAAAGAGATATCCAAGTCTTCTGATAGCTCTCTGATAGTTATTCTTGGGTTTTCTTTGATCGATGACCTGATTTTGAGTGCATTTTGGGGGTTTCTTATCGATAAAGTTCTGCCAGTGGGTAGATCATCCTTGTCGCTTGCTCGACCAGCTTTAAATCGTGCAAACGATTCAAATGTCCAAATGTCCTCGAATGTGATAGGGCATCTTCTTTAAAAGCCTTCTTTAACATATGAAATGATTCGGAAGATGCTTTCCCTAATTTAAAGCAAAAA
Organism: Cordylochernes scorpioides; assembly: GCA_030710605.1. Lineage (NCBI taxonomy): Eukaryota > Metazoa > Arthropoda > Arachnida > Pseudoscorpiones > Chernetidae > Cordylochernes > Cordylochernes scorpioides. Next base: position 65,350,394 of record CP092868.1, read on the forward strand.
TCTTTGCAGACTCGCTGTTTTTCAATACAGTCCATACTGAAGTTAGAAAATGTTCTGATATACTCGAGCTTATAAATTCGAAAAAACGTGAGCGCGTGCGTCTGTGTGATCAATTCTTTTTCTACGCGCTGATATATGTTTTATCTATGAGGTCCTTATTATTATATTTCATTATTTATTATTTTGAATATTTTACGTGATCCAGTCTCATTCCTGGAAATTATTGATCACACGTTGTATAAGCAGAATCGTCCAATACAGTATTAGAGCTTTAAGAAGCGGTCTGGTAGATTAAATTGACGAAACCGCTGGGAGAGTTCACCAATGTGTAATGCCCTCCCAATCTTTTTTCATCGCAGTAAGGACATTAGAGGGGTTTGTTTTATATTTAAAGAAAACATTCGTGCCTTAATGCTTTCATTTCCTTCAATATAACCCATGTTAAAGGCACCAACTTTATAACGTGTAACACGGTGATTGGGACATATATACGTTACAGGATAGAGAACCTGGGTTATTAACATATATTAAAGCGCCGCTATCGTGCAAGATTTATAATCGTTCCTTGGAATTCTATTTCTATTGTTACCGGTCCTCAATGCCCTGCCCATATCCTCTCATAATATGTTCATCAGTCTAATTGGCTTAGACCATGGTCTCCAGTGCGATTACCAAACTTGGAAAACAAAGATGGCATAAAGCGGTGGTCATAGAAACCATTATTTAGGACTGTATTTATTAGAGATTGAACCTGTCACAGGAGCTAGGAAACAAATGGAGCTATCTAGACCCAAATGCTACACATGTTTGAAACCTGCATTTTCTTTACAAATGAAAAATAATGCTGCAATATACTCTCATTAAATTATTGGAATGTGAGAATTATTTTTCTCGTTAAGTCTAACCGTGGTCTAATAGTAAAACCGTGGCATGTATTTACAATCAGCGAAGATCAAGCCTTATATAAACGGGAGGTGCCTTCTATTCTAAAAATATTCTTCCTTTCTCTCACCAAACATTTATTTTTGTTCCCTGGTGGCCAATATTTTGACGATGCCTCTGTGTAGTCGAAGACATTCCAGTGACAGAAAAGTTGTTGGTGCCTCAAGAAACATTCGGCGAGGCAACCCTAAAGATAACGATTATTTATGATTGGTATATTAGTCCAGAAAGACGGATATGAAGCTTAATTCAAGAGATTTGAAGGTTCGAAAAACCTATAAAGAAAATAACAAGATTAGGAAAATTTAGCCTAAATCGAAAATTTGACATTAGAGAACTTTTGCCCCTATTTAATCGAGATTAGTCTATTCCATTATATATTTTTTTTCACGATAAACTGGGATCGGAGGCAAGTTCGGGGCAAGTTTAGAGGGCTCTTTACAAATATATGGCCAGGAATCATAGAGCTATTACAATCTAGGCCAAGAACAAGTTCTTATACTATCCCATACTCCATACATAATAAATTTGCGCCGAATTTTTATTTACTTGGAATGAATTCATCTCTTAAAGGGAAGAGATTCGAGAGTGACGAGAAAACTGCCAATATAAAAATTGCTGTTGTTCAGTCTTGAAAAATCTAGTATTAAAATGCGTTGAAAGTTGAGAGGCAGGCATAGATGTGAAAGATGATTATTTCGAATTTTACATAGCAGATTTGACTTTAATACCTTATTGTCCCATCATTAGATAATTTATTGAAAGTACCTTGTGTTATAAAAAGAGCTGACGACTAAAAACTAGGAACCTGCTAGGACTGGTGGTATGGGATAGAGAGACCATATAAGACTACCAAGGTGGGCGTCTAGAGTAGAAGATGTCTATTCTAGCTAACCCTTCACAATATTTAGCTCCCCTATCTAATCCGCATCCTGAATAGAAACTGACTAAACCGCTGAAAGGGTCCCCAACTGATGAATTCCTCATATCCTCCAACACTGCAGTAATGATTCTAGAAATAAATATACAGTTAAACCTGTCTATAACGCCCCCTCTAAATAGCGCCTTCCTCTCTATAGCGTCCGTTTTAAACATTAAAATGTAAACATTTTACATTAAAAGTGACCTATCTATAGCATCCCCCTCTCTATAGCACCCTATTTTGGTGAGTCCCAAGATTAAAATCGGGCGCTATAGAGAGGAAGGCGCTATTTAGAGGGAGCGCTATAGGCAGGTTTAACTGTATATACAGTCGAACTTGGATAATTCGAACCCCAAGGGACCATAAAAAAATTCGAATTATCCAAAAATTCGAATTAAAGATGTTAAATTATTTATATAGGAAATTCTAGGGACCAAGATAAATATTCGAATTAAAGAGGTTTTCGAATTAAAGAAGTTCGAATTATCCAAGTTCTACTGTATATATTTTTTTCATTTAGAGAAAGAAAATAAAAGGTTATTGAAAAAATAATTTATCGATGGAGTATACGCGATAGTGCTAATGCTATTTTAAAGAATATATTCATTTTATACTAACATATTAGTCTGGTAGACACATTTGCATATACATTACAAAAAAGTATGAAAACGCAAGAATTGTCCGCACACTCACTCATTTCTCCAAAGTCCAACGGGTCCCAAAAAATAAGTAATAAAGACCACCCATTGGGATGATTAAAAAAAAAAAAAAGGTTTCAGCGAAGTTAGCCAATCAATGGCATTATAGCGAGGTTGGGAAAAGTTCGGTAGCCAATCGGCATGTGGCAGTCAGATGATATGCCCACACCCCAAATTAGAAAAATTAAAAAAGAGACAGAGAAAAGTGAGTCATTTAGACGAATCAAACTACCACGGTGGTGTGGGGGTTTCTCTCACACGCACATGCACGCTTCCGATTTCAGAAGCATTATGCAAATTTGGGGGGAGGAGATATGTGAGGCGCGTGCGTGGCATTTTTTTTTTTACGTCTCCGGAGGTCAGGTGGCTGATAATCACTAACCGTCTATCCAGATATTATCTTGGAATTAATTTGATATGTTTAATTTACCTTTCTACTCAGTCTATGTCTATCACCTTTACATTCTGGCCCTCTTGTATACTCAACTTTGGTCCTTTGATTATACTCTCGTCAATCTTTTTAACAAAATTTTCTTTATACATTTTCTGGAGAGGGAATATATATTTCTGTACAAACAAACTTTCCCGTTTTAAAATTGCGTCAAAACGATACATTCAGTTTACTCCAGTACAAAACGTACTATAAATACTACGTGGGTAGCACGTAATACTAGGCCATGTTAATCATGGTGGGTAGAGGTTGATTGTACTGTGTGTCCACGTACTACATGTATTGAACATTCATGGTGAGTAGAGGGTAATAACTGCTTTTACTTTAAGTACGCAAGGTAGATTTATTTGGTCCTACTTACCCTATGGTCAGGATCCATTCCTATGATCTTAATCTCCGCCTCTTGCCAGTACTGGTAGTTGCTGCTGTGGCTCCCTATTTCCCTGCCAGGGACGTCCGAAACATTCTCTCCTCACGTGGAAAGAGACAACTGGAATAAGATGTCGTATTAAACAGAAGGGAGAGAATGTTCGACTATCCTCACCAACCCAATCGATAAGTTAGACTCAGGTTTAACTAGCCTTCCTACCACTCTACGTATAAACACAAGTATCTATAAATGCGGTTGTCGATCAAGCTTGCATAAAAGTTTAGGGTCAACCCATCAACAATGATGCAACCTAATATGATCCCCAACAAGAAACCAACCTCTACAATTATCCATATTCTTTTAGAACTGTGATCTCTGATGGGAGGTACTACTGTTATGTTCTATGGCAGTAATCTACGCCCTTTCCCAAGCAACTCTCTCTGGAGGAGGAGGTCAGTCTTTGTGGTGAGGTATCACGTACGCAATGGGGGATAAATCCGGTGGCCCAGGAAGTTTTGTCCCACAATGCCCCGGTTGTGTGATTCGCTCTGGAGATAGGGTCACTACGGACTCCTATAACCCCCCCCCCCCCCCCCCCCCACAACTCACTTTTTTTTTTACCGTAAACTTTAAATGAACTTTATTCATTAACTTAAAATTGTAACAAGAAGAAAGAGAGAGAAAGTCCGAAAATCCACTTTCTAGTCATCTCAAATTATTCTGAAATCTGGCCAGTTCAATATTTCCATCTGTGTCACGTCGGCCTCCTATTGCTTAACTTTAGTTCAGTCGAAACAAATTATAGAGATTGTTTGTAAATCTATCGATTGCATCTAAAAGGTAGTTTGCTACCTAGGGAGGGAGGGAGGGGGGGAGGCGTTCAAAAAAGGATGTAAAATCTAACAAGGACAAACAACTTGGGGGTCGATGGTTGTTTCGAGATTCAGTGGAGGAAACACTAATTGTTGCTTAATCGAGAAGGAAAGGGATTAGTTTCAGAAGGGACGGGAAATCGGCCATAAAAAAGGCAACGAAAGGGCAAAACCTAAATAGAGTGTTAGGCGAGAAGTTGTTCTGAGACAGCAACCCTTGTTGCGAGAATGAAGGCTTACAGTTAAGAAACGGTCAAAGCGGGCCAGACACAACATTGCCACAAACACTAATACTTGGTGTCCAGCTAGAGGTGCTGCTCGATCCCGGCAAGGATTATTACTTAATTGAGCAAGAAGAGTAGGACCCAAGAAACGGTCAGAGCATTTATGCAAAATAACAAACTCAAACTTATCATTTGGCTATAAGATTTACGAAATCCAGTCCACACAAAGATTGATGTTAATTAATATATCAAGAACTAAGAGTAACAAAACTCTTACAATACAAAAACAAAACCTTGGCTAGAAATTTTTGTTCTACTCAGTCTTTGTAGGATTGTTGTTGGTTAATCAAGAGAAGCCGTTATGTCGACTCAGGAGTCCATTAACGGCCATGAAACTGAGAAAAGACAGGTTGGGAAGTTCCGTGACCCAGTCCGTGCGAGGCTTGTAGATGCTGATCGAATCTCCCAGGCGCGACGTAAACTGAAACTCTTGCTGCGGAGTGTGACAAACCGTGGCCAACGACCAGCACTTCCACGGCACGCTCGTGTAGCTCGTCTCGTTACTTCGGAGCTCATCTGTTGGACAATACACGGTTTTGGTGCCTGAGTGTCAAATGTTGCTTTTATATATCTAATGTAACTCCACTTTATTACCATATACTTTTTCAATATATTATTGTACTAAACGGCAATAGATAATCAGAGTGAGTAGAGAGTTGTGACTGCTTGTAAACCTAATACACCACAGGACTACAAATGTAGGCGTTTTCAAGATAAAGGTCTAACAACTGACTGTCACATGTATTTAGTAGAGTTGGACCTTTCTCCAGAACCTTATTAGGTCACTTTCACTCTAGTGAGGTTGTATATATACAATAATGGGCCTGACTAGGTTTTGTAATAGTATCAGACAATACTTTTTGTTTCAAAATTATAATTTTAACTACACACCTGGGTTTTAATCCCGAAATATAATGTATCGCAAACGGCGAATTCAACCACCGCACCAACCTAACAAGACGTTTAATCAAATAAACAGGCTTCAATGTTTGTCCCCTTTTGTTCATTTCCAATTATCTAGTGACACCATAAATGTTGAAACAGGATCAGACACAGATATTTAATATTCCCGCGGAAATATGAGATAAGGGGATTTAAATAGTATCTATCCATTTCTCTCCTCAACCCATAGCTTGGTGGCTGGCAGCATTCTTGTCCTCCCAGAGGTCACTTTCCAAGGCCAGCCATTTGATGACATTATAGGCTCTTCTCCTGAAATTGACCATAAATTCCAATCTTTCCTCAAAACTCCCCTCCAGTAATACCATTAACTATCCGGACATCCTCTTCTCAATCGTCTTCTTAAGGCCTTCCTTGATCACCTGTAGAACATCGCCGTAATCAGTCCATTTGGAAACATCATCATATCTGGAAATTCTGTTGTTTTGACATTTCATTCTTTCTTAGATTACGGGTTTCGGAGTACGCACGGTTCAAACGACGCTTTTGATATATTGCTTTTTAGTTCTAAACGACGTGATTTTTAATACTAAAATAAAATTAAATCCAAAAGACAAAAAACCTCTCGCAATCAGTATCTTTTATTATTACAAATAACAGACGCTAGCTTTCGAACAATTAGTTCTTCAACGGGCGTTCTTACAAAACGAAATCAGATTATTATTAATATATAGAGGTAATAGAAAAAAATAAATGCAAATATTCGCTCAAAGATATGCTAAAAGGTAAATTAGAGAATTGAAAAATAATCAGATATGCAAAAATTTTCTTTAAAACTAAATTAAGTTTAAAACTAAGCGGGGAAGGGGGGGGGACATAGCAGAATTCGTTCTTCAAACTCTTTTAAAAAAGGCAGCGGAACTGTTCCGGGACTTCTATTCTTCTGTTTATGCTGTCTTTACAACCAGAAACCAAGGATTCCAAAATCAATCTTTCCCCTTTGTATCTGATGTTGTTGTAATGGCAGATGGGGTTATCCAGATCAAAACAATGTCCTGTGTTTAACGTGTGTTGGTACAGAAGGGGCGTTTGTACCATGGTCAAGTCTTGCCTCTCCATTAATAATTTTACATATCAGAACCAGATTTACAGGCAGATTAAGGGGTCACCCATGGGTAGCCCCCTTTCCCTTACAGTAACAGAAATTGTTCTACTGACAATAGATGGCTGGATTAACAGTCGAGAAAATCTGGGGATTAAGAAATGGCGACGATATATTGATGATATATATTGTGAATATCACCTAGGAGCGGACCAAGCCATCCTTGACACCCTTAACAGTTACCACCCAGAAATTAAGTTCAAAATAGAAAGAGAAGAAAACCACACCTTACCATATCTGGATGCCCTCATTTTTAGAAATAGGAATAGTTTTCAAACAACTGTCTATTACAAAGACACCGCCACACCATCATATATCCCGTTTAACTCCTACAGTCCAGTCTCTTACAAAATATCAGTTGTCAAAACCCTAACTAAGAGACTCCATACCCATTGTTCCCTTCGAGCTTTAAAAGAAAAAGAGAATATTTACAATAATCTACGAACATATGGATACCCACCAGACTTTATAAGAAAACATACATTCATCCCGTTCAAAAAGGTTACCCTCACAGTCAATAGAACCAGGGGTTTTATAGATTTCTCCCCTACCAATCAGCGAATAGCCCATGATTTGAGGAAATATGGAATCCAGTTCACTTATCGTAGCACAAGCACAACAGGACATAAACTGAGGAACCCCATTACCAAACCAGGAGTTAAACATGATGTTCAACATAAAAGCAACGCGATCTATTCGGTTGCCTGCAACGATTGTGAATCCGTTTATGTAGGAGAAACGGGCAGAAAAATCGAAAACCGAATCAAAGAACACAAATACAATATCAGCTCAAAAGACCCCAGATCCCTTCTGTACCAACACACGTTAAACACAGGACATAGTTTTGATCTGGATAACCCCATCTGCCATTACAACAACATCAGATACAAAGGGGAAAGATTGATTTTGGAATCCTTGGTTTCTGGTTGTAAAGACAGCATAAACAGAAGAATAGAAGTCCCGGAACAGTTCCGCTGCCTTTTTTAAAAGAGTTTGAAGAACGAATTCTGCTATGTCCCCCCCCTTCCCCGCTTAGTTTTAAACTTAATTTAGTTTTAAAGAAAATTTTTGCATATCTGATTATTTTTCAATTCTCTAATTTACCTTTTAGCATATCTTTGAGCGAATATTTGTATTTATTTTTTCTATTACCTCTATATATTAATAAGAATCTGATTTCGTTTTGTAAGAACGCCCGTTGAAGAACTAATTGTTCGAAAGCTAGCGTCTGTTATTTGTAATAATAAAAGATACTGATTGCGAGAGGTTTTTTGTCTTTTGGATTTAATTTTATGCGCAAGTTCTTTGATCTTAATACTAAAATACTTTCCCTTGTAATATTATTTTCAAAAATGTGGGAAAATCCGTTTATATATCAAACAGTCCATAAAACCCTAAATTTGATAATTCGAACGGAACAAATATTTGATCCAATTGTTCAACAACTTTGTCAATGTCTTGCTGATTCTGTAGAGGTCTAACAGTCTATCCTGTCGTCAATGTCTTGCTGGTCTTGTAGAGGTCCATCAGTTCATCCTGTCGTCAATGTCTTGCTGGTTCTGTAGAGGTCCATCAGTCTATCCTGTCGTCAATGTCTTGCTGGTTCTGTAGAGGTCCATCAGTCTATCCTGTCGTCAATACCTTGCTGGTTCTGTAAATGTCCATCAGTCTATCCTGTCGTCAATGTATTGTTGGTCCTGTAGAGGTCCAACCGTCTATCCTGTCGGCCAGTGTCTTGCTATTCCTGAAGAGGTCCAACAGTCTATCCTATCGGCCAGTGTCTTGCTACTCCTGTACAGGTCCAACAGTCTATCCTGTCGGCCAGTGTCTCTTGCTGGTCCTGTAGAGGTCCACCAGTCTATCCTGTCATTAGTGTCTTTCTTGTCCTGTAGAGGTTCACCAGTCTATTCTGTCGTTAGTGTCTTTCTTGTCCTGTAGATGTCCACCAGTCTATCCTGTCGTTAGTGTCTTTCTTGTCCTGTAGAGGTCCACCAGTCTATCCTGTCGTTAGTGTCTTTCTTGTCCTGTAGAGGTCCACCAGTCTATCCTGTCGTTAGTGTCTTTCTTGTCCTGTAGAGGTCCACCAGTCTATCCTGTCGTTAGTGTCTTTCTTGTCCTGTAGAGGTCCACCAGTCTATCCTGTCGTTAGTGTCTTTCTTGTCCTGTAGAGGTCCACCAGTCTATCCTGTCGTTAGTGTCTTTCTTGTCCTGTAGAGGTCCACCAGTCTATCCTGTCGTTAGTGTCTTTCTTGTCTTGTATAGGTCCAACAGTCTATCCTGTCGTTAGTGTCTTTCTTGTCCTGTAGAGGTCCACCAGTCTATCCTGTCGTTAGTGTATTTCTTGTCCTGTAGAGGTCCACCAGTCTATCCTGTCGTTAGTGTCTTTCTTGTCCTGTATAGGTCCAACAGTCTATCCTGTCGTTAGTGTATTTCTTGTCTTGTAGAGGCCTTATTGTGGGCTAAAATCAAGAACAAACAATTAGGTTCTCACTAGGTGTGGTTTTTTTGCAAGACAATAAACAACCCAATATGGCAACCGGGGTAGAAAACTTTGAAGACATTTCGTTGAGAGATATTCTTCATTTATAACCTGAGCGTGTGTGTGTGTGGGGGGGGGGGGGGGTATTTCTTTTTGATGAGTTTTACTCTCTTATCGTTGAAGAAGGGCTTGAAAATATGTGACGCTCATAACGGATGAAGAGGTGAAGAACTACAATTCGTTAAAATTTTACACATATAAATTTACTGGCAATGCGTTTCTTTTAAATATCATCAAATATTATCTCTACAGACCTTACTGCAATGATATGAGTTATTGAATGAGAGGGCTTGGCTCATCAGTAGTGAACCCTCTCAGCGGTTTCGCCAAATTAATCTCCAGACCGCTCTACTATTGTATTGGATTGGTTTTCTTATATACCCGTATTTTCTATGGAAGGCAGCTTAGGGGTGTTTAGTGAACTATGGACATAAGCTTATAGGTCTGTAGAGGTACATACATATAATTTCAAGAGCTTTGCTCGATGCAATACCTTGAAATTATATGTATGTACCTCTACAGACCTATAAGCTTATGTCCATAGTTCACTAAACACCCCTAAGCTGCCTTCCATAGAAAATACGGGTATATAAGAAAACCAATCCAATACAATAGTAGAGCGGTCTGGAGATTAATTTGGCGAAACCGCTGAGAGGGTTCACTACTGATGAGCCAAGCCCTCTCATTCAATAACTCATATCATTGAAGTAAGGTCTGTAGATATAATATTTGATGATATTTAAAAGAAACGCATTGCCAGTAAATTTATATGTGTAAAATTTTAATTTCTAGATCTCCTGAGTCCAGCAATCTCTTAAATGAAGGTGTTTTTTTTTACCATGATAGGTGTGTTTTTAAAATTCACAGCTCATTTTCACTGCACTCCTCAAAAAACGTCAACACACACATTGGGGACACAAAAGCATATTTAGGAGTTCAAGAGATAGTCTTTCCATATAATGTATAAACTATTTTTTCTTATTTATCCACACACAATACTGATTTAAGGCATAATAATAAATTTTAAATTATAAGAATTCTCAATGTAGCACAATTCTCACTAAAAACCTAAAAAAAAAGGACAATTAATTTTCACAGAAAAATAAAAAAAGGTGACGACAGAAATAGAAATTCAAAGTTTTCCACGGGGCCGCAGAATTGATCGAGATCGTGAGAGAACAATTCGCCAACTTAGATCATCGACGTAGAGATAAAAAAAAGTGGCGTTAACAATTATCACGGGAGAAAATAGGTAAAAAGGTTCGGGGGATTTAATCATAAAGAAGGGGGTTGTGGGATCCAATTTCCCAGCTAGAGCTGAGAAGCAATCAAGATCAGTTTCTCGCGACCATTCAACTGAAGAAGCTGGGAACATCTCGAAATCACCTACTGGCCTTTCCTTCTTCTAATGCTTCCTCAACATTTACGTCGTCCTTCTGCACGTCTTATTCTGCTACAATATGGTCCTGTGGACAACAGTGATCTCATCTCATTGGACAGTTGTTTGAGTTGGCGATATGGCCGATCTTTGGTATTATTATGTCAGTATTTTAGATTGTAACATGGTATATACTCATCGAGCTAAAAGCATTCTATAATAAATAAAATATTTCGGGGTGCATTTTTAGAAAATTTTAGAAAACAACTTCCTACTGTCCTTTCTGTGAATAAAAATATAGGGAGGGCTTGATTGATTATTAGTGAACCCTCTCCGAGGTTTAACATACAGGGTTTAATCTACCCTACCGCTCTAATAATAAATATCAGGCTATATACCATTTGCATATCCGGAACTTTATGGGAATTCGGGCTGAACAGGTTCATTTCATATTTATAAATGTCGCGCTTATATTTAAAAAGCGGTTCGTCTCTCGACAATGCATCACGCTTATCCCCTGTAATACGGCATAGTAGTGAAGACCAGATGTCACAGAGCACGTATCACTTTTTATACTCTCAAAAGGAGCATGTATTTAAAAATAGAAGCGACTTCTTTTCAGCTCACCCAGATTTTCTATTTGGCAATATGGCCGACCGTTCGTAAAGAGGTCAAGCATTTAGATTTCAATCCAATTCTTCTTATGAACACATGTTGTCCTTTTTGAAAACTTGATCTAACAACTTCACCATCCTTTTGTGTATGCCTTATAGGCCGTTAAAATGAACTTTATATTTCAGAGGTCACGTTCAAATTCGAGTTTCAGAATTAAAGTCAAGATTTGGAAATTTTCTGAAACACTTGAGTTGTATCGGTAGACATCTTAATTGTTGAACTCTGTTAAGAAAACTTGGAGGAGTTCTCTAGACAGAAAAAAAAGATGACAATTTAAAAAAAGGTATCAATAGTGAGATTTGCAATGTATTCACTATCAATGATATATGATAGCAACACCGTTGTTTACTTTTGTATAAGAGAGGATTGATGAGAATAAAATATATTTAAAAAAAACTCTGCCTTTGCCGGTCCCAAGCCCGGATGAAAAAGGAGGAGGGGGAGCAGTAACAAGCTCACTAAAAAACCTGGGTTCAGCTGACCCGGCTGATAGTACCCTGTAAGGGCTCCTATTCCAGGGATACAGGATGAGCAGCGTTTGTACTCCATGTTAGGAGCAGCTGCACATGGCGTCTGTTCCTCATGTCAGAGGCGGCCATTTCATTCGGAGCTAAGTCGGCCTGTCACTGAGTAGTGCTCCCAGTCTTAATGACAAAGGCAGACGCATTCTACTTCACCCAATTATGATGGTTGTCAACTTTACAAGCTTGATATTGAAACGCAAGTGTTGAAAATTAAATATATATTTGCGCTTATTTTTTTTAAAACCTATATATTTTTTTAAAAATCTAGTTTAAAACAATAGCGCTTAAAATATATTTCTAATTTTCATCGCTAGAAGGCGCCATGTTGTTGATGAAGATATTTTAAACCCAAGTGCGATATGCTAAATACCAGTAATGAGTAAATAGGCGTATAATATGCAAATACATTATCAAAATACAAATAATCTAGTAAATGTGCATATATTTGAAGTTTAAATGTCTCAAATTTAGTGAGAATACATATGCTGTGGTGTGATGTGAAAATATGCGAACATTATTTGAACATAACACATAGCACCTTCATCTGTACTAATTTATCATCAGCGCTAATTATTTTGCTCGATTTTTTAAAAATACAAATATTTACAAAAGCCATTAAGCATAAAATACTTTTTCATCTTTCGTTTAATGGTGTAGAGGTTTTTGTTTTTTTTAAGAATAGAACAAGATAATATACATATTAGCGCCCTTTTTTAAATACGAACGTATATACGCGTGTTATACAAATAGGTAATTATTATGTGAATAAGTGTTCAATATGCAAATAAGTGAACAATGTGAAAAAACGTTGGGTATACACAAATATATGGAAAATACTAATAGTTTGATATGCAAATATGTTTTGTATGCAAATTCAAGAAAATAATGCCAATACGTCAGTAATATTCATACTACTTATTAGTATTGATCTAAAGTCTCGCCCACAATTTAAAAAAAAATCGTAGAGAGAAAACTATTTTTTCAAATTGCTTTGTTATAGGTTTGAACTAGATTCGTAGTGTTCATATGGCTCTTTTTTTCTACATCACATTGCAATAGCCTACAAGTCATCAAGATGTAAAAAAGCAGCAGCAAGAAGCCAACATTCAAGGTAAGCGGTGTGACCGTTCAACACTGCCTGGGTGTGACAGACCCGTGTTAGAGAACATTAGCCTGAATAGGCCCCGGGGATTTATTGAAACTCACCCGGGATGTCCTAAATCAGCGGTGGCACCCTCGGGTAATTATAAGCTACGTCGCGACCTCCCTGCGGCCTATAGAAATTATCATCCTCTATGTAAACAAGGAAGGCATTTTTAATTAATCATATCTATCATGGGTACCAGGCATGTTTACCAATGCTCAATGTTGGGGCTTGCTTAACTTTTTTTTATTGCTTCTTCTTTTCCTTTTTTTTTTTTTTTGTTAATCTAAGGGGAGGTTTTGTTTTAAGACGGCAAAATTTCTGCGATCGAGAAGCGAAGCCCGTATTGATTTTGTTTAAACATTCAACACATCTATACTTTTGATTCTTGTGCAAATCTATCCCCCCACCAGTGAGTGCAAGTAAAGTCGCAAGCTTGGATATGTAGGCATACACAACTACTTTCTGTGATTCCATGCCTTTACTATGTATACTTGGTCCAAGTTTTGGAGAAGTTTTACTTTCTCCTTTTATCTGTGGAAAAATATCGCAATCCATTGTAGCAGTTGCAAATTGGGTCATTTTTACACACAGTTATTTTAGCACATAGGTACAAAAGGTTTCTTTTACATAATATCTGTCTTTATAATATGTAAGTATATTCTATCTTTTTGAAACATGTTCAACTTCATCTGGGTAAAAATACATAGAGTATAAATAGATCTAATGACGGCGTTAGGAATCAATACTCCTGCAGAAGGCTTGAGATCCCATATTAGCATATGCACACAAGAAATCACCTATCCATGATTGTTTCCCCAAATGACATATTTAATTGCACATGTGATTGTCTATTTGAGAAAATTAGCATATGTAAATTAGGAAAACTCCGCCTTTGCCGGTCCCAAGCCCGGATGAAAAAGGAGGGGGGGGGGAGCAGTAACAAGCTCACTAAAAAACCTGGACTCAGCTGGCCCGGCTGATAGTACCCTGTTAGGGCTCCTAATCCAGGAATACAGGATGAGCAGAGTTTGTACTCCATGTTAGGAGCGGCTGCACATGGCGTCTGTTCCTCATGTCAGAGGCGGTCATTTCTTTTGGAGCTAAGTCGGCCTGCCACTGAGTAGTGCTCCCAGTCTTAATGACAAAGGCAGACGCATTCTACTTCACACAGTCATGATGGTTGTCAAACAAGCTTGATACCCTAATATGATTGAGTGGAGATAAGAAAGAAGAGATGAGGAATTTGATTACTGAAGCGCCTCCTAATTTGGCAACTAAGCGTTGCACGTTAGATACCTCCATCTATAGGAATACATATCAATTAAAGGGTAAATTTATTATTTTTTTAGTGAGCACATAGCATATCGGTCAAAATTATTACTAGAAACTTTACGTTGTTGGTCCTCTCAGCGTTGAATAGACTGTACCTCAGCTACCTGCTAAGGTTGCGCTTTTTAGTTAATTAAAGAAAGGGTATTTAGAGGGCTAATAGGTGAAAAATAAGTAAATATAACAAATTAATACACGTCTGTGAGAATTAAGTAAAAATCATTTTTCTTTCAAATGAGAATTAATGTTGGGAATATAGATAAAGCCTTTGTTGCTGGAAACTCCATGTAGAGTACGCCATCAACCAATGTTAGGTGTAACCAGAGAAAGTGTGGGTTATAATCCACTAGCCGAATGACCCGGGCAACGCCCGTGTTTTACCCGATTGAATGTTTGATTCAAATACTATTTGTTACAATTATAAATTGACGCCTTAAATAAATGCATATATTGGTTAATAACTATAGCCTTTGTGCTTTATCTGTCTATGTACTGTTGGCTTCCGTAGGCGTATCTTATTGGGAAAAAGAAAGAGAGGATTCCATTTAGTTACTAACTAATATATGCATTTATTTAAGGAGCGACCCGCTCCAACACAATAGTTACAAAAACCAAAAAGCGAGTGGGGGGGGGGGGGGCAAAGTCAAAAACAAAGTGTCTCGCGTAGTGGCGGCGCCATCGTAGCCACGTGATCGTAGCCAACCAATAGGAGAGCGCCATTCCAAAAAAAAAAAAAAAAAAAGCAAATGGTGACAGAGATGATGACGCTCGTAACTGTATATAGAATTCTGACTACCAGCTATACCACCGATGGCATAGAGTCTCAACAATACGTGAAGTTTACTCTCTTAGTTGATATTATCTTTCTCTCTACACATACCTTCAATAACATTTCCACATTCCCCTGAGGATAGCAGATCACTGAAACATCAGGAGTTAAATAAATCATAGGTTGATATGGTTGTGTTTTTCTCTGAATCTACTTCCAACCAACAAATGATATCCGGATATTTTCTATATTATCTAACATTGGCTATATTACCTTGAACAAACTAATAATAATTACAATAAGTAAGATATCATCAGTGAGAAAAATGTTTCGTTTTTAGCCTTTCAGTCAGCGACACTTTTCCGCCATTATGATGTTTTAACTTGAAGAGCTTCTTGTTTATAATTATTCACAATTTATATTTGCATATATCCATTGGGAAACATGTAAAACGGGGAAAAATATCTAAGAATGTGTAAGTGCTGAAAAGCGGACAATACGGTGGGATAATGATTGAAGTGGAAGGTCGAGAGAGGGCTGGTTTTATCCCAACTACACACAGAGCTATACAATCATCACAACATCATTCTTGTAACATATAATTAGGCTTCAAATCTGGTTCTAAGGAATTATTTATAAATAGGGAACACTTGTGTTTTAGTTTCAACTTCACATGATTCCTAATATATATGTAATACCGTTAAGAGAATTTCGAAATTTATAAAATTTGTTATTTAGTTTAAACATGTGAGGTTTGTTTTTATATATATGTAATAAATAAGTAGTTAACGTATAGTAGTATAAAGGGGGGGGGGGGGAAGTAACACCAGCAAAACATCGGCGGTTAAGCGTCATAGGCTGGGTAAAAAAGGAATAAGCGAAGAGAAAGTTTTATAGAAAAGAGCAATGACAGAACCATGATAATAATTTTCCAATAATTAAAATTAAGCTAATTAGAGAAAGATAGTTTTTCTCTCTATTTTCTCTCAAATTTATAAATTTTGAAATTGTCTTAACGATATAATTCGATACAGAATTAGCTTGCTGTTCTGACTCAAAGTTAAATTCAAAATCTGTATTTCTTAATATTTTACATTTCTCCATTTTCCAAAAAACATTATTACTATTAATATATATATACAGGGTGATCCAAAAGTCCCGCACTATTTTAAAAATTAATAACTCCGCGAATATTTGCGCTAGAGCAATGCCGTGAACACCATTGTGTTCAGGATGCAATGGGATTTTTTATGGCAAATAATGAAAAATTCGAAATTGATTTTAGTTACAATTTTATTCGCCAGATGGCGCTCTACCAGAATCAGAGATTCAGCGGCCAAATTGTTTGATAAATTGAAAAATATAACTGATCGACACGCATTTTCCCTTTTTGAATACCAGGAAAGAACCCTAATAATATCAAATAACAACTTAATAAAACACCACTTCGCCAAAAGTATGAAGAATTGGTTAACGATTTTCAAATACAATCAGAGATATGTAAAATAGGTAAATGCAAATTGAAACATGTAGCAAAAATATGTAAATTTTATATGGGGTTTTGTGAAATAGATTGAATGTTTGAAAAACACTACTGATATCAATACACGAATTTTTGAAATGTTAATATAGTGCCAAAAATTATGATGGCACTATTAATAGGATTTCTTGCTATAAGAAATGTGTAGTTTCTTGACTGATTGGCGACCCTTGACTATTTAACTGGATATTTGTCATGATCCAACAAATGAAATATAGAGGGTGTGAGAAAATATATTTGTCGTACTTTATTCCAAATATCCTATGGGCTTGTCAAATGTTATCATTGTTTATTATACTGTACACAATTTTAAAAAATGTGTCCCCTCAAATAAAAATAATTTTTAAATCGACCTTTTGCGTTGAAAAACGTGGTAGTAAAATCATTTTGTATTATCTTTTTTTTCACAAAATTCTAAAGTTATTGGTGTACAGAAAATATTCCTTATGCTATTTCTTCTAATGAGCGAAAAGCGAAAACTAAACATAAGGGGAAAAATTGTGTGTACCAGTGTTATTCGAGAAGTTATAACACTGGTTTGCACGACATAATATGTGAGCAAATGACAAACAAAATATTACTGTTCACAAAAAATAGAGTCAAGATGTGAGGACAGCATTTATTATCCCCATATCCCAACAAAAAGAGCTGCAAAATATTGGTAGATAATATAATACATGGCGGCTTATCTAACACATTAGGTAACTGTTTTCTCTCTTGTATTAGGTCACAATCCTTGCTCAATGTGGCGCCCTTCATTCTCAAACACCGCCTGGAAACGATATATGACCGAATGGACACCATTAAATAACATATCTGTTGAAATTGATAAATGTGCCATCTGATAGAAACCTTCAACATGGCCAATGTGGTAGTCCAGCATCGATAAACACACGATTTAATGTACCCCCATAGACAAAAATCGCAAGGCGTCAAGTCTGGTGATCTTGGAGGCCACTGGTATATAAAGTGGCGACTTATCATACGATTTTCACCGAACGTATCCTTCAGCAATTGTTTGGCACCTCGGGAGATATGAGGAGGTCCTCCATCTTTCATGAATGTTATTTCGCTTAGTTCTTTTGCCCTGCAATATGGGAATACCCCTTTCTCTCAAAAGTTGAACATAACGTTCACCACAGTTACAAAAACGGTTTTAAAAGTTCTTCCATTGATTTTTCAAAGAAAAATGGCCCAATAATAAAAGAAGTGAACCCACACAAAACTGTAACTCTAGGCTGGTAAAGTGGCATTTCTGTAAAAATCCTAGGGTTTTCTGTTGCCCAAATGCGGCTGTTTTGAATGTTAAATTCTCCGTTTAGAGAAAAGTGAACATCACCTGTCCACAGAACATTCGACAGCCAGTTTTCATCAATATCAATTTGTCGTAAAACCCATGCAGCGAATTCTTGACGCATCTCAAAATCGCCAACTTTCAGCTCGTGAAATCTTTGAATTTTGTATGGGTACACACAATAGAGACATTAAGTGAAGCGTCTTCGGATATCACAATCATACTCGGCGAATTTAACGCCAAAAGTTCAATTTGGGGATCACCTGTCCAGGATAACAAAAGTCAGCAGGTTGAGGACATGCTAACCGACCTCGACCTTACACCGTTAAATAACGGAGAGAACACCTACCTATCTAAGTCCACAGGCACAGAATCCGCAATAGACATCACAGCGATAAATTACAACATCGCACCCACAACACAATGGAAAATCCTGAGAGGTGCAATCAGTGACCACAGACCAATTTTAACAACCCTAAACTTCAAAATTGAGAATGTCCATTAGAATAAAAAAAACATGGAACTTTAGGAAAGCCGACTTGAAAAAAATTCACAGAAAAGCTTAGAGAACTGTGCAACGAAAAATTGAATTACAGAACGCTTGACAAAACTTGGAAAAATTCTCTTCGAACATTTCAAAAGCTGCAAAAGCATCGATACCTAGAGGTAGACGTAAAGACCTGTGGATACCTTACTGGAAGGACCACAACATCGAGGCAATGATTTCAGAGAGAGAGACAATATCAATGAACTTCTTAAAAAATAAAACAGAAGAAAACAGAAAGGAACTCATTGAAATTAGTCACAAAATAGAACAAGAAATTTGGATATGCAAACAAGAAAAATGGCAGAATTCTGCGAAAAAATGGATCCAAGAAAGGACAGCCAACACTGGAATATGATTAGAGTGTTAGAGAACAATCAAAACCAACACCAATCCTCCAATACTCTAACCGATATGAATAGAACAGCGAGAAAAAACGAGAACAAACAGATGGCTGACATAATTGCTGAATATCTTTAAAGCACTTCCATACTCAACTATACGAATGAAGACAGGACTCTAAAAATAATATAAACCAGTTAGTTAAACAAGCAAGAAACTTCCATCAACAAGATATTTTCTCGAGAGACTTCACACTGAATGAGCTAAACTTATCAATAAAAAAATCCAAGAGGTCACCAAGAGATAATCTAATCTTTGGTCAAATTATTAAACACTTTGAAGACAAAGCTAATAATCAACTCCTACGAATACTGAACATTTCATGGCAAACTGGTAAACTACCAAAGAATTGGAAGATATCAATTATAGTGCCAATACTGAAGCCAAACAAAGATGCCAAGGAATACAAGAACTATCGGCCAATTGCTATCACCAGCATACTTTGTAAAATACCAGAACGAATTATCCACTCTAGGCTCATAGTCTGGCTCACTAACAATAATAAAATAAACCTCTACCAAACTGCCTATAGATCCCAGCACTGTACGACTGATCAACTGTTCTACTTCTGTCAATCAATAATAGATTCTTTCCAGGAAAAACCGCCAAAGAAGTCCACGGCTATATTCCTTGATATGACCTCAGCTTTTGATCGAGTGTGGAGGGAGAAATTACGTGAAAAGCTGCACAACATCGGAGTAAGAGGAAAAACCTTAATCTGGATTGCAGACTTCTTAAGGGGAAGAAGGTTAAAGGTTCGGGTCAATGGAGAATTTTCCAAGGAAGGAAGAACATGGGCTGGTGTAACTCAGGGATCTGTGCTCAGTCCTCTACTCTATCTGCTATATATTAACGACATCCATCCTTACCTCACTGAAGACACAAAGGTTGCCTGTTATGCAGATGATATAGCCATATGGCACACAAGTAGCAGCATTGAAAAAATCGTAAAAAATACTGAACACATCAATGAGAGGACTGGAAAAGTGGGCAATGGAACTCCAAATGACCATAAACCCAATAAAACCAAATCTATGCGTCTTCTCCACTCACAGGGAAAAATGCATAAATATAACCACAAAATAAGCATAAACAAACAAATAATTGATAAAATTAGAAATTCATAATACCTAGGTGTGATACTGCAGTCCTGGATCTTTCAAGTTGGTCTCGAGGAACACGCCATCACCATCTCCTAAGCGGCGAAGTACGCGATCTACGTATTCATCGTAGATCGCAAAATGCGTGGTGTCGCTGGAGACCCACTGGCGATTCTCCACCAAATTCTGCAGCGCTGGCAGAGGCGCCATATTCATTGTACATAGTGTATATAATGCATATTATCTTTTTTTAATAGTGCAGACTGTGCATGTATTGACAAGATGTCAACAAAATTATTTTAATTATTATTGATGAAGAATTGGAATTTTCAGAACACATAATTAGCACCTCAAATAGAGCTATCAGAAAACTAAACACTCTGTGAAGGCTATGTGGAACAAATTGGGGAGCAAAACCCAGAATTCTCAGAACAAGATATACCACCTTAATAAGGCCGATATTGGAATATGCAACACCGGTCTGGGCTCCCTCAAGCTCATCACTAAAAGTAAGACTAGACAGTGTTCAAGCAAAAGCGGCCAAAATAATCACTGGTGCTGTTTCATCCACCAACAATGAGAAAATTCAGAGAGAATGTGTTCTAGACCTACTCGCTCGAAAGCAGAAGACAAAATAAAAACAACTTGGATCGGCACTTCGGAACCAGAGGACGAGATCTCTCTGACCACTTGTGGTTTGGTAGATCCGCCCTTTTCTGAGAATGAGGTGAAACTGACGGCTTTCAAGTTCGGGAAAAGGAAATCTCCTGGTCCCGAAGGGATCGATAACACGGTCGTGAAAGCCCTGGTAAGGATGCACCCATCGCTTCTTTCCAGGTTATTCAATAGGTGCCTGGACACTGGTACATTTCCTGAGGCATGGAAGGTTGCCCGAATAGTGCTTCTCGAAAAGTCTGGTAGAAAGGGTAATTCTCCTAATGATTATCGTCCGCTTTCTTTACTAGTGTGTCTAGGTATGGCCCTGGATAGCCTACTAGCTCAGCGACTTAAGCATTGGCTAGAGAGTAATGAACTCCTTTCCTCTTTCCAACATGGTTTTAGGGAAGGGAAGTCCACAACCACAGCTCTGAACGAGGTGTTAGAGGGGGTTGAGATGGGCTTAAATAAGGGTGCTTGGGTTCTTTTCGTGGCCCTGGACATTGATGGCGCGTTCAACTCCATGAGCTGGAACAAGCTGATGAGAAATTTGATGGACATGGGTTGTCCTGATAATTTGTGCAGCTTGGTTCGTGACTTCCTGAGGGATAGACGGATTAGCCTCTGTTTTGGTGGGCGGAAGTTAGAAAGAAACTGTGCTAGGGGTTGCCCCAAGGGCTCTTGCTGCGGACCTATTCTGTGGAATATCCTGGTAAACACCGGTTTCCAGGAGGAGCTCCCTGAGGGAGCCAGGCTGGTTCTCTATGCTGACGACCAGTTCCTCATCATTGAGGCTGCTTCGAGAGCGAATGCTGAGAAGTGTGTTGGAACTTCTCTCCAAATTCTTTGATCTGGGCCCATGACTCTGGCCTTAAGTTCAATGTCTCCAAAACTAAAGCCCTCAGCTTTAAGCCTAGGGACATAAGAACTAAAAGGAAAGGGATCAAATGGGAACACAAGCCGGCTATCTGGATGGAAGGACGGAGGGTAGCGTTGGTCAATAGGATGACCATTCTGGGGGTGGTCATTGATGACAAGATGGGTTGGCAATACCAGGCGGAGGAGATGGTGGCGAGAGGCAAGGAGGCGTTGTGCAGGCCTGTCCTGGTTGGCTCTCAACAGGGGGGGAGAAGGAGGGTACTATTTTTAGGAACCTCTGCCTCTCCTGTGCCGAGCCAATCTTGCTATATGCTTCCGGGGCTTGGTGGCGCCGAAACAGGGATCAGAAGGTGGCAACAACTCTAGAGAGAGTGCAGAGGACAGCGGCACTCAGAATCACAGGGGGATATCGCACTACCTGCAGTGAGGCCTTATTGGTCCTCGCTGGGCTTATTCCCCTGGGATTGAAACTAGAGGAGGAGACCATCAGACAGAAGATCTGGGAGAACAGGGAAGATTCCCTGGGACTTGAAGCGGGGGCCCTGGAATCGAAGAGGGATCCAAGGAAGCCTCCGCAGTGGTTGCCAAAGTGGAATTGGAGTCCTGGAGGGCCGACAGGGATTGGCACGGAGGTTTTCACTGATTGTAGTAAGTCTGGAACCAATACTGGAGCTGGGCTAGTGATATTCACTAATTGAGAGCTGATCTTCCAAGATAGTTTAACACTCAGAATGGACGAATTGGTCTTTTCATCCTAGCTGGTTGCGATCAGGGTAGCCCTCAGAGTGTGCCGAGAAGAACTTCAGCCCGGACTGCCTCTATTCAGATTGTATGTCGGCCCTCGTCGCCATCAATCTGGAGAAAGGGCAACTCGCGCATCAAATAATCCAGGAGCTGGAGATGATGACGCGGGCTCCGGAGCTCCCTTGGTTTAGGAGACACAGCCTCATCGAAGGTAATGAGTTCGCAGACAGGATCGCTAAGGCAGGATGGTTTAAAGGTAGATCACTGAAGACCCCAGTGACCAAGAAAGAAGTTTATAGGAGGATCAGGGGGCACGTCCAGGACTTATGGTTGGACAGTGTGAAGGGGAGAGATATTCAATGGGGTAACAACACCCAAGTACCTCTGTAAGGTAATGTCCCACGAACTCATTAGGGTAGTTCGGGACATGGGCTCTTCCCCAAGTCTCCACAGATTTAAAATTAAGAGAAACCCTGATTGCGTCTATGGAGAAAGGGATGTGGATGCACACCACTACGTCTTGGATTGTCCAAGGGTAGTGGGTGTGCAGGAAGAGAGAAGGAGGGCGAGGGGCGCGATCGAGAGTAAGCTGCTGAGAAATCACAGCAAGCTTCTTGAGAAAACCCACGACGTGGCAGCTGAGCTTTTTCTCAGCTGTTCCTGCTTACTTTGTCTCTAAGATCCCCTGTGTGACTCAAGTGTTGTATGGCACTTCTACTATCAGTAAGAATCCATATATCGCAATGTTTAATGTTTCTGATGGATTTTAAGACTTCATAGATGGCTATAAGTTCTGATCTGAAGACTGAGCAAAAATCTGGGTTTCTTCTGTTTATTTTCTCAATGCCATTTGTGGTTTTGATGAGACAGCCCCTGCCAGTGTGTCCCAACTCGTCTCTGCTACCATCGGTATAGATAGTTATTGCATTTTTAGGAATTTTATTAATTATTTATAATGATAATTGTTTTAAGTATTCTGGATTTTGGTATTGTCTGTTGGTGGGTTCATTTAAAGTGGCATTAAAAATAACATTTTGTTAGTGGTTCGCATGGAGATATTTTTTCAGCTAAATAATATTTTTCCACTTTATATTTTGAAAATCCATTTCTTTTGGCCAGGTGGAGAGGGCCTTCTTTTTTGAATCTTATATTGGGTTCCCAATTAAGTATGTAATTGAAAGTTCTGTGTTTGTTTTCATAACTCTTGATTTTGTTTATATATATTGGCAGATTGTAGCTTATTCTATCCTTCAAGGGCATAATGTCTGCCTCGTAAAGTACAATATTATTAGGGCAGGTTTTTCGAAGACCTGTAATATTTCTGGCTGCACTTAGTTGTATCCTTTCCAGTGATTTTAGATTTGTTTCAGATGCTGTACCATAGATTTGATATCCATATTCCAAGATAGGTCTCATTAGAGATGTGTAAGTTAATTTTAGTGTTGTTGCTTCAGCTCCCCACTCTTCCTGAAATATATTTCAAGATTTTTAGTCGATCTCTTCATTTTTTAACGAATCCTTCAATATTCTTACTGGTTTTAATTTCTGGATCCAGGGTGTAGCCGAGATATTTAGGATGTTTATTATATTGTAATTGTTGTTCTTTCAGAATAATATTTGGTCTTATTTTGTATAGTTTCTTATCGGTAGTAAAAAGACAGGTTTCAGATCTTTGGGGGTTAAATTCTAATTTATTTTTATTAGCAAATTTTTCTAGGTGGAGAAGAGTCTTGTTCAAATCTCTTTCAGCTTTTTTCCAGTTAGTGTTACTGCACCATAGAATAATGTCATCAGCGAAAAGTCCAATATTGGTTTTATTTGAAAATATTTCTTCTATGCCTGCAATAAATAGGGTGAAGAGAGTTGGGCTAAAGATTGATCCTTGTGGTAATCCTTGGTACAATTTGAAGGTTTTAGATAGAGTGCCATTATATTTGACCCTGATTTATATATTTTTAAGGGAATCATTTATCCAAGTGATAGCTTTTCCATCAATTTTGAAATGTTTGTATAATTCTATAATTAACTTGTTTTTCCATACCTTATCAAAAGCTTGTGTAAGGTCTAAAAAGCAGCTATGGTGTGGTTAGTTGGTTTTTTTGTTTTGTGCATCTTTTACCTTTTGTGTGAAAAATAAGAGTTGGTCTATTGTCCCATGTCCTTTCCTAAATCCATATTGTTCTTCTGGTAAGAGATTTCTTGTGTCGGGGTGGTAGGTGAGTCTCGTCTGAGTATAATTTTTTCCATTAATTTGCAGCAAATATTTGTTAGGGAGATAGGTCGGTAGTTTTTTGGGTCAACAGCAGATTTATCAAGTTTTTTTTATGGGAATTATTGTTGCATTTTTACAGTCTTGAGGCAATTTTACAGTTCTCCAGGAGTTATTGAAAATATTAAGAAGTCTTTCTTTGCCAATTTTGCCCAAGTTTGATATCATTCGGCCATGGATTCCATCTGGCCCAGGAGTCTTGTTTAGGTCAGTGTTTTCTAATGCATAAGCTAGCTTTTTCATATTGATTTTTTTCGTGGAAAATATTATGAGTGCTGGTGACATTTTACAGTCATGAATAATCTTTCGGGCCTTTTTTCAACCTTGATTTTACTACTTATTTGATATGAATTACCTAAAAGATTGGCAGCAATTTTGTCATTAGTTGCTAGTGTACTATCTGTATTCTTAATCATATTTGTGTTTTCAGTTTTTGGCTGGGCTCTGTCAATTTGTTTTGCCAAATTCCAAAGTTTTGTATTTGGGTTTCTTGGGTTCAGGTTTTCACAAGTTTGTTTCCATTTTTCCCTTTTCACATTTATGTATAATCTTTTTTATTTTTGCAATCACAATGTTCAGTTCAGTTATACAATTTGTTTGGTTTTGGTTGCACTTTTTTGTAGTTCATTTCTTTTAGTTATAAGTGTTTGAATAATTTTTGCCTGGTGTGTATAATTTGGAATCCATTTCTTAATATTACCTCTTGGTATTGAAACTCTGGCTGCTTTAATAATGGTGTTTTCGAAAGATATCATATTAGCCTTTTTGAAGTTCCAGAATTTTTCTTAATTGAGCTAGTTTTGGTCTTGATGCTAATTTCTATCAAATTAGGCAAATGATCACTTCTAAAACGTTTTAATATTTGCTATTTGCATTTGTGGAAAATTTCAGGATATAAAAATTTATATCAAGAGCTTGTGCAGTATTATAGCTTGTATGAATGATGGGTAGGATTCCCATCATTTAAGCACATGAGAAGGCATTGTCGTCAAATATGTTTGATAGTATTTTGCCTCTTGGGTTTGGCGTAGGACATCCCCATAGTTGATTTTTGGCATTAAGGTCACCTACAATAATAGTGTTGTCTGTAAGAAATTGAGCCATTGTTCCATCGTCAATAAATGTATTGTTTGGAGGGTGATACATATTATATATGTTGATGGCTTTGTTTTAATTATGATAGACTTTGATACCTTGGGCTTCGAGGTCTAATGTGTTTGGAATATTAACGGCTATGTCCTCATGGTAACAGCATATACAGATGGATCTTCAGACCTTACCCTGAGTAATGGAGGGGCCGGAATTAACATAATACTGCAAGATGGAACAAACATCAAAATCAAAGAAGGAGCAGGACAGATTTCGTCAAACTTCACTTGTGAACTGACAGCTATCTGGAAAGCTCTTGATTTATGCTTTAACCAACCATCCCTGCATCAAGCAGAAGGAATTTTAATATACAGCGACTCCATATCCGCTCTAGAAGGAATTCAGAAGGGCAATACTAGAATCACACAGAAAATACACTCGTTACTTACCCAACTGGAATCATTGGAGAATAACTACATTCTACAATGGATTCCTGCCCGTGTTGAGATCGGGGTAATGAAATGGCAGTTGAATTGGCAAAGGAAGCCAGAAAGCTGAGCCAAAAAAAAAGAACAAATGTCAGTATTTGACGCTGATACTTTGGCAAAATACAAGATAATTAAACAAAAAATAAGAAAAGATCAAATATGTGAAATAAACTCTGAGAGAAAACTGACAAAAACTATAACAAGACTTATAAAAAAAACATTATAAAGGAATGAAAATACATCCAGATGGCAAAAGAACCTATAGAACATGCAACAACTGTCCTGGTGTGGAACTAACACCTACCGACATATTCTCATTCCCGCAGCCTTGCAGAAAATTGACATAAACCCAGAGCAGCAGCTTTATACATCCAAGATAGGGGACATTGCTGCTGCTGCTGTGATAGAAATGCATGGAGACATCTGAGGCTATTTATTGGACACGACAAAAACAACAACGGCATTCCAGAGTAAAATAAATTATCAGAGATAGATACATATTTTTCAAATGAATTAAAATAAACATAATCGATACTGAGTGAGAGTTGAATTAAAAATATTAGAAATTTATTATCTTCGGCAACAAACCGTATCTAAAATATCAATTTTCTTTTTGCTACATGTTTTAATTTGCATTTACCTATTTTACATATCTCTGATTGTATTTGAAAATCGTTAACCAATTATTCATACTTTTGGCGAAGTGGTGTTTTATTAAGTTGTTATTTGATATTATTAGGGTTCTTTCCTGGTATTCAAAAAGGAAAAATACGTGTCGATCAGGTATATTTTTCAATTTATCAAACAATTTGGCCGCTGAATCTCTGATTCTGGTGGAGCGCCATCTGGCGAATAAAATTGTAACTAAAATCAATTTCGAATTTTTCATTATTTGCCATAAAAAAATCCCATTGCATCCTGAACACAATGGTGTTTACCGCATTGCTCTAGCGCAAATATTCGGGGAGTTATTAATTTTTAAAGTTGTGCGGGACTTTTGGATCACCCTGTATATATATATGGAAAATTTGCCGGGAGGAAATTAATCCATGGAAGCAATGGTCGCCTCTCCCGTCAAAATAAACGTCAGAAACTGACGCCATCTATTGACCGTCGCCGCAACCATTGCTTCCATGGATTAATTTCCTCCCGGCAAATTTTCCATCTATGTTTTACCAAAAGATTTGGCCCAGCCACATTGCCAGCAAAACACCTCTTTGGTAGATTGTGAGGATTCCATTAGATCCCGTGTGGATCTCATGGAATAAAGTCCGCCCTAGACTGACGAGGACCATTAGCCCGAAACCATGGTCTCTAGGTGGACGCTTATCAGTTTGCCAAAGTTGGTGTTGTGGCTTTGTCAACGACCCGATGCCGCTAGTTGCGGCGACGTTCAATAGATGGCGTCAGTTTCTGACGTTTATTTTGACGGGAGAGGCGACCATTGCTTCCATATATATATATAGCGCTTTTGGCGCTCGTCAGCGTGGAGTAGGCTGAACCACTGCGACCAAAAAATAATTTTTGGTCCCAATGGCTTCTTGAAAAACCAAGAAATGGGTATTTAAGGCCAAACTTGCGTAAATACGCTTAGCACATGAAAAAACGAAAGAAAAAAATAAAAGATAAAAAGATCAGGTGTTGAAATCAATATTAAAAATGGCATATCCTGACCAGGAGCACAAGTGCTTTACAGAAGGCAGAGCGCCATCTGGTGGAACAGAAATCAACTAATCATTGATTTAGCCTGTTCCCTGATATTTGGCCAACCCGATTTCTTGATAAACGAGCGCCAAAAGCGCGAAACGCGTTCGTGGATGGCTTTTCTTGATTTATCAAGAAATCGGGTTGGCCAAATATCAGGGAACAGGCTAAATCAATGATTAGTTGATTTCTGTTCCACCAGATGGCGCTCTGCCTTCTGTAAAGCACTTGTGCTCCTGGTCAGGATATGCCATTTTTAATATTGATTTCAACACCTGATCTTTTTATCTTTTATTTTTTTCTTTCGTTTTTTCATGTGCTAAGCGTATTTACGCAAGTTTGGCCTTAAATACCCATTTCTTGGTTTTTCAAGAAGCCATTGGGACCAAAAATTATTTTTTGGTCGCAGTGGTTCAGCCTACTCCACGCTGACGAGCGCCAAAAGCGCGAAACGCGTTCGTGGATGGCTTTTCTTGATTTATCAAGAAATCGGGTTGGCCAAATATCAGGGAACAGGCTAAATCAATGATTAGTTGATTTCTGTTCCACCAGATGGCGCTCTGCCTTCTGTAAAGCACTTGTGCTACTGGTCAGGATATGCCATTTTTAATATATATATATATGTGGTAATATATCCTGTCGGCTTTCAATATAGCTGTGGTATTATGCTATGCTGGGAACCTTACTCTTGGGGTTGAAGATTGTTGAAGTGGTGGCGCAGTCGTGATGGCTGAGTAAGAAAGGATTACACACAGGGGAAATAAGTCAGGACACTTGATGGGTTTTGAAAATAAAAGGCAACTGGTTTGGAGGAAAGAAAGCTTTAGGAAGCGGAGCGGGTTTTGACTTATTAATTATCTGATCACATGGCGGTGATTGACTTAGCTATGAGCTGAGCGGGGAGGTCTCGAGAGCAGATGTTACCTCGTTGGGAGCGAAGGAGCAACTCTAGGTGTTGTTCCGATGGGAGCGAAAGCGCTACTGACCATTCTTGCTTCTCGATTTAACACCAAGACTTATCTTCTTTCCCATTGGTCGAAAGATGTCACATGACCGTTTTCTATTGGTTGACCTAATTAGGTACTGCCTCCTAATTGGTCCTTACTGAGGTCTTTGTCGGAAGACATGCCCGATCTTGTCAGGAAGTATTGGGTGTTAGTTCGACTCTTATAACTTCCGCGGTTATCAGATACGTCCGGTCCTGCCCCGGAAATATTGGGCGTCTCTCAACTTTTATGACTTCTGCGGTCACCAGATACGTCCGGCCCTGTCAGGAAGTATTGACTGTACAAGTTATTAATAATTGTGCCCGCTTTAAGCCTACTTCCTATGTCTTGTTGCTACTTTCTGTCCTCCAGTTACCTTATTCATTATTAAATCTTTGAAAATCATACATTGTACATGCATAGTGGGTCGGGGGTGCATACAATTATATACAAATTATGACATATATATATATATATATATGCAAATTTCATCGCTGAATACGTAATTTGTGTATAAACATCGTTAAAAAGCCTTGTGTTAAAAGCATTTTTTTTAAATATCTCGGCGACAGAGAAGAGTTTAAACGTTGAGAAAGTATAGAAATATTGTGAATAATTTCTATATACACAGTGTGGCAAATAATTTTTAAGAATGGGTTTGTAAAATAAAACAGAAACAAGCTAATTCAATTTCTACTATTTTTTTATTCAAAATAATCCCCTCCGGATTCAATACATATTTTACAACGATTTAATAAGGAATTAAATGCCTCTTGCAGGCCACTTTGAGGAATCGCCTCCAAAGTGCTCGTCGCAGCTCTCTGGATGGTCGGGATATCATAAAAAATAAAAATAAAAACTTTTAACTTCAATTTTATTTTTGGGAATAAATAAAAGTCACATGGAGATAAATCAGGCGAGTACGGAGGATGATTCAACACACAGACGTTATTTTTGGCCAAAAAGCGACGAGGAGTGCCTCGGTGCATTATCATGCAGCAAACACCAACTCTCTTCATCGCGATATTCTGGACGAATGCGACGAATTCTGGCAATCAAACGTTCCAAAACGTTTGAATAATACTCTCCAGTAATGGTTTGTCCAGCGGGAACAAATTCTTTGTGGATAATACCTCTACTATCGAAAAAGGTAATCAGCATTGTTTTGATTTTTGATGGCACTTTTCGCCTTTTTTTTGGCTTGTGGGGTGTTTTTTGACTTCCATTCGGCACTTTGGCGCTTTTTCTTTGGGTCATACTGAAAACACCATGTTTCATCACCCGTAACAATTGATTTCAGGAAGTTTGAATCATTTTCATAGGCAGAAATTATGACCCTGCAATGTGGAATTCTCAATGATTTCTGCTCGCCCGTTAAAGTGTGTGGAACAAATTTAGCACAGACTTTAGTTTTACCCAAATCTTCATGCAGAATGGTTCGAATCGTTTCTTTGTTGATGTGTAAAACCTCTGCCATCATTCTCAGAGATGCACTGCGATTGTTTGCAACAAATTCTCGCACTTTTTCTATTCTTTCTGATGTCTTCGAAGAACTTGGTCGTCCAGTATGCTTATCATCTTCTAGCGTATTTCTTCCATCCGAAAAACGTTTGTGCCAATTGAAAACATTTGATTTACTCAAACATAACGTACCATAAACTTGCTTCATCAAAATATATGTTTCCGATGCACTTCTACCAAGTTTTGCATTAAATTTAATGACCGCTCTCTTTTCCATCTCAGAATTCCGACGAACAAAAATTTTTACTTTTCAAAAATCGCCTGTATGGTTTTAAAAAGTTAACCAAAATGGCTAAAACAAAGCCACGCGCTAAATAAGGCTTCGGATATACGCATGCGCAATTTCATACCTGGCTCTGCTATTGGCTTTTATCTAGCGCGAGTCTTAAAAATTATTTGCCACACTGTGTATATAAGATAGGGAGCAGTGTCGTGGTCACTGAGAAAGATGTCACTAAGTGGTATTTCAAACTAATGTTTCTTAAATAGGCAGACTTTGTGTTTTTTTTTTGTTTGTCTTAGTTAAGCGTATTTATGCAAATTTGGCCTTAAATACCCATTTCTTGGGTTCTCAAGAAGCCTCTCGACCAAAAATCTTTTTGGTCGCAGTTGTACAGCCTACTCCACGCTGATAGAGTTCGTGGATATCTTTTCTTGATTTATCAAGAAATTGGGTTGACCAAATTTCACGGAGCAAGTTAAATAAACGTTTAGTTTATTTTTTCTCCACTAGATGGCGCTTTGCTATCATAAAAGCACATGTGCTCGTGGTCAGGATATGCTTTCTTTATTTTTAATATATATAAATATATTGAAAATAGAGCAATCCATAAATAAATCTTTAAATAAAAAGGAATATATTGGATCAAAATATCATTTGTTTTACCAATATTTCAGTTGGCCGAACGCCAACCTTTATCATGGTATTAATATATATATATATATTAAAAATAAAAAAGGCATCTCCTGACCAGGAGCACATGTGCTTTTCAAAATGCAGAGCGCCATCTGGTGGAACAGAAATCACCTATTCATTGATTTAGCCCGTTCCCTGATATTTGGCCAACCCAATTTCTTGATAAATCAAGAAAAGCCATCCACGAACGCGTTTCGCGCTGTTGGCGCTCGTCAGCGTGGAGTAGGCTGTACCACTGCGACCAAAAAGATATATTGAAATTTTTAATAAATAATTTATTTATTAAATATATATTATATATATTTATTTAATATTAAAATATAAAATATTTAAATTTTAGAGCAGTTGTACAGGCTCGTGAAGTGATAAACAAGCATCTCAGAACAATCTTGTTCCCCGAAGAAGTTAGAGTGCGTTGCCATACAAAAAATATTGGAAAATGAAATATATTTGAACCAAAATAAGAGCATTCTTTTAAATGAATTAATATATGGATTGCTCTCTCTCTCTCAATCTATATATATATGCTATACATTGCTACATTGTATTTTACATATTTCGTATAATTGTGTTTGCAATTTTTTATTACTCGGAGAAAAGTACAGTCATATTTAAGTTTTTAGTTTTAACGTGATATTTTCGTGTGTTGAATATATATATATATATTTTATTTTTTTAAAAACATATATTTTATTTTTTCATTCATTGACTGTTCTGCATTTTTGATATATATTCAAAACATACCATTTTTATTATGATTATTTTTTTGTTGTAAATATGTATATTTAACCCTACCTATCTTTTATTCACGATTATAGAATTCATTATATAAATTCTATATTCCTGTGATATAAATAATTTTATGTATATTTTTACTTCAAGAGATTCAAAATAAAAATCTGCTTGAAAGGTAAATAATTATCTTTACTTTTCCACGACTGCACCTCTTTTCAACAATCAAACACACAAAAAAAATTCTAATCTATAATATATATATGAGAGAATATTACAATACTAGCGGATGTACCCGGCTTCGCCCGGGTTTTACCCGAGTAAAGGTTTTTCTAACGAACATTTGTTAAAACAATTCTCTATAAACTTATAAAAAAAAAGATATATTTTGATAATTTGAAACTCGTAAATTTGAATCTCTCGATAAAGTGAACATTTTTTCCCGGTCCCTTGAAAAATACTCGATAAGTTGAATAAAATCAATATTAATTGGTTCCCTCGGTAATTGGAAGTTAAAGGAATAGTATCTTTGCCTTGGAATTGTATCATTATTCTTGTCTCAAATAAATTGCCGTGTCATCCTGAATTTTGTCTTTCCTAATTTTCTACATTACAAAATCATCATTTTATCTATTCTCCCAATATATATGTTGTAGATAAATGATAAAACTAACTTTGACTTGTGCGCAATTAATAGGTAGAAAATCTTACTTTTGATAAATAATCTTCAAGATAATAAACTTAGTGATAATAAAACTTATAGATAAAAAAACTTGTTAACATATCGTCGCAATGGTGGCGCTGCTTGCGAGTTAAATCTACAAATCTGCAAATAACTCTAAGGATATTCAAGATATTCAAGAAATTATTTTTTCCAAAACCTTCCCGGGGATATACCTAATAATATCCCAAAATTTCACGGCGATTGGACGTATGGTTTTTGAATCTATAGAGTACAAACATACAGACAGACATTCAATTATATATATATATATAATAAATTATATAATAAAATGATATTTCAAACATATCAAAATTACTCTCTCTGTGTTACTGTAATGAAATGAACAATATGGGGAGAGTCTGACCTACATCTCAGTGACTAAATATATTTCAATAAATTATAATGTATTTATGTAAAAAAGCGAGAGGGAATAATGCGCTGTGTGTGGGTTATTTTTAGAGTGAAGGAAAAGAAGGGAAAAGTCTATCTACGAGCTAAGAATAGAATCTAATCAACTAACGCCTAAAATGGAGTTCGGCGTGAATTTGGGCTTCTTTTTTCACAGCAAAGTTTCTTCACAGTTTACGGGTAAACATTTGAGAGCACTCCACCTTTGTTTAACTACGGTAGCTGCGACGCCCTCGTCTGCGAGAAGCCCAGTTGAAACTTGACGATGTGGTGGAAGTTCTGGATCAATTTGCTGATAAAAACTACAATACTACTATGTTGCCATCTCTCGATTGACTATATAAAATTCTGATCAGTTTGAAGATTGTTTTTGAATCTCGTCATATGAGAAGTAACTATATTGGACAAAATGTGAGTCAATTCCGTACTACCTTGAATATGTAGTGTACTTACACACAAGAGTACCAGTAGTCACAGCCCTCTTCTACCCACCACAGCTAGCACTACTTGTGCAGACATATGGTTTACTTATAGTGCAATCAGTCACAACACATTATAACCACCGTAGTATGCTACTACATGTGTAGATATATATAGTGCAATTACAGTATAGCATTCTTAAACGCCTTCCCAGCATGTCCTACCTAGTACTGCATGTGTAGACTGGTGCTACAGTCACAGTGCAAGCAGTTATATTCCCCTACACTTCTTAGGTAACAAACACTTAATGTTAGTTCCCTCAAAAATATAGAATTGTTTTGAACTAAAATTTGTAGGTAGATAAACAGAACTATACCAAATAAAGTTGACAAAATAAATTCATTGTTGAGATGCTTTTTACATAGTTATGCTAATTTACGTTAATTACTCCAAAGGTCAGGTAGATGTTAACCAATGTTTGATGACTTAATAGAGTGTATGGTCCCCTCTAACAGCTAGACAGCTGTCACAACGATATTTCATGCTGTTTATTAGACAATTAAAGAACTTGTGAGGCAACAAATACCACTCTTCCACTAAAGCAGTTTTCAGTTCTTGGAAGGTCCTGGGTGGGGGTGAACGAGATCCAATCCGTCTCCCCAAGACTTCCCAAACATGTTCTATAGGATTGAGGTCTGGTGATCTGGCAGGCCACCCATCCTTTGAATACCCTCACTTTCAAGATATTCGTCTACCATCAGGGATCTATGAGGACAAGCATTATCATCCATAAAGATGAACGAGGGTCCAACCCCATCTCTATAAAAACCTTACATAGTACTCCAGTATCTCGTCTCTGTACCGCTGAGAAGTCAGGGTGCCGCCATCAAACACATGTAGTGGCGTGCGTGCGTCTAACATGATACCACCCCAGACCATGGCACCTTGGCCACTGTAACGGTCCCTTTCTCTGATGTTTGAGGGATGGATTCGAGTCCCGGTTCCTCTTCAGATCAGTACACGTATAGAATCCGGGTTAAGACTAAATCTTGACTCATGACTAAAAAGAACAGGAGCCTAATGATTTTGGGTCCAAGACTGATGTTGTCTGCATCAATTCAGAAGAGTCCTTTTTTGGATGATAGTGAGAGGGATACAAACCTTCGGCCACCTTGCATACATCCCTCTCTCATTGAGTCTTCTGTAAACTGTTTGCCTTGATATCATGGTTCATGTGGCCGAGGAGATCTCAATTGTTAGCTGTCTGGCTGTCATGGTTTTGTTACGTTTGGCCGATAACTTCAGATAACGTTCTTCTGATGAGGTTTTGATTCTCGGGCGACCTTGTCCTTCTCTTCTGGAGATGTATCTTGTTTCTTGAAATTGTTTCCATAGATTCGAAACCACTTTCCTTGACGTGTAGAGCCATCTTGCAACTTCTGCTTGGGACTGGCCTGCCTCTATTCTAGCAATGGCCCACTACCTCAATGAGTCTTCTAAACGTCTATGACGTTCTATGAATAGATAAAACGTAAGAAAGGTTGTTTAAATAAAAGTTCATATATGGATAAAAAGGCAGGCAAGCGAACGCTCTAAAGAATGACCCTAATTTGCATATTAGGTGAAGCCATAAAATTATTTTTATTGGCTAACTAAAGCGTGTGGTGTAATTTGAATATCGTATAATGATTTTTAAAATTATTTTTGTTATTATTATTTTTTTTTATCAAGGATATAGTGTTTGTTACCTTAATTTTGGACGCTAGTGTAAATAATGCTTCTATTAATTGAAATTTCTTGTGACTTTAAATACATTTTAAAAAGTTAGATATAAAACACAAATATAAAAAAGATCCGTTAAAACAAGTAAATAAAATTATCATAAATAAAACACAAACATTATAAGGGTGTCTCATATAGCTAGACATTGTAAACTCAATTGTTTGATAAAGTTTACAGTACAGTGTTATGTATGGAATGGCATTTCGGGTAAATGGCCCAGGCTTTGCTGGCACATATGTACTCTTTGGTTGAAATTTTCCATAACCCCCCGATTTACATAAATGTGGCTGAATTTAATTGCTACAGAACCGCTCAGTTTCCTCCTTCAAGGCGTGGGTGAACTTGCTGGCAGGAACCTTGGACTTCAAGAAAATCCAAAAGAAAGAATTTAACCGCTTTAAATCGCACATCTCGGCGGCCAATCCTGATCACCAAAACGGGAAATTACACGGCCAGGAAATGAGTCATACAGTAATTATTTCTTGGGCTGTATGGAGGCCAATTATACCTGATATGCTGCCCGACATACTGTATTTATATACACACTACACACACTTTATGAATGTAAATTAAAAAACTTAGAGGCTTTTAAAATATACACCTGTGTGTTTTTCTCTATCAAAATTACTTCTTGCGTAAAAAGTCTGAGAAACATCCTTTATAATAATTATGAAACAAAATCATTACTCATACAAAAAGCTTAACTACGTCTTCGAAATAACAACAGATTTACTTTGTTCTATTAGAATTGATAGTATATATCGATCATATAACCTCTATATAATTGAAAATAATCATTTATTGTGTGTGTGTGTGTGTGCAATTTTATTTCGGAAGGGTTTGATTCATCAGTATTGAACCCTCCCAACGGTTTCATTGACTTAATCTGCAGACTGTTCTGCTATTGTATTAGATTGTTGGGCTTATAGACATTAAAATTGTTTTCCTTATTGCTCAAATATTGTTTTCGAAATAATTATATAAAAAAAAATTTTAAAAATGGGTTATGAAATCGTTTCAAATTTAATAGAGTAAGATATGGTGGTTGAATACTTCAATTTGTTCGATGTGTTCTAGTCCAAGATTTTGGGTTATATTAACTGATTACAAAATTTCATGCTAAAATGGTTCATGGTTTTTACGATGACTAGCTGGTACAAACTCTATTTCATGAAAAAGTACGAGCATGCCAGGATTTGAACCTGAAATTTTCTTATATATAATCAGATGCGTTAACTCCAGCTCTATGATACACAAAGATATAAGATAATAAATTGACCATATGAACCCACCAAAGCTCAGAAAAGCTTCTATTCTCAAAAAGAAAAACTCCGTGTAACACTATATTTTCCAAGAATTACCAATCTTGAAAGTTAGATATCGCCAAAATTCTATATTTAACATATGTATCAACATTATTCATAGACCAAGAGCCCCGTCTCCCTCTAGACCAGCTCCCATTACAGTTCACACAGGCAGTGGTAGATTAATATATAAATTAGACACTGACTGACCATTCAGTAGGTATGTAAGCAATTTAGAAGTAGGTTAGGATGTTTCAAAATGTAGTAAGCATGATGTGTGCTGGAGTGGTCGTCGCTAAGAAACAAAAATATATGAAACCAGTCTTTTACTAAAAGGTTACGACAACTCTGCTTACTGACCGCTTTTTTACGGGTGGAAGCGACAGAGTGTAGGTATGTGTCCTTAACCCACTTTACTCTTTAGAGCTTGGTGTCGTCACCCATGGTACAGCAAGGGGAGTATTTGCCTTTCCTAGAAAACCTTCATTAATCAAGATTGGATAGAATTCCTTTCTCTTGCGTGACTTCGGTACCTTCCTAGGGGTGAAGAAAGCCCAGGTTTGAGGCAGTATACTCACCATGGATGTATCACACACACACACACACAAAAACCTTTATTAAGACACACAGGTCTTACAGAGGATTCTCCTTGGGGTTACAAGACGGAGAAACCTATGAAAGTGGGAATTATACAAAGGGGTAAAAATGGAGAAAGATTATATACACATGAAAAATATATACAGATTATTATTTGAATGATCCTATGGAAAATAAGAATATGGATTTGGAAGAAAAAAAAAATAAAAAATAAAAATTGGAAATATGGAAGAAGTGGAGAGCGAAAAGAGGAAAAAAACAGGTATTTACATATGGAACATACATATGATGGAACAAGTCAATTTAAGCTCTTCTGCTCACACAGTACAGGCGGACCATGGCTTTTTTTTTTAAATCTTTAAGAGATTTTCCAGGAAAATCCGAGTGTTCAGAGTTGTAAGGTAAACACCGTCCATGGATGTATCATAGAATTATATACAGTATATTTATACAAAAAATATATTTTAGGTATCTCTAGAATTACATCTAGAATCATGCTATAGTAATTACATAGTTGCGGGTGATTTTACTGTAAATACACCACATGTCTACACATGTAAAAAAACTTTTGACTTTTTTACTCGCAATGTAACAAAGCTCGCTGTTTAATTATTTATATTATTTAGTTGGGAGTGGAGAGAGAAGGCATATGTAATGCAATTTTTATGTTTTAAAGTCTCAATTTCTATTCTTGAGCGAACCGGATAGTGTGTAAAATATAAAATATATTAGGTAAAATAGTTCACTAAATTTGACCGTGTTATTTATATATAGTCTTTCTATAACTGGGTTTCCAATGAGAGTAACCTTGTATTTGAAGACAAAATATAGCTCCCCGTCTATATCTGGGGAAACTGTGGATTTATCATCATTATATCAGAACTAATTGTTTCGTTCTATTTTCACAAATGACAAATTATTACAACCACTATAAACGGGCATTGAAAAATACAAGGGGGCTTGAATCATCAGTGGTGAACCTCCCAGTGTTTTGTCAATTTGACATACCAGATCGCCACAACTGTTGTTCAGTTTGTTTTACTTATAACGCATGCATTGGGTCCACCACCGATGAAACAAGATGTTCCTAATATTTTCCATCTTCTTTTTAGTGGTTTGAAATTTTCCTTTAAAAAATAGAACAAAATAATTAGCGCTGTTAATGATGATAAATAGGAAATGAAAACATTAAGGGACGAATGTTTCTTTTACACATAAAACAAACTTCTACTGTTCTTAATGCGCTTTCGGAAGAGCATTGCTCGATGCAAATATTTATATGTAATTCTACTGTTCTAAAACTTATGTATATAGTTTGTTCGAAAACCATTTCTGAGATTCCATCCTTCAGTGTAGCATATATAAGCAGAATCGTCCAATACAGTATTAGAGCTCTGAGAAACGGTCTGGTAGATTAAATTGGTGAAACCGCTTGGAGGGTTCACCACTGATGAGCCAAGCCCTCCCAATATTTTTCATCGCAGTAAGGATAGTTGAGAGATTTGTTATATGTGTAAAATCAACATTCGTGCCTTAATGTTTTCATTTCCTAAGTATAGATGGCACGTTATTGTCTTATATTAATGATAAATTCTCCATTTTTTTTACAGTTATATATAGCACTCTGTGTTGTGATCTAATATTGTTGTCTGAACAGGCAAACTGGGTTGTGTTAGGTCTTTAAACTGAAAAGTCATGTGTTCAAATTTGAAAAAAGTATATATGATGGGTGCAGCCTCAAAAATCGTATTACAATAGTTAATCTAAACACCACTTTCCTAATCAATCAGTAAAAATGCGATAACATAACTAAAATAAACTATATGAGGATGTACAAAATTAAGGCATTTATGGCGGCATTTTCATCCATAAAAGACAAAATTCTATACCCACTGAAACACACATCCATTTTTATTCTTTAAATTAACAGGGTTTTTCTTAAATTTTATAAACTGTTCAAAGATGAGCATATCATCAATCAACAAATCACCTAACATAAGCAAACTATTTTAGTCGGAGACTTTAACTGCAAAGACCCATCTTAGGATTCGTACACTATAAACCTAAATAGAAACCATCTACAGAATGTCATTTAAAACATACAACTTTGGATTCAGTTATCCTGATGATCCATCCACGACTTCTCACCTGTCATCCTTAATGTTGATTACATAACTATTTAACTCATAATTTAACCTTTAAGTGTTTCTTGAATTAACCTTGCCACACACACAACACACAACAAATAAAAAAATAATATAAATTTAAAAACCTAAAGTTTTTTTTTTTTCAAAAATATTATATAAAACCCTCGTAAAAATGATAAATGTTGTAAATTATATGATCCATGATGCGGAACCAAATTAAATCAATTTGAACTGGAGCTATGGAAACTATACAATAGTTTTGAATGGTCTGATAGATAGAATATGGATGAAACTTTTAGGCAGTGTTCATCAGTAAGAAGTCAAGCTATTCAAATATTTTCATCATCCTTTAGTGATTGTAGATATAACAAAATATAATTAGCGCTTATAATGATGATAAATTCGAATTTCACATATGTGTTCAGATGAATCCAGAAGAAAAGAAGCTGATAAAGTTTTTCAATAATAGGTATTAAAGTAATTACTAATGTAATGAGTTATATCTCAACTATTTTTCCCCTATAAAAATTTGCCTATTAAGATATCGTTTTTCTACTCTTTATCGCCTTTAGTAATCAGAACACCATCCATAAGTAAAGCAAACGCTTAAGTTCATAAAATACTCAAAGCGCCATGTATCTTTGTGGTAATGACAATCCTTAAAAATATATGTAAATTCTTATATCACAATTATTTATTGACTCTCTAATATTGATTTGGATGGATAATTTAACGATTTTTATAACAATATATAATTAATTAAATTTTAATAAAAATGATTTTAAAAAAAAATTCAATAAATTGTTACAAAAATGGTCAATTCAATAAATTGTTACAGCAATATAAATTCGATAAATAATTAAAACAATAAATAATTCATTATTTTAGAAACAACAATGCGTAATTCAATAATTTGTGAAAACAATGGATATTTCAATAAATTGTCGTAAACACACAATGGATAATTCAATAGATTGTGTCGCAAACAATGAATAATTCGATATATAGTTACAATAGTATGCATTTTTATAAATTTATAAACCAATATATATGATATATTCAATTAAATTTTACAAAAATTGATGATTCAATAAATAGTTACAAAACCACACACATAATGAATTATTTTCAATAATTAATAAATAATTTTAAAAAAATTAAATGCACTGAAAAGGAAAAAATAAAATATTGTATATTCTGTCATTGAGCAATTAGATATATCTGAGTGAAAATAAAAGCGGCGGAGGACGATCATCATGAATTTCGAACCTAATGTGATTTAATATGTAGCAGCTGATTGGCGATTTTTATAAGTGTTTGCTATATTTTTACCTCTTCTCTAAATATGATCGCCCCCCGCCGCTTTTATTTCACTCAGATACATCTAATTCCTCAATGACAGAAGATTATTTTTTTTATTTTTTCTCATTTTTAGTGCATTTAAATAAAAGTTTTTTTTTAAAGGAATTTTTATTTATTAAATATTTAGTTAGTTTTTAGTCATGAATTTACAAAACATATATTAATAAATTAAATTTTATTGCCATCTATCGTTAAAATTTTACACAAATAAATTTACTGGCAATTATTTTTTTTATTTTTTCTCATTTTTAGTGCATTTAAATAAAAGTTTTTTTTTAAAGGAATTTTTATTTATTAAATATTTAGTTAGTTTTTAGTCATGAATTTACAAAACATATATTAATAAATTAAATTTTATTGCCATCTATCGTTAAAATTTTACGCAAATAAATTTACTGGCAATGCGTTTCTTTTAAATATCATTCAATTTGAATGATATTTAAAAGAAACGCATTGCCAGTAAATTTATTTGTGTAAAATATATTAATAAGTTAAAATATATACGAAATCTCACCAAAATATTTAAATATACACATTAAATCTAGTATTGTTATCTACTTTTTACTTACTTCCCAATATTTTCCCATCGCAGTAAGGACAGTAGAAGTTTTATTTATTTGTGAAAAGGAACATTCGCGTCTTAATGTTTTCATCTGTTATATATAGATCTAAAGATCTCTCTAACCACCCGTGTTGTCAGTCAGAAAGGGGAATTATTTATAACGGTGTCGTGATATCTATATATATAAAAATCAATGTTTGTTTGTATGTCCGGTATACCAATTCGCAGTAGTTCACTAATTCAAACCAAAATTTCCATACATAGGTAAAAATTACGGGGAAGACGATAGGCTATTTTAAAAAATATATAAATCAATTATTTAAACTATATATTCAAATTATTCTACTTAGCTCACGAACAGCGCCCTCTATCAAAGATTAGATTAAATTATGCTGATGCAAACAAATAGATAATGCTAATAACAAACAATTATAAAAAAAAAATCTTATCTAAATATATATCATTCGGGTAGATATGCACACGGGTCAATCCCGGGGCGAAGCCCGGGTCACCCCCGTCTAGTGTCTTATATTATCATATATATAAATAATGAATATAAATAAATACGTGATATGATATTCAAATCAGATTACTAAATTATAACAGATATATAATTATTTCGAAAATAGAGCAATCCATAAATAAATCTTTAAATAAAAAGGAATATATTGGATCAAAATACCATTTATTTTGATCCAATATATGTATTTTTATTTTAAAATATATATAATTATATTTATTGACTTTGATGACAGCTTTTTACTTGTAATTCTAAGGAGGTTTCAAATAGGAACCTGAATATTCGAATTTCTAACTCATTTGGGGTCTTGAACAATCTCTGAAAAAAGCAATTCGCAACTCCCAATAGTTTCCGACTTCCTGTCCCACATAAGATTTAAAAAGAAATATAGAAATTTGTCCGTTCCTGGCTATTCTGACAATCCAGAAGTTTGAAAATTTGTACACTTGCATTGTTCATTGGACTGAGCGAGTCTTAAAAGTTTCATTCTTCTATGTGATCTGGAAGCATATTAAAATTAAATTTAAAATTTGAAAGTCAATTTGGAAATTTGTCCGTTCCCCCCCTGGCCATTCTGACAACCCCGAAGTCTGAAGATGTGTCAACTTGCATTGTCATCAGGTTACAACAATGGGTAATTCAAGAAATGGTTGCAATTATGGATAATCCAATAAATAGTTACAATAATGTATAATTCAATGAATGGTTGGAATATTTTATAATTCAAGAAATATTTGAAACAATGAATAATTTTCAACATTAGCTGCCACAATGGATAATCCAATAATGGTTGCTACAATGGATTATTCAATAACGGTTGCAACAATGTGTAATTCAATAAATGGGGGGGGGGGGGGTTGCAACAATGGATTATTCAATAAACGGGGTTGCAACAATTGATGATTCAATAATAGTTTCCACAATGAATAAATCAATAAATAGTTACAACAATGAATAAATTAATAATGGTTGCAACAATAGACAACTCAACAAATGGGTACGACAATAGTTATTTCAATAATTATTGCACCATTGGATAATTCAATAAATGATTGCAACAATGGATAATTAAATAAATAGCTTCAATAATGGATAATTAAATAAATAGCTTCAATAATGGATAATTTAATAATGGTTGCAACAATAGATAATTAAACAAATGGATACAACACAATGGATAATTCAACAAATGGGTACAACAATGGAAATTTCAACAATTATTGCAAAAATGGATAATTAAACAAATGGTACAACACAATGGATATATCAATAATGTTTTCAAAAATGGACCCACCAATAATATTTTTATTTTATTTTTATATTTTATAATTCAATAATAGTTGCAACAAGGGATAATTCCATTAATTGTTATAAATTAGGTATCAGGTGGTACTTCTCCCTCTCTGAAGTGGTATGTAAATCTTTTATTCTTCAATATATTATTTTAAATAATTATATACTTCTCAAATATATAAATATGTAAAAATATGTTAATTAGTACTGAGATATATATAAAAGAATCGTTATATTTGACAATACAGCAGACTGAGTATCTTCAGACTAAGTTTCTACAATC
Organism: Cordylochernes scorpioides; assembly: GCA_030710605.1. Classification (NCBI taxonomy): domain Eukaryota; kingdom Metazoa; phylum Arthropoda; class Arachnida; order Pseudoscorpiones; family Chernetidae; genus Cordylochernes; species Cordylochernes scorpioides. Next base: position 65,393,623 of record CP092868.1, read on the forward strand.
GAGACGATCAACAAACATATATATTGGCAGAAACACTTTCTCTTTATAAATAAGTTGTTATCCCTATATATATAAAAGTCAGTGTATGTATGTATGTATGTGTGTTTCTATGTCGGCTATACACGTCCACAATACATAACTAATCTGACTGAAATTTTAGCAGTATATATATTAGAATCTAGAAAAACTTATAGTGAAAATTTCAGGTCTCTATCCCGAATATTCTTCGAGTTATTTGCAAATTGCGTTGCAAATTTGCCCTTTCGCTCGCAAGCAGCGCCTCTAGCGGTGAAGATGGAAAGTAATATCAGCTGACCTAATGTACATGTAAAACGTGTTTTAACAGGACATAGAGAAAAATCTGGAAGAGATATTTTTCGCATTTTAGGCAAGAAAAATTGAAATTGACAGGTTCTGGGCATTAAAAGTTGTTTTTTAGTCAGAAAATGATTATGACAATATTGCTGTATTATGTTTGATTATCAGATACAAAATTATATCGGGAAAAATTCCAAAAAGCAGAGACCACGGGTGAAACCAGTTCATTTTTTTTTTGTACGCAGGAACAAAATTCTAACAGAAAAACATTCATTCGAGCAGAAAACAAAAGCCAGATCATCTTTCTATAAAAATATCGCTTCTCAGACACAAAGTTTGGAGCGGGACGTTTCACAAAAGTGACATACACGGTGTCAATTTATAATTGTAACGAATAGTAATTGAATAAAAACATTTAATCGGGTAAAACCCGGGCTTTGCCCGGGTCATTCGGCTAGTATCTTAATAAAGATATTCTGCAAATCGAAATATTGGTGCAACCTAAATAATTTAATGATATACGGATATAGCGTGTCTTGCTTGCAACTGGTAAATAAATAAATGATATACGATACAGCGCCTTTTTTTTTTTTTATCTAAAAATGTGTATTTGTGATTGTAAATTCTCAAACCCATAATGAACTATGTGCAAGATTTTAAGAACAATTTGATTGCTATTAGATAAACTATGGCGATAGTTTAAATAAGACTTTTGTTAGCATATTAAACAGGCTTTCAGAAGGCATAAGAAAATAAAGCAACATTGATCATAATATCTATAGAAAACTGTCACATCTCTACCAATAATTAGTTTATTTTTTATTTAACCCTACGTTTCAACTTCACCCTTTTCATGGGAAATTTCTGCCTAGAATCCAGACTTTTCTATTTAGGTGTAATTATGTCAAATCTATGTCACGTGTCAATATATGTATGTGCACATTAAAATATAACGGATATGGAAGGAAGAATGTCTTCTCTCCTTCTTTCTTATCTCCACTCAATCATATTAGGGTATCAAGCTTTGACAACCATCATGACTGGGTGGAGTAGAATGCGTCTGCCTTTGTCATTAAGACTGAGAGCACTACTCAGTGGCAGACCGACTTAGCTCCAAAAGAAATGGCCGCCTCTGACATGAGGAACAGACGCCATGTGCAGCCGCTCCTAACATGGAGTACAAACGCTGCTCATCCTGTATCCCTGGATCAGGAGCCCTTACAGGGTACTATCAGCCGGGCCAGCTGAACCCAGGTTTTTTAGTGAGCTTGTTACTGCTCCCCCTCCTCCTTTTTCATCCGGGCTTGGGACCGGCAAAGGCGGATTTAGGAAGAATGTAAATACGACTAGTCGATTTCATATAAAGTACCTCAAAATCCAGGCGACAAAAATAGAAGAAATTAATCTGAAATTTGAAAATAAAATTGTGAAACTAGACTAAGATAGACTGTATATAATAAGGAATGTATGTTTTAATCAAAATAACTATTAAAAAATGTATACAAGTTCCACCGTATAGCTATGTATGACTGCTTGGGCGGTAATCACGCTACATATATATATGTTTAGATTAATTATGTAAAGATTTAAATATGGGAGAGGTGCCTCTCTAGGTATGCATACATATATATGTTATATTAAAATATTTTATTTAAAATTATGTTATATTAAAGTATTATTTTATTTAAAAAATTATATTTCATAGATTCAAATACTCTGTTAAATCGACCGCCAGAGGTCACGCTTCCCCTATAAAAACTCATTGTTGTTGTTCCCCGATGGCCGCTAAAAACTTTTGTACATTATGTAAATAAGCTTTTCTTTTTTATTCTTACGCCTTAAGCCAGGCATTACTTTTATCAAATTATGTTTTTATATATCTCATAAGCTCAATTAAAGCAATTTCTAATCTTGACTATTTTTATTATTTTACTTTCAAGATTCTTGCCACGACTGCATCACCAATACCATTTAGTACTAAAAAGAACCAGCAAATAACTCCATGGCATAATCCTCAACATAATCTAAATTCAAGCAGAAAATCTCTTTTTTTTTTAAATATATATAAGATATATATATATTACTATTGAAAAAATACAGAAAAAAAAGGTGGCAAGATCTCGAGGTGTTTTCAGCGGACCAGTATTTCAAAGACTTCAAATTTTCTAAATAAAAAGCAAGAAACATTTTGCAGTGTTTTCAATAATATTTAATAACATTCCTGCAAATATATAGGAATTATAAATATTTTGGAGAGAGAGATAAACATTTCATCTACCAAACTAACATATTGCATGTCATTTTATTTTTTAAAAATGTCTTCAAATATAAATAATCGTATAGATCTATGATATACGCATTTTTCATTTAAATTATTTTTAGAAAATGTAATAAAGTTATTTACCTGCATTTTCTTTCATGGCATTTTAATCTTTTGCATTTCCAATTATCTCCATCTCTAGTAATTTCCTTTTTACTTTGAGACGAAAAAAAGTTTACCATATGCGAAAAATAAATATTTTTTTGAAAATTATTATTATTTTTTAATCCATAACGCTAAACACTATCAAAAAATAAACATTCTAAATAAGACTAACTAACCCTACAAACAAGTGTGTATCAAACAAAGACATCAAATTCAATCGTAAAAAGATACGGCTTCGTATTCCAATAAAAACAACACCAATACAATCAATAAATAAATAAATCAATCAATAAAAACAATCGATATTGACACAAATCAATGGAAAAATAAATAACTCCGAGAAATATATATCAATTTGTTCGTCATAAATAAAAACGGTGCATCGTAACTTGTACGTGTAGAGAAATTCTACTGAGTCGGACTTCCAAATAAATAACTTTTATGGTCTCCAAAACCCAACAAGTTTGATTGAAGCTATAAAGTTTTTTGAAGAGATGGTGGCGGGGTGGCCAGCACGATAAGGTATGGGATTGTTTAGATATAGGACCGTATTCATTTAAATTCCGTAGGAGCGATCAAGAAAACTATTAAGGCAAAATAATAGGGGACCACCCAAGGAGACCACCCAGGTTTCTCTCAGGTGCCGAGTGCTCGCAATTTGCATAAGTAAAGACAAACTCCCTACCGCCGGTACTAATTGTCCTTAACGAGGGACTTGGTCTGTTAGCTATTTCGTATTTTCCCTTTGTCCTTTTCTTTATTTGCTGTACATTTCTCCCACGGTCTGTTTGATTTTCTTTATTTCTTTTGTTATTTCTTCCATTTATTTATTACTCTTTTGTTGAAATAATTCGCAGATATTTCTAAGAAATATTCATTTTTGACTATTGAGGTATAATGATTAATTACTGGTCTTTGTTAGTTTTTTTATTTTATTATTATTTGAAAAAAAAAGTAAAAATAGTTGTCAGACTTTTTTTTTTTTTTTGTAAAAAAGTATTCATATATAGTGTTACGGTGATTTACTTTACATTTTAAAATTGTTTGAAGGTTATATATATATAGCATAGAGTTCTGCTTTTTTAAAACTTTAAATCTGATGCATACTATTTTATTTTAAAAAAATACTATATTTCCTGTTGCATTATTTAATTAATATCGCCAATTTGTTTTACATACCTTTAAAGGTGTGTGTGTAGTATTTTAATAATTTATTTATATAGAAATTTTAAATATATATGCATGTTATAGAGTATATTTACAATTGAATATATAATGCATACGTTTATCATATTCAAAGCTTTTAAAAAGAAAAAAAAAACTGTAAAACATCCAAACGAATAGTTTTAACATTATTTCCTAAATTATATTTAAATAAAGAGATATATCAATAAATTACCTACTTTAAATTATTTGACGATTGAAAAATTGTATCTTGGCTATTTTTTAATATACAATCAAGACAAATAAAGGTTTTACAAATTTCATACCAAAAGAAATTGTTCTAAATCATAAAATATCGACGAAATATTTTCTTATTGTTGGTGGTGTCGAATAGAAATAAAATATTCCTATCGATTTTATAATTTTAAAAAGATCATTTTTATCGTATGAGCTTAATTGAAACTTTTTTTATAAATTGAAAAATTATATTAAAAAAACACTAGTTTTTATTTTTATTTTGAAATAGTGTAATTTTTATAAGAACATTTTAAAATTTATTACTTAATTTTTTTACTTTCTTTCTAAAAAGCGCTTTATTGAAAATGTTTCGCTCTTTTAAAAACTATCTCACATTCACAATTAATTTCCCCATTAAATTCATAATTTTTAAGCTTTTGCGAACTCTCAATCAGATCCTACATATTTTTAGAATAAGAATTTACACGCACAAAGTGTCTTAGGTAATTTTTCAAAAAAACCTTCCCTCCTTATACATATTATCCAAATTATTGATAAAGCGGAAAATGTAATGCAATTATTATTATTTTTAACATAAAATGCGCGTAATGTGTTTATAAATATTGTTTTAAAAAAATATCGATTTAAACAAGGAAAATCACTGTAAGATTATATAAAAATGGTTTGTATTTCTTTCTTTTTTTCTAATGGGAAAATGCGTGTAAACTAATATGTGTTTTTATAAAGTATTTAAAAATGACTTTTTAACAAGGCTAAGAAATTTTACTTTTCAACCGCCTTTTTGATGACGTGTTAAGCTCCGCCCCCAATGATGAACAAAGGCCTTTTTCCTTCCTTTGACCTCAAAGATTTATTTTGTGAAGAATCCCCTGCCATCATTGTGGCAATACCAATTTGTCAATACCTATTGTATACCTTTGAGTGATTGTTCTAATTTATCAATTACAATGTCAGTAGAGCATTGTAACCATTTTTGGCGTAGTTTAGAGTGATTAGCACATACATTTTTGTGTAAAATTGATTCTATTGGTTATGTTGAAATTATTTTTTTTGAACAATTTTTTTTTTCTGTAAAATTATTTTAGGTTTTTTCAAAGATAAAATCTCTCAAGGCTGGACGCACTTATTATTATTTAAATTGAAAATAGCTTGCAAATACTATAGATCAAATGAGGATTTTTAAAAAAGAAAAATCGCATAAATTTTGACTATGCGTTTGTTTTTTTAACGTGAAATTTGTGTCTGATATGACATTCATTTAGTGGCAAATTAGGACGCGAAAATTAAATTCAATTAACAGCAACAACAAAAAATCTAATTTTTCTCGAATTTTAAATTAATATTTTTTCATAGGATTTGAAATTAATGAAATTCGTAAGCATTAACTTTGATAGCTAGAAGTGTATGCGCTTATGAATTTTTTTGTGTATTCTCATAAAAAAAATACAAGTTTATGAATATTTTATTTAATATATCTATAAATTACTTCTAAGCATAGAGAGAATACTGCTGTATGTAAAAATACGACTAGATATACAGTCTTCCTCATCATATGCAAATAAAATTTGTATTTTTACGGTGGTGACTAAGTTTTAAGATATAAATGGCTCAATAGTTATATTCTAAAAGTGTAAAAGAGGTCAAAATAGAGAAGTAAAATCAGGAATTAAATGATATGAAATTATTATATTATAGATTATATAAGATATATACATATATATAGAAAGAGAAATTATATAGAAAATATTTTAGCTATCTAAAGAAATATTGATGATAATATTATTAAATATTTTTATTTGAACATACATTAAGGTGCTCCTCGCTCTTAATAAATGCATTTATTAAACGTGTTAAGACAATGGATTTTGTGATATTGATTCAACGGTAGGCTCAGATGAGAGGATTATCAAACAACACCAGTTAACACTACAAAAGTCTAGCTAAAAAAGCTACGGTTTGATAACTCGTACGTTAATATATATATATTAGTAACATATTTAGTGAATATCATCATGAAGATGAGCTTTTGATCTTGGAAACCTTGCATAGGTTTTCAGTCTCCTTAAATTTACTATGGAAACTGAAAGCAATCAAGTACTACCATACCTGGATATTCTTGTAATTAGAACTCCTGAAAGATACCATACTTCAGTATATTATAAACAAAATTTAAAACTTTCATATTTACACTTCAGATCATGCAATCCAATAGGACATAAAATAACAGTAGTCAAAACGCTTACTAAAAGGATTCATGCTCATTTTCCCTGCCTGTTTTTAAAACTCTTGAAAAATAAAATATTCTCAAGTACCTTGCCTAAGAGGTTATCCATCACATTTTCTCAATAAATGTAGTTTTAACCCCTCCCAACAAAGAACAACTAGTGTAAATAGAAACATCCTTTTGTATTCAAAAAGAAATTAAAATATTGCACATACTCTACGCAGGCAAGAAATCCAAACATATTTCAGTAACCATCAATCCATTGGTCAACTTCTTAGAAATCCCATGAGTAAATCTGATAAACAATTGAAACCCAACCTTCAAACCAATGACGTTTACTCAATCCAATTACAGGATTCAATGCTACCTACACAGGTGAGACTGGAAGATCAATACAGACTGAATAAACACAATAAAAATATCAGAACTAAAGACTAACGTTCTATGATTTATCATCAAATTTCTCAGACTGGTCAACATTTTAACATATCAAGAACCAAATGCCACTACAGAAATATCAAGAACAAATATCAAAGGTTACTTTTAGAATCTCAGGTATCTAATGAATATTGTAACATAAACAGGAAGATTGATTTACCATCACAATACCTTAGATATCTTGAAGAAATCCATAGATTCATTTTTTTTAATTCGATTTCCCCTAAAATATAAATAGACATTTTCCATAAAACTAAATAATAGAGAAAAATAAAAAAATGTGTAAATAGCTATATATCTTTAAATAATATTTGAAATTTTAAAAATTTAGTTTAAATTTCAGTTGTAAATATCCACATTGCGCGCGTATGTATTTGTAAACACCACACCTCACATTATATTCTTTATTATCCAACTTTATAGACAATAGTTCAGTAGCTTTGAATCTATATAACTTCCATAAAAATGCTGTAAAAAAGAAAGACTTAACCGAACATCCAAACATACCAAAAATATCTGCTTGATTAGAAGGACAGAGCCAATTTCCAATTATTTGTTTAGGCAGGTACGATAAGTTAACCCCCCACACTGATAAAACGGTGTTTACCTTACAACCCTGAACACTCGGATTTTCCTGGAAAATCTCTTAAAGATTTCTTGAAAAAGACATGGCCCACCTGTGCTGTGTGGGCAGAAGAGCTTAAATTGACTTGTTCCATATGTAAATACCTGTTTTCTTTCCTCTTTTCGCTCTCCACTTCTCCCATCCATATTTCCAATTTTTTTTTCTTTCTTATTTTTATTTTTTTTTTATTTTTTCTTATAATCTGTATATATTTACCATATGTATATAATCTTTCTCCATTTTTTATTTCCCACTTTCATAGGTTTCTCCGTCTTGTAACCCCAAGGAGAATCCTCTGTAAGACCTGTGTGTCTTAATAAAGGCTTTTGTGTGTGTGTGTATTTGTAAACACTTCTTGTAAGAAACAGTCGATGTTTTAATTAAGCCCGTTGAAGAACGATTATTGCTTGAAATCTAGCATTTAAAAACAATAATAATAAAGATCTCATTGAGATAAATATTTATAGTTTTAAACGCTTTTCACAATTTTACTTTGAATATATATTTTATATATAATGCTTAAAGCATGATATATTTAATATATTTGTTAAAATACAATTCTGCGATGCCTGGAGTAAAGGAGCTCCATCTATGCTTCCTTCCTGTGATGAATCTGTATAAGACCGGTGCTCTTAATAAAGCTGTATGTGTGTGAAATACTATTTTAAAGAACTTTTAAACCTCAATAATCGAAAAAACTTTGCAAAATTTTATACTTATAGTTTTACTTATTAAGACATTTAGTTCTAAATAATTATAGGAAAAGGCGCAGACAACAAAGTACAAAATATATATTTTAAAGGCCTAATATTTATTATTAGAAAGATCAAAATTGGCCTGTCTGTTTATCGATAGACTTCTAAACCATTGTGGCAAATATTACAAAAATTTCCATGTAACCCCTTTTGACCTTGGGGGTGGTGAACCCACCCAGTGCCACTTACCGCTGTAATATTGTTGACTGTATTACTTATGTATCCGACAGTAAATGGGAATTCTTGGTGAAGGTATTTAGTAAAACTATGAATAGTAGCTTTGAGGACAGTAGAAATGTATCAAAATACTGCATCGAGGTCTTTCTGGCCTCACTTGAGTTACATAATGTAACCACGTCATCTGTATTAAAATTATGAACTATTTATACACTCGTAAGTTTATTTTTTTTTAAATAAAAACATTTTATTCTGGTTTTATTGCAATGATAAAATATTGGGAAGGCCGAGCTCATCAGTGGCGAACCCTCCCAGCGGTTCGGCTAGTTAAATCTACCATTCCACTCTAATATTGGACCCGCCTTTGCCGGTCCGGATGGAAAAGGAGGAGGGGGAGCAGTAACAAGCTCGCTAAAAAACCTGGGCTCAGCTGGCTGGCTGATAGTACCCTGTAAGGAATCCTGATCCAGGGATACAGGATGAGCAGCGTCTGTACTCCATGTTAGGAGCAGCTGTACATGGCGTCTGTTCCTATGTCAGAGGCGACCATTTCATATTAGAGCTAAGTCGGCCTGCTACTGAGTAGTGCTCCCAGTCTTAATGACAAAAGCAGACGCATTCTACTTCACCCAATCATTATGGTTGTCAAATCTCTTTTGATGAGCTCTACTCATCTCCAGCAGACACCATCAATAATCTCACGTTCTACAGGCTTAATACCCTGATATGATTGAGTGGAGATAAGAAAGAAAACTCTAATATTGACAGTTTAGATTATATATATTTTTACACATTGATTTCAATGATTAGATGTATAGAACTACTCTGGTGGTAGTTTTACGGGATCTTTGTTAGTAATTTAAATCTGGACAGAGGCTTACTTATACTGTAAGTACTGAGGAACATGTGGGTCATGATGGGTAGACAAGTGTGTCTGTTGTAAGTACACTACACGTCTACACATGTACAACTTAACCATGGTGAGCAGATGTATAATGTTACCTTCTCGGACAAAAAAAGGTGATAATTTTGAGCCATCTATTAACTGTTTCTGCAATCTAATACGATTCAGATCGGTGACAACAGCAGCGTTGGCAAATTCACAACCTTATTTGGATACCATGGTTTCGGGCGATATCCCTTGTCAGTCTAAGGAAAACTTTGATTTCATGTGAGATCTACTAGAAATTTATGAAATCTCTCGAATTTTCCAACGGTGTTTAACTTGTATAAAGTGACCTTTTAGGTAATTAAACACATTGAAAAATAAATTGAATATTTATAAAATGTCAGAAACACCCTTTATTTGATAACGTGCACTTTGTAAAGAAAACAAATATATAGCAATATGTAAATTCGAGCTATAGTTACCCATAGATATTTGAATAAACAAAAATTAGGACAAAGTCTTTCTTTAATTTTAGATGTTGTAAGAGAGAGGGATTTCGAACAAAACCTACTCTTCAACGGGCAAATCCAAAACCAAATGAAGAGCAATGTTATATCAACAACAACAACAACAAAAGCCTTTATTGAGGACCTCTCGTCCTATAAAGGATTCGCCAGTTTACAGAGTAATTGAAGAGAAGAGAACTAAGAATACAGAGAGAAACCTATATGTAGTAGGTATAGTATAGTATTTCTAGACTGTGACTATAAACAACAGCAGCAACAAGCCTTTTACTGGAATCAAAGTCCCATACAGGATTCGTCATTCTAATCCTGACAAAGATTATTTACATATGATTATTTACATCAATTAGATTATGTATATAGCTTTCTTTCCTCTTCAGCCGTCTTCCAAAATTTGAGCAATGTTATATCAGTCATAGATAAAAGATTATAATACATATAAATAATTACAGCTGTAATATCCACGCTTGATATCTCTCTTCGTTTGTTTTTGGATTTTCCCGTTGTAGAGCAAGTTTTGCTCGAAGCCTTGCAACACTTAAAATAAAGAAAAAAATTTGTCCTAATTTTTGCTTATTTGAAAAAGTAAATGAAATTGTAGAAAAAAAAAACATGAAATAATTGAAATCAGCTAATTTTTTTTTCTCAATTCAACATAATCAATAAAACCTATTATAGATATGAGGAGAAAAATGATGATTTTTTAATAAGTCCAACGTCCTGTAAAAACACAACACTAATTAACTTCCTATTTATATTTAAAAAAAAACTTTTTTTTGTTCATATTGAAAAATATCGATTCTTCATCCAATCATTTAGAAAAGTTTTATTGATGAATTAACACAAGACTTAACAACTCTTCGTATCCAATTTGGTGTTTTTACCCCCGGATATGATTGGGGGAGAGTTGGAACACGCTATCTGTCTGAGCTTTGAGAGAAGAAAAAAAAAATGGAGGGGGGGGGGGGGAGGGGGGAAATGATGCCTCCACCCTTCTTCTCATCCAGAAAAGCATCATGTTTCATCATCATCTTCTTCTAACCATCCCTTTACCATCCATCTTACAACTAATCAGTAGTGGCCTCCAAAGTGTTTTCTTGCATGTCCCCATCACTATTTTTCTTTCCAATCATTTTAAATATAATGTGCTGTTAATGAGTTTTCTAATGTTCTATTCAACATTTTTATATCTACCTCATTAAAGTTAGTTTTTCTTGTATATCATATACTCAAATATGTTTAATCAAAAAGATTGTCATCAGTGAGGTTCACAGGAATCAACAAAGTATATTGTGGATGAAAAGACATTACTTGAATTGCTCGAATTAGCTTTTTTTAAATGAAGCGCCATCTTTCGTATTAAAAATCAACATTTAACGTTGATTTGAAATTTTGACTGTTGGCTCTCATCAGCGTGACGGGTGTGTATTAAAACAGGATAAAAAATAAGAGACGTTAGGAAAGTCCGAGGCAGTTAAAATTAATCAAAAGGCAAGCCATCAAAGCCACTAAAGCGAGCTTTTATAGTATCTTTCTATTTATTTATTTTATTTATTTAACAGTTGGGAGAGACACGCCATATCCACAATTTGGATAATTGCGTGTATATTTTAAATTATATACAATTAATACAATTATACATTGGAAATCATTAAAATTAAACGTTCGATATCAAATTTTACATATAGCAATTATAAGTAGTAGCTTGAAATATGTACAGTCAACACTTTCGCCTCAAAATATAAATCCTGCAGAATCTATTAAACTTGATGTATTGGTCTTATTGCAAGCAGCTTGTTTTGTATTAGTCAGGTAAAGTTGGTTTTCTTCCCTTAGATCAGAAGTTAATGGACAGTTTATCAGAAGGTGTTCAGGGGTTTGTTGTTCGTTTCCACAAGTGCATGCAGGTGAACCAATTTTGCCAATTCTAAACAAATATGTGTTGAAGTCACCATGTCCAGTAAAAAATTGAACGTTATAGAAGTTGGGTTGAACATAGTTAGGAATTCTTGAAGTATCAAAGAATCCCTTGAAATATCTAGAAATATCCTCGGAATAAATATTAACTTAGCGTTAATTTTCAACTTAATATAATGCAATAGAGTATAGGGTTAACCAAGAGATTACTGAGTGTGTAAATTCACATACAAATAAACAAGTTTGTTAGTTCAGCATACCTTTCCACAATATATATATTATATCTATCCGGTTGAAACTTTGCTGCAATATAGAGGAAGGCCTCATTGTCATAATTTCGACCCCGGAATATGTGAAAAATGCGATAACATGCAAATTTGTACATACCATTTGGTCAGCATACATTTCCACAATATTTGGCCTATCTGGATCAAATTTTAACCCTTTATAGAGTTATGCGAGTCGGAGTAACTTATAATTTTAGCGCCGGTATGCAAATTGACTGGATTACAGGCTGATTTGCAGAGTCTGTTTATTCCGCAAAGGTTTACTCAATAATTTGACATAATTCGATAAATTTTGACCCTCTAAAGAGTTAATCAGGTCGGAGTAACTTATAAGTTAGCGCCGTTGTGCAAATTAACCGAATTACAGGCTATTTGCATAATACATTTATTCCGCATGTTTCCATAAAATTTTGATTGCAAGGACGCAAATGTGTAGAAAATATTATGCTTCTAGATGAACGTTATGTGTTATTTAATAGACTATAGAAATGAATTTGAATATATACCGAAAAGGAGAAAATCGGCACAGCTGTTTGTAGCAAAATGGATCGGTAGAATCAACTAAAGCTATAAATAATTGTGAGGATATATTGCCAGAGAGAAAAATATTGTAAAGTAAATAATTAGACAAATTAAACTTATCGATAAGATATTTTATTTATGAATCTAAAGATCAAAAGATGAAAAATGCTCTCTCTATTGAGGTGACCCGGATTCCTGGAGCGTACTAGAACAAAAAAAAAGAATTCCAGATGTTTCTGTATCATCATCAAGAGCAACACAGATTATTAAAATAAATAATTCAGTGATAAATAAATTAAATGTTACATTATAATCATTTAAAATAATTAGAATAATTTTTTACCGATTTTATATATAAAAATTAACACTTTTTATATTTATATATAAATAAAAAAATAATATCAGTATAACTTTATAAATTTTTATATAATGACTAAAAAAATTAAATAAATAATTGATTGATGAAATAATTTTTTTTAAAATATTTTATCAAAATATACACTTAAAAGGAGAAAATAAATATTCCAGTTTCCACCTTTGAATAGTTAGATTTATAAGAATCAAAATGGCGGGGAAACGATCATTGTATGTATATTGAGTGAAGAGGTAAAATTATTTTATTTGAAACACATAGAACTGGCCAATCAGCTGCTGCATATTAAATCACATTAAGTTCTAAATTCATGATGATAGCCCCCGCCGCTTTTATTTTCACTCAGATACATCTGATTGTGAAAAAAAAAAAAACAATTTTAAAAATTAAAAAGGTCAGGTGTTGATATCTATATATATATAAATCAATGTTTGTATGTTTGTTTGTATGTCCGGTATACAAATTCGCAGTAGTTCACTAATTCAAACCAAAATTTCCATACATAGGTAAAAAAATACGGGGAAGACGATAGGCTATTTTAAAAATATATATATAAATCAATTATTGAAACTATATATTCAAATTATTCTACTTAGCTCACGAACAGCGCCCTCTATCAAAGATTAGATTAAATTATGCTGATGCAAACAAATAGATAATGCTAATAACAAACAATTATTTAAAAAATCTTATCTAAATATATATCACTCGGGTAGATATGCACACGGGTCAATCCCGGGGCGAAGCCCGGGTCACCCGTCTAGTTATAAATAAATTAGGCATATCCTGATCACTAACATGAGCGCTTTTAGATGGCAGAGTGCCATCTAGTGGAACAGAAATCAACTAAACGTTGATTTAACCTGATATTTGGCCAACCCATTTTCTTGATAAACCAAGAAAGCCTAATAGGAACGCGTTTCGGGCTGTTGTCCCTCATCATCGTGGTGCAGGCTGTACCGTTTCTTTTTTGGCCAAATAGATTATAAATCTATAATTAACTGTATATTTTATAATTTTTTAAAGTGAGAGATATTTAGAAAATAAACATCTCTATTGATATAAGTGAAGACATCAAATTTGTTAAAGTTAGCTTGAATGTGTTAGAAATTCCAGCAATATAAAAATCAACTGCAGATCCAATTGGTTCCAAACGACACAGGAAAGAGATATAAGTATTATAGACTGGATTTCATTAGTTTTTTATTCATAAAAAAAAACTTATCTTAAAAATGATTTTTAATGATATATCAGTTCCTTGTGTTCCTATTGACTTAGCGTTTTTTTGTTCATTAATCAGAGAGGATTACAAAGAGGTGGCGCTCAGAAATTAACATATCTCAAACCTTATTGGCTGATAAGAAAAAGAGGCCAAACGAACGCAAGAAATTATCGTTTGATAACCAATGGGAGACTTAATATTTAAATTGAATGGGGGGTGCACGCATTCAAGATAACAGCTCACCATCTTGGTGGTCTCTCACTTTTTTATAGTCAGGTGCTGTCGCAATGTTGCCGGATTTTTCTTTCTTAATAATACTCTGTGATCAGCATTTTTCTATGAATTTAATGTTTTAGTTAATATATGTATGTTTTTTTTTAATATAGTTTCGTTGATGTATGTTTTTTATTTATCCTTATTATCTTAACGAAAGTATATTACCAGAAGATAATTTGAATATAGTTATGATGATAATATATGTTTTTCCAGGACAACTCTGTGTTTTATTTTAGTTTTATAGAGATTTATTACCATATTTTGTATGAGGTAGTTGGTGTTCTGCGTTCCATGAAACTGGGTTATCTTTATTTCTCTATATTTTTCAAATAACGAATTTATCCACATGCTCATTATTAAATTCTATTCCAATTTTACTGATAGCGCGTAAAATGTATTTTTCGATATGTTTTGTTTGAAGAAACATAGAACAAAAGGAAGAATGTATTTATAATAATGGCGCTAAAATAAAAATAAAACATTTCCTATTGGTATAAGTGAACGTTACTCATGGATATATCGCGCCATCTATTGGAAAAAATATGAACTAAAGGCTTATTTATAGCATTTCATAATTTGGTATCAAAAACATGTTCCAGTAGAATAAAGATAAGCTACCAGGTACAGACAGGCTGTATCTCAATGACTAAATACATCTGTAGAGAGTGAACATAGAGTCTTCTGTAATCAATGTTTAGTACATATCTATTCCAGTAGATGACGCTAGCAATCAACACAGTTTCATGATCAAGATTATGTTTCTTTTTACAAGAGAAGGAATCTCCAGACATCATCTTGAAGAAAGAACAAAAGTTAATGGCGACGAATTTCTTTTATTAATGCTGTAAATTCGGCAAGCTTTCGGACTTTGACGTCCTTCGACAGGTAACTTTCCAAGAAACTAGAAGATAATTATCTTCTATCGAAAGCTTGCCGAATTTACAGCATTAATAAAAGAAATTCGTCGCCGTTAACGTTTATTCCTTCTTCAATATGTTTATTTATTCTTGTTAATAATAATCTAAATCAACAAGGCATCCATCTAGACGTTCTTCCTGAGCCTTGAGATATTTAACGAAGATCCCCTGATTGTCTGGAGAAGGATTCTTCGTTATTTGGGAGAACCTACTTGACTGTACATAATTCTTGAGTAACTTGATGTATACTATATACCAATTTTATATGTATTTATCCATATACAGTAGAACCTCCCTTTAGCATACACTCCACTAGTGGACACCTCTCCACAAAAGATAGTTTTCATTTGAAAAATTACTATTTTTACAATTTAGCAACTCTCCGGTAAGAGGACATATTTCTCTAAAGGACACTTTGGCTCTGAAATTAGGTATCCTTTACTGGGAGCTTCTACTGTATATCTTTATTTAATCTTATTTATCTATTTTTACTTGCTCAAAACAACACAAGAAGGCACACAACAAACAGGCACCACACACAAAATTCTTATGTGAGCGCTCAGGATATGTCTATATTATTTTTTAATATCATCACCTGACTTTTATCTATTTTTGTTATTACTTTAGTTATACATCAGAACGATGTTCATCACCCTAGTAAAACAACAACAAAAACAAAAAAACTTTACTAATGATGAAGAATAAGCCACAACACCAGTTTTGGAAAATTCAGACAAAAGCCAACAACATATATACCATGGTTTCGAGCTATGGCCCTCATCAGTATAGTGGCGGCTTCGATTTCATAACATCCTATGAGATGGGTTATTAAATCGGTCAAATTGACCAAACAGGTTTAAGATGGTGAAGTGGCAAAAGCCGATTTCCACGCTCATTCTTCACCATCATTACTAGTTAAGTATTTTACTAGGGTGATGATCAGTGCCTCGTTCTGATGTATAGCTAAAGTGAGGGTTGCTTCTTTAGGTACATGGATATTATCTTTCCGCAACTTTATGTTATATATTAATACGTTTAATTAAAAAGGCATATATTACATTATAAAGGACTGCGGCGTATGATTATAAAACACTTAAAGTTTCACCGCATAAGTTTCTTTTCTGTGAAAAATCAATATTTATTTCAAAGAGAAATATTTACTATTTCTAACTTTTTTGGATGAAGTATGAAAGGGTGAAAATATGAAGAGTAATGGCGAACGGAATACTTCATACTTCATCCAAAAAAGTTAGAAATAGTAAATATTTATCTTTGAAATAAATATTGATTTTTCACAGAAAATAAACTTGTGCGGTGAAACTTTAAGTGTTTTATAATCATACGCCGCAGTCCTTTATAATGTATTATAAGTTACTTTAAGTATTATTTACGAACGGAAAAATACGTCCAGGGTAGCCTAGTGGACATGGCATCTGCCCGGTAAGCGGAAGGTTGTGGGTTCGATTCCCGCCCCTGGACACTTTTATTTTTCCGTTCGCCATTACTCTTCATATTTTCACCCTTTCATACTTCATCCAAAAAAGTTAGAAATAGTAAATATTTCTCTTTGAAATAAATATTGATTTTTCACAGAAAAGAAACTTATGCGGTGAAACTTTAAGTGTTTTATAAAAAGGCATAATATATTGGATCAAAATATAATTTACCTTACCAATATTTCAGTTGGCTGAACGCCACCCTTTTTCAAGGTATTATAACATATTAATGTGTGTGTCAACAACAAACTTAGCGCCACATAACGTCGATAGGATTAAGTTTTTAAAAAATATTTTTTCTTCCCATTGAATATAAGCAAAAATATTTTTAAAAACTTAATTCTATTGACGTTATGTGGCGCTGAGTTTGTTGTTGACACACATTAATATGTTATAATACCTTGATAAAGGTTGGCGTTCAGCCAACTGAAATATTGGTAAAATAAATGATATTTTGATCCAATATATTATGCCTTTTTAATTAAAGATTTATTTATCGATTGATTTATTTTCAATATATTAATACGTATTTCTATTTACTGAACATTAAAATAGTCCTCCATATTTTATCTAAGAGTTCTTCTGTAAGTTCGACATATTAATGTAATAATTTATTTTACTAAATGCAAATGTTAATCGGCATCGTGGTGATTTGGGATTCAAGAAAGTATCGTTTTACTTATACACCCGTGGAATAACTTTTGATTCTCTAGACCACGCTAGCTGGTATACCATTCAATAAAAATAAACTCAATGCTAATCTTTCTCCACATTTCTTTCTAAACTATTCTATAGTGATCCTCATTAAATATAATGTGAAATTATAAGGCACAATTTGGATTATAGATTATAAACACAAGGTAATAGACCAAATCCAAATAAATAATTTGTATGTGACGTTTCGGTAACAACGCTGTTTATGAACATCTATTAAATTGTATCAAATCCTCCAAAAAAGACCTCTGGGGGAACCCCAAGACTATAATAGAAAAGCTGAGACAATGGGACCTAATGGTTTAAGGGACTTGAGGAATAAGTAACAACAACCTTGTGTTTATAATGTGAAATAGTATATATTTATTTAAAAAGTTATTTAATGCGGGATACCAAACCCGAGTTCAGGCAAGCGAAACCGACATAATCCAGACCACCAGGCTGTAGAACACATTAATAAAGTACTTGAACGTTTGAAGTATTTCATTATTGGCTCACACCGTTCAGCAGCCACCACTCGAGCAGCCACTGCAGCAGCTGCCATGGGTGTAAACGACGAGGGCTGGAATTAGGGACGATCCAACAATGGAAGAGCATCCAACACCCTATTTGAGACAAGGGGGGGATCCCTAAATTGATTCTACCCACAGAGTGCTAATTCTCCAGGCCTCCCCTCTACTCTTTGTCGTCACGTCCCTCTTCACACTCTTTTTTTTTTTCAGGGAATTCTCCCCCTTTTTATTGAGCATATTAGTTGTAATGGAGGGGCTAGAGTGTGAATTAGTTCGTTCCTTCTCTCAACCCCGGAATGTGCTGCTGTGGGTGGAGAGATGTGCTTTCTTTTAAATCGATTTATTAATTTTCTCTCTCTTTGTTAGTTTTATTAAGCTCTCTTTTTAATCCATGAGCCGAATTTTCTACAATTATTAAAAGAAAGATGAAAAATTAGAAACGCTTGCTTCATCAATTGTAAACCATTTCGTCAGTTCAACCTTTTTTTAATCGACCAGAAAACTATTGTATCATTACCTATATGATGTTTTTTGTTGTTGTTGTGGGGGAAGGGGGGGGGGGGGGGGGGGGGGGGAAGAAGTTCGACCACAACTCTGAACCCTTGAAATATTTGACCAAATTCTGGTCCAAGGTGACTTACTTGGCAACAGCACCCATTTTCCAACCACAATTGTCCTGGTATGGAACTAACACATACCTACATATTCTCATGTCCAGAAATGGCCGCAGCCTTACAGAAAATTGACATGGATCCAGAACAGAAGCTTTACACACCCAAGATAGAGTACATTGCTGTGATAGAGATGTATGGAGACATCTGAGGCTCTTCATTTGACACGGGAACAACATAGGGTTTGTTAGTGTATTTATGGCGATGTATTTAATGTAACTGTGGAAATATGTTTTTATATTCAATATAAATCTATATTTTCTCTACTAAGTGAAAGGCAACTGAAAGTTGGTATATATTCCTATAGAGATTGATATCCAACTTTCAGTTGCTTGATTAGGGGATGTCTTTTCTTAATTTAATCGTCTGATTTCAGTGCAATTTTTTGGTACTTCAAGGTTGTCCCAAAAGTTCGTAAACATCTTGGCGAATAATATAATTACGGCGAATACATAATACAATTACTTTATACATAATACAAAGACATTATACATAACGACGAATAATATTATTACGGCGAATATATAATAATACGTAATACAATTACTTTATACATAATACAAAGACATTATACATAACGACGAATAATATTGGTATTTCAATTTTTTGCAAGTGTTTACGAACTTTTGGGACAACCTTATATTTCATATATTTTTATATATTTAAAAAAATCTTTTATATTTAGGATTTTAATAAGTAGGTATATGACTTCTTTAATGAACATATTTAGTTATTTTTTAAAATCTGTATTTTTATATTCTTTTTGTTAAACTTATCTGATAAATATGAACATTTTCATAGAAAATGATTGATATAAAGGTCAAATTCCTTATGTCATTGAAAGTATAAGGAAATATATTAGGTGGTTTGACAAAACCTATGGAAAGATTAAATACAGACGAACTAGAGACTCTTCCAATATGTAATTTTTTCCAAATTACAATAGAAAGAATTGCAGGATATCATTGCTAAGACCAAGTGGTTGTAGATATTTATCAATGGTAGGCATAAAAATAGAACTGACGACGTTTCTAATCCCTATACTCATATCCTGTTCAAACATATTCCTTTTCAAAGTTAATATTTTTAAAAATAAGTTCATTTCCCAATTGAATTTTTTCTGAGGGGTTTTGTTAACAGTAAATAGGACCGATACTACAAAACTACAAATCATTGAAATTATTTCGTTTCGATTCTAAAAACAATCTCCCAGTAGGGTGAACTAAATGTTGAAGTTTCGTCCACAGGATTAGTGTCATTATTAGTCTGATGGTTGAAATGATATGCTAGCCGAACCTTATAAATATATTGTTCTCGGGTAAAGAAAAAGGATGACACAAACAGGGTGCTTTTATAAATTTACACACACAAAAACCTTTATTAAGACACACAGGTCTTACAGAGGATTCTCCTTGGGGTTACAAGACGGAGAAACCCATGAAAGTGGGAAATATACAAAGGGGTAAAAATGGAGAAAGATTATATACACATGGTAAATATATACAGATTATTATTTGAATAATCCTATGGAAAATAAGAATATGGATTTAGAAAAAAAAAACTTTTGTAAATGTGGATGGGAGAAGTGGAGAGCGAAAAAAGGAAAGAAAACAGGTATTTACATATGGAACATGCATATAATGGAACAAGTCAATTCAAGCTCTTCTGCTCACACAGCACAGGTGGATCATGGCTTTTTTCAAGAAATCTTTAAGAGATTTTCCAGGAAAATCCGAGTGTTCAGAGTTGTGCTTTTATAAATTTACGAAAATCTACTTATAAAAAAATGACAATATTTGAACAATTGATAATTATTTTTGCATATTTATATATATATAAAATGAACAAACATCTGAATCGCATCTTTTCAGTGAAACCCGTTCGAATTTCACGGACCGAGATCTTCGTGCTATTTTTGTATAAAAAAGTTAGAAGAACGAATAATTTGCGTTCGATTTTGTTTTTCAGTTTCAAAAGTAAATGCCTAAAAAAACTCATGAAATGTTACTTCGGGCCTTTGGAAGTGAAGCTTTTTCTCCATGGACTTACAAATGGTATTTACGTATTGTAAAATGGTCGTTAGAGTTTCAAAGAAGATGCAGGGTTTCCTATGTCCGAGAAAACTGACGCGGAACCATATAACTATATAATCCAATATTAAATGTAGAAAACCTGAATAAAAACCATTAGAGATGTCAGCAATGTGACTTAATTGGACTATGTCACCATACATAGTCGAGGACCTTATAACATGGTAAGGACTCGTTCAAAGATCGACAAGTCAGACGAAGGAACAAAGACAATACCGGCACCATGTTTTATTACATAGGATCGAAATTAAGGCTTCACTTGTAACATTCTTCTATCTTAAGAACCTGTTCCATAGGGAGTTTATTTCTGAAGGGTGCACAATAAACCAGAATGTTCATCAGGATGTTATTAGATGCATGTTGAGGTGATAATCATAGGTACACTTACATTGGATCTAATCACAAGATTTGTTTAAAATATCTCCTTCCTCATGAATGAAATAACATTTGCAGATTATGCCTGCCCACCCTAAATATTCCCTGGATTTATCCCTAAAGACTTTTTTAATAAAATGACCAATTAAAAGGGAAAATATTTTTACCAGTTGAATGATTAGAAACAATCGGAGGTGTTTGGTTTAGGGCACCTGAAAAGAGACTTTTTATAAACGTATTTTAAAAGCATTTATATTTTGAAGCATTTTATTTTAACTCAAAGCAAAATTTAATGCAATATTTTATGTTTGATATTTTCTAAATAATAAGCAGGAGATTTGCAATTTTCGGTCATCCAATTCCGGAAAGCAAAAAGTTATTTAACGTTAAACGCGTTCGAAATTTGTTTAGGGAATACGTAAATATCGTTTGATTGTAATTGAATAATTCGTTTGGTCATATTTCTACACACAGATTTCTGGAAATAGGTATTTAAGGCACCTTGTGTAGTTGAGATTTTTAAAAATCAGTTTATGCTACAATTCTAGGCTTGTTGAAGAGTTATAGAAATCTAAAATATAAAATATCGGCAGATTCAAGATAAATTATTTTTAGCTCTTCTCTAGAATCTATGCAACTCAAGCTAATTGTCCCCAGTCAAAGTTGTGTGGCTGTAAAATCTAAAATCTGCAGGTTTCAGCGTGAAAATTTTAGCGGTTCTAGAATCTATGCTAATTGCTATGCAAAAAGATAATTATCCCCATCAGGTTTTGTGGCTGTGAGATCTGAAATCTGCAGGTTTCAGCCTAATTCCTGTAGCACTCTTAGCATCTATGCAACTCAAGCTAATTCCTCCATCAGGTTGTGTGGCTGTGAGATCTAAAATCTGCAGGTTTCAGCTTGAATATTGTAGCAGTTTTCGAATCTATGCAACTCAAACTAATTGTTCCCATCAGGTTTTGTGGCTGTAAGATCTAAAATATGCAGGTTTCAGTCTGAATATTGCAGCAGTCTTAGAATCTATGCAACTTAAGCTAATTGTGCCATCAGGTTGTGTGGCTATAATTTCTAAAATCTGCAGGTTTCAGCCTGAATATTGTAGTAGTTTTCGAATCTATGCAACTCAAACTAATTGTTCCCATTATGTTGTGGAGCTGTAAGATTTAAATCTTCAGGTTTCAGCCTAATTCTTGTAGCACTCCTTAAATCTATGCATCTCAAGCTAATTGTCCCAGTCAAAGTTGCTTGGTTGTAAGATCTAAAATCTGCAGCTACAGCCTGAAAATTGTAGCAAGTTTAGAATCTATGCAACTCAAGCTAATTGTGCCGATCAGTTTTTGCGATCTGCAGTAATAAGGCGGCGGCGACTCGTGTTTTTGTCCAGAGGGCGAGTCCATGTCATTATGATGTAATTATTCCATTACCAATCCCACAATTCCCTCGGGCTAAATTAGCTAAGATTTATTAATGCTATCCATTCTGTTTCCTCGCATCATCCATTTTTAATTCGCCATTTATGTTCGACTTAATTTTGGTCTATGTCACACTTCCCCCTCTATTTCTCACTGGGTGTGTTCCTTATGTATAGTGGTCTATTTATGTAAATATATTTATTGAATTAAACCTCCAGCTCTTATTGTGACAATAAAAAACATTCAACCACACAATATTGCCACGTGGAAAATTAAGGAAGACAAACTTCAGGATGAGACAGCAATTTATTCAAGGCAAGAACAAACTATGAAGGATAAACAAAAGATAAGGAATAAGGGAAGTTTATGGAGTAGTAAAATATAAACACTAAAAAAATGATACTCTGTTAATACTAGTGTAAAATAATAAATGTTTGTAAAATAATAATTACTTCGCTACAGTATTTTTCTGCTGGTTTAGAAAACATAAACATTCGAGGTAAGATATCTCTTCTTCAGACAATGGAAGTATCAAAACCTATCTACTAGGTCTCAGATTCTGCTGGAACTTTAAACCCCAGGTAGGAACTGAGCCCACATATCGTATTGTACGGATAATAACCACATGGTATTCTTTAAACTATAACGACAGTAGGTCTTAGGCTATATGTCGACGAACTCTACACGTATTTAAATATCTTCATGATTCAGAAAACATTGTAAGATTTTATATAAAAGGGCGTACCTGGATCTGTAAAGAAAAAAAACCATTTTTTTCTTAAAATATTTTGAGAGATTGCTCCCTCTTTATCAATTTATTGTACTATTGCATTATTGCATTATCTCGAAATATTTTAAGAAAAAAATTGTTTGTTTTTTTCTTTACAGATCCAGGTACGCCCTTTTATATAATCTTAATTAATGGATCGCCTTTTGACTCAAATTGTAAGATTTGTTTTCCATGAAAAAGGTGATGGTGAAAAAAGCATTTTTTTATTTTTCAAATAAAAAAACTTTCTACTGTTCTTACTACGGTGAAAATATTTAGAGGCTTTGCTTATCAGTGGTGAATCCTCCTAGCGGTTTTGACAAAAGTTACTACTTTTACGGGTTAACACACAAAAATGGAATAAACTAGGGCCTAAAGTAAATGTACCTTAATACACCGAAAAGCGTACACTCAAGAGTACAATACCAACAACTAAAAGGAATTAAATAAGAACTAGCTATTTGAAAAATAAAATAAAACAGTACTTATCTTTATTGTAGCGTTGGTAGGGATCGGACTCGGGTCACAGGGATGCGAAGAGAACAGCCAGACACGGAAAAATCACGTAGAAAAAACACTTTAAGTGTCTCCACACCAATTATCCACGCTCTCTCTGTACCCTCCGCATTCCCTAATCCCCTTTATATATAAACATGGCCATATTCGTCTAATGAGAAGGCGTGAGAGATTGGTTCACTAACAACCGAAAACAACATTATTCTCGCTAGAAAACTGATCAGAAAAAATGCAGATGTTTGTCAAAATAATTTAACAAAAGGTATCCTTCCAAAAAAAAAAAAACAACCAATCTCCCAAACATTCTTATTGTCCCGTAAGGAAAACCTCCCGCTGGTCGGGAAGGAAAAAGCTCACGGGAGCCATGTTATAAGATAAAAAAGGATTAATTAAAGAGAGGAGAAGAAATAAGCCTCCGGTGTCGTTCCGAAAAATTGTCTCCCATCTTGGACCTGGAACAACAGCAGGAGGAAAACTAACTCCTGCACAATCTACAGTGAATTACCTTGAGTAATACCTTAAAACCGCATATCTCTGTATAAACATGGAGGGGGCAATACGCTTTCATCTGGGATTTGCAGGGCGAGGATTTGGTCTCAGAAAATATGGGCTGAAATGTGCCCTGTCGAACGCCCCATCGACCACAGTAGGTTCGTCATGAGAATCTCCATTCTCCTGGTCGGGAACAGTCGTGGTCTCTAGCGGTGGTGGGGACATCTCTCGGCGGGGAGAGATACGACAGGCACTCCCACCTTCCTGAGCCAATGGAATCATCCTTCTCCGAGGATAGCACTCGCGTTTAGCAGCTGCGGCCTTTCTATGACGCATGCTCCTGAATGCCTTCATCCTGTCAATATGCACTACTTGTTCATCGTGCATATTGTTGCACCAGGCTGCGGTTTATCAGATTCTTCAGTCTTGATTCTCTCCTCAGACGCGTCTTGCGTCTTTCCAAAACGTGTCTCAACCATCCTACAAGGTTAAACCAGTCAATAATAAGACAACTATATTTTTAGGTAGCACCTAGAATCTCCCTTTATTTATCACATCAAAGTTTGAAGCAGGTGGGGTATTTAGTGTATCAAAGCACAAATGTTTTATAGTACATAATATTTTATAGTAATAATCTGTTTTATAAAAATAAATAAATATATAATTTAAATTTTAAATATATTAAAAATAATATTATAAATAATTTTTAAAATACGCGCATTAATCATGATGCAACAATATTGACTCCACGCACTCTGAAATTTACTTCAGACACTTTAGCCACCACACGGAAAGGTCCATAGAATTTTGCGGAGAATTTAGAGGATCCCTTGCCCTTAGGAACAGCCAACAAATCCCCCGTCTCAAAGGTTCTCACAGTCTGAGTTTTATACTTCTTGACTCGTTCATCATAGTTTTCAGCCAAGAATTCCCTTACAGATTCCCTGGCATCTTGCATTTCCTTCAGCCTTTCCGCCAAGGATGGTTTTCTGAATTCGCTCACATCTTTATCGCTAACCTCATGATTGACTGCGTCGTAACCAAAGAGCATGTAGTGGGGGCTCTCACCTAACGCTGAGTGCACGGCATTATTGTACGCATCAACCACCGCACCGAGGTTGTCTTCCCAATTCCTGCTATTGGCATAGTGACGCAGAATGGAACAAATGGTGCCATTAACTCTTTCAACAATCGAGTTGCAGGTAGGACGATAAGAAGTTGTGGATAACTTTTAATACTATATAACTTACATATCTCTCTGAACAGGTCTGACTCGAATGCAGCTCCACGGTCGGATAAAATTTCTTTGCACGTTCCATATCTGTTCACTATTTTATTGACAAACTCGAACGCAGCAGTCTCTGCAGTACAATCCCTGACGGGGATAACCTCAGCGTACCTGGTGAAAGCATCAATGTACACGAGCAGGTATCTATTCCTGTTGCTAGACAAGGTAAGAGGACCCACGAAGTCTACGCATAATCTTTCGAAAGGATAGTTAGCGGGTTGAATAGGCATATTAGGAGCCTTCTTAAGCCTACCATTGTTCTCGGCACACACTGGACATGTCTTCACGTACCTGCGTACATCAGACACATGGCCCCCTTCCAATAGTAATGGCTTAAGACCGCGTAAAGTGTTTTATCTACTGAGAGGTGCCCTCCTATGGGACTGTCATGGCACCTTTCAAGAATGGTATCGCGGAGAACTGGAGGTATTACGATTTGCTTCACCATCCTTCCCTTACGAGTGGGTCTACTGTCTGGACTGACCTTGACAAGATATCGGGTGGACTTGCTTATAAAATACGTGCCATCAGTCTCTTCTACCTCACTGTCAGTGCTCAGAACCCTCTTGTAGATGGTTTCCCATACAGGGCAGTTCAGCATGGACTTCTTATAGTTGGGAATGGCAGTTACCCCTTCATAGACATCGACCACTGCATCCTCAGTATTATAGGTGTCGCGGGACAGCCAGTCAGCCATCGCATTCTCCTTCCCTTTTACATGGAAAAATGTTAATTCCCTGTCCTGTAGCATCAGGGCCCATTTCATGAGCCTACGATTTTTATTCTCTAGTGACTTGAGGTATTGCAATGGTTTGTGATCACAGTATATTTCCACCTGCTGACCATAGATGTAGTAGTCAAACTGTTCAATTGCCATAATTATAGCCAAGCACTCCTTTTCTATGGTGCTGTAGTTTAACTCGGCACCTCTGAACTTATGGCTGCAGAAAGTAATAGGCTGCGGAGTGCCGTTCTTCAACTGTGATAACATACCGCCACATCCTATGTCGCTAGCATCAGTGAATATCATGAACTTTTCCCTGTAGTCAGGATGAATTAGGATGGGTGCAGAGCTAAGACAAGACTTTAGCTTGTCATACGCACGCTGCGCTGCCTCGTTCCACTCATACCTGGTGCCCTTCTTAGTCAACTCATATAAAGGGGCCGCTATTTCAGAGAAACCAGCAATGAATTTCCTATAGAAACCAACAGCTCCAAGAAAGCGTCTGACACCTGATACAGTTTTAGGAGGACTGATGTCTTTAATTTTTTCGATGTTGTTCTCCTTAGGATAAACCATCCTTGTCCACTCTGTGTCCCAAGAAGGTCACTTCACAACCGAAAACAACATTCTTCCCGCTAGAAAACTGATCAGAAAAAAATGCAATTGTTTGTCAAAATAATTTGACAGTTTCGCCCATTTAATCTTGCAAACAGCTTTTATAGCTCTAATACTGTATTGGACGATTCTGCTTATATATGCTACACTGAAGACTATAATATTTGATATGGTATTTAAACAAACTATGAACATAAGATTTTAGAACATTAGAATTACATATATGTGATGATGAGTTGCTGTCGACTCAGGTAATGAGATGATGAGAATTCCAGTAGCTTTTGTAGAGATCCTGTCGACTACTGAAATAATGTTGAAGTCCTGGTAGCTCTTGTTGTACTGTGTTGACCAAGAGGAACAGTTAGGATGTAGAGTTTTCCAGTACCTCTCTGCACCTTGGAAGACCTTTAAAAGTTCTCACAAAATACAGGCAGTCGTGGTCGAGGCAGAGTGGAAAAGCTTGGGGATATCCATACAAAAAACGAAGACACAGTTGCACTAAGAAAGTTCCGTTAACAGATAAAAGTTGAGCCAGGAGCGAAAGATGGAGATAGAAGAGTCCTTATTAGTCTACATGGTGAATGAGGAGGACCTTGGTGACAACCGACGTGAGCTTCGCTGAGGGTGAACTCAACTAAACTGAACTGAACTGTCTGAACTGTCAAGAGACTGTAAGGTGATGATTTATAGGTTAAAGACGGGGGGGGGGACCTTATGTGACAGGGGCGTTTGAGAAAGGGCGCCTTTACCTGTCCAGGTGTGAGAGGGGTCTCTGCATTCCACCACATGTGAACCGTGTGGGTGGTCTGGTCCCTTTTTAGACTTGTTGTTTTGGCAATACTATGCTCGATCTCTGCTTTAGCTCAACTTTTAAATCTATTACAGATTTTATTTATTTATCCACTTTGTACAAATTACATGATGTGGATGAACTTAAAAAAATAATTAAATATGAGTGATTGAATATTAGATAATAATTGAATATTAATTAATTTATTTTTCTATTGTTTTTTGACCAAGAAAAGGTAAATTCATTCTATCAAGAGATATGTAAATTTTGTTCGTTCAATTTTAATTTTAATTTTAGTTTTGCTTGGCTTGCATGTAAATATTCTTAAGGAAGAGAAATAAACTTTTTTTTCTTTTATAAGTGCAGACATCTTTTGTTTGATATAAATTTCTAGAAAATTATTTAAATAGCAAAATAACAATGGCGACGAGACTTTCGTTCGAACCTTATGTAATGAAAGAAGAACCTTTTGAAAATTATATTCAACGATTCAAACAGTACATTTTTGTGAATGAAATTGAAGGTAAGAAGATTGTTCCTTTTTTTATTATGTCTATTGGACCAAATACTTATGGTATTCTGAAAGAATTGATCTCACCTAGAGATGTTTGTGCATTAGAATTCGAAGAAATTGTTAGTGTTTTACTTACTCATTTTACACCTAAGCTAAATATCATTTTTGAAAGATATGAGTTCAGCCAATTGATTCAGGAACATGGCGAAAAAATAGAAGAATATGTCCTTAAATTAAAAAAACAAGCTAATAAATGTAATTTTGGCTTAAATATTGAAGAACACCTAAGGGATAAATTCATTGCAGGAGTTTCTAATCAAGTTATTTTGAAAAGATTACTGCAAGAGCCTGAGCTCACTTTTAATATGGCAGTAAATATTGCTACCACAATAGAATCGGTAGATTGTAATGTGTTGAAAATGAAGTCTTATGCTGAAACTAAAGAAATAAACAAATTACATTCTAAATGCAAGCATTGTGGAAAGATGAATCATCATTCGGACAGATGTTTTTTTAGAAATTCTTTCTGCTATTCTTGTAAACAATTGGGACATATATCGACTGTTTGTCATTCAAAATCTAAGAATGGATATTTTCAACCAAGAAAGAGAGGAGTGTCTAGTGAAGCGTCTGCCCACGGAGAATCATTTTCGGGAAAGAATGGTGAGTCCATCAATAATATAGAATATCTGACTAATAAATTTGAGAGTATTTTGTATGTCTTCGACATAAAATTCTTAGCAGAAATTGACACTGGTGCGGCTTTAACAACTATGTCAAAAGATCTATTTTTAAAATATTTTGAACATGTTAAATTATTTCCGTCTAAATGTTATTTAACCGATTATCAAGGAAAGGGCATTTCCTCTATTGGAGAATGTAAAGTAAAAGTAAGATATAAAAATAAAATAGGCCATTTAAACTTAATAGTAACAAATATTGAAAATAATAAATTTCTCATAGGAAAAGACTGGATAGTATATTTTGATATGGTACAGATTAATGTCCAACAAAATAATAATTTTGATACTAATTTTATTTTTAATAAATATTATAAACTTTTCGAAGACATAGTCTTGCCAATAAAAGATATTTCCGTACACATTAATGTAAAAAATAATTTTGCGCCAAAATTTTATAAATTTAGACCTGCTCCCTTTGCTATTAGGACTTTAATTGAAGAAGAACTATTATTTTTATTAAATAATGATATTATTGAAAATGTAGTGGATAGCCCAATAGCTTCACCGCTGGTATGCGTCCCTAAGAAAAACGGCAAAATTAGAATTTGTGCGGACTTTAAGAGAACCTTAAATCCATTTATCGAGGATGTTAAGTATCCGATACCGAACATCGATAATGTTTTACATTCATTTTTTGGTAAAAGTATATTTAGTAAAATTGATCTTTCAAGCGCATATCATCAGATACTTCTAGACGAGGAATCTCAAAAATTGACAGTTATTTCTACCCATAAAGGCCTTTTTAAATATAAAAGGCTGCCCTTCGGTATCAAGTCCGGAGTGACTATTTTCCAAAGAACTATGGACAATATTTTTTCCGGTCTTAAAAATGTAATAATATATTTAGACGATATTCTTATAGCATCGTCTGATGTAAATGAGCATATTTCAGATATTGAGACAGTCATGAATAAATTATCTGATTTTAATTTTTCAATTAATAAAGAAAAATCTTTGTTTTTTGTTGATGAAATCAATTATTTGGGACATAGAATAAATAAAAATGGAATCTATCCCCTTGAGGATAAATTGGACAGTATAAAAAAATGTCCTAAACCGAGTAACATTTCAGAATTGAAATCTTTCTTGGGCATGTTGTCATTCTACAGTAAATTCGTTAAAAATTTATCCATACATGCAAATCCTTTATTCTCTCTATTGAAAAAAGGTTATAATTGGAATTGGAAAAAAGAACATGATCAGGCTTTCGAAAAATGTAAAAATTTGATTAGTACAAAAACTTGTTTGACGCATTATTCGCAAGATTTACCTCTTTATGTTACTTGTGATGCATCAAATTATGGTATTGGAGGATATATTTCCCATATTGTAAACGGCATTGAGAAACCAATTACTTTTGTTTCAAGAACACTAAATGACACAGAAAAGAAATATTCCCAGATAGAAAAAGAAGGGTTATCAATATTCTTTACCTTAAACAGGCTAAAACAATTCCTTTACGGAAGAAAATTTATTATTAATACAGATCACAAACCATTACTAGCCATTTTTGGCGATAAAAATAATTTACCAGCCTTAGTGGCAAATAGATTACATAGATGGTCACTCTCAATATCAAATTTTAATTTTGAAATTAAATATACTAAGGGAACTGAAATACCTCTTGCGGATTTTCTTTCAAGATTTCCAAATCCTGAGAAAGGGGAGAAGGAAGAGGAAATGGGAGAAATATTATTAATAGAAAATTCGATATTAGATTACGTCTTGGTATCGTACAAAACCCAAGAAGATCCAACTCTTAGAAAACTATATAAATTAGTCAAGTACGATAAGTATGATGTTGACTCAGAGGTAGATATAAAACCTTATAATAGAATTAAAAACGAGATAACAATAGTAAGAAATTGCCTATTTTTCGGAAATAGAATGATCATCCCCGATTCCTTAAGAGAATATGTTTTGAAAATCATCCATGAAAATCATATTGGAGTAAATAAAATGAAAACTCTGGCCAGAAGTTCTGTCTATTGGCCGGGAATGGATGAGCAAATTGAGAAACTGTCTAAAAGCTGTAGCACTTGTATGGAAAACACATCAAAGCTGCCAAAACAGGAATTCACTGAGTGGACTCCACCAAACAAAGTTTGGAAGAGAATTCATCTCGACTATTTCTATTTTGCGGGAAAAACTTTTTTGATATTGGTGGATGCGCATTCTAATTGGATAGAATGTCAAATAGTTCCAAATACATCGGCGGGATTCTGCATAGACTTTTTGAGAGAATGTTTAGCGAGATATGGTATCCCGGAGGTGGCGGTAATGGATAATGGGCCCCCGTTTAGAAGTTATGAAATAAAGACATTTTTCGAAAGAAATGGCATACATGCGATGTTTAGCCCCGCTTACCATCCGGAGAGCAACGGACTAGCGGAAGTGTCTGTAAGAGAGATAAAAAAAGCTATGAAAAGAATTATTTCGGAGGAAAGAGAATTACCCCTTGAGTTTGCTTTGATTAAGGCTTTATATGCATATAGATTGAGTCCTTTGACTAGAACGGAAAAATCCCCTGCTGGAATATTTTTAAATCGCGAGATTAGAACGAAGATTTCCATGTTGAGCAAGAAATCAGTAAGAGTGGGGAGATTGAAAAATAAAAAACAGAACAATAGCTACAAAATAAATGATAGAGTAAGATACAGATGGATGGAAAGAGGAAAACCGAAATGGATGTTTGGGATTGTAAAGAGAATAGTGGGAAGCAACAGCTGTATGATAGAAACTGATGGAATAGAAAGGAAAGTACACACTAACTATATGAGGAGAAGTATGGAGAGAAAGGATGTTTCGTCATCAGAAGAAGGAATAAGCTACCCAAGGCCTCAGACGTCAAGTCCCCTGACTCCTGCTACAATAGTAGCAGAATCTACACCTTCCCGGAGATATCCACTACGAGAGAGGAGACCACCGGATAGATATGTACCTTAATGAGTATTGCTATCTTAAAAAAGGGGGAGTTGATGTGGATGAACTTAAAAAAATAATTAAATATGAGTGATTGAATATTAGATAATAATTGAATATTAATTAATTTATTTTTCTATTGTTTTTTGACCAAGAAAAGGTAAATTCATTCTATCAAGAGATATGTAAATTTTGTTCGTTTAATTTTAATTTTAGTTTTGCTTGGCTTGCATGTAAATATTCTTAAGGAAGAGAAATAAACTTTTTTTTCTTTTATAAGTGCAGACATCTTTTGTTTGATATAAATTTCTAGAAAATTATTTAAATAGCAAAATAACATTACATTACATTGGTGATGCAATGACACAGATTAATCATGCGCATAATTATTTATAGATGTGTTTCTATATACAACATGGCAATCTTGTTATAAGTTATCTACACAATATGAGGTTGTTGTTTTAAATTACCATATATACATATTTGCATATATCAAACAATGTTCTTCCGCAAACAATAAAGGACAAGGCCAGTTGGCATGTATATGATAAGAAACTACATCCAGGAGAGACCGGGGGGGTTAGCCATGTACTTAGACTGTGGTTTCTCATGATAGACTCATTCAGTTGAAATCATCAGTAATTTCTATTTGTTTTTGAATATGTAATTTTGTTTTCAATTTACATAGTATCATTCTAAAGAAAAACTGTCGTATTAAAGATGTCCTTTATACTTTTTTAAGCATTGTTATTCAAAGAACTGCATTTTTTGAAAAGGAATCTTTCTGGATATGACCTTTCTCAGAGGTTGAGAAAGGTAAAAATAGGAAAGTTCCCAATAGAAGAGAAAAAAGAAGTTGTTGAAGACAATACTGCATTTAAACATATTGGAAACACGCAAAGCCACAGTCTTAGAAATACTTGATTTGATCAAGGTAGAGAATGTCTATTGTGTCTGAATAGGATATGACCACCCACGTGCAATTGTTGACCTCTCCAGGCCGGCATCCAATCACAATAAAGTAAAAGAATCACGTGGGAGATCTAGGAGGTGCAGATTTCCATACGGGGTGACACCCAGAGAAATAGCTCACGTCGGGAAATGCCTGCCATTCAGGGGTCACCATAATTCTTGTCTCTTTGTCTATCTTCACTGCCTGCTCTTTCTTGGGTCTCTCTTTCCTTGTCTTTTCACCGGTCCTTCTTCTGAAATATATGTTTACCAAATGAAGCATTCCTTCCTTCAAAAATACATCGAAACAATGCATCTAGCATATCACGCCAGAACTGAACGTAATGGTGGGGATAAAGGATGAGCCAAAGCACCAGTTTTGGTAAATTCAGACAAAGGACAATCTGTGTGCCATGGTTTCGGGCTATGGTTTACATCAGTAAATGTTGTGTAGCACATTCTTTATCTCCACAAGGCAGGAAAACCCAATTGCATTATTTGGATGCATTTTTAAATGGGAAGGTGAATATTGCAGTATATCAGTTCCTTCCTCTCACAGCTTTGAACTGTCTGTTATAAAATAAAATTGTGGAACGATGGCAGTCATGTACCACAAGAGACACCTCTTCCTTTGAAAATGCTTTAAACAATGCAGATCTTCTCTGAGGAAATGGTACCGATAGATGAATGTGCTACAGCGCCATCTGTGGTAAACTCGAAAAACCTGCATACCATAGTTGCCTACTATTTTACATTGTACTTGGTCTAAAATGGGTCACTTCTACAGATTAAACACCTTTTTGGCTGATTCGGTAGGTTTCATGTTCTTCCCGTAGAATGTTATAAAATAGTAGCCGCCCCTGTATTGGTGAGGTTCATAGCACGAAACCATGGTATATAGGTTGTTGACTTTGGTTCTAGTTTGAATGCTAGACCAGGTGCTGTGACGCATCTGATCAGAGTCCGTGATCTTTTCCCTAAGAAGATCGATAAATTCATTGTTTTGATGCATTTTAAAGGGAGCTATGTCCCATTTGGTGAATAAATATATTAATATTATGTATTAGCGCGCCATCTGTTATAAGAAATCTGAACTATTCTTTCGTATGATTCTTTTTGAAATAAATCAATTTTCTACTGCCCTTACTGCAATGATAAAATATAGGGAGAACCTGGCTCATCAGTGGTTAACCTTCCCGGCGGTTTAGCCAGTTCAATCTAACATTGAATATATATATATGCAATATATTCATTTTTGTAAATTGTTTGTTAGTTAACGAAAGAGTGATAGTAAAGGTAAATCTTCCATAGCTACATGAAATTACCAGAATCGATGTCGCTTTCACTCAACTAGAAGATCTCTAAAATCGAAGACTTTAGAAAAATAATTTTACCCTAGGTAGGATGTCTAGGAGCCTGGCAGGGCTGATTTAATCGGACTCGGCCGAGTAATGCCTGAAAAAAAGGCGAACGCTGATTCGAGCGACCCGATGTCGGAGCTCTAGAATCAAAGCAACGCTAGAGTGAACAAAGCCTGAAACTAGAACCCTTTTAGACCATTAAAACTGTTGTTACAAATTCGCACACCCAAACTGCCTGTGTTTGCACAATTTCTCGATAGATAACAGTCCTCACGTTTATTGATCAACTCCGCCTTTGCCGGTCCCAAGCCCGGATGAAAAAGGAGGAGGGGGAGCAGTAGAAGCTCACTAAAAACCTGGGCTCAGCTGGCCCGGCTGATAGTACCCTGTAAGGGCTCGTGATCCAGGGATACAGGATGAGCAGCGTTTGTACTCCATGTTAGGAGCGGCTGCACATGGCGTCTGTTCCTCATGTCAGAGGCGGCCATTTCTTTTGGAGCTAAGTCGGCCTGCCACTGAGTAGTGCTCCCAGTCTTAATGACAAAGGTAGACGCATTTTGCTTCACCCAATCATGATGGTTGTCAAAGTCTCAAGCTTTAAAAGCTTGATACCTTAATATGATTGAGTGGAGATAAGAAAGAAGAAGAAGAAGACGTTTATTGACCGTAGATGATCCTTCGTGGTTTTGCTTTCTTTTTGATTTTTTCGACTAAAGTTATTTCTGGTTAGGATCTTAGAGCTTCCGCTGCGTGTTTTCTTAAATAATCGGCCCAGTTTCTTTACTATTAGATCTGGTCATTCTCAGAGACGCACATAAGCCCTTTTCAAATACATTTTGTCTTGATCCTCTAGGAATATCTGAAGAACAGAAAAGAAAGATGTTGAGAAATTAACAGATAATATATATTATATTTGATATATTTATATAATTTGCTATATTCTTATAGTTAAGATGAGGGTAATATGGAAGAAAATAGTCATAAAATTCGACATACAGAATATTTATACAATATTTTCATATAAAGAGAACGGAAAAAAAAGATGGGCAACGAAAAGAGGAATAATAAACTAATGCTAAGTATTTTTTTTCTATTTTTTTCCCTCTGATTAACTCAGACCAATATGTTTATGATCTTAAAACTTAAATAATTATGTTTTCCTGTATATAAATTGTTTTTGCTTTTACCTTTTTCCCATTTGAAGATTCAGTAGTAGGTGGTATATAAGAGAATTTTTTCCTCGGATTTAACCAGACCAATCTATGAGCTTGATTGTCTTAAATAAGTTTTCTTGCATATAAATTTCGTTATTACCATTAAATGTTATTAGCTTTTACATTATTTTTATTTTCATTTGCAGACTTTCCATGTATAAGACTAATAAATAGTAAAAAGGCATATATTGGATTGAATAAAAGATTTATTTATCTTTCTAAAATATATTTCGGCTGGCTGAACGCCAACCTTTATCGAGGCATTACATTTTTGTATACACAGACAAAAAAAATATGTAATGCCTCGATAAAGGTTGGCGTTCAGCCAGCCGAAATATTTTTTAAAAAGGCATATAAATCTTTTATTCAATCCAATATATGCCTTTTTACTATCTAATGATTTAAATATGGATTGCTCTATTTTCAGAACGTATAAGACTATATGCCTTAATAAAGGATTTTGTATGAGTGTTTGCTAAATGTTATTGTCTTCTCGTTCCTTCTCTGGAGAGATCAAATAATCTCTTTACATCAGAGATACTTGAGATAGAGCTTGCTAGTATCTCAATAGATACATTCAGATATTCATGGTAAACGGATTGCGGATTTCGACAATTTAGAAATAGGAGATCAT
Source organism: Cordylochernes scorpioides (assembly GCA_030710605.1). Lineage (NCBI taxonomy): Eukaryota > Metazoa > Arthropoda > Arachnida > Pseudoscorpiones > Chernetidae > Cordylochernes > Cordylochernes scorpioides. Next base: position 65,429,737 of record CP092868.1, read on the forward strand.
ATATCGCCGCAACTCTTTTTATTAACGCGATTAAAGGAAGCTTTAGGGCAAGCCCTTCTTCAGCTAACTATAGTGTACCTACTGGGTACCTACTGGGTACACTATAGTTAGCTGAAGAAGGGCTTGCCCGAAAGCTTCCTTTAATCGAGTTAATAAAAAGAGTTGCGGCGATATATGATCTCCTATTTCTAAACATTCAGATATGTCAGGTATAACAATAGCTATATTAACGAATAGATTCAAGAAGGATAAGTTTCTTTATTTGAAAAATCAATTCGAGCTTTCGGGCGCAAGCTGCCCTTCTACAGGAATAATAGATACAATTTTAAGTAGTCATGTATGTACAGATATAAATATATATTTTAAAATGGTTTCTCGCTTTGTTCTTGTAGAGCGTGAGTGGATCTCATACCCACGTGATTTAGTTTAACTCAAAGAAAAGCCTAGATAAAGAGAGGCGTGTTGCCCCTAGAAATACCAGCTGATTAATAATCTATATCCAGTATATGCCCAATATTTATTTATACATATATATAAGCTATTTTTTGCATATCTAGGATTATCTATGAAGTTTTATATTTTATTATTTAAGAAAAATTATTGCTACGTAAATTAGTCAATTGGTTATTATTATTATATGCTAATTGTTAAGTGGTGTGATGAAGAGAAATCGGATAATTCTATTTTAGTTTTTGGACCAGCCTATCATATGTCTCCGGGATATCTATGTGTCTATTTATACTATTATATTTTGATGAAATCAGTGCTTCCAGTATTAATCTTTTGTATTTACTATGTATGTTTGTATAATGAATATTAGGGTTTGCTAGGTTGAAATCGTGATCTGTGTTACTAATATGTTGTACTATTAGAGATTTGGGGTCTTTGTTTTTAATATTTCTTCTATGTTCGTCTATTCTGTCCTTTATATGTCTGCCTGTTTCACCTACATATACATTATTACATTGGTTGCATGGTATGGAATATACGGCTTTGCTATTGTATAGTTTTGTTATAGGAATACTGTTTCTTGTAATAGGGTTTCTTATTATGGTTGCTATACTCGGGTTGCTTTCATAATATGTTCTTATACCGTGTTTGCTTAAAATTCTGGCTATATTGGTACTACTATGGGAATAGGGAAATATACATATTGATTTATAAACATGATTATTTCTTATAAGAGAGGGATTATAGAAATGTCTTAATATAAAGTTTTTCGGATAACCACTAGAAGTGAGTTTATTGATTAAAAATTGGGTTTCTGTATCTTTTGAGAGTTGGGTGGAACAATGTGTATATATTCGTTTTGAGAGGGTTTTTACAGTGTTAATCTTGTGACTGAGGGGGCAATAAGAGGAAAAGTGTATATAATCTGGATACAATAGCAAAGCCGTATATTCCATACCATGCAACCAATGTAATAATGTATATGTAGGTGAAACAGGCAGACATATAAAGGACAGAATAGACGAACATAGAAGAAATATTAAAAACAAAGACCCCAAATCTCTAATAGTACAACATATTAGTAACACAGATCACGATTTCAACCTAGCAAACCCTAATATTCATTATACAAACATACATAGTAAATACAAAAGATTAATACTGGAAGCACTGATTTCATCAAAATATAATAGTATAAATAGACACATAGATATCCCGGAGACATATGATAGGCTGGTCCAAAAACTAAAATAGAATTATCCGATTTCTCTTCATCACACCACTTAACAATTAGCATATAATAATAATAACCAATTGACTAATTTACGTAGCAATAATTTTTCTTAAATAATAAAATATAAAACTTCATAGATAATCCTAGATATGCAAAAAATAGCTTATATATATGTATAAATAAATATTGGGCATATACTGGATATAGATTATTAATCAGCTGGTATTTCTAGGGGCAACACGCCTCTCTTTATCTAGGCTTTTCTTTGAGTTAAACTAAATCACGTGGGTATGAGATCCACTCACGCTCTACAAGAACAAAGCGAGAAACCATTTTAAAATATATATTTATATCTGTACATACATGACTACTTAAAATTGTATCTATTATTCCTGTAGAAGGGCAGCTTGCGCCCGAAAGCTCGAATTGATTTTTCAAATAAAGAAACTTATCCTTCTTGAATCTATTCGTTAATATAATTATTGAAAGGATTATTCGTCTTATAACAATAGCTAGTTTTTTTTTTTTTTTTTTGTGTAAGAAAGCTTTCTTCACTAACATATTGAATTATTAAATCTCCTGGATATTAATAAAGAAAATTCTACAGATTTCTGGAGATGGGTCTCTTTATCTTTTGTTATAATGTGTCAAAGATACTGGAGGCGACAACCACTCATTGCCTGGCTGAAAAGAATTTATTTTTACAGCAAGGAGTATTTACATATTGGAAAATTGCTATGGATTTGCATAGCGTTAAAAGATAAAACAAAATTTACATATGAATGAAAATAGTTAATCATATCAAACGGTCAAAATACATAGTATATGATAATTTACCATATATCACAACATCTTCATTAAACGTAATCTCGAGCTTTCGGGCTTCTCTGCCCTTCCACAAAAATACATAGAACGGCGTTTATATGTTTCTACTAGCCGAATTACCCGGGCAACGCCCGTGTTTTACCCGATTGAATGTTTTGATTCAAATACTATTTGTTACAATTATAAATTGGCGCCTTAAATAAATGCATATGTTAGTTAATAATTATAGCCTATGTGCTTTATCTGTCTATGTACTGTTGGCTTCCGTAGGCGTCTCTTACAGGGAAAAAGAAAGAGAGGATTCCATTTGTTTATTAACTAATATATGCATTTATTTAAGGAGCGACCCGCTCCAACACAATAACTACATAAACGAAAAGGCGAGTGGGGGGGGGGGGGGGGGCAAAGGTGGCGTGACCGTAGCCAACCAATAGGAGGGCGCCATTCCAAAAAAAAAAAAAAGCAAACGGTGACAGAGATGAAAACTGATGACTGATTGTTGATTAGGAGATGAGGAATGACGCTCGTAACTGTATGTTTCTATGTACTCCTGTACAAGGGCAGAGAAGCATGAAAGCTCGAGATTACGTTTAAAAAAGAAACTCAACTCCAGAAATCTGTAGCATTTGTTTGATTAACATATTGACAGTCAAAGAAATCATCTGTTTTGAATATTTTAATTACACAGATATACCATAACGGATTATCCTATCTGAAATATTTTACATGACTTTTCACGGGTAAAATTACGAAATTTATTCCTAGACAATTAAAATAATTTTATTGACATCTTGTCAATACATGCAAAGTGCACAGTCTGCACTATTTTAAAAAAAAAAAAGATAATTCCTAGAGATTTATTTCTAGAGACAATATCAAAATAGATTAATTCAATCCACAAACGAATACATAATGAAACAAGCTTTTAATTTCTATGATTGTTCTGAAAAATAGAAAACGTTAACTTCAAAAAAACTTGTAATCAAAACATAGCTAAACAAAATAAAATTTCGATCAAGACAGATACTGTATCAACAGAATTAAATATTGATTTCAAAAAGAAGAAATAAATTATGATAGAAAATATCACTTTATCACATAAAGACACCGAACCATTAGACATTGTAAATATGTAAATAAATATTAAGACTGATAGTCTTTTTATTCGTTATATAGAATAAGAAACAGTTCTTCTATGTAAATACAAGTATGTAAATATGTATGTAAATTTGATTTTTTTTTAAATGTTTCTTTTGACCAATATTTCGATCGATAGAACATAAGTCTTTGCCAAGATGTTATGATATAATCATGTATTTGCACCATTGTGTTATAAAATACGATACATGCCTAGACTTTACAAATATTTAATTTAACAGCCTTACCTGCCTATTACCGTAACAAGTCACAGATTTACAAGCTTCTTTGACTGATGAGGACTTTGTCTGCTTATACTACACCAGTTCTACAGTTGAGCCTGAGAACAGAATACCGGTAGAAAATGAAAAAGAAGATGGCTAAAAGGTACGTGTTGTTGTATGGCTCTCCACTAAGACTACTATAGCTGATTGCTTGTTGTTCACTTGTTGGTGCTTCCTATTCAATTTATACTAGCGAGTACTGTAATTTAGAGAGTTCACAATTTCAAAAGTATCAGTAAAACACACAATTTTAATCTCAGTCTAATTACTATTTTAAAATAATTAAAAACATCTACAAAAACACTTTATAGTAAAAAAGAAATCGCCGTCAGAATATACATACGTAATTTACATCTTTTTTGTTGTTGTTTAAAACAAAATGTATACCTACCAAATATATATTGTGAACTTTAAACGGTCTCTTTTACTACCGAGTCTATGAAAGCGTTGAACATTTTCTTACTTTTCTTTAAGAGAGAGAATATGTTTATCATTTATTTAATAAGATAAAATTCTTGAATGTAAACAACAAAACTCCACGCCACATAAAAAAATAAAATTCTATAGTTAGTTCTATTTCTTTGACATACATTTCTATTGATTCATCTTTGGCGACATGTCTCTTGACCTCTTTGTTGATGACCTTCCGTCTGTTTTCTTCTACTGTCAGGTCAGGCATGGGTTGGGGAAAGACTTGGTCAATGGCAGAGGGAAAGAAGATTGGACATATTTGAAATGTAGATCTGGAAGAGAATGATAATAATAACAAATGAAAACATTAATACACGAATGTTTCTTTTCAAAAATAAATCAAATTTCTACTGTCCTTACTGCAATGGAAAATATTGGGAGGGCGCAGTAAGGACAGTAGAAGTTTGATTTATTTGTGAAAAGAAACATTCGTGTCTTAATGTCTTCATTTGTTTTATATAAATGGCGCGTTATTGCTTTGTGTTAATGAGAATAATATTGGGAGTACAAATAGGTTTTGAGGGATTTGCAAAATAAACCACAACCAATATTATATAAATAGCATCGAACCTTGTAAGGTTTCATGTTAAGGCTTCATCATTTCCCCAAAAAATCAGAAGGAGTCTTTTCACTCAAGTGTAAGGAATATTTTTTTTTGTTGGTGCTCTAACCATGTCAACCTTTGTGCCAACAAAACACAATTTGCGGGAAGCGCTGCTTTTTTGTTTTAATTTGAAGAAAAGTGCAACTGATGGACATCGATTGCTGAGTGAGACATATAGGGAACATGCTCTTTCAATAAAATCATGTGAGTACTGGTTTCGGTGTTTCAAAAGTTGCGATTTCGACACCAGAGACAAAGAATGCGGAGGGAGGCCAATAAATTTCGAAGACGCTGAGTTGGAGGCTTTATTGGACGGAGATTCAAGCCAAACTCAAGAGGAGCTCGCTGAAACCTTGGGAGTGACTCAATAAGCGATTTCGAACCGTCTCAAAGTCATGGGTATGGTGCAAAAACAAGGAAATTGGGTTCCATATGAACTCAAGCCAGTAAACATCGAGCGCCGTATTTGCACGTGCGAACTACTGCTCAAAAGACAAAATCGGAAGGGTTTTTGCATCGAATCGTGACGGGGGACGAAAAGTGGATTCACTACGACAACCCAAAGCGCAGAAAATCGTGGAGTAAGCGCCCGGTCATGCATCAACTTCAACGACCAAACCGAATATTCATGGCAAGAAGCTAATGCTGTGCATCTGGTGGGATCAGCTCGGAGTGATCTACTATGAACTACTTCATCCTAACGAAACCATCACTGGAGAACGTTACCAACAACAATTGATGCAATTAAGCCGAGCATTGAAGATCAAACGCCCACTATATGCCAAAAGACATGACAAGGTGATCTATCAGCACGACAACGCTCGGCCACATGTTGCAAAAGTTGTCAAGGAGACTTTGGAGGCGCTTCAATGGGATGTCCTACCCCACCCACCGTATTCACCAGATATTGCTCCTTCAGACTACCACATGTTCCGTTCGATGAGACATGGCCTGGCCGAGCAGCACTTTACTTCTTACGAGGAGGCGAAAAATTGGGTCGATGTTTGGATCGCCTCAAAAGACGAGGAATTTTTCCGACACGGAATCCGTATGCTGCCTGAAAGATGGGAAAAAGTCGTAGCTAAAGATGGACAATACTTTGAATAAAATATATTGTAATGATTTCTCTGAATAAAGCTTCTAATTTATAAAAAATATCCCTCAAAACTTATTTGTACGCCTAATATAAGTTGAAAAGAATGAAGAAGTCTTAAGAAGATTGGTACGAGTAGGTAAGATACCCGTTGAAAGACATCAGGAAAAGACCAAAGAATTAGATGAAAAACATGTATTAAGATTAAATGAAGTAATCCTTAAGATTTTATACCCCGACTATAGATAATCCTCTACCCATCCATGTATAAAACTATATAGTTGCCTGGTAATTATGTTTAATAGATTGTTGTCCTTTTCCACTTGTACTAATCTAAATTTCTGTCAAGACTACTGATTATTGTTCTTTAAGAAAAGGAACTGCTCGTTCTCGTTTGCTTGTATATAAGTTTATGCCCCCAAGCCCTTTCTTTCTTCTTTCCCCCTATTTTATACATTGTGAATAACATTGCTGATTATTGTTACTTACTGTGTGTTATTCCTGTTTATATCCTCTACTACTCGGATAATCTGTATAAGACCAAAAGGTCTTAATAAAGCTTTTTGTTGTTGTTGTATTAAGATTAAATGGAAATTGATGATGAAAGTGTTCTTGATGAATATAGTAAAGAGATAGGTAGGATGAAGAAGAATTGGACTGATGGACTGGATGGGACGCTATAAAGAAATAAAGAGAAGAACTCAAGAGAGATAGAGAAGTATGGCGCATCAGGATCTGTTCGCTAGACCAGATAAGCTGAAAAAGAATAGGATAGTCCAAAAGTCCTGTCCCTCCTCCAGAAGTTGTGTGGTCTATGTATGTTTGTTGTCTTGTCTATTCAATCTTGTAAAAGTCCTCAATCTCTCAAGACATAGCCCACCTTCCACTTTGGATCATTTTTATTACCCAACTTTCTACACTCACTGTCTTAAGAAGATTTATTTATTGCCTAATAATATTTTATATCCTTTGCCAGTACCACATAATGAAAGCTTCTAGCGTAATCTTATACAAAAAAGTTTATCGCTAATTCTTCATCCACCAGAAAGCAACTATTACGCCCTACGAAGCCTAATTGAATATATAGATTTTAATTTACTTTAATTCACAAGTCACTCTTTTAAAAGCTTTTTTTATATTCACAAATAATATTTTTCAATTTTAAAATAAAATGTTTAAACATTGTTTATGAGAACTTGTTTGTTCACAAATCATCCTCTTATGATTTTATTTATGGTAATCTTTTTTCTTGTAAATAGAACACAACTATATATGATTACACAAGATAGTCTCTATGTGTCCCAAAGGTTTTATTTGCTTCTACTCCTCATAATTGTATCTTATTGATCCTATATAGAAGGTTATGTTTCTCTTTTCATCTTCATCTGGGCATATAAGGACATCAAGTTACTGGAACTTAAGCTTACAACAATCATAATTGAGCGAAGTGAAATGCATCTGCTTGTGAGATCGTTATGATTGAGAATAATCCTCAATAGAAGGTCGACTTGGCTCCAATTTTAAATATTCACTTCAGATAAGAGGAACAGACGCCATGTGCAGCCGCTCCTAACAGTTTACAAACGCTGATCATCCTGTATCCCTGGATCAGAAACCCTTACGGGGCCCTATTAGCCGAGCCATCTGAGCCCAAGTTTCTTTAGATAGCTTGTTACTGATTCTCTTCTCCTTTTCTATTCAAACATGAGACCGATATTGGTGAATTTAAGTGGTTTATTCTACTTCTTATGACAGTCCGCTGATTGTTTTATGGAAAACCCCATCTTCCAATCTTTTTTTAAGGTTCCTAAAACTTGTCTTACGGAAATTGTTAGGATTTTGGTAGAACCTTACTACGCTGACCAAACATGTTAGAATTTTTTTTTTCAATTAAGCAACTTTCTTTAGCTATCCATCCAATCATAATAAACATTCTTCTTGACCATTTCATGTCCCAGGCCTATTTGTCAACTTTCTAATTCGCCGGTCTCTCTTTCGTGCCTATGGAAATAATGCCCAAATGGGAATGTCTTAATCTCGTGCTAGGAGCTACTAAGGGCCTTCTCTCTCAGGAAATAGTCATCATAGCCCTATGTGCTTATTAGAATATTATCTCCTGTGACCATTGCAATCGATCAGCGTGCGTGCGGCATTCGAAATGTCACCATCTATTGGACAGCTGGCCGCACGCACCTTGATTCTTCTTTTTCTCTCTCTGTCGTATTGACCACGCCTACCTTTATCTCAATTATTGAAAAAGAGGAGGAGCCTATCATGCAAAGTTCTTCTATTGACACGCCTATGACACGCCTCTATTTGGATATTAACCAATCCTAAGGCTTTATAGCTTCATTCTGCTATACAATAGGATATCGTTAATGGTAAGTGACATCAAATTAGTAGAGATTAGCTCTAATATATGTAAATTTGTTGAGATTCTTTTTATCCCCCTCTCGAAGAATCTTTCTATTGTCTTCTGCTATAAATTGAGAGAATGAAACAATGCCTCCCCCCCCCCTCCACCACTTCTATTCCACAGATCTATCTAAAAGAACCAATCATTTCTATAGGCAGTTTTTTGACGAAATGCATTATTCATTTAAAGACCTTTTCGTAAATTAGAGGTTTCCGAAATTAACGTTTTAGAAAGGTTTTTCCCGCTTTTTATTTTGCGCGGGATTTTGAAAAAAAAAATCGTTTGGTTGGAAATTAGTTTTAAATTGCCTTTAATGTTTTTTTTTTATTATTTGGAAAATGTAGGGCTATAGAAGTTTTAAGATTTTTAGAGAAATGTATTTTTATTATTTCTTCTATGAGAGCAATCAATAAAAATTATCTATTGTTTCGTTCGTGACAACAATGACTATTTTCTTGAAATTTGAATAATGAACTTTTTTTTACTTTCTATTTCAGATTTAAGTTTAAAGCACATTTAGAATCAAGATTCCTCCATCGCCCCGAATCCCAAATATAATTCTGATAGGAAAAGAAATCGGAAATAAGATCTTTCATATTTAAAATCAGAATTTGTAAAGTCAAAAATTGAATTTTATTTCTTAAATTGGCCGTATTTAATATCAAAAGTATGAAATGTGACCTTCAATTTGAATATAACGTAAATATTATAATACCAAGGCTATATCAAAAGTTTGTTCCTATAAATAAGATTTTATTATACATCAAATAATATGAAAAAATAATACAAAAATGAAATTGTACTAATTATAATTTGCTTATAATTAATATTAATGTTAATTATAATTGTACCAAATTAATAATCATTAAATAATATATATAAAAATAAACAAAAAATATTTATTCATTGAAGTAGAGACCGTTATTTTCAATAACAACCAGGTTTGCCAGGTTTTCAATTTGCGGACGATACCATTATCGGGGTTTAGAGTCGAAGAAATCACGACAGGCAATTTATGCGTCTTGGAATGTTTCAAAGTGTCTTCCCCTTAGAAATGTAGCCATGGATCGAAATAATGCATAATCATATGGTGCAACGTCCGGGCTATAAGCAGGGTGAGGTACAACCTCAATACCCTCCAAATCATATTATTTTCGTTGTTAACCTAGCTCAATGAGCTGGAGCGTTGTCATGTTGCAGGAGTACTCTCTTTCGGTTGATCAAAGCAAATTATCGAGTCTTCAAAACTTCATGTATTCGGCTGAGTTATTCTGAGTAGATATTGGCATTAACTGCACGACCATCAGGAACAAGTTCGTAGTGTACAATACCATCGATGTTCCACTATACAGACAACATTACTTTATGGCCAAAGCGATTCTGTTTAACTACAGGTTTAGCCTCTTGATCTCAGGGTACCCATTGTCTTTTTGTGTTGGGGTTACGAAGATAGATCCACTTTTCATCCCCAGTTACAATCCGCTTCCAAAACCAAAGATCTTGCGGATTTTCTAACAATCGTTTACAGATATCGACTCACCTCTAGGACTGGGCTATAGTCAGGTCGTGGGGATCTTGTCTTGAGCGTTTGATAACAAAGTGAAGCTTGTACAGAGTTCGGTTGTCATATCTTTGGATGGTCCAAGTCTGGCTGAAATTTCACACGTTGATTGTTGTCGGTTGTCCATCACCAGAAATCGTAGGATCTCAATATCCGTCACATGTGGTCATTCGAGGTTTGTCCACAATGCTGATATCTCCTTCTCTAAATCTCTTGAACCATTTTGAATCTGTTCTTCTATTGACTATTCCTTTCCCTTCTACTTTTCATATTTATTTTGCCGCCATATTTGCATTTTTCCCAAAAGAAGCGCAATAGTACTCGGATCGTTATTCTTTAATCACATATTCTTTAGCTCTCTACTATAATACTGACATGTTATTGTAAACCCTATTACGTTATTTCAATCACGTGGACACGCTCATCGACCGTGTGGGACAGAACCATCATTTTTATTTAAGTTTTATTTATATTGGTATATTTTGAAAGTGTTTACGAACTTTTGGGACAAGCTTGGTAATATTGGTAACCTTGGTGAAATTATAACAGAATTCTTATAGAAGAATGATTTAACCTCTGATGTTTTTCTATATCAAGGGTGGCCAATCAGCAAGGTGGGCCAAGTTTCCGAATTACAAGGTTGTCCCAAAAGTAAACATTTACAAAATATAAATAATAATCATATGTTTACGAACTTTTTTGGAACAACCTATATATATATATATATACATGTATGTATATATGTTATGAATATTTTGTTTTGTTGTTGAAAAAGATAGAGAACTGAAGGTGCAGTCGTGAAAAAGGAAATATAACCATTCACCCATCAAGTAGTTTTTATTTTGAATTACTTGAAGCAAATTACACATAAAAATATTTTTCACAGTAATATATAATTTATAAAATGAATCCCCCTATATTCGTGAATTGAAAAATAGGTAGGTTAACTATACATATTTACAACAATATTCAAAAAAAGTATTATCTTCTAAATCTATGGTCAAAAATAAAAGAATAGTCAATGGTGAAAATAAAATACATGTTTTTAAAAAATAAAATATTTGAATTTTATATTATATAATATACACTGTATAACAAAAAAATCGACGCACCAAGAAGGAGTTGTCAGATTAGGACAAAAATTGGTGTATGTAAAGAGCATGTATAGGGGAAAAAAGATTAAAATTTCAGAACAATTAATTGTTTTATTTCAGAGTTTGATCGTCACAAATTGAGAATGTCAATATGTCGTTGGACCCCCACTGGCCTGGATGCAGGCTGCCACCCGGCGTGTCATGGACTGATAAAGATTCCGGATGGTGTGCTGCGGGATTTCTTGCCAAATTGTCTCCAACTGTCGGGCTAAATAGTCAACATTCCGGGATGGTTGCAATCGCCTTCCCATCACATCCCAGATGTGCTCTATGGGCGAGAGATCAGGCGACCTTGCTGGCCACGGAAGAGTTCGGCAAGATTGAAGACAATCCATAGTAACACGTGCCGTGTGTGGCCGGGCATTATCTTGTTGAAAAGTAAGCCCGGGGTGATGTGAGAGGAACGGCAACAAAACAGGCCGTAGAATGTCATCTACGTACCGTTGTGCTGTCAGGGTGCCAGGAATGACTACCAATGGGGTCCTGCTATCAAATGAAATGGCACCCCAGACCATAACGCCCTGTTGTGGACCTGTGTGGTGTTCGACAGTAAGGCCAGGATCCACACGCTGCCCAGGACGTCTCCAGACACGTTTGCGACGGTCGTCAGGACACAGTGAGAAACGGGACTCGTGACTAAAGACTATATGTCCCCAGAGTCAGCGCAGTTCCAAGTTCATCACTCCCGACACCACTGTAGTCGGACTTGTCGGTGCACGGGTGTGAGGGGTAGGCATCGCAACGGTCGGCGAGCTCTTAGATTCCGCTCTCTCAGTTGCCTGTTGATGGTCATTTTGGACACTTGTGTGCCGGTCACACGTTGAATGGTAGATAACGTGGATTCCGGTGCTGCGACAGCCATTCTGACAATTGCTCTGTCCTCCCGTTCTGTTGCTGCCCTTGGTCGACCGCTGCCGTCCTGACGTTGCATACTTCCGTTGTTGACCCACTTTTGCCAACATCGCCTAATAGCCGCATCACTTCGACACAGATGTCGCGCGATTAGTCGATTAGACCAACCAGCCTCTTTCAATCCAATGGCACGACCAGTTTCAAACTCTGACATATGTTCGTAATGAGCACGAATCTTTCGGCGAGGCATTGATACAGTAGAAATAGGCGTACTGCTAAAATATTAAACGGAAATTTTGATAATCAGCTCGTGCCGCGCCGAATATTGAGTCTAGAATGCTCGTGCTGGATGCGCAGTTCAGATGTGCTGGAGCTCTTGCTTTGCATAAATCGGCCACCAAATTTCAATCATTTGCATGTTTGGTCGAAACCTCTTTGTATACGTATTTTCATATAAATCGGACAACTGCTTCTTGGTGCGTCGATTTTTTTTGTTATAGAGTATATATATTTAAATAATTGGAATTTATATTGGGCTTCCGCTTTGGGAACAAACTTTTGATACAGCCTGGTATATATAATTATTATATTTAACACCAAACGCATGTGTGTTAGTTAGCATCACAAGATATATTCGCGTCAATGTGGCTTCAAGTTTAGCAAATGTGATGTCATTTTAAATTGAAAACTACATTCACACAGCTTGTTACATTTTTATAGAGAATATAATGATTTAAATGTATATATGTATATATGAAAAAAATAGTACAAATGGGATATTGTACTGGGATAAGGCGCATTAATTAAGAAAAAAAAGGCATCTCCTTATCGTGCAACAATTATGTTATAATTATAAAAATGAACGAATAGTTGATATTTATTCCGATAGATGGCGCCAGCCATCAGCAACTTTCAGTTGCACGATAAAAAAATAATAATAAGATGCCTTTTTTATTTCCTACTAGCGGACGTACCCGGCTTCGCCCGGGTTTTCCCCGAGTGAAGGTTTGTCTAACGAATCTCTCGATAAAGTGAACATTTTTTCCCGGTCCCTTGAAAAATACTCGATAAGTTGAATAAAATCAATATTAATTGGTTCCCTCGGTAATTGGAAGTTAAAGGAATAGTATCTTGCCTTGGAATTGTATCATTATTCTTGTCTCAAATAAATTGCCGTGTCATCCTGAATTTTGTCTTTCCTAATTTTCTACATTACAAAATCATCGTATCATCATCATAATATTTAGAGCAGATTGTTGAATTATAACAGATAAATTAGAATATTTATCTTGATTATTTTAAAGCGAAAAGTTTTTTCAAAAATTTTATTCGCTAGAAACCTTCCCAGTACTATACTAAATAACTTCCCAAAGTTTCATGGCGTTCCAATGAGTGGTTTGGTCAGGCATAAAGGACAAACAGACACACACACATACAATAATTTTTATATATATAGATATATATATTATTATTATTAACCCAAGAAAGAGTGAGTACACACATACAGGCCATGATAATCATGGTGGGTAGAAGTTAGCGACTGCTTTTACTGTAAGTACACCATATGCCTACACATGTGAAAAACATTTCGATTTTTGCACTTGCAAGTATACCAGAGCCGCGTTTGGTTACTTGCATTCACTGGTGGGGTTGGACTTTTGCAAGAATCGGGGACCATTGCAGCATTTTTTTTATTTTTTATTTTTTCAATTAGAAAAAAGTGTACAATGTGCGGGATTTGAACCCAGTTCGTAGCGGTTGAAAACAAACAGTTTAGACCACACGTCTACTAAATCCCATTTTAAAAAATAATGTTTTCTTGAACGTGGTTGCACATGTATTATAAATGTTCTTAAAATACTTAATCAATAGCTTTGGAACAATAAACAAAACTGCCTCCGAGGACAAGTTTCCTTCTTTATTTATATATTATATTAAGTTTTCGGGTATTATAAATCTTTCTATAGGAGTATATGACAAAAATAAATACACCTATCCCCCGATTTACACGGTAGATACGTTCCTGAGAAAAAGTGTAAATCGGGGGATAGGTGTACACAGAAATAAAAATAAAATGTATTGACAGGTTAAAATATGTAGTCAGCACATAGGCTCGGGATTCCTCGTGAGATGTGTACACAGCGCATGTGTTCAATCACAGTAGCATTTAGTATAGTGCGATAAAAACAACAACAAAAAAAAAAAAAACTTATTTGGAAAACCGTGTAAAAGCGAAAACGTGTAAAACAAGTACCGTGTAAATCGGGGGATAGGTGTATATTCATTAGAATTAGATATTATATTATGATGCATTAGCGCGCCATCTGTTATGAAAATTCGAAACTATTATAGACGTGTATGATTCTTTTAAAAATGAAACAATTTATACTGTCCTTACTGCGATTAATTTTTTCATTACAGTAAGGGCAGTAGAAATTGTTTCATTTTTAAAAGAATCATACGCGTCTATAATAGTTTCGAATTTTCATAATTATATATTATTTACATGAGACATAATTTATACATATAGATATTATAAATGATCTTCAGTGATTCAATAAGGTAATAAAATACCGGATGAATCGGGGTTAAGACCAAGAATTCTATCTTTCCACTGGCGTCTTACAGTTATAAAAACGATAGAATATTGCATTATATAATTTTAGGTTTGAGTTCATAATTTCCATTTTTCAAAACTCACCATCCTATAATTCAAGCTTGTCTGTCAATTTAACAAGAAGCATAAAATCATTGAAACTGAAACATTAAAAAAGTGAATTTATCATTATTATTAGTGATAATTATTTTTGAGGAAAAAAAAGTCTGCATCAGCTATTTGGAAGATAATAAATATTAGGTGGGCCTGGCACATCAGTGGTGAAACTTCCCTGCGGTTTCGCCAGTTTATCTATTACACGCCGCCACAATTATTATATAGTACGCGCACACCGCAGCATTTTAAATATTTTCATGGAATTCAGCATCAATTTGCCTCTATTATTTGAACAAATTACATAGCGTTGTCTATCAGTGGGAATTTGTGCTTAATATTTTCATTTCTCTTATGTTTAGAAGCGTATTTTTGCCTTATATTATAAATTTGTTTATTCACATAGATAATATAAGTTTGAGAGATGAGTTTCAAAGAACATTAACACAACAATACAGTAGAGCCTCTAATAAGCAACTACCTAAAAATCATGGATATTCCTATGATACTCATGGAGGTGGTCTCTTAGTAGAGGTATGGATATACAGAGCGGCTTATAAATCCCCGAAAACTTCTATTTTTTTATAAAAAAAAAAACTAGAATAAAAAATTATAAATAAAAGATAATTGTTTATAATGGAGGCAAGAATTGATAATTCAAGAAAGCCTGAGAATGCCACAAGCGATAGCTCCAATGACAAGATGGCACAGAAGATTGAACCAAGCTCACATGAAAGAGTTGATCCAAGGAAATCTGGTGTATGGACTAAATATAGAATCTACTGGAATGTGAATCGTGTATAATGAGAAAACTGAGAGTTGTATTCAAAAATGATCCAACAACAATTTGCTGAAGGAAGAATTATTTTTATATATAACGGTAATACTGACAAAAGTTATTTTGTATGGGTTAACTAAAAAAAAAACAATAAACTAGGGCCTAGAGTAATAGTAACTAAACACACAAAAATCGTACACTCAAAAGTATAACACCAAAAAAAAAAAAAGGTAAATATTAATTCACAATTTGTTAAATAAAATTTAAAAAAAACACAGTACTTATCTTTATTTCTGCTTAGGTAGGAATCGGACTGGGGTTACACAGGGAATGCGAAGAGATCACCAGACACGGATAAAAATACGAAGAGAACACTATAAGCGTCTCTACACAAAACTTTTAACCACACTGGCCTCTCGCATTCCCTTAAACCCCCTTTATATACAAACATGGCCACATTCGTCCAATTAGAATGCTTGAGAGATCAGTTTACTTATCTGATAAAAAAAAAACAACGTTCTTCGCACTAAAGAAATAGGATAAGATAAGCGTGCAAATATTTGTCAATATAATTTGACAGTAATAGTAACTAAGCACACAAAAAATCGTACACAAAAGAGTAAAACAAAAAAAAGGAGATAAATAAAAACTCACAATTTGTTAAATAAAATTTAAAAAACACACACACACACACACAGTACTTATCTTTATTGTTATGTTGGTAGGGATCGGACCGGGGTTACACAGGTATGCGAGGAGATAGCCAGACACGGATAAAGCACGCAGAGAACACTTTAAGCGTCTCCACACAATAATCCACCACTCCTCTATCGCATCGCAATACCATAGCCCCCTTATATATACAAACATGGCCACATTCGTCCAATGAGAAGGCGGGAGAGATTGATTCACTATCAAATGAAAACAAAATCCTTCCCACTAAAACCTGAGGTAAATAAAAAAAGTGCAAATATTTGTCATTATAATTTGAAAATACAAGCTCTCGGGCTCAACAGCCCATCGACAGATATAACTATGGTACTTAGTAGTAATACTTAGTAGTAATAGTAGTACTTATAAAATAAAAGGATTTATAGGGCGAATGTTTATTTTATACATAAAACGAACTTCTACTGTCCTTACTCCTTACTTATGTCCATAGTTTACTTAAAAACCATTTCTAAGATTCTATCCTTCAGTGTAGCATATAAAACAGAATGATCCAATACAGTATTAGAGCTCTGAGAAGCGGTCTGGTGGATTAAATTGGTGAAACCGCTGGGAGGGTTCACCACTGATGAGCCAAGCCCTCCCAATATATTTTTTCATCGCAGTAAGGACAGTAGAAGTTCGTTTTATGTATAAAAGTAACATTCGCGCTTTTAAATCCTTTCATTTTATATGTAAAGATGGCGCGTTATTGCTTTGTGTTAATAGTAGTACTAAGAACCATAGCTATACCTGTAGAAAGGCTGATACACCAGAAAACTTGTATTGCCGTTATATAAAAATAAACTTCCCTCAGCGAATTATATTTTATTTATAATTATACCGAAGGGATTATAATAGTAACAAAAACTATAACTAGTTTATTCTATTATAAAAAAGGTATCTCCTTATCGTGCAACTGAAAGTTGCTGATGGCTTGCGCCATCTATCGGAATAAATATCAACTATTCTCGTTGATTTTTAAATTTTCCAGAATTGACCAAATACCCATTCTTAAGCCATGAGCAACTTTCAGTTACACGATAAGGAGATGCCTTTTTCATATTTATTCAGATAGATGGCGCAACCCATCAGTAACTTTCAGTTACACGATAAGGAGATGCCTTTTTCATATTTATTCAGATAGATGGCGCAAGCCATCAGCAATTTTCAGTTGCACGATAAGGAGATGCTTTTTTTTCATAATTTATTAACCTTATCTCAGTACAATATCACATTTGTATTATTTTTCACATAGTTTATTCTAGTTTGTCTTTTAATAAGAAAAATAAAAGGGTTCGGGAAAATATGAGCCACCCTGTACAGTATAAGCTCTTGTTTACAACCCATCTAATGAGAAACCAGCTCTATTTGTGATATCAAAATTGACATAATCTGATATAAGCCAACCTCCAATAAGAGACCATCTCTAGGAATAATCAGGAGTTTGCAGGTTTGTCTTGTAGGGAGAAAGTGGTTTCTATAAACACAAGATAATAAGACCAAATACAAATAATTAAATAGTGTGTGATGGTATCAACGTTGTTACTGAAAAATCACACACTATTTATTTATTTGATTTGGTCTTATTACCTTGTGTTTATAATCTATAATCCAAATTGTGTCCATCATGGTTTCTATAACAATAGGTGAAAGAGAAATGTTTATTTTACTATAGCGATATATAAAACACAAGTTTCTCTCAAACTTCACACTTCTTCTACAGATGTCTCTCTAATGAACGTTAAGATGGGGGTCGGTGGAAGGATGGTCTAAACCGTTGGTTTTTGGACCGCTACGACCCGGGTTCAATTTCCGCATTGGGCACTTTTTTTTTATAAAAAAAAAAATGCTCCAATGGCCTCCGTTTCTTGCAAAAGTCCAACCACACCAGCGAGTACAAGTAACCAAACGGGGGTTCTGGCACATTTGTAAGTGCAAAGGCGAACTGCTTTTCACATATGTAGACATGTGGTGCATTTACAGTAAAAGCCTAATTCTACCAACCATGGTTATCATGGCCTGTACCACGTGTACTAGGGATAAGCAAAAAAAAGATAAAGACGATTATATATATTAAATTTATCATTTGCATATTGCCGAATGAAATAGGACAAGATTCTTAAACTTATGGTTATATGCAAAATAGGTCAAAAATTGTAAACTCTTCGTTTTAATATATTTAAAGGGGTTATTAATTAGCAAATAAGTAGTTTATATATTATGATGCATTAGCGCGCCATCTGTTATGAAAATTCGAAACTATTATAGACTATTATATTATGGGAGGGTTCACCACTGATGAGCCAGGCCCTCCCATTAATTTTTCCATTTCAGTAAGGACAGTAGACATTTTATTCATGATAAAAATGTGAAAAAAGTTTAAAAATTACAAAATATTATCTCACAATGAGTTTCTTTTTATTACAAAACGCTAGCTTTCAAGCGATAATCGATCTTCAACGGGCTTAATAAAACTTGTAAGATATAGTCGATATTGTTTTATTAAGCCCGTTGAAGAGCGATTATCTCTTGAAAGTTAGCGTTTTGTAATAAAAAGACACTCATTGTGAGGAAATATTTTGTAATTTTAAAACAGTAGAAATTGTTTTATTTTTAAAAGAATCATACGCGTCTATAATAGTTCCGAAGTTTCTATATTAAATACTTTTTCGATATGGGAAACTGGCATTTAACACGCCCATGGAGAAATTTATAAAATTTATTGCATAGTGTAATTTGTATCAAAATGTTTAACATCAGGATGACACTTTTTTGGTTAACTCAGGTTCCTGGAGCATAGATAAAGTTACAATATTTCTCTCAACAGTGTTGTGTGTGAGTTTGCTTTCAATTTTCTACTTGATTTTGATAAAGTATTTCTTTATTTCAACACACAAAACGCGATATCCTGGCTAGGGATAATTGCGTCGATTTGCATTTTTAAACATAAGCAGTTATAAATATATATATAAACAATAAGATATATTAGAAACCTGATCCTTCCAGGTTATAAAGATAATCATATATTTACAAAAATAGTTAAATCTATGATAATTATCTCTAGTATTTATAAATTGATATAGATCTACAACATTATTTACTGTATGTTGTCTAGCGGTAAAGAAGAGTGGACATTCCAACAGTAGATGTCTCGAGTCCTGGATTTCCTTGCCACAGTGACAGCTAGAGTCCTCAACCGCTCCGATTGTTGCTGAAAATCCCTTAAAATTTCCGTGGTTTGTTGTAAACTGGGTATTATAAAAGTTTGAACGGAAAAATGACGGAATTCATAACGGGAAAACGTTTAGGAAAGCTGAAAATTTTAGATGATGATTCTCTCCAGGTTGTATGTGTGAAAAATCTGACTTGTATTTAGCTGTTTTTTTTTTTTTTTTTGTTATCTTGATAATTATTATTAATAATAAAATTTGAAAAAAACGGCAAAAAAAATTGGGAATTATAGTAGAATCTCCCTTTAGCGGACATCCCGCTAGCTGACACCTCTCTACAAAGGACAGTTTTCATTTGAAAAATTACCATTTTTACTTTTATCAACTCTCCGGTAAGAGGACACCTCTTTCTAAAGAATAATTTGGCTCTGCAATTAGGTGTCCTTTACAGGGAGGTTTTACTTTACTGTATATATGAATTGATAAAAATTATATAAATAACTTACCGTCAGCGTTTAAAATATATTTTATTTTGAACACATATACGATTGCGCGCTAACTTACTTGTCATTTTTATCGCCAACTTGAATTCTACTTGTATATATTCCATTGTATCGCCTCCATTTATTTTGCCTATAAGTTGAGAAAGGGCAAGACCCTAAAGCTTCCAATAAAATATATATATTTTAGAAAACTTGCGGTAGGTCATTTATATAAATCATATCGAATATAACCATGAACTGGATTGCATTTTTAAAGTTATATACCTGATAAAGTTATTTTTATGTAGTGGGTGGGAAGTTATAGGAAAACCAAAAAGAAAAATCCACATTTGTGAGATCCGTATTAAAAAGTTTTTTTTTGCTTATCCCTAGTATACGCGGTATAGGCCATGATAATCATGGTGGGTAGAAGTAGGCGACTGCTTTTACTGTAAGTGCACCACTTGTCTACACATGTGAAAAGCAGTTCGACTTTGTACTTACAAATGTGCCAGAGCCCCTTTTGGTTACTTGCACTTGCTGGTGGGGTTGGACTTTTGCAAGAATCGGGGGCCATAGGAGCATTTTTTTATTTTTTTTTTAATCAGAAAAAAGTGCCCAATGCGGGAATCGAACCCGGCCCGTAGATGCCGAAAACCAACGGTTTAGACCATCCTTCCACCGACCCCCCATTAAAAAGATATTTCTGAAGAAGCGAAATATTTTATAAAGTTGCGAGTGATATTCTAAATAACTTATCAAACCGGTGGATTCTACTAAACAACTGGGCGAATGAACTAATTAAATACCCTTAGACTTTATATTCCGACTTTAGACAACCCTCTACTCTTCAGCCAACTGAAATATTGGTAAAATAAATGATATTTTGATCCAATATATGCCTTTTCAAGTGAATATTTATTTTTTGGATTGCTCTATTATCAAAAGGTTTAAATATGTGTTTGATGAATTTTATAACCATTTAGAACAAGCATGTCAAACTCAAATCCTAACACGGGCCAAATAAAAAAGTAATAAGATTATGTGGGCCGCAAAAAAAGAAAACAAGTAATTAAATTTTTATAGTAACATTTATGTAGGTTTTTTAATAAATTTATAAAAAAAAAATATTAAAATATATTGTCTGGTGGGCCGCAAATTTATTCGTTGTGGGCCGCATGAGGCCCGCGGGCCGCGAGTTTGACATGCCTGATTTAGAATATCGAAAAAATAAAAAAGGGCATTAGATGTGAGAAAAAAAGGATACTTTTCATTTTATAAATACTATTAAAACGTCTCTTCTTGATATTTTTCAAATAAATTACTTTCAATTGTCTATTTAAGACCCGAACGCATTTAAGACAGGGATATTCCAGTCTCCAGTCCCAGATACAATTCCAGTATGATGAATACTCCGAAATAAGACTTGTAACATTTGAGTCCGAATTCAAAGAAAGAAGTCAGTGGTCGGCGGTATAAACACTGAATCCCGACATCCATGAACCGGGATCGAATCCCGCATTTGAAACATTTTTCTGTGAAGAACCTGTTCATATTTTTCATTGTAAATAACATAAACTAGGTTGCTCTTTTTGAGCGGTACCTAATAAAGTTATTTTGGAATAGTTGGACTCCGAATAAGATATTTCAATAATAAAAAATAGAGAAATAACTTTGCTGAGTAACAAAATTACTATTCTATATGGCTGAAATAATGGTACAATATTCTTTTACGATATTTCAATGATATAAAATAGAGAGATAGCTTTGGTGAGTAACAAAATTACTATTCTATATGGCTAAAACAATGGTACAATATTCTGTTACGATATTTCAATAATAGAAAATAGAGAGATAACTTTGCTGAGTAACAAAATTACTATTCTATATGGCTAAAATAATGGTACAATATTCTGTTACGATATTTCAATAATAAAATATAGAGAGATAGCTTTGCTTAGTAACAAAATTACTATTCTATATGGCTGAAATAATGATACAATATTCTGTTACGATATTTCAATAATAAAATATAGAGAGATAGCTTTGCTTAGTAACAAAATTACTATTCTATATGGCTGAAATAATGGTACAATATTCTGTTACGATATTTCAATAATAAAATATAGAGAGATAACTTTGCTGAGTAACAAAATTACTATTCTATATGGCTAAAATAATGGTACAATATTCTGTTACGATATTTCAATAATAAAATATAGAGATATAACTTTGCTGAGTAACAAAATTTCCATTCTATATGGCTGAAATAATGGCACAATATTCTGTTACGATATTTCAATAATAAAAAATAGAGAGATAGCTTTGCTGAGTAACAAAATTACTATTCTATATGGCTGAAATAATGGTACAATATTCTGTTACGATATTCCAATAATAAAATATAGAGATATAACTTTGCTGAGTAACAAAATTACTATTCTATATGGCTAAAATAATGGTACAATATTCTGTTACGATATTTCAATAATAAAATATAGAGATATAACTTTGCTGAGTAACAAAATTTCCATTCTATATGGCTGAAATAATGGTACAATATTCTGTTACGATATTTCAATAATAAAATATAGAGATATAACTTTGCTGAGTAACAAAATTACTATTCTATATGGCTGAAATAATGGTACAATATTCTGTTACGATATTTCAATAATAAAATATAGAGAGATAGCTTTGCTGAGTAACAAAATTTCCATTCTATATGGCTGAAATAATGGCACAATATTCTGTTACGATATTTCAATAATAAAAAATAGAGAGATAGCTTTGCTGAGTAACAAAATTACTATTCTATATGGCTGAAATAATGGTACAATATTCTGTTACGATATTTTAATAATAAAAAATAGAGAGATAGCTTTGCTGAGTAACAAAATTTCCATTCTATATGGCTGAAATAATGGCACAATATTCTGTTACGATATTTCAATAATAAAAAATAGAGAGATAGCTTTGGTGAGTAACAAAATTTCCATTCTATATGGCTGAAATAATGATACAATATTGTGTTACGATATTTCAATAATGAAAAATAGAGAGATAGCTTTGGTGAGTAACAAAATTACTATTCTATATGGCTGAAACAATGGCACAATATTCTGTTACGATATTTCAATAATAAAAAATAGAGAGATAGCTTTGGTGAGTAACAAAATTACTATTCTATATGGCTGAAACAATGGCACAATATTCTGTTACGATATTTCAATAATAAAAAATAGAGAGATAGCTTTGGTGAGTAACAAAATTACTATTCTGTTACGATATTTCAATAATAAAAAATAGATAACTTTGCTGAGTAACAAAAATTACTATTCTGTTACGATATTTCAATAATAAAAAATAGATAACTTTGCTGAGTAACAAAAATTACTATTCTGTTACGATATTTCAATAATAAAATATAGAGAGATAACTTTGCTGAGTAACAAAATTACTATTCTGTTACGATATTTCAATAATAAAAAACAAAGCAATAAATCTTGCTAAGAGGTCGTTGATTTATCTAGTAATGAAATCCTCTACAGGTTCCCATAACAACCAATCATAACGCTAGCTCATCAGGAGACAAATTACTCTATTTATCAAAACGATTAACTAACTTAAAAAACAGTTTAAATTTTTTTACGGCCATCTTTTAAATGGTCATTTGGGCAATGACACGAATTAAAGGCGGGTTTAATTGTAATGGGTCAGTTACAAGGATGGGTAATGAGGGGTTGTATGAAGTTGTCCTAACTGGGTGGAGCTCAACCTGGGTGGTCCGCTTGTTGACCTTACAGATGTCACAGTTCTGTTGACACAGCTCTTTCGGCAAAGGTTCCTCAAGTGCCCTTATTAGCTTTTGTGCAAATTTGACGACTTCTTTGTATTTACTTGCGCTTCCAATATGGGGTAACTTCGAGTATATTGGCATTGTCGGTGCTCTTCTTTTACCTTTTTTGGTAAATGTGTGAGCGAATTTTGGGAATCTACGTTACACTTTTTGATTTTTTGTCTTAATGATAGAAGTCGGCTATCTTCGCTCGTATTGACGGATAAAATGTGGCAGGTAAAGCTGTTTCTATTCTATCGATGTTTAAGAAAACTATCTTGTCTCAGAAGATTATGGTAACCTAAAGAAGATTTGTCCACCTAGACAATTACAATAAGAGGAATCGTCTGATAACATTTCTTAGAAAAGATAAAATCTAACGGTGATGCGTTTCTTTATTGAAAAGGTAAAAGTTTGGAGAGCTTTCGGTCAATGTCGTCCTTTAACAGGCTAAAGACGAATATAATTGTATATTGGCACACACATTATATATATATACACCGTTATATATCGTAGCCAATGAAGATCTTCCTAGGCACGGTTATTTCTAGTAATACATCGTTGTACATTTCTTCTATCGTTGAATATGGGAACGGTCTTGTAGAAGTGAGAAGTCTGGTCGTATAACCAAGACTCTGAGAGGTAGAAATGAATGTCTCATTAACAGAAGAATAAAGATTATTAGAATGATTGCAAAAGTTGAAACAATTTATTAATCAGTAGAATTGCAATAAGTTTACTTATTAGTTCAAATTGATAAATTTACAAGTGTCAGCTTATCATCAGGCTCTTGATGATAGGCTGGCACTTTATAGCTTGCAATTTTGAACTAATAAAGAATATATATCCCCAAAATTTAGAGATATGAACCAAATAAAGAAAGAAGTTGCTGGATTTAGTTAATGTGTTGTATGAGGCAGGAATTCATAGCTTCGGGAGGCTGTTTGTCAAGTGTTCGTACCATTGTTCAATACAGCTCGAAAATCATACACTTTGGTTATAGCTCGTAAAACCATATTCTCTCAAGAAAGCGTTATCAGGAAGAAGCGTCAACTATTCATGACAACCTCCCTCTCTGAAATGATTTAATAATATTACCCTGTAATTTTTTCAAAAATATATTTTTGTGTAGGTAATCAGTCATAGTAATTCCTACTTGATCACAAAAATACTATGACCAGGACGTTCCCAGCTGATACTTAGCTTCTTGATGACAAGGAACTATATTAATCACCGTTCTTTTGATTAAAACTTCATGAAGAAAATGCATTCATCTTGTAAATGGTTAGGCCTTAAAGGATATAAAAAGTTTTCGTGGCACAGCGTCAACATCTTTGTGACTTCTATTGGCAATCAGCTTTCTAAAAGCCATTCTATATTCGAGTTATCTTGAACTTAATTTTTTAAAATGGAAATGGAGGTGTTCAGGAATGGTTTTGGCTGTAGATCCCGCAATCATTACCATCTTTAGGCTCAAGTCTCGACAATAATATCTACGATCTTCCGTGATTGATTATTCTACTTCAATAATTGAATGGTCACCAACGGCAGAATGGCCGGTATGTGTCAGATTAAACAGAGGTTTGACCAAATAAGATTTCTCAATGCCACTGATGGACATAGTTATAGGATGGGGCTTTCCTTCTATCTCCAGCAGACATCTCTTCGTGAATTTTCTTGAAAGATTTTACATTTAAAAAGAAGCTTTCCAATTTGCTCAGTATAATTCCTATAACACAAAAGATAAATTAGCAAAAAACAAAAAAAAAGGCAATATTTGGCGTATTTTGTACATATATGATATTGAAGACATAAAAAACAGACAATGGACCCGGTGTTAGCATAGCGGCGATGACGGAGGGACTACTGTCGACAATGGACCCGGGTGTTAGCATAGCGGCGATGACGGAGGAACTACTGTCGACAATGGACCCGGTGTTAGCATAGCGGCGATGACGGAGGAACTACTGTCGACAATGGACCCGGTGTTAGCATAGCGGCGATGACGGAGGAACTACTGTCGACAATAGACCCGGTGTTAGCATAGCGGCGATGACGGAGGAACTACTGTCGACAATGGACCCGGTGTTAGCATAGCGGCGATGACGGAGGAACTACTGTCGACAATAGACCCGGTGTTAGCATAGCGGCGATGACGGAGGAACTAATGTCGACAATAGACCCGGTGTTAGCATAGCGGCGATGACGGAGGAACTACTGTCGACAATAGACCCGGTGTTAGCATAGCGGCGATGACGGAGGAACTACTGTCGACAATAGACCCGGTGTTAGCATAGCGGCGATGACGGAGGAACTACTGTCGACAATAGACCCGGTGTTAGCATAGCGGCGATGACGGAGGAACTACTGTCGACAATGGACCCGGTGTTAGCATAGCGGCGATGACGGAGGAACTACTGTCGACAATGGACCCGGTGTTAGCATAGCGGCGATGACGGAGGAACTACTGTCGACAATGGACCCGGTGTTAGCATAGCGGCGATGACGGAGGAACTACTGTCGACAATAGACCCGGTGTTAGCATAGCGGCGATGACGGAGGAACTACTGTCGACAATAGACCCGGTGTTAGCATAGCGGCGATGACGGAGGAACTACTGTCGACAATGGACCCGGTGTTAACTAAGCGGCGATGACGGAGGAACTACTGTCGACAATAGACCCGGTGTTAACTAAGCGGCGATGACGGAGGAACTACTGTCGACAATGGACCCGGTGTTAGCATAGCGGCGATGACGGAGGAACTACTGTCGACAATGGATCCGGTGTTAACATAGCGGCGATGACGGAGGAACTACTGTCGACAATGGACCCGGTGTTAACATAGCGGCGATGACGGAGGAACTACTGTCGACAATGGACACGGTATTAGCATAGCGGCGATGACGGAGGAACTACTGTCGACAATGGACCCGGTGTTAACATAGCGGCGATGACGGAGGAACTACTGTCGACAATGGACCCGGTGTTAACATAGCGGCGATGACGGAGGAACTACTGTCGACAATGGACCCGGTGTTAGCATAGCGGCGATGACGGAGGAACTACTGTCGACAATGGATCCGGTGTTAGCATAGCGGCGATGACGGAGGAACTACTGTCGATAATGGACCCGGTGTTAACATAGCGGCGATGACGGAGGAACTACTGTCGACAATGGACCCGGTGTTAACATAGCGGCGATGACGGAGGAACTACTGTCGACAATGGACCCGGTGTTAGCATAGCGGCGATGACGAAAGAACTACTGCCGACAATGGACCCGGTGTTAACATAGCGGCGATGACGGAGGAACTACTGTCGACAATAGACCCGATGTTAGCATAGCGGCGATGACGGAGGAACTACTGTCGACAATAGACCCGCTGTTAACATAGCAGCAATAATAGAGTAACTACTGTCGACAATAGACCCGCTGTTAACATAGCAGCAATAATAGAGTAACTACTGTCGACAATAGACCCGCTGTTAACATAGCAGCAATAATAGAGTAACTACTGTCGACAATAGACCCGGTGTTAGCATAGCGGCGATGACGGAGGAACTACTGTCGACAATAGACCCGGTGTTAGCATAGCGGCGATGACGGAGGAACTACTGTCGACAATAGACCCGCTGTTAACATAGCAGCAATAATAGAGTAACTACTGTCGACAATCGATCCCGGTGTTAACATAGCGGCGATGACGGAGGAACTACTGTCGACAATAGACCCGGTGTTAACATAGCAGCAATAATAGAGTAACTACTGTCGACAATGGATCCGGTGTTAACATAGCAACGATGACGGAGGAACTACTGTCGACAATGGATCCGGTGTTAACATAGCAGCGATGACGGAGGAATTACTGTCGACAATAGACCCTTTGTTAATAGAAACCCTTAAAAAGAATTCCAAATTAAAAAAAAAATAAAAAAATCTGTCGATAATACACCTGCGGTTAGGAAAAAAAGGGATGAAATATGCCTTCAATGTCCCTAAGAAGAACACCAACTAGTGGATGAACTAGTGACGATCGGGAAATATTCTCAGTAGAAACCAACAGAATTGAAGAAACATCGCCGACCACACAGTCAGAACAACATCTACCGACCTACAAAGAAGTTCTGTAGTGTTAGCGACCACGAGGAACGTCCCCGGGGAAACGAAGATGACCGTCGGGAGGGTGTTGTCACTTTCCCAGGCGGTGATCAATGCCCTCGTTAGTGTCCCTTGGCTCATCAAGAAACAATTCATTACATCGCACAGCCGCGAACCCTTGTGATAATTATCCCGGTCGGATGTTTACTGGGGAAAGTTCTTCTGGGAAAACCTTTTGCGGCGGTCAGATGATAATGATAATGTTCTCCACCTCTTCTCCAACTTTCCTCCGGAACATCTGAAAGGACCTCCCGGATTGTGTGTGTATGGGAATGTGGTAGAAAGGTGGTAGAGGAAAGTTTTTATTTTTTATTTTTTATTGTCGTTGGTGCTTGTCGCGAGGTTAAAACTCTTCAGTTGTGCTAGAACGTCTCACCTTTCCTCCACTACATCCTAAAACTGCACCGAATGCCTCATTAAAAGTGAACTATCTTGAAACTGGAGTAATACCAGATATATATCCCCCTCCTCCCCAAGAAAAAAAAATATATAGAGAAAGCAAAACTCTCTCCGAGAAAAAAAATGAAACGAACTAAAAAGTAAGATGTATTTTTAAAAGATTTTTTATATATATAACGATAATTCACAAAACAATCGGAAACAAATAACATATGCATTCAATTTTAGAGTCAATTCTGTATTTAAGATGAAACCGTCTTTAAAACAGACTATCTGGCTCAGGATCCCGAGAAAACAAATCTGGTATGAAAGCCAATCGAAAATAAGACCTAGCGTATTTAAAAGCCAAGATTTTAATTTCAAGATCAGTTTAATATATATAGTATATTTTCTTGATTTATCAAGAAATTGGGTTGGCCAAATATCAGGGAACAGGCTAAATCAATGATTAGTTTATTTCTTTTCCACTAGATGGCGCTCTCTGCCTTCTGTAAAGCACATGTGCTCCTGGTCAGGATATGCCATTTTTAATATTGATTTCAACATCTGATCTTTTTATCTCTCTTTTATATTTTTCTTTCGTTTTTTCATATATATATATATATATATACTATGCCTATATACTAACGAATGTACCCAGCTCCACCGGGTTTTAACCGGGTTTTGTTAGAATAATATTTCCAGGGCAAACATCCACTCCTTGCTATTCTTGGTTTTACAAGTAGCGCTCCTGTATTCCATACTGAACAAATTTATAACTGGATGAATGCAATAATGTTTTATCAAGGTATTTTTTGGTTTATATAAATTCTAAAAAAAAAAAAAAAAAAGGCCGCAGTCACCGTTTGGAAGAGATTAATAAAATCTCCGAATGCCGTGGTCCATTTGGATGAGTAAAACGAAGATTAGAACGCGGCTGATTCCACACTCGCTTTTTCAGTGATACGCTAACCTTGAATTACACACAAAGGAATGTGTGGCCACTGTACATGCGTCGGACCTATAAGCTATTGTTGGGTGCTGCTCTGCCTGGAGTATAGGAGCTCCATCTATGATTCCTTTCTTCCTGTGGTGAATCTGTATAAGACCGGTGGTCTTAATAAAGCTGTGTGTATATTCCATACCTGAGCGAGGAAGACGTGAAACTTGCGGGAACTCATAACATAATGGCAGTTCTCTCAGTATGTATGTTGGAGTAACAGACATGCAGTACCATATACTGAACTTCCATTCCTTCATGGATTTAAGCACGTTTTGCGCTTTTTATACTTATAACAGAACTCTTATTAACAAAAAGGACATCTCGTGATCGTTCAACTGAAAGATGCTGATGGATTGCGCCATCTCTAGGAATAAATATCAACTAATCGCTGATTTTAAAAATGATTTCTATTTATTTAAATAGATTCAATTTATTCTGACAAATGGCACAAAAATCACCAATAACTTCCTATTGCGCGATCAGGATATTGTTTTTTTTTTAATTCTCTTATCTACTGATTGTATTACAATTTGACTATTGTACTTCATTCTTTCTCTCATTGTTGGTACATGTAAAACTGGAATTCTATGTTTGGATTTGACTTCCTCGTTATTCTATACTGACGTAGAGAGCAACTCTTACGACGTTTATGTATTACTAGCCGAATGACCCGGGCAACGCCCGTGTTTTAGCCGATTGAATGTTTTGATTCAAATACTATTTGTTACAATGATAAATTGGCGCCTTAAATAAATGCATATGTTAGTTAATAACTATAGCCTATGTGCTTTATCGGTCTATGTACTGTTGGCTTCCGTAGGCGTCTCTTACTGGGAAAGAGAAAGAGAGGATTCCATTTGGTTATTAACTAATATATGCATATGATAATTTAAACCAATAACCCTATATTATGTAATACGTATAACAAGCTTGTCATGTTGTATATAGAACTAATTATAAACTAACTAATTATACGCATAATTGACATGTCTCCTTGCATCACCAAATGTAATGTACTGAGGATGAATAAATAAAAAACTATATAATAGATTAAAAGCTGAGTTAAGAGCCAGAGAGAGATTTACAAAGTAACTTCTAAAGATAGATTGTTAGCCGACTGGTAGGCACCAGACTCGAGTAACACCGACAGTCTGTCGCCAGTCTCAGGTGTCCATCGACACGTGCATGACCCAATTCTCTTTGTCAGAGCGGTCGTATAAAAAGGCCGCGTAGCAACAGCCCGGTTAGTTCAGTTCCCCATCAGCGTCACCCCTTGCCGGTTGTCTCCAGGGACCAACTCATCGACCATGTAAAACAGTAAGAAAACTTCTCGATCTCCATCTTAGCTTTTGGCTCGACTTTTTATCTATTCAAGGAACCTTCTACAACGTGTCGCTTCGTTTTGTGTGTGTCCTTACCACCCATCGCTCAACAACCACGACTGCACGACTGCTTCTAGCCAACATGCCACACTGCATTCATCTAACAGGGTAAAACTACTACATTATTACATTATTACAGAGAGTCGACAGGATCCCTAATCACAGATAAGGATCCCAACATTATATTACAGATAGACGACAGGATCTCAACACAATATCACAGATAGTCGACAGGATTACCACAACGAAGGAGACCACAACGAAGAAGGTAAAGACTGTCCAGATAGATAGAAGAGCCAAGAAGCAAGATGGAGGAACAAGCACGCCATTCCAACAAAACGACCAAGCAATCTTACCCTCAACGACACAGCCGAACATCCCGCAAAATAAGCCGGTGAGAAGTTACCCACCTTCGACCTTACAACGCTACCATCCAAACGACATGCCACCATC
The DNA here is from genome assembly GCA_030710605.1 of Cordylochernes scorpioides. NCBI lineage: Eukaryota > Metazoa > Arthropoda > Arachnida > Pseudoscorpiones > Chernetidae > Cordylochernes > Cordylochernes scorpioides. The sequence continues at coordinate 65,460,884 of CP092868.1, forward strand.
GCCAAACAGAAGTCACAAGCTTCTACAAGCTCTACATGGGACGCCTTCCACGTCATCAGGACAACCACCAAAGACCAAGTCTCCTGACTGAACAATCATAAAAACTGTGAGTTTTTAAAAAATCTACTTAACCCTCTCTTCATGCTAACAACTTGATTTTCCCTAAATATAATGTTTATTGTTACTGTAATTATTTTTAAATCAAATTTTACCATTTTTATAGCATTTCAATCCAAATTTTAAATATTGTACACCCTCATTTATCAATTTTTACTTTATTTTAAGCAACTTTTAAAATTTTAATTCATTACTTTCAATTTTACATGGAAAAAAAAATCATATTATATTTAAATTACTCGAATCATAATTCTAAACTTATTTGTGTGTTTCTCTTAATACCTTATTTTTATACCAAAAACACCAATGTCTTAATTAAATATACAAAACTTTGCAAAAAATCATTATTATGCTCACTATTTTATGTACACGCCCCATTCAAATTATAAGTCACTATCATGCCATTGCCCTTTTACAAGTATAATTTACGCACTAACATAAGCAACGATTTAAAAAATATATTCAAATTTTAATAAACATAGATGAAACGCATTTTTTTTTAATACAAAAATCGAAAGATACAATATATTCAAAAGCACAACTAGAAATGTAACTGTCCTTCCCCAAAACAAGTTAAAAATTCCAGCATAGCTACACTCCCTCGTCCTTTTCTTTTTACATGCATAATTATTAATAATTCACACATCTCTCGGAACGAACTTCAACACATTACCACATCACTTTCTCCAATTGGCCACCATTTTAACGCGCGATTTAACAACACGTCCAATTTCGAGCCACATGAGCTCCATATCGTCGCGAACACAAAGATTTCACGATAAACATACCACCTCTATAACAATCTGAAAATTCTCGATGTGTCTCGTACAACAACCACCCATGACTAATAAAATTTGTTATTTATTCGGAAACTGGTTAGATGCTGTACCAAAAACGAAGATTTCACGTGACACCTTTCCATACAATTCACACACTAGTGTCACAGCGCACCACAACAATTTTCTCACTTAACAGGCCCAAGACGCCTTCATGCCTGTGACACCTCACCAAAAGCGTGTCTACGTTGAAGTCGCACTTTTACGCACATCTAACCTGACATCATTGAATAACATTTTTTATTAAGTCCGCAACATCGTCGAGACACAACACTTACGAACACCGAGAAAACTATATTTTCAAATAGACAAGTACCACTGTGCTGAGAGATTTTTTTTTTCCAGCCAGCAGGGTGACTCACAACGCTCGCCTACATCAATAAACAGTTGCAGCGGCGTCAGGTTACCTGACACCTCCAATTGCAGTAGGCCTGTATCTTTGGCCCAGCAGAATGCTAGATTGTCGTGTCCACCAAATAACCTGTCAATTATCAACTGATTGACTTACCAATCATTACCCAATTTACTTATTAATTTGAACTTTAATATTGAATTATCATAACACTTTATATCTTTAATTATCATTATGTGTTTTACAACTTTTACATTATTTTCACGCCCAGTATGGAATATTTTTCTAAACTAGAACGCCATCTTTTATAATGTTAACCCTTTATTGTTATAAATTACAATCATCTTCGTCAATACCATCCAATTTTAAGAATCAAGATCGCTCCCCGTCTGGTCTCACATAATATAATCGGGAAGATCTGGCAAAGACCAACTTCTCAGACCGGACCAAAGCGACATAGGACCACATTGCCTCCCCATAGGTCAAACTAAAGACACCAATAATCTTGGACCTACACCTAGACATTGTGTGAATATGTTCCTTTCTTTTTTTTTCAGGAACGAATATTTTTTGTTTTCTTTTAACTTTTCTTCAAAAGAGACATTTTTTTGCTCCATTTGTTACTACTTAACATTTATCTAATTATTATATCTTTTATATTTTGCTAATTCATTATTATGTCTTTTATATATTACTAATTCTAATTATTATATCTTTTATATTTTGCTAATTCATTATTATTGTCTTTTATATATTACATGTTTGATTTTATCCCCTTATACTGTTGTTATCCGCAATCATATTTCTATTTTTTTATTCACTATATTTTTGTTTAAATAACTTTATTATATGACAATGTTTATCATCAACTATCGGGCATCTACTACAATCGTTTTCAACAATCATATTCTTTAACTAATTCCCTATACTTTCTCACTACCTATTTCAGCCATTGCTAGAAACGACAGTACTGCTTGACAATTTTTCATTTGATTTCGTAAATCAACAAACTCTTTGAAAACACCGTTCCCCAAAAGTACAAGTCTCGACTTTTTGGTCTGAACACGTTTCAAAAGTTTATTTCAATCATCCGCAGAGCACATCACCAACGCATGCACAAAGCGTTCACATTTTTCAATTTTCAATTTTTTTCAGCTCTAGCGGACCACAATCAACCTTTGATTTCAAGTCAAGTCAGACAACTTACTGTCGCTACAACAATTCTACTTATCGCATGGCTCTACCACCCCTTTCAAGCATATTAATTCTTTTCTTCAACATCTTTTCAACCCAATAACCCTACAATTGTGGCAAAGCACTGTAACCTTATACAGGATCACAGGTGAAACATTGCCAAGGAAGACGCACAAGTCTATATCCTCGCTTTGCACCTGGATCTCAGTATTTGATTGTCTGTGCAACAATTACAATTGCATATTCTTCAACCCCTAACCCTTTCCAACGCCCGCCAACAATCTCTTAGAACATCATCATTATTTTTTAGCAAACAAAGGTTTTATCTACAGTTCTCTTTTATAATGAATATCATAACTTTTAAATTAAACATAAGTTTTATTTTTATAATTTTCAGATATAGCCAAATAAACATCTTGTATAGCCCTTTACCCTCACAGTTTTAATTAATTAAAAGAAATTTTAATTACTTACCTGTGTTAGAGCGGCTTTACCCGCTTAAACCCGGATAAACCCTTTCACTCCCGGGGCCCATCTATGATAATTTAAACCAATAACCCTATATTATGTAATACGTATAACAAGCTTGTCATGTTGTATATAGAACTAATTATAAACTAACTAATTATACGCATAATTGACATGTCTCCTTGCATCACCAAATGTAATGTACTGAGGATGAATAAATAAAAAACTATATAATAGATTAAAAGCTGAGTTAAGAGCCAGAGAGAGATTTACAAAGTAACTTCTAAAGATAGATTGTTAGCCGACTGGTAGGCACCAGACTCGAGTAACACCGACAGTCTGTCGCCAGTCTCAGGTGTCCATCGACACGTGCATGACCCAATTCTCTTTGTCAGAGCGGTCGTATAAAAAGGCCGCGTAGCAACAGCCCGGTTAGTTCAGTTCCCCATCAGCGTCACCCCTTGCCGGTTGTCTCCAGGGACCAACTCATCGACCATGTAAAACAGTAAGAAAACTTCTCGATCTCCATCTTAGCTTTTGGCTCGACTTTTTATCTATTCAAGGAACCTTCTACAACGTGTCGCTTCGTTTTGTGTGTGTCCTTACCACCCATCGCTCAACAACCACGACTGCACGACTGCTTCTAGCCAACATGCCACACTGCATTCATCTAACAGGGTAAAACTACTACATTATTACATTATTACAGAGAGTCGACAGGATCCCTAATCACAGATAAGGATCCCAACATTATATTACAGATAGACGACAGGATCTCAACACAATATCACATGCATTTATTTAGGGAGCGACCCGCTCCAACACAATAGTTACAAAAACGAAAAAGCGAGTGGGGGGGGGGGCATGATGGGGGGGGGGGGGGGGGGCAAAGGTGGCGTGATCGAGGCCAACCAATAGGAGGGCGCCATTCCAAAAAAAAAAAAAAAAGCAAACGGTGACAGAGACGAAAACTGATTAAGAGATGAAGAATGACGCTCGAAACTGTATATAGAATTGGTAGTCGATTTTCTCTCAGAACTTATGTTGCATTTATCTTAATTTTATGAGGTTTTTCTGTTGTTTTTACATTCTTCCTCTAAGGTAAGTAGAGGCAGATAAAGATTTTATTCTGCAACACAGAACGCACGTGGATGCTCATAGAGTTTGAAATTATGCTGATCACGTAGGTGCAAGCATTTAAAAGTTAGGGGGTTTCTTTGTGCCACTCTCGTTTTAATGAAATGAAAGTTTAAAAAAATATTGTTTTTCTGAAGGCTTTAACTCTCTCTGGTTCTCTCTGTGCTTTGAGGTGAGGGGAGAACCCCCTTTATGTCTGGAGGAGGACTCTGTCGTTGGGGGAGGACTTTATCTAACTCTATATAGTTTACTCTTTTATTGTATATTTTTTAAATCCAGGGATACAGGATGAGCAGCGTTTGTACTCCATGTTAGGAGCGGCTGTACATGGCGTCTGTTCTTCATGTCAGAGGCGGCCATTTCTTTTGGAGCTAAGTCGGCCTGCCACTGAGTAGTGCTCCCAGTCTTAATGACAAAGGCAGACGCATTCTACTTCACCCAGTCATGATGGTTGTCAAACAGACACCATCAAGGGTCACAACTTGATACCCTAATATGGTTGAGTGGAGCTAAGAAAGAAGAAGAAGAAGAAAATAGAACCTTCCTGTAAATGACACCTAATGGTAGAGCCAAAGTGTCGTTTAGGGAGAGGTGTTCTCTTACCGGAGAGTTGCTAAATAGTAAAAAAAATGATTATTTTGCAAATAACAACTGTCCTTTGTAGAGAGGTGTCTTCTAGCGTGAGTGTCCTCTCATGGAGGTTCTACTGTATATTTTATCTATACTGCCATTGTCACACTTGTATAATGCCAATAAAATATTTTTAAAAATCTCTCTATGGACTTCCTGAATCTATTTATAGTTATTCTGATACCAAGTAATGGTTTCAAAAAGTATTATTACATTACTACAAGTGTTACACATAGTTAGAAAACATGCAAGCAACACACAACCTGACCTCACTCAAGGACAGATTTGAAAGTTGACAAGAGACACACCTGCCAAACATCATTGTCATTTATTTACCAGAAAGTCCTATGGGAGAACCTTTCAAGTCAAGGAAAACGACAATCAGAGGACAGTGGGTCGCATCATGAGCAATCATTTAAACCTCAAGAAACAACATGAGATCATCATTAACTTCATCATACGTTAGTTGTTGTCACGTGATAAATGGCACAATGGCTAGGCAGGAATTCCCAAAGGTATCGCCCCCCCAGTGGCCACTGAAGAGTTCTAGAGAGTCGGTCTCTGGTGGATTCAGAAGTATTTCGAGGTCGTGTCCAGGCGCTCTATGGGTTATATTGCTTTTCTCTCCATGATGATTTCAAAGAGCTATTCAAGGCTATTCTAAATCTGAAAATATACCTACTCTTGGGTTATACAGTAGAACCTCCAAAAGAGGACAGTCCCGCTAGAGGACACCTTTCTACAATGAATACTTTTCATCCCCAAAATTACAATTTTTACTAGTTAGCAACTCTCCTGTAAGAAGAAAGCTCTCCCTAAAGGACATTTTGGCTCTGCAACTAGATATTCTTTACAGATAGGTTCTATTGTATTAGTTGATTTCTTGTATTTGTAATTGAAAATCCCCAATATATGTTTTATTGGAAAAGTAGTGAAAGGCAGGACCAATACATTGGCTTTTTCACAAATTCATGAGAACAGCACAGTCAAAAGACGCAACACAGAAGAAAGACCCGGCGTAAGGAATGATTGATGCTATTCACCACTTTCTGTAGATACATAATATGTTTCTTCTGTTTACGGATCTAGGAGAATTCTGTATTGGACGAGTATCCCTAATAAAGGCTTTGTTGTTATTGTTGAAAATCCCCAATTTGCGCTTTTCATCTTCCCCTGAGTTTATGCCATTTCTCACAATCGCGGAAACCCTTTAAATGACTGTTTTAAACGATCATGGCCGGATACTTTTTATAACAAAATCTGGTACAATAATTCGTTCTTTAATTTTTAGACACCTAGAAACCATGTGAAGATGGTTTGTAATGTATGTTTTAAAAAAAGATCATTCTATACTTGAAGACACTTGATGTATGATCTACTGACCGAGAGAAAAGGGTTTCAATTTCTTAGGTTAGATATTTTTTAAATTGCGACATTTAAAAAAAAATGTATGATCATTCTGCCAACCTATTGGATACACCTTGTATCAATTGAAGTCTCGAATGTAATCCGAAAAACTTATGCCCATAATTATATAAAATACTATACCTAAGATTCCATCCCTCATTGTCGCGTATAAAAGCAGATTGGTGCAATACAGTATTAGACTCTAAAAAGCGGTCTGGTGGATTAAATTGGTGAAACCGCTGGAAGGGTTCACCACTGAGCCAAGCCTTCCCACTATATTTTTCATCCCAGTAAGGACAGTAGAAGTTTGTATTATTTGTAAAAGAAACTTTCGTGCTTAGTGGTTTTATTTTTTTATTTTTTTGTATATACCTTAGTACAGATTGACGTCACATAATTCCAAACGAGGATTTATTCCAGAGTTATTGAGGAATCCTTAAATAATCTATTTGGGGATCTAGGACTTTTTTTTTAATGAAGCGCCGAAAATATTCTTAGCTGTCAAGATATAAAAGCAAAGAAACCTCTTTTTACCAAAAAAATGAAATCGCTATCCACCGTAATATGAAACAATGTTTTTACCATTTTACAGAAGACCAAGAAATAGTGTACAGCGATGATATAAAAGGCGTAGATCTGCACACAGTCCTATCAAGTAGACTGTTGATTGCTCTAAACGAGGTTTGAAGGCTTGTTGTCAAAACTATGTTTAGTACCTTCTTCATACCTATTGCCTATGTAACCTAAATGAAAGAAACTCTTTTATTCATTTTTAAGAAAATATTGGAATTGTTGAATCATATCTATCGTGTGTGTTATCTATCTATTGGTTGCCTCAAATCTCATACACTATAAAAGATAAGTTTTTATTCTTGATTAATTCAACTCTCTCCCACATCAGCACCACCAACACCATATATATTATATTTACATACGTTTTCTTTCATGCAATATATACATATTTACATATATACTTCAATTTATTCTTAAAAAGAACAACAACAAAAATCAACATATGGAATCTCTACAATACCAAACATTGTTGGAATGTTTGCGGCAAAAAATCTTGAAATTGTAGGAATTAGGATTGCAGAATGGAAACACACAAAAGGATGCTTAATCTATGCAACTAGGGCAGCAGAGACAGAAAGTATGTCGAAAAGATGTGACCTGAAAGAGTTAGGTTTAGGTGAACAGAATATTCAAATGTCCCCAAAATTATGAATGCCTCTTCCCCCTTTACATATTGAATTAGGTTTAATGAATACATTTCTGTACCATTGCATAGGAAAATAGCGATGCTCTCAAATATTTAATGCTGGTTCCAAAATCACTTTATTAAGTACCGATCAAAAAGAGAGCAACCTAGCTTATGATATTTGCAACAATGAATAATAAGTGAAAATTATTCACATATTAAAACAAAGTGTCCAATGCGGGAATCGATCCCGGTTCATGACTGTCGGGAATCGAGAGTTTTAACCTCTCGTCTCTACCGACCTTCAAATATTTAATGAATACATTTTCAAATATTAGAGTTGCTCTAAGATAAAAGGAATGTATTTTCATTGGTCTTCAAATTGGAAAACATTTTTCTATTTTAACGGTAATCTAAAAGACATACGCTAAATGAACACAAACAAGGTTTAACAGAAATTACGAATACGGCCAACATAGAGTTATATATAGTTTATCAAATGTATACAATGTCTAGACTGGAGAACAAAACCACTATACAACAAAATCCTAAATACACTCATGGACAAAACTTAAGGAAGTGGAAAGTCTTTGGTATCGTTTTGATGAGGCAATTTTGTTCACACTTGGTTATCTCGTGTGTCTTCAATAAAGGTTGCTGTGTATCAAATAAGAGTTATTGCCTGAATTTCGATATATATATGCTAAAAGGTACAATTTTATTTTGTCCATGAGTATGAATCTGTTTCTAGAAGGATAGCAATCTAAAAAAAAAAAATAATAATAAACGGTGATTTTATTAATTTTAAATGTCATCATAAACTTTTGCGTCCTCCATTGCTGTAAAAACTGTGATTCCAATATGAAAAAATAGTAAAAGTGAAATTGTACTGGAATCTCAGGTTAATAAATTTAGAGAAAGGCGTTTCCTGATCTTGTAACTAAAAGTTGCTGAGGTTTTGCGCTATCTGTCGGAATTAACTTTTCTTAATTAATCAAAATATTCCGCGGAATAAAATTAAAAAATAAATGATTAGTTGGTATTATATTCCGACAGCCATCAGCAACTTTTAGCTGTACGATCAGTAGATGTCTTTATTAACTTTATTAACATCATGAAACGCGATATCCCAAACTCAGGGATATTTGCGTCAATACCTTTCACTGCATTACAGCAATTCGGCTATATACAATCCTGTTCAGTTCATTATTTTACATAATTTAACTATAGAAAATTGTCCAAAGAGAAAAACAAACAACAAAACAAAATACACAGAGCAAGCATCGCAGTTCTTTTTTTTTTTTTTTTTCTAAGATTCCTTCTCTTTTTTCCAAATCAAGAGAAAGTTGTATATGTATTTACAAAATTGATCAAAAATTTTATACTTTTCTTTTTTGTCTACAAATTCATCAAGCTGTCCAATACGACCAAATCTATTTTCCCTAAAATCCCGGAAAATGTCTTTCTCTCAATGAAATTTCAATGTTTTACGGTCGAAATCCACTTGACACCATTTTTTCAGCCATTCTCTAAATAATAAGAGTGATGTTCCAACAGAGTACAAATACCAAGATTCAATAGATGTGAATCTTCTGGATTTAAATGAAAATAATGAAACACAGGTTTCTGGATATGAGGTTTTTTTTTTTCATTTTCTTAGTGAATTCCCAAGTTTTCGAACATTTCTGCCCTTCTACAGGAGTATACAGACGAATAATAATTAAAATGTCTGAAAACTTGAGAATGCACTAAGAGAATGAAAATAAACTCCAGAAACCTCTTGCATTATTTTAATAAAAATACTAATATCATAAAAAGTTTTACCCAATGAATTTCTTTTTATCAAATTAGATATGCTAGTTTTCAAGAGCAAATTGCTCTTCGACAGCCTGGAATCAAAATATCGACCATTTCAAACCTGGAATGTTTTTTAAGTGTACGCACGTAGCGTGTTGAGAGATATTTACAACCTAAATTTAAAAAATATATATGAATATTTAATTAAAAAGGCATATATTGGATCAAAATATCATTTATTTTACCAATATTTCAGCTAGCTGAACGCCAACCTTTATCAAGGTATTATAACATATTTAATGTGTGTCAACAACAAACTCAGCGCCACATAACGTTGTTGACACACTTTAAAATGTTATAACACCTTGATAAAAGTTGGCGTTCAGCCAGCTGAAATATTGGTAAAATAAATGATATTTTGATCCAATATATGCCTTTTTAATTAAAGATTTATCTATGAATTGCTCTATTTTCAAAATATATGAATATATATATAAGAAACTATATGAGAAGAAAATCTCTTTATAAACTTATTTACCTTTCACAAATTTACCTCAAATCAATAGAGTATAAGTACCTAATGGAGAAACCAAGGTGAATACAGAATCTCAAAGGGAGGGAAGAAAACAACAACAAATGTTGAGCGTCAGTTCCAACTAGATTTATTGATCTTTTACACTCTTGGACAAAACTTAGAGAAATTTACCTTCTAGCATGTATATAGGGATTCATACAATAACTCTGAAAGATATTACAGTGACCTTTATTGAAGACACGAGACAAACAATTGTGAACAAAATTGCCTCTGTGTGTGTCTTCATAAAAAAATACAGATAAAAATATGAAGCTTCCCTAAGTTTTGTCAATGAGTGTTGGTAGTTGTAATGCAGACTTTAATCAATCACATCAACTTCGTGCTAAATTTCCTAACTTGAAAAAGAACGGCAGTGAGTCGCCGAAATCTCAGGAAATAAGGTTAAAGAAATCTAATCCATCTTTATATAAGTCCAACCTACAAAATGGTTTAGTTTAGTTGCTACTTTATAGCAAATTTCTATATGAAATAGAGGTAGGCTTGTCTAAACCCGATCTTTGTTCTAATGGAAAACTGTGTTATTCGACCGGTTTTACCTTAGAATACTGAGTGGGCGCTTAATATAAGTTTTATTGGTTTCGTAAACTGGAAGTACCATTTATCTCTACTGTCCTTAAACCCTATGTCCGTAGTTCCTAGCTTGAAATCCTTCAATAAGAAAATTCCTCTTTAGTTCCGAGTAAATCAGTCCAATACAATACTGAGACGGTGTGCTCCATTTTACTGGTGAAACCGCTGGGAGGGTTCACCATTGATGAGCAAGATCTTCTATAAGGTTGTTCCAAAAGTTCGTAAACATATTATGATTTATATTTTACAAGTGTTTATGAACTTTTGAGACAACCTTGTAATTATGAAACTTGGCCCACCTGCTGATTGGCCACTCTTGATATAGAACATCAGAGATTAAATCATTCTTCTATAAGAATTCTGTTATAATTTTACCAAGGTTACCAATATTACAAAGGTTGTCCCAAAAGTTCGTAAACACTTGCAAAATATAAATCATAATATTGTGGCGAAGACAATTTATATTTAATTATTTAAATTTATTATTCAATGAATACATTTAACACAGATTATTACACTGTATTTGTGAAATCATCATACATGGTCCTTAACTTGCCTGTTCAATATTCTCTAGCTGGATATACTACCCGGGTAGTTGGCGCTCTGCGCTCCAGGAACCTTGGTTATAAATATCTCTCTCTAGCTCTATATAGTGTTTTTGTTGAGGTTTTTGTCAATAATTGTCGACTAGTCGTACTGACGTCATCAATAAATACTTTGACATCTCAAGATATTCCAAGACTTGATTTCTACGTTACAATATATTTACGAACTTTTGGGACAACCTTATATCATGTTTATCATTGAAGTAGGCCCAGTAGAATTTGTTATATTAAAAAAAAAAAAAAAGAGAGAACTATTCGCGCTAAAATGATACAAGTTTCTAAAAAATAACTTGATTTCTTTTGTATTACAGAAGAACTCAATTCAGAAAGAACTCTTTGATTTATCTTACACCTTCAATCTCCATTTTATTAATAATATATCTTTATTACAGGTTTGTACTTTCAATAAAACCATTGTTTATTATGTGGTGGTTAGTGAATGCCAAGTTGGCTAACCATATATCCATTGTTTGCGACAATAAAAGAGGAACAATAAAAACACACGACATTAGTTTTTAATATCTTTTATTTATTTTTTTACCAACCACCCCCCCAAAAAATATGGAGGAGGGATGATAATCATAATGCCACCATCTTTTTTATATATATTTTCTTAGAATATTCTTTTATATACAAAATAAAGGCTAAAAAATATAAAACAAAAAAATTAAGATAACACAGATTTTGATTGCAAGTAGTAGGTTGTTATGAGGAATGGTCATCTCGTAGGTTGTTAGGAAAACTTAGGAATGTGTGTTTCCCTTGTATGTAAATATAGACTGAGAGGGAGTAAGGATAACTTTTCAAGAAGTAGACTTTTCTCTCTCTCTCTCCTGATAGGAATGTATTGAAGATAATATATTAAACTTCTGTGATGTGTAAAAAGAATAAATAGGGAATGCTGTGGTTATTCCACCGTTTCAGCCAAGTTAGTCATGTCATTGCACAGTATTGTCGCAGGGGGAAGACTAGATGCTCTGTATGGGGGAAGTGTGGTGCTACGAAGGCGAGACACACTCGCTCGACCCCCGGAGTGACTCCATAGTTCTGTGGTTGTACAGTCCCTGAGCCATGAGTTGCATAGCTAGGGGGTTTAGGGTACCACTGGCTTTCTTTAGCTTGGCCCGCTTGTTCTGGAACCATATCTTGATCTGACTTTCGTTGAGCTGAAGGTCCCTGGCGAGTTCCTGACGCCGTTTCTCCGTCAGGTACCGGCTCTCCTGGAACTCCTGCTTCAACCGGCCCAGCTGCTCGGCGGTGAAAGCTGTACGCGGCCTCTTCTCCTCGCTGTTCCGCTCTCGTTTCTTCACTCGTCTGGACCGGGGACCTGGGGACACACGAACTGAGGTTAGGACTTTCTGTATACACCACTCAACTATGGACCAAACTGTAGTAGTAAACTTAGATATTGACGATCTACACTCATTTCCCAAATTTAAGGAAATATCATGGTAACAACGCTGTTGCCGAAACATCACACAATATTAATTTATTTTGATTAGACTTATTTTCTTGTATCTATAATCCAAATTGTGCTTCATCAAAAATTAAGGAAGTTGTACCTTTTAGAATGTATATCGGGATACAGAAAATAACTCTGAAAGATATTTGATACACAGTGACCTTTATTGAAGATACACGAGATAATCAAGTGTGAACAAAATTGTGTGTGTGTGCACCTGTATCCTTCAAAAAAACAAAAAAAAAAAAAACAGACAACCGTCAATCAAAGAATTTCCACTTCATTAAGTTTTGTTTCCATGAGTGCATTTAACTTTGCGTATATATTAGCCAGAATACCCAGGTATGTTGAAATGAAAAGTTGAACAAACTTTTACATACCTGCGGTTTACATTTAATAATAAGGATTAATAAAGGGCGCGCTGTGTGCGGTGTGGAATATTTTAAAGTTTTTATGATGGAAACGTCTAAGGGGAGAGATAAAAATGGGGAAAGTGTGCATCCGTGTAAAGATACAATTAAGGTATTTACATAAATAAATATACAAGATTCAATTTCTATGTGAATAAAACAAAAATTGAGTGTCAACGTGAAGATTATGCCGGGTGTATGCATTACATGTTCACATGAAGATGGACAAACGCTGAACAAATGTAATAATTGGCGTGGGTAACTACATAACGCGATTACACCATGAAACATGTAACAAAAGTTCCCATTCTATTAACCAAAGCACGTCACAAACTTCCTGTAAGACGTTCCATCTGGAATATATAATCGACTTTTCCTCTCCAAAAGATGCATTCTATGAGAGAGAGAAAAAAAAAAGATTTGACCAAGGGCAGCCACCTGGCTAACGGAGGAGAACACCCAAGACGGTACTGAAGCCATTAATTTCTTTCAATTTGACCATCAACATTGGCTTTCCCCTAATCTTCTCTCATATTTACATACTTTCTGGTATTTGGAATGTAATAGCGCGCTATGTATAATCACCGCATGAGCACAAGCTAACATAACATTTTAAATGGAAAGTTATACTAAATATAGGCTTATTTTTCAAATATTATTGTGATGTACTACATATATATTTTAAATATATTTGAACGGGTTCCACAAGTCTCTCTCTAACTTAACATTTCAAATATAGTCATTAACTCTTACTATAAAGTTGTTCCAAAAGTTGGTGATTTTCTTAAAACTTTTTTTTTCTTATTACTTGGCGAATAATATTATTACGGCGAATACATAATACAAAGACATTATACATAACGGCGAATAATATTGGTATTTAAATGTTTTGCAAGTGTTTACGAACTTTTGGGACAACCTAATATTACTTTTATTCCTGTATGTATCCTATTCTACTCGGAGAATCTGTATAAGACCTAAAAGGTTTTAATAAAGCTTTTTGTTGTTGTAAACATAGGTCTATCTATCCCTGAGAATTAGAAATAATCTACCGATTCTTTTTATATTTTTAAATTTAATTAAAATATATTTCTACATAGATTCTTATACTGCAATAAATAAAATTTGAAAAGGGAAAGCATGGCTCATCTTTGGTGAACTGTCCCAGAGTGATTGCGCCAGTTTAATCTCTAGATCGTTCAACTATCAGAGTTCTGTTACAAAAATAACTGTATTAGGTACCGCTCAAAAAGAAAAACCTAGCTTATGTTATTTATCTGAGAAATATGAACAGGTTTCACAGAAAAAAAGTGTACAATACGGGATTCAATACCGGTTCATGGCTGTCGGGAATCGAAGGTTTTAACAACTCATCCACCGACTCTTTTATGACTGTTAGAGTGCATTTTTTATATATCCTGTATTTGCTGTTGGATACAGTAAATTGGTGGTTTAAGAGAATTAAGAGTTTCAAGGACAAGTTTTTACCTAAATGATGATTTTAATGCCTCGAGCAATGCTATTCCACAAAATCACAAACGTGCTAGGTAACATTTCAAACATCGGCATCATCTTGGCGTTTTCATTATCACATTGGTAGGAAAAAATAAGAGCGTGAAAATATATTTGGACTACATAGATGGCGATATAGGTGCGAATTGAGTAAAATATCAAGAATTGGCGAATCTACGCTGAGAGGACTTCTCACAAATAAGATAAGCCCTTCTAATTTATTTCTCTCATTGCAATGATGCCTATAGAAGTAGTTTTTCAATTATAGAGGATAAATCGGGGCTCATATGGTTAATATGGGAATAAATAATATAACGAACTATATAACTATATAATAACGCTCTGGTTTTATCAAACCCTCGGCAAGTTATTTGAAGAATTTATCAATGTCAGGCGTTCTAATATTCTATGAGAATCAATATTCTTTTATCCACATATCCAAAAAAAGGCACAACCTCAAAAACGACAATGCAATAAAGAAGCCTCAAATTCCTTTCAACAAGTAATTCTCCTCATAATAAAAATAAAACCTTATATAAAAAGAATAAAATGTGGGCTAAAAATAAAATGGGTTTTTTAAAGGGTCCAATTTAAATCCGGTTTGAGAGGAGGGGGTTGTATTCACACTTGGAGCAATTTGGGCTTTGTTCGGCTGTTCCTTGTGAAATGCCGTGACCAGTGGTCAGATGCCCGTTGAACTTTGACCCCACAGGTATTTATAGAAGATACTGGTCGCGCTGACAGCCTCCGTGTATTCAAACGTCCTTCTTCTTTTAAATATA
Source organism: Cordylochernes scorpioides (assembly GCA_030710605.1). NCBI lineage: Eukaryota > Metazoa > Arthropoda > Arachnida > Pseudoscorpiones > Chernetidae > Cordylochernes > Cordylochernes scorpioides. Next base: position 65,475,956 of record CP092868.1, read on the forward strand.
ATTAACTTACCAATTATACAAATATTAGGGTTTTGTTCTAAAACTCTATTGAAATTAGTATTACCTTTCCAATTTCAGCCCATGATAATCACAGTGCGTTGTTCCTAATCGTATTTTAGGCATTTATAAATAAATATGAATCAATATGTATTCCGATAACTGGCAGTAACTATAAGGTCATCCCAAAAGTTCGTAAACACATTATGATTTATATTGTAACGTAGAAAATCAGGAAAGACAAACTACAGGATGACACAGCAATTTATTTAAGACAAGCATCAATTCAACATTTATAAGATACAAGATAAGCAATGAGGGAAGTTTCCAGAGAGAGTAGCAAAATATAAATAATATAAATATAAAAAATTAATAATCTCCACACAAAATATAATAACTACTTTGCTATAATATTTTACAAGTGTTCACGAACTTTGGGACAACCTTGTAATTCTGAAAATTGGCCCACCTGCTGATTGGCCACCCTTGATATAGAACATATCATTACCAATATTACCAAGGTTGTCCCAAAAGTTCTTTAGCACTTGCAAAATATAAATCATAATATGTTTACGAAATTTTGGGACAACCTTATGTCAAAAAGAAACACATTGCCAGTAAATTTAATTGTTACAAATTTTAACAGTTTGAACTACTTGTAACAAGATATCACGTAAGACAGACAAGGACAAGTTTCAAAGCTATATTGTAGCAATAAGAAAAAAGGTAGACTACAATAAAATTAACAGGCGACAAATAGATAAGGTTATCAATCCTATCAAGGGCTTATCACTTTGTGCGTGTTGCAGAAAACAACAAAAAAGGTGTTAAAACGTGCTATGCACTCGGCAGTTCAATCTCGTGCAAGTCTAACTTGGGGTCGCCACCCTAGGCCTAACTAACATAGACGTCAAGAAAAAATAATAACCATCTATTGAGCTTACACTATGCAAATTTGGTATGTTTGTATCCGTTACCATAGAAACGGAGACTTGGCCTGTAGAAGACGTGAGCGAAATGAACACCTGCTAGAAAAAAAAAAAAAGATCAATCGTCTGGCATTATTTTTTTTCGCGCCATTTTCTCTATCCCCTATTTAACGATCTTCTGCTCTTGAAATAATTACAGCCTTTCTTCTGCTTTTAAATATAATTAATTAATAACTACTTCATTTTTTATATGTGGATAGAGGAGTGGTCTAATTTTTGTAATGATGTATACAATTTGTCTTTTATTTATTTGTTTTTTTAATATCTTTTTTTTTTACTAGATTCACTTTTCACTCTATTTATTGCAAACTAATTGGTTAATGCGTTTTTACATGGTGTACTTTCACAAATATTTATAAAATAGTGAAAACCGCCTCTTTAACGACGATGTCCGGTTAGCGACCACTTTTTGAAAGTCCCAAGTCCTCAACTCTTAAAACAGTGTCTTCAAAAGTGCACATCTGGCACAAAGTTAAGGTTTCTTGAACAAATAGTCTTAAACACATCATCAGCATTTATCATTAGCTTAGTATTGACATAAGTGAAATTCTTTTAAATAGAAGTTTTAGGAGTCCAGTGATGTTGAGTATCATGAATTACGATCAGATAATTGCGCCATTACTTTTGCCTCATTAAAGACCACCATTTTTGGTGCCAGTTGCAGTCGTCAAAGAGGCATTCTGTTTTATTGTAAAATATTTTATTACACTCCATTTCTATAGCGGTTTTTTTTCACAAAGTGTAAACACTCCTAAGATACACGCTCAATATCAATATAACAATTAGCTCACATATTAAAATTCCTCCATAGTATAATTTTATATTTTATACATTTATGCATATCCGATATGTTGTGAAAAAGAAAGCATAATAGAAAGGGGCTAAGTGTCAAAAATGAATGACACGCACAAATGCACAGAAAGACCATATGTAATAAAGAGTTTAAAAGGCACAAAAGAAAGAATTCAAACCTAGGAAAAGCGAGAACATTTTCAATAAAAAGACGCCCAAAGCTTGCATTTAAACTGTTGAAAAATATTTGAGAATTAAAGTATGTCAAAAACCTTTGTTCCTGGAAGCTTAATGCATCAAAAGACACTGAATAAACAAAAGATGCTATTAAAATAAAAAAGCTGATTGAAAGAGGTTGGAAAAAGTGTTGAAAAAAAAAAGTCCATTCAAATAACATCCACAAACAAATATTAAAGAATATTTTTCAAGCTATGCAAACCAACTCCGACCTGCTTCGAAAAGAACTACTTCTAAACAATTATAAACGCCAAAGATAATTATAAGCAAAAATAGTTTTAACAAGCTTGCACAAAAGTTGCATATAGAGATTATATTAACTATGCATATAAATACAAACGTTTAGGAAAGTTTTAAAAGCAATTAGTGTATGCAAATTCCTTTTTCTATCGGGCCTTTGTTTAAGTAGATAAAGAAAGACAAATCTAGGAATCAACACCACCAAACAGAGAGACAAGAAGTCTGCCGGTAGATAGACAAACAGGACGGACAGCAGCAGCCGCAGCAATTATCAGGCCACCCACCCACCTGGGAGGGCTATTAATTACCCTAGCTGCCGTGATGGAGAATGGGAGGCCCGGCTTACTGGTGACTCAGCACCTCGACTGGCGACCTTTGGAACATTCCAGACTTGTCGAACATTCTACCGGTTATACAACTCAATCGGTAACATGTCCCCTAAAGATGTCCAACACTCAGATTGACAGCATATTAAAAACATTTTAATCATATCCAAATTTAGAAGTTTCCAGGCTTCACATTGTCATGAGTGGGTCAGATTGATTCCCTTTTAGAAAGAGGTCGTGGAAGCTGGGACAAGTGACTGAAACGGTCCTAACTGTGGGGAACAGCCGTCATGTGGTCGTGTTTTACAGATTTCCTAGATGTCGAGGCCACCACTCCGTCTATTCTGGCTGATATATCTTCTAATCATATACAGGTAAGTGCTATCTCCAAAATTTTATTAAGAAGAATCATCTACTTAGCTCCTGTCTCAAAATCGCAAAGAATCCAATAAATCGATACGGTTAGGTAAATAGAGAAGCCTAAAAATAATTAGATTAAATTAATAACGAAGAAAGAAGAGTTAAATACAATGAAATAAGAAAGAGAAGAGACAGCTTTCACTCAACTATAAGAAGGAACTACCCCCACTAATGTTTTAGAAGATGAGGAGAAAAGAGGAGAAGTGATCACCAATGGTCGGTCGATTGTGCGGCTAAATGCCCCATCAGAAGAACTCTGTCGAAGATTTAAGACATTTCCCAAGCTCCATGTAGAGGCTTTCTTAGTAACATATTTACTGGGACTAATTCTGTCCTTATACTTCGAGTGTGCCAATAAATTGCGGGTATAAGAATTGGATTAAATCCATCAAAGAATGGAATCACGCCTTTCTCAAGAACGAAAGACAAACGCAAGACAACAACCTTCCATTTGAACTGCTCCAATGGTCTGACTATGGGATGGATGACAGCGGCGATACAAATTTGTTGAAAGTATCCTCCATGTTCAGAGACCAACTGCAATTATACCCGGCGATGATCCCCTGGCCACCCATCCCCCTCCAACAGTGCAATGTATATAGTACTTTGTATATATTCCGCTTTATGAATCCATCGGGGCTCAAAAATCATCCATTCTGGTTAGCAGCCCCGTAAATAAAGATATTTCCAACTGCAATACTTCAGTAGTTTCTATAAAAAACGAAGTAGGCGACCATTCGTTCGCATTCCTTCTCTGGAATGAAGAATCTGTAGATAAAATGAATATTCACAAAGTGATCGATTCGACGTATTAGAGAATCCAGCTCCAGTGATTGAGTGCTTGGAATTGATATCTTGAATGCGTAAAATGAACACCTTTCTACATGTGTAGACATATGGTGCACTTCCAATGTATATTTAGGTCTAGTATGCATAGAAAATACTTGGTAGCTAAGTAAGATTTCTATGCTTCAACTTGAAAAAAAAAATATTTTTTTAGACCACACACACATCACAACATAAAATAAAAAATTGTTTAAATCTTCTACATTCAAAACAAAGTCACAAAATATATTATAAATGTGTGTATACACACAAAAAATATATATATAGTATGCATTTTTATTTTGTTCAAATTACGATTTTTAAAAATAATAATAAAGAAAGAGATATTTATAGCCCAGGTTTTCTTAGAGCGCAGAAAGCCATTTACCCGGCTAATAATAATAAGCAGACGAACCATAATAATAAGGAAAAGCATATATTCTCTCGGTCAAAAACAAATAAAAATTAAATCATAGATTAATAGAAAATTTTAGTAAAATAAAATATAATGAGATGATTGGAAGAACGAAAATCTTTGCGAGAAGGAATAAATAATTCAATTATACGCCAAAGGAAAAAAAAAAGGGGGGGGGGGGGGGTGCAGACGACGAGTTGAGAATTAATGGGGCAGACGCCCTATCGGGCCACACCAGGCGCCTGGATGTCAGCTTACATTGATGAATGCGGCCTCATAGCTCAATCTGCCCCCACCAGGGCGTTATAGAGACGTAAACAAAAGTCTATTAGAGCCTAGCACAGGTCCAAATTGCTTTACAAGATAGTGGGAGGAGGCTTTGTCATTTTTCCCCTCCGAGCGTCACAAAGGATTACAACCGTTTTACACGTTTACAATATAAAAAAACATTGTTATTTCTTCGATTTGTGTGTGTTATTCCTTCGTGCGAAATTGTTAAGCCTAACTTTAAAAAAAGTTGTATTCGGGAGAAGATGGATGTGTGTGTTGGCAAAATATTATTATATAGTAGGGAGATATGTATATATGTAAATATATAAATGGTAAGAAAATAATAGATTACTCCCACATATTAACGAAGATTTGTGCTAAAATAACGATAATGTTCATAATATTTTCTTTCTATAAGTTAATTCAAATAAATTTCATAGGATCGCAATGAAAAATTCGCTTGAAGTTGTGATACTTAGAATATAAAGAAAATGCCTCGCTCACTGATATTCTGTTTCTATAGTACTAGCAGAATGACCCGGGCAACGCCCGTGTTTTACCCGATTGAATGTTTTGATCAAATACTATTTGTTACAATTATAAATTGGCGCCTTAATTAATTGCATATGTTAGTTAATAACTATAGCCTATACTTATTACCACGGTAATCTTGTCATCAAATAACCAAATTCACAGCACGTTATATGAAAAAGTTTGGCATGGCCGTCCAGAAACTGCGATGGGTCAACCAGTAACCACAAGGTAAGCTATGAGGTAGACGAGTAGACAATTGACAATTAACATTGTTTTATTGACATCTTCTCACTACATCCAAAAGTGCACAATCTGCGCTATTGTTTTTAAATAGACGAGTAGATTAATGGGACAATTAGGGTAGTTGAACTGGCTGGAACTTGGTTGTGTTATAAGCTATCTATACAAATGAGTTCTCCTAACATTTTTTAAAAGTTAGATATTTTGTGATAGACAGGAATTGTCCACTGAAGTAAATTTATTTACTTTATTTACTCCTTTATTTGATCTTAATTTTTCTTTCTGTAACAATTAATTAGAAGAATCGATAAGATTGTTTAAATTGTCAATTGTCCACACCAAAGTAAAATTCTGAACTTAATTACCAACTGACGTGGAGAGCGTAGTTTGTGAAATGATTTTATAATTCTCACAGACTAGACAAATTCTCGTTCAACGAACGAATCTAGAACCACAGCGAAAACAGCAACCTTAATATATATTGTTTATTATCACCATTTTTAGTTTCGGTCTGACGGGCAGACATTTTGTTAAGACAATTACATAATAGCATAGATACGAATTGTCCGGCTTCGCCCGGGATTGGCCGGAGTGAATCAACTATTATTTTTTCTACTAATTATTAGCATTATCGTTATTATCAGCAATAAGGGCGTTCGGGCCCCCCCCCCCCCCCCCCCCACCAAGATAATCTGTGTATAAATATGAAATTCATTTACGTATATATGCATGGGAAGAGTTACACTAATGGAAGCAAAAAAAAAAACGAGGATATCCAATTTTCCTTTAAAAATCTGTTTAGTTCCTGGAATGATAGGAAAACATTTGGAAGGTTATTGAGAATAAAGTGAAATGTTTGATTTGAAAGTAAAACATAATAATGAGTGAGTTTGAAATGGCTCTATTCGATGGTATCCCCTTGTTGATTATTTCATCACCGATTCTTGTACACACGGGTCCTATTTGAACCTGATTTAAGACCAACACATGCGTAGGTAGTTATCAGCTTATGTATCCTGTCTTAGTATAGGGTGCACTATAGAGAGGTTAACTCCATAATATGGGGATCATTAAATATACAGTAGAACCTCCCTTTAGCGGACACCTCTCCACAAAGGACAGTTTTCATTTGCAAAATTACCATTTTTACTATTTAGAAACTATCCGGTAAGAGGACACCTCTCCCTAAAGGACACTTTGGCTCTGCAATTAGGTGGTGTCCTTTACAAGGAGGTTCTACTGTATATGGAGAAATATTAACACGAGAGGTCAAATATGTAAACAAATGCATTTCTTTCTAACTAACAGATATAATAAATATCAATAAAGCTTGACAACTGCTATAGGACTGTCGTGTAGATTTTCTTTGGTTTTGTTGTCTTTCCACTACACGCTGAAAGTCGTTGAAAAAGGGATTAAAAATAAATAAAAGGAGAAGTAAAGAGTGAAGAAATGGGACGGAAGAATATAAGCAACCACAATGAGAAGAGATGAGGGTTGGAGATAAAACTTAAAGGAAGAAAAATACATAAAACGATTTTTAAAAAGAGAGAAAGAAATGGGCGCGAAGAAAGGGAGAAGACATGATAGATGGATCACCCAAATGTCCAATCTTTCAGAGGTTAATGATTGGAGGAGTCCTAATGAATTACGTAATTGAGGTATGATCCATCAGTGCTTCTCATGATGATGATGATATAACGGAGAGGCTCATGTTTGATGCGTAAGGACATCCATTCGAGGCTCTTACATCACTGTTTAAGGAGATAAAACTCCCTAAAATACTATATTTGAAACTATACTTTGGAGTATTGGTGGAAATTTAGCAGGGTTGAAATCACAAAGTATTAGAAAAAGGCATCTTTCCCATAAAAATGTACGCAAAAACTATCCGCCTTGTTGGATTTGATGAAACCAAAACAGTCCTGGACTAACAAGGCTATAGTCCCAAAACCATGGCCTTGGCCTTCAGTTGTTATCATGATCCAAATCTTCAAGGCGATACATAGCTTTATCGTCCTATATTTAAATGGAGAAATATAATTTTTTATATCTTGAAATAGACTTTGTAAAAATACAGTAGAACTTGGGGATAATTCGACCGTCTTTAATTCCAAAACGTCTTTAATTCTTGGTCCCTAGAACAGATAACTTCATTAAATTAACTTCCATCATTGCTTAACATATTAATGTTGTATATTGCTTAACATTAACATAATACTTTGCGATTTCTTCTATCTGCTTAGGTTGTTGCTTATTTGTTTAATGTACTCAATGCTCTTTTTCTTAACTGTTTATTTTCTTTTTGACAATTCTGTTATCTATTCTACTACAATTCGAATTATTGTAAATAGTTTCACGCGCAATTATCCAGATCAGATATAGCGTGTCTTATTTGCAACTGGTAATAAAATAAATAATGTGGTGTACTTACAGAACAAGCATTCATAATCATCTAGCCACCATAGCTTGGTACCACATATGGTGTAATTACAGTAGAAGTAGTCATAACCCTATACCCACCATGATTATCACGACTATACATGTTTATACATTATTATACATGTTCTGTCTTAGAATGAAAAAAAAAGTATGTTATTTTAAAAATTAATATATACAGTTATCAGCGTCATGCGTTCTTAATTCTGTCACCGTTTGCTTTTGGTTCAGTGGTAGAATACTTTTTTTTTTTACATTTTTTAAAACTCATTTATATATTATACAAGAATGACATCCACGGCGCCAATTTATAATTGTAACGAATAGTATTTGAATAAAAGCATTTAATCGGGTAAAACACGGGCGTTGCCCGGGTCATTCGGCTAGTATATAATAATAGAAAATTGAATAGCTCACTAAATAGGTCTGTAATACCCTACTGAGAGGGTATACAGCCAGCGTACGGTGACTCCCCACAATTGTCGAGCCACCATTGGCGCGACAAGAACAATTCATTTTAAAACTTATCATCTCATTTATATTCTCTCACGTAATTAAAAAAAACTCAGAAAATTGATGAACGATTTGTACACACACAAAAAGATACAACTCTTCTAAAGTCTAATAAATGATCTTCTAGCCAATTAATAGTCCTGCAAAAATTCAAGTTTTCATCATTCTTTTTACCTAATTCTTATTTTTCCAATGATTATATGGAATTAAGATATATACACTTGCACCATAAGAAATAAAATCAGAAACATTTGATGTGTTGTTTCCAAATCGTTGTTAACAATTCTAACAAGAGCGATCATTCCGATACATTCCTAAAAAGTCATCGATTGACACATACTATGCTAGAATACTATAGATGCAATTAGGGCATCGAACAATGTTTTCTTTAAGATCCTTTTGTCCTATTATTAAAGCTAGGTCGTGAAGACTAGGACATAAACCCGAGATGTTTGAAGTTTGTCATAAAAGTGTCACAAGTTGAACCAGGAATTTAGGACATTTCCGTATTTGTACAAACAAGGCCGATACTACATGGTGTCGAATGTTCAACAAACCAGGACTTTCGAACATTCTCAAATGCTACAAACCAGGCAGAACGACGTGAGTGGTGGGCTAGACGATGCTATCTCCAGTCATTGCGTGAGCAATAAATACTTGAAGCGGCCTTAAATCAAGAGCCGATAAATCCCCATGTTTCAATTAGCAGGTTTCCTTGTAGACGGTGTGCGGCCAACCCTGCTAGCCATGCCGTGTGACGCGGGCATTCGTAACTCTACCTTCTGGACCGAAACTGATGCAGACAGTTAACGTTTTTTTCTCTTTCCTACCAAATTCTCATCGTTTTCCGAGAGTTCTTCGCCTTCTCTGACAGTTATGATGTAGCAACCAATACGCCTTATTGTCAACCAACCCGGTGTGTTGTTCTTGGAGCGCTCTCGTTGAATAGAAACAACAACTTGGATACAGGAGAGTCTTCTGTACATATGCTCTGACACTGATATTACACTAAGTCGCAATCACACACCATTTGACACACATTTACTTCTACATTAAAAAGAGAATACTTTCTCTTCAATGCATTTCTTCATTGATACCAACCGACTGATATTGTCCTTTCGAGCTATGCATGTGTTTATGCTTGTCTATGTGTGACGTTCTTCTTTCCACCTCGAAGACGTTATCACCTTTCAAAATTGAACCTTGGTATTGAAAATGTTATTAAAAGAAGTCGCTAGAGAGCGTCGATGAGTACAATCCACGTGAGTTTGTATATATTAAAATTTACAAAACAGAAGCCATGGTCCACCTGTGCTGTGTGATCAGAAGAGCTTAAATTGACTTGTTCCATTATATGTATGTTCCGTGTGTAAATACCTGTTTTTTTCCTCTTTTCGCTCTCCACTTCTTCCATCCATATTTCAAAAAATATATATATATATATTTTTTTTCTTCCAAATCCATATTCTTATTTTCCATAGGATCATTCAAATAATAATCTGTATATATCTATCATGTGTATATAATCTTTCTCCATTTTTACCCCTTTGTATATTTCCCACTTTCATAGGTTTCTCCGTCTTGTAACCCCAAGGAGAATCCTCTGTAAGACCTGTGTGTCTTAATAAAGGTTTTTGTGCGTGTTAAAAAAAAATTACAAAACAAAAAAAAAAGTTTACTTTTTTTAGATTACTCTTTTACCTTTTTTTTTTTTTTTTTGATTGAAGAATATCTGGTTCGTTACCCCAGTTGTTTTTTGAACAAGCGCATGACGTGTAAAAGCCGATTTATAAGCTTGGTTCCGTTGTTGAATATTGCCGTTGAAATTTTTAAATATTTTGATACATTCATGTTGTGGGGAATACTTTAATAAACAAATTTTATATAAGCGTAGTAATATTCAACATTTTATTGTATTTTCTCTGAAATAGAAATTTTTATGCATTTCCAAGAGAGAGAGGGGCATGTTATATATTTAACATAGAAGATTAAAAATACAGAATAGGCTAAATTTTATTTCAGATCGAAATAAAAACATGATTTTTAGGGGAAACACTTAAACAAAGTAAATGGAAAAAACAAAGCGAACAAATCTAGCTAGAAACAAACTCTAGTCCGTTTATTATTCAGTGAAGCCAATACTCTGTGGATTTGCACCATTATTTTAATTATTCCTCTGTTAATTAGAATTCCTCTCTGAATAGGATTACCTGGATGTTAATTTATATAGCGTTGTTTAAAATTTCTTGCTCTCTCTCCGGCGCCATTTTCTCTAACGGAGAACTATTCTAAGATCAGCGAATAATAATGGTAAACATAAAACACCATTGTACTTATTATTGACTAGAGATATATTACCTGGGCAATATCCATGTTTTCTCAGAATGCATTTTTACTCGAGTGTATATAGAATAGAAAATTTTCTTTCTTTTTTTTTCAAAATCAAACTTTTCAAATAGGATTTCGACTGCTCTCCACCTTATCTACGACTGTCCGAACTTTACAGAAGTGAGACATAGATTGTTCACTGATCTAAATGATTTAACTCTCTTACATCAGCCACTTTGTCTATATACATTTTATGAACTATGTCGATTAATACATGTAAATTTATAAATATTTAATTCTAAGTTCTAATTTGTTTGTTGTTTTGTTTGTGTTTCCTCTGTAATAGGCGCAAATATTTCAATATCACGCCTGGTTGATTAATAAAACGTAGAAAAAAAAAAGGATTATCGAATATTTTGAGTTATAAGTTTTGTCATTTTAACCGTTATTATCTGTAACCGAGAGGTTTCTGCTCCCTATATAATCAACCAACCGGAAAGAATTTTACATAATATATTTATTTATGGAACGCTTCACACGCACACGGTCACACGATTTTGCGCTTCATCCTTGCGCAGAAGTCATGCTAATCTTCTCTGTATCGTTCCTGTTTTAGTATATGTACCGTCGAACGAGCGTGTTTATATACATGGAGAGAGATCGATAAATATATATTTAGATTGTCTAACAATGGAGATTGAACTGCACAATCTATATGTCACAAATAAGAGCTACATCTGTAGTTGAGCCACGCAAACAGATTTAATTGACTCAACAAGACTCCACAACAGATCAAAATTGGTTTTCTCTACTCAAAAAAGGTATCTTATCAAATAATCTATCAATTGCTTATCATAAGAAAATTAGAGAGGGAGAGAACCAGAAAAAAAAAGCAAGCCACACGTAACAAGCCATCGTCTACAAACAGGTCCCTACAGGTCCCAATTTAAAAATCGTTGGATTGACGGGCTAACAATATGGACTTTCGATTTAGGGAGAGAGAGAGAAAAAGAAGAAATTTTCTGTTGAAAAAAAAAAAAAAAAGGTTAAAAAAAGTTTTTGGAAAGAAGGCTAGTTTACAAAGTGTCGTTTGAAGTTGTCGGAAATGGAGAGCCACCTATCAGAGCGGTCAAGAGGAAGGGGGCGGGGCCTGGAGCCCCGCCCATCTGTTGTCCAGACTTCTTCAATTACTGTGGCCATTAGCCCTACTTAGCGGTGAATGACGTGCTGGGCGTCAAAAAACCAACCAATAAAAAGACGATTTAGAATCCTTACATTGACCGATTGCCGTCAAAATTGACGTCTACGACCAGATTTTCTCTGCTGTTGTAGATTGGGTAGTGACGTAGGTTTATCATGGGGTTTGTCTAGTGTCGCGGAACACCCAGAATGTGACCGCATTGAACAACTTATTGTTCTAGAAGAAGAAACACAAGTCGAGGAGAAGAGATTCTTTATATAAGACTTCTTCTATAAAGCGAAAAGTGGGGCTATCGTTGTCTTAACTTTTTTTCATTGAAAATTATTGAGTTTCTAACTCTCAGCTTGTTTCAGAAGTTCAAGTAAGTAAAACAAGATTCGGTACATTTTAAGGTCGAAGTCGAGTTACTCTGTTAATCTAAACCTACCCTCTACATTCCATGGTACTACATGTGTACCGCATATGTAGAGACATGTGGTGTACTTACAGTACAAGCAGTCACTACCCACCATGGCCTGGTACTACATATGTAGACATGTGGTGTACTTACAGTACAAGCAGTCACTACCCACCATGGCCTGGTACTACATGTGTAGACATGTGGTGTACTTACAGTACAAGCAGTCACTTCCCACCATGGCCTGGTACTACATATGTAGACATGTGGTGTACTTACAGTACAAGCAGTCACTACCTACCATGGCCTGGTACTACATGTGTAGACATGTGGTGTACTTATAGTACAAGTAGTCACAACTCACCATGGCCTGGTACTACATGTGTAGACATATGGTGTACTTACAGTACAAGTAGTCACAACTCACCATGGCCTGGTACTACACGTGTAGACATGTGGTGTACCTACAGTACAATCTACCAAGAAGCACCACATCCATTCCACAACTCACTGACGACCGAGCAGCAGGAAGTACAGCGGGGGGACAGTGCTATCTCTCCCACACACGGCCCCCCAATAAATTAATGACCCCCGGGGAGAGAGGCCCTCCCCAAAATAACTGTCCTAGAGTTTAAAGAAGGAAAAAAAACGGTAAAAAAACCCGCCCCTGACTCTCCACGGTGTGTGGGTGCCAGCGATAGCCTGGTGTAGACTGATGGATGGGGCCACACCTGGTGATTGGTCCCTCTGTCTGTCTGTCTGGTAGCTCGGCTGTTGTTGGACCACTGCACCGTTTGAATCGGCATTTTATTTCCTCTCATTTATTGACCACTGTGTTTTGAGGGGCGGAATTCTTTTTTATGGAGTAAACGAAACTGGTGATATGGTGGAATTCGCCTGCCTGATCTGAGAAGTCTTCTGTCAAAGATCTCCAATGTCGCGGGTCTGGGGGCTCCCAACCCAGACCTCATGGACTCTATATATCCAGTTGTATCTATAGATAATTCCCGATGATAGAGCTGGGGTTAGGAAACAACAAATATATCATGGTACTAGAGACTCTACCCAGATGCATCTATAGATACTTCCTGATGTTAGAGCTGGGGTCAGGAAACAACAAATATATCACGGTTCTATGGACTCTACCCAGATGTATCTATAGATACTTCCTGGTGTTAGAGCTGGGGTCTCAGGATACAACAAATATATAATGGTATATACTATGGACTCTATCCAGATGTATCCATAGATACTTCCTGATGTTAGAGCTGGGGTCAGGAGAAACAACAAATATATCATGGTACTATGGACTCTACCCAGATGTATCTATAGATACTTTCTGGTGTTAGACCTGGGGTTAGTAAACAACAAACCTATCATGGTACTATGGACTCTATAAAAAACCTAAATAATTGCAATAAATAATTTAATGAATGAAAGGATTGTTTGCAAAAAGTTTCTTTTATTCTTAAATTTGGCGAGCTTTCAGGCGTTAGCCTATCATCAGGCCGACATCGCAAATATACATAAAATAATACAAAATCTAAACTAAATATAGGCGTAGAACTGATCTTACCGGAAATAAACAAATCGTAATAAAATATATCGTATACACCGATACATGCAAATGTGCCGAAAACTTTAAAATAAAATAATATAATAAAATTTTTTTTTTTTAAACAAATTTAAAACTATGAAATTTGAGATGGGCTAAGATTACATAAAAAAAGGACTAAAAAAGGATTTGGAATTTACAATAAGACAAAAAACCGACTATGAATTTATACAACTAATTTAGCTATGGGATATATGAAGGTACTGCTGTGGTAAATCGATCCTTCTGTTAATGCTCTTTTTATCGTTCGAAACCAAGGATTCTAGTATAAGTCTATTATGTTTGGAGAATATGTTTCGGAAGTAACACTTGACCTCCTGTAGGTTGAAATGGTGGCCTGTAGAATCCTCATGTTGATATATAAAAGATCTGGTATCTCGGTTCCTTACGTTTCTGATGTGCTCCTTAACTCTGGTACCGACAGTTCGGCCGGTTTCCCCCACGTAAGAAGCGGTACATTGTTGGCAAGATAATGAATAAACCGCATTATGCTGGTCACTCGGTTCTGTCTTAACCTGAGATTTCGTGATTGGATGTCTGACTAATTGGCCGATGGATCGAGAGCCTACAAAAACAGGCCTAATCCCAAATTTCCTCAAAACATCTGCTAGCCTTTGATTAGTAGGGGAATACTGCCGTCATACCTCAATTTCAACTCATTTGGCCCGATAGGTCACAAGATTTCCATAGTCAAAACATTGACAAAAAGAATTATCACGCATTGCTCCCTTCCAGGCTTCAGAAAGATTGAAAAGAGCAACATCATCCGAAACCTCCAGAGATATGGATTCCCAGCCTCATTTGTGATGAAACACACTTATAAAGGGTTCCTTCCCCGAAACCGGCAGGTATATCGATCCAATTGCTACTTGCAGTATTCCCCTACTAATCAAAGGCTAGCAGATGTTTTGAGGAAATTTGGGATTAGGCCTGTTTTTGTAGGCTCTCGATCCATCGGCCAATTAGTCAGACATCCAATCACGAAATCTCAGGTTAAGACAGAACCGAGTGACCAGCATAATGCGGTTTATTCATTATCTTGCCAACAATGTACCGCTTCTTACGTGGGGGAAACCGGCCGAACTGTCGGTACCAGAGTTAAGGAGCACATCAGAAACGTAAGGAACCGAGATACCAGATCTTTTATATATCAACATGAGGATTCTACAGGCCACCATTTCAACCTACAGGAGGTCAAGTGTTACTTCCGAAACATATTCTCCAAACATAATAGACTTATACTAGAATCCTTGGTTTCGAACGATAAAAAGAGCATTAACAGAAGGATCGATTTACCACAGCAGTACCTTCATATATCCCATAGCTAAATTAGTTGTATAAATTCATAGTCGGTTTTTTGTCTTATTGTAAATTCCACAAATCTTATTTTAGTCCTTTTTTTATGTAATCTTAGCCCATCTCAAATTTCATAGTTTTAAATTTGTTTTTAAAAAAAAATTTTTATTATATTATTTTATTTTAAAGTTTTCGGCACATTTGCATGTATCGGTGTATACGATATATTTTATTACGATTTGTTTATGGGGTCAGGAGAAACAACAAATACATCATGGTACTATGGACTCTACCCAGATGTATCTATAGATACTTTCTGGTGTTGGAGCTGGGGTCAGGAAACAACAAACATATCATGGTACTATGCACTCTACCCAGATGTATCTATAGATACTTCCTGATGTTAGAGCTGGGGTCAGGAGAAACAACAAATATATCATGGTACTATGGACTCTACCCAGATGTATCTATAGATACTTCCTGGTGTTAGAGCTGGGGTCAGTAAACAACAAACATATCATGGTACTATGGACTCTACCCAGATGTATCCATAGATACTTCCTGATGTTAGAACTGGGGTCAGGAAACAACAAATATATCATGGTATATACTATGGACTCTACCCAGATGTATCCATAGATACTTCCTGATGTTAGAGCTCGGGTCGGGAAACAACAAACATATCATGGTACTATGGACTCTACCCAGATGTATCCATAGATACTTCCTGATGTTAGAACTGGGGTCAGGAAACAACAAATATATCATGGTATATACTATGGACTCTACCCAGATGTATCCATAGATACTTCCTGATGTTAGAGCTCGGGTCGGGAAACAACAAATATATCACGATATATATTTATACTAAGGGCAGGGGATTTATTCCGTGCATGTATTGACAAGTATGTGGAATATATTTCAAATGCAATGAAAGGCCTCGATTCCGACCATATAATCCTCTGGAAAAAAGAGAATCCTAAGATGGCAAAAGGCGACTCATACAATTCACATATATCCATCTAAGTATACACTCCACTGTTGAGCATTTAGTTTAAATGTGAAATCCATTTAAGAGAAACGTTTATTGAACTATATGTACTCGCAAACACAACTAAGTATGCGTACGTTTGTTAAATCGCTTTTAAAAATAATTAATCGATCATTTATATCACACTAGACGAATGGCCCGGGCAACGCCCGGGTTTTACCCGAGTGCGTATATATTTTAAAAACGTTTTAATTCAAATACTATTGGTTACAATTATAAATTGGCGCCGTGGATATCTCTCTTGTGAAACGTCCCGCCCCAAACTGTGTGTGTCTTGAAAATATAAAAATAAAAATGTGAATTTTCATAAAGATTTCATCATGTCGATTTTTTTTTTTTTGCATTTCACCTACTAAATCGATAGAGATAATTACATTTGCAACATGAACTTAGGTATATTGACTAAATAGAAAACTGCATAGTAATAAAGATCATTTTTTAAAGGCACCATATCGTTTTTTTTTTCAATAAAATCGAAACAAAAATTAACGATAAATAACGATAATTGCCTTAAAAAGAAATTGCCTTAAAAAAAAGAAACATTCGCGGTGATTTTGTCTTGCATTCGTTTATACAATTATTATATACGAATGACCCGGGCAACGCCCGGGTTTTACCCGATTAAATGCTTTTATTCAAATACTATTCGTTACAATTATAAATTGGCGCCGTGGATGTCATTCTTGTATATTATATAAATGAGTTTTAAAAATTGTAAAAAAAAAAAAAAAAATGCATCGGCCGGGAATCGAACCCGGGCCGCCCGCGTGGCAGGCGAGCATTCTACCAGTGAACCACCGATGGTTATGAAAAATCCCATCCGTGAGCTTCAGACAGACAAACAAACAGACAGAATAAGGCAAATATATAAGTAGATATGGCACATATATTCTGTTAAAAATAGAGGAAGTGAACATATATCTGTAAAAAAATATCAACTATGTTTTTCATTAAAAAAAAAAGGTTAAAATAAGTTTAAATTAATAAAACTCATATAATATATATACAACTAAAAAATAGTTTATAAAAAAGACAATGTAGAAAACGTGGATGCAATTTTTGGTTGATATTATAAATGTATTTTGCCGGCGCGGAAAAAGAATTAACAAAGTTGATGAAATTAGGAAGAGCTAGCCATCAAGTAACAAAAGGAATTGTGACACGGGACCATTAAAGAAACACCATCCAACTTCTAGCGTCTTTTTTCTACAAGAAGGATTTTGTAAATTTGATCACGCTGGTTCAATACTCTCGTTGTTAGAAGTCAGTTTTAATGGACGACTCTATTACTCTTCTGACACACTTTTTTTTACAAATGGCAGCGTCAGTATTCTATGAGTATATTATTTATTTCTTTAAGATCTTCTGTGTTTAATTTTTTTAAATATTAGTTCAAAATAGTTTTATTGAAATTCAATATCAACATATATAGTCACGACCGTCTTTCCTCAATTCCTCATCGCTGTCACGGATGCGAGCGCATCATCATTATGATCATTATCTTCTATAGAAGCTTCTATCTTTATAATTATGTATATTTACAAATAGTCAATTCGCTCGCGCTTTTAGCGGTAAAAATGAGTGGTAATACCAGCTGACCTAATGTACATGTAAAGTTTGGAGCGGGACGTTTCACAAGAGTGACATCCACGGCTCCAATTTATAATTGTAACAAATAGTATTTGAATAAAAACATTCAATCGGGTAAAACACGGGCGTTGCCCGGGTCATTCGGCTAGTGTGTATATAAACAAAATCGCTGATATATATATTTTTAAACAACTGGTAACTTTTACTTTTAAATTACTTGGTAACCCAGACTCCTGGAGATTAAAAAAAAAATTCCCACGCCGGGAATCGAACCCGGGCCTCCTGGGTGAGAGCCAGGTATCCTAACCACTAGACCACGTGGGAGATGTTCTGGATTTAATTAACATTGCATTAAATATAAGAAATTGACCCAACACACGCATCAGCTATTTAAATATATGATCTCACTAAATAAAGGTTTTAAATATTGCAAATTATTTTATATATCTGTATTATATTAAAATAGATACATATATTATATATATATACCATGAAACCACCATCACAAATATAAAATATAAATTAAGACACTTTTTTAAATGGTTAATTAATTTTGCTAAATACATAATTGATGCTTTTTAGCACATGCATCAAACATGTAATCTGCTATCAACTAGATTCCGGAAGTTTTCCACGAAATCTTTTGTGAGAATGTTTTAAAAGACAACATCCCTGAATATACACAATATATGATAACCCGTTAAAGACTACCTAAAACTTTTGGATGCTTCTGGTCTCTCCTGGAGCTTGTCCAACAATAAGTCGGTGGACGAGTGGGTAACCCCCTCGATTCCCGACAGTCATGAACCGGGATTGAATCCCGCGTTAAAATTTTGTTTAATATATGTGAATAACCATCACATATTATTCACTGTTTCAATTATATCATGAACTAGGTTGCTCTTGCTGAGCGGTACCTATTAATGTGATTTGAACCAGGAGGTTGTCCTTCTTCGAGGTTGTATAAATGAAGTTCAAAGTGATATTTATTCTTCTTTCTTATCTCCACTCAATTATATTAGGGTATCAAGCTTGTAGAGCTTGTTGATGGTGTCTGCTGGTGATGAGTAGAACTCATCAATGGATCAGTCAATACAGTTAATAATTTTGAAAATAGAGCAATCCATAGATAAATCTTTAATTAAAAAGGCATATATTGGATCAAAAAAATAAATAATTTTTTGATCCAATATATGCCTTTTTAATTAAACAGTTAATAATGTGTTTTTGGGGTTGCAGGTTGAGAATTGCACTTAGTACATAGTGGGAAAACTTTGCAATCATTCAGGAAAGTCATTGTCCGTAGATGACCAGACTTATGTCTGGAAATCAAAGACTGTTTTTCTCTTGGGATGACACACACAACACACACAGAACGGGTGCTTGTTCCTCCTTTGATTCTACAAATCAGCTGGGTGGCTCAAGAAAGCTTCCACTTCAGCAATGCTACCGCATCAAACCTTTTACAATCTCCTATATCGTCATAGAGTGAGTTTATAATCCTCCACACAGTCCTCTATTTTCAAGTAACAATAAATGGGGGGATATCGCGCTTTTGATATTTCTAGACTATTCTTAACCTTTGTCTTTAAACAATAATTTTAAACCAATAAACACCAATTTTAAATAGCTAAAAATATTCACAAAATAAAAAAATCTAAATAAAAATATATTCAATATATCTCCTTATATGAAATTTAAACTATTTTTATGATTCTTTTTTAAAAAATTGGGTGAATTAGGTCTGGATTTCCGCTTTGTTAACCTTATTAGGAACTACTTCGAACAAATGACAACGACGGTGAGATGGAATGGACTATTTACTGAACCCATCAAAATCCGATCGGGAGTGTTACAAGGAGAACCCTTATCACCCTATCTATTTATACTCTTTGTAACTGATTTAATCAACATTTTTAATGACTCTACTCTACCAGGCATATACCTCCCTAATTTTGGAACGGTCCACCTTTTGATGTATGCCGACGACATAATTCTCATAGGAGAATCAAAAATTAATCTACAAATAAAAATCAACATGTTGAAAAAATACTTCGAAACAAATCATCTAACCCTGAACGAATCAAAATCCAAGATAATGGTTTTCCGAAATGGTGGCCGCCCTGCAAAATCGGACAAATGGTTCTGGGGAGACCAACTGTTGACAGTGACATCGAAATATCTCTATCTTGGCTATCCCCTCACAACAACAATCTCGTTTAGTCAAGTGGCTTCATACTTTAAAGGCAAAGCGCTTGCAGCTACCGGCGAAGTATGGAAAATTATGGAGAAATCCAGGTTGAATTCATTTGGTTCATCAATGAAACTATTAGACTCGATTATCCTGTCAACTCTGCTGTATTCTGCTCCAATTTGGGCAAACGAAAAGTACAAAATCTTGGACCAAATTCAGGATAACTATCTCCGACGACTATTGAACTTGCCGAGTAACACACCAGGCTACATACTACGCATGGAAACCGGACGCTTCTCACTAGGAGTCACAGCAACCAAACTAATTCTAAAGTTCTGGTTAAGAATATTAAAAATGGAAAAATCCAGATTGCCCGCAATCTGTCTAGCCCAATTATGGGAAACGTCCACTCTGACGAATACCTTTATAGGTTTTACAGAAAATTTAATGAATATCCTAAACTCAACTGGATTCATGTGGTTAAAGAATTGTTCAGACCCCAATATTCTACAGAAAACAATACCTCAAATTATCAGAATCACTATAGAACAGTCTATCCAAACCGATCAATCAAGAATAACCAATTCGAAGCTAAACACACACTACAAATATTTACATAAAACATTCGCAGCAGAGAACTATCTACTAAGTGAACTCCCACTGCCGGCTAAACGCCTCATTGCGCAATTGAGAATTCTATTTGTTTTATATCGAGAAGACCATATAAAATATCTAAGGACAGAATACTTGTATTGCCAACTATGCAAAAATAGAACCGAAAATGAATTAGAACATTATATATTTGAATGCATGCCTCTTGACACGGAAAGAAAAATACTCTTCTCTAAGATAGGCCATACACACTTCACATTATATTCTTTATTATCCAACTTTATAGACAATAGTTCAGTAGCTCTAAATCTATATAACTTCCATAAAAATGCTGTAAAAAAGAAAGACTTAACCGAACATTCAAACATACCAAAAATTTCTGTTTGATGAGAAAGACAGAACCAACATCCAATTATTTGTTTAGGCAGATACGATAAGTTAACCCCCACACTGATAAAACGGTGTTTACCTTACAACCCTGAACACGCGGATTTTCCTGGGAAATCTCTTAAAGATTTCTTAAAAAATACATGGCCCACCTGTGCTGTGTGAGAGCTTAAATTGTCTTGTTCCATATGTAAATACCTGTTTTCTTTCCTCTTTTCGCTCTCCACTTCTCCCATCCATATTTCCAAAATTTTTTTTTTCTTTTTTTGATTTTTTTTATTCTTCTTATTTTTTTATTCTTTCTTATAATCTGTATATATTTACCAAATGTATATAATCTTTCTCCATTTTTTATTTCCCACTTTCATAGGTTTCTCCGTTTTGTAACCCCAAGGAGAAGCCTCTGTAAGACCTGTGTGTCTTAATAAAGGCTTTTGTGTGTGTGTGTGTGATTCTTTTTTAAAATTTTAAGAATAATTAGTACGCTTCAAAAATAGTTAAATTTTTTTATAACAAATGGCGTGCGTGCTAATGCATCATATCTCCTTATACGCAATAAAATATGTACGTATAAAACAAATTTAAAAAAATCTATATTTGTTTTAATAACAAGGCAAAAAAAAAAACGCTTATTAAAAAGAAGGGGGGGGGGGGAGGAGAATTCAAAATGATTTTTATTGACTTCACCACTCAATGAGTTAATAAATAATTTACGAGAGAGGGGGTAGAAATGGTGAGGGCAGAATGAAAAGCTTATCACCACTTTAATAAGTTCAAGCAACTCAATGAAGAGAAGGAGATTTGAAAAGTTGGGGGAGCGCAAAAGAGAGAGAGAGAGAGAAAAAAATTATAATGAAGGGGAAAAAAAGAGGAGAGAGAGGGGGGTGATGTAGAGTGGATTCAACAGCCGGGAGTGCGGTTTCCGTGATGAATTCGTTTATTGCTCATATTAAAATTCCTTGGTTAGTATGGAGGGAGATATTTATCAAAGCTCCTGGAATTTGAGCTTGACAACCCCTTTGTGGTGAAAGACATTCCTAGATTTCAGCAGAGGCGAGGGCTAACACAAAAAAAGAGAGAAAGAGAGAGCAGAGAAGAAGAGATTTAAAAAAAAAAAAAGGATTATTTCGTTTAAGAAAAAAAAAAAAAAAAAGACAGAAAGAGAATAAATAAGCGAAAGATTAAATTAGGTTTCATGAAGTTGTTGGTGAATTTTTAAAATTGGCATTTTTCTTGCGCTCTTATTGTCTGTGTGTGACCTGTCTTTTCCCCCTCCTTGTTTTTTTGGTTCGTTCTGTAAGCAAGGTTGGTAGATGCGGTAGTTAGAGAATTTAGGTTATTTTATCTACCATCATCTACATATATACAAAAGTACGAAATGGTTCACCATTGATGAGCCAAGATGAGCTCTCTCAGTCTCGTTTAGCGATTGTAGAAATTTGTCTTTTAAAATATAAAATAATCAGATCTGGTAATGATAATATGGATATTGTTCATTTATAGAATCTTCACAGAGAACACGATTTTATCTGCCATTTTTGCATAGTAGCCATGCTATCTTCTCTGTATCGTTCCAATTTTAATAGTAACGACATAAAAATGTATAAAAAAGAATACTCCGACGGGATTCGAACCTTAAAACGACGGATTATCATCTCTATAGATGGTCTGTTATCTACCTCAACAAGATATTGGCCACGTATCCATGTATAGACAAATAGTTCTCCTAAATTTACCAAATAATATTCCTTTATTTTCCTTTTCACTCTTTCTTTCTCCCTTATGTGATACACTGTAAATAACATTGCTGATTAACTTTACTATTACTGTTATTTCTGTATATACCCTCTTCTACTCGAAGAGTCTATATAAGACCAAAAAGGTTTTAATAAAGCTTGTTGTTGATGTCTTTTGAATCTTATATTTTTATGAATAGTGGTAATTTATAAAATTGGTGAAAAAAATGGTAAATTCTTTTCTAATGATTGGCAATTTGTAATCAATTTTGTAGAGAAGTAATCTTAGAAAAAATATTTTATCCGAATTAAGAGCTATAAAACGAGGCTCTCTCTTGTACAAGTGTGTACAGGCACAAACAACAACAAAAAACTTTATTAAGACCTTTTAGTCTTATACAGATTCTCCAAGCAGAAATGTAGGATACATGCAGGAAAAAAGTAATAGTACCTTAATGGTAATATGATATTTATATACAGGAAAAATGATATAAAGACAATCAAGCCAAAATATGCTCTAGTAATTTTGACTGGAGGCTGACTTTTCAAAACCTTGACTATGACAATCTTGGTAAATATACGATTTTGTAGAAGAGACGAAGCAATCCATTAAGAAGAAGAACATTTCAGAATGAATCCTTCAGAGTGGACTTTTTTTAAACCCAGAGATATCATCTATTTTATCTATTTGATTGTCTTTTCAAAGCAAGGATCTATAAACCAAATATATATAAAAAAAGAAGATACATGTCCGACACATGTTCCGTCTTAAATATACCAATTATCGTTATATAACTGCCCTCTAAAAAAACAACCATAAAAACGATAAAAAACATCAATCAAGACTAATTAAGACGTTCACAATGAAAAAAAAAAGATGGTATTTTTTTATAGCGATGAAATCATAAAAAGGCAGAGAAGAAACGTAACAAGAAGGCTGAAGAGTTTAAGATAAGAATAAAAGATGTGTGGATAGACAATGGGTTAGACAGATGGGGACCATAAATTAGGACGAAGCAGATGGCCGTGTAGACGCCTAGAGCGCTCTTTGTTTGTTTGCTCTAAGCCTAAATCTGTTGATTTAATTGCACTAGGGGAGGTCCTCTTGTCTAATTGGGGCTCCCGCCCGTGAAATCATTCTCTAACAGGGCGGAAGAGAATTCGGTTTGACGTTTCCAGAATGCAGAACACCAATGGGAAGATCTTCTTCTATGATAAAATACATTCTAAAGAAAAAAAAAAAGGTAAAACCTGTATTAAGAGGACCATGGCTTAATAGAATCGGTAGGCGAGTGGTTAAAACCCTCGCTTCCAGACAGTCATGAAACGGGGTCGAATCCCGTATTGTACACTTTTTTTTCTGTGAAGAACCTGTTCATATTTTTTCTCATTGTAAATAACATACGCTAGGTTGCTCTTTTTGAGCGGTACCTAATAAAGTGATTTTGGAACAAGACCATGCCTTAATGAAAAACCAGTTAATAGGTGGCTATAGCACAAATGGTGCTGTGGACGACCAAGGAGATGTACGTCCAGTGTCAAGAAGCTCCAGACATTCTGTCTCCACCATGCAGTTAACACTTGGCTATATATCTGAAGACAGTGCACAGTATCTATAGAACGTCTACTTTTGTTACAAGAGAGTCCTAGTGTGTTTTTCTATCAATCATCTAAAATTTGATTGTTTCGATTTTATTCTATTGTTAACACAGATGTAGAAAGACATTTTGAGCGTGCGCTATCTCAATTTATTATTATATATATTTTTTGCTTATCCCTAGTACACGTGGTACAGGCCATGATAATCATGGGAGGGTAGAAGTAGGCGACTGCTTTTACTGTAAGTGTACCACATGTCTACATATGTGAAAAGCAGTTCAACTTTGCACTTACAAATGTGCCAGAGCTCCGTTTGGTTACTTGCACTCGCTGGTGGGGTTGGATTTTTGTAAGAATCGGGGCCCATTGTAGCATTTTTTTTTATCAGGAAAAAGTGCCCAATGCGGGATTCGATCCCGGGTCGTAGGGGTCGAAAACAAACGGTTTAGACCATCCTTCCACCGATCCCCATCAAATCATGAAACCAAACAATAAAATTACCCTGAAGTTCCGATTTATTATCCCGTGTACTATTATACAAGGTCATGGAGACTATACACACATTGAATAGATGTAATATTTCAGTATAAGGAGTCTCCATGATAGGTAGTGTTGGTTGGTTATCCAGGGACCACCTGACCTTCTAGAAATTGGCAGTCAAAAATCGTTTATAAAACCACTTTGTAAAAAGTTTCTAATTTAGAAACTAATTACGTTAAATTCATTCCCTTCAAAAACAATTATAATAGTTTAATATATATATAATGTACTCTACAATGTTTTTATTTATTGGCTGGGGGAACAGAAAAAAAGTGATACTCCTGTTGAAGGATTGACAAGTCCGAAAGCTTGAACTTAGCCCTGGAAGATTTATTTATTATAACAAAGTTTGTTTATACTGTACGTAAACGTTTCGCTACAATCCAGGATGATGATAAGTATATATACAAAGGTGGGTTGAAACCGAGTACAAAGACCTCATAGAATATATTTGAGAATAAAATGATATGAGCGGAACACTGTGGGTTCGATTCCCATCCCTGGACACTTCATTTTTCCGTTTATCATTACTCTTCACAATTCATCCTATTATACTTCATCTCTAAGCTTAGATAATCGTTATTTCTCCTTAAAATGAATTTCGATTTTTCGTTCAAAAGAAACATTTGCGGTATAGTTGTCAAACTTCGTTCTACAATCATAAGCCGCATTATATTGTATTATAAAATGTTATGGTAGGTATATATATACAGTGAAAGTTTGCAATAGAATAACAGGTGAGGAAGCAGACAAACCTAGTAGAAGCAGAAGAAAGGTATGAGGTGTGCTCTGTGATGGAAGGGAATAAAATCAATGAGAAAATCTGCCGAGGAAACCAGTCTGGTCACGCGGCCATTAAGCAGGCAGGCAGCAGTCTTCTGTTGGACCTTGTCCAACTTCTGATTGGCTGACCTAGCGTGTTTCGTCAGTTACGTTACGGTTGTTATTCCCCGTTGGAAGGTTCTCTCTTTGTTCTGTTTCTGATCATACTTGGTAGTGGAGTGGA
Organism: Cordylochernes scorpioides; assembly: GCA_030710605.1. NCBI lineage: Eukaryota > Metazoa > Arthropoda > Arachnida > Pseudoscorpiones > Chernetidae > Cordylochernes > Cordylochernes scorpioides. The sequence goes on from CP092868.1 coordinate 65,501,745, forward strand.
CTTGCATAGAAGTTGATGATTAGGTGAACGACACGGGAGAGAATGTAAAAAGTTGCGTGTTTTCCATAAGCTCCGAGAAGAATTTAATTGTTTAAAAAAAATTGAGATTGAAAGCTTTTTACGCCTTTTTTGTTTGTTTGTTCGAAAGGGAGTGGAGGGGGGAGAAAGAAATTCGAATTTACAAAGTTATATGAAAAATATGTAAATAAAGAGCTAACATTATATTGACATGCTATTACATACATATAGGTTATAGAGTATATTCTCCTTTTTACATACAGATTGATAGGAAACATTGATAGATCCGAATCCATATAAGCTAATCGTCAAAAGAAGAGGAGGATCTCCAGATACTTGACGAAAGGTTGGCTGTAATGCAACAACAGGATAGAGAGAGACTGTTTATAGGAGAGGTACTTTCTGCAGGAATCCATTTATAGAGGATAGAAATTATATAGAATAAGATTGATGGGGTCAATAATTGGCTTCATTACATGGAGTTTTAACTTTGTAGTCTCCAATAATAAAGGTTTTGAAAAAGAAAAACCAATAATGATTCCGTTTTAAAGATCTGATTTATAGAGCGATTATATCGTAGTGAAAGTTTTTCTTTTATTGAAGGAAGAAACGGGGAGATTTAGTTTTATTAGAGAGAATTCTTTGTTGTAAGAAGAGTTTGGTTATAGAGGGGCTTTAATGTATTTAAGGCTCTAAACTGATACAATGCCACGGTACATCGGGCAACAAGAAGGATGCGAGAAAGGCTACAAGTACTGTACTAACAACAACAACAAGGATGCGAGAAAGGCTACAAGTACTGTACTAACAACAACAACAAGGATGCGAGAAAGGCTACAAGTACTGTACTAACAACAACAACAAGGATGCGAGAAAGGCTACAAGTACTGTACTAACAACAACAACAAGGATGCGAGAAAGGCTACAAGTACTGTACTAACAACAACAACAAGGATGCGAGAAAGGCTACAAGTACTGTACTAACAACAACAACAAGGATGCGAGAAAGGCTACAAGTACTGTACTAACAACAACAACAAGGATGCGAGAAAGGCTACAAGTACTGTACTAACAACAACAACAAGGATGCGAGAAAGGCTACAAGTACTGTACTAACAACAACAACAAGGATGCGAGAAAGGCTGCAAGTACTGTACTAACAACAACAAGGGGGCGCGACAAAGGAAGGGGCTACAAGTACTGTACTAACAACAACAACAACGTCCAATCGAAGCCGCCCCACTAATAGTCCCGTCCGTCCGTTATCACGGCGCCCCCTGTCCCAGCAATTAGCCGAGCGGCCAGATAACACGCTGGGTGGCCCGAGGTTTCCGCTCTTTGTTGGCTACTGCCAGCCTTCATACTACCTTTACATTCAAACATCCCTTTTTCTTACATATCCCAGTTTTACATATCCCATGTAGGTATGGAGATGTGGGTAAGGATTAATTTTTACCGCAATGCCTGCACATGTCGAAGATGACATCGCCCTTTTCAATTAATTGTATTTACTGGTAGAGCCTTGCATTACCATTGTTACGAACAAATGTAAAAATGCTAAAAATATCTTATTTCCATTAGGTTATATTCTATCTAGCGTTGTTTGACCTGAAAATCTCGAATTGAAATAAAAACAGCTGCTTAGTTCTCAATCAAAAATATTAGTCCACAAATTTTCTTTTGATAGGTTATATCTTTTTGTATAAATCAATTAAAATTGATCTGGTTGCCAAAGGCAGGCTCATATTATCAAATAAAATTGGTCAATGGCTGAACAGAATAGATAAGATCTCTCTCTCTTTTAAAACTGTTTGTTTAACAGGATCTTTTAGAGAGATCGCCCATTAAGAGAAGAGTCAGTGAACGAATGGTCAAAACCCTCGATTCCCGACAGCCATGAACCGGGATCGAATCCCGCGTTGGACACTTTGTTTTAATATGTGAATAACCTTCACTTATTATTCATTGTTGTAAATAACATAAACTTGGTTGCTCTCTTTTTGAGCGGTACCTAATAAAGTTATTTTGTAACAAGAACAAGATCGCACATCAAATATATTATAAACTAAATACTCACTTAAATAATATAGAATAGATTGTGATGAATGTGTGTGGGATTTTCTTGGAATCAGGAAATGTTTATTTAAAAAGCGGCATTTCGAATGGCACTTTGCCAATATTGGATTTTAAACGAACATGTCTCGATCAAAGAGAAGCTTTTTTTGTCAATATATTCCTCCTCACACTTCCTACATAGAAACAGTCAGAAAGATATTCCGAAAAGATCCCATCCTACAGTTTGAATTTCAATAATCACGGATTCGACACTATCTCTGACACTTCAATTGTATCCCTATTATTTATAAATGCTTCGTAACAAAAATAGTTGTCATATTTATGGGAATCATCTATCTATATAATCATCACACTAAAATCCACTCAAAACGCCACACTTGATCAAAATTTGTATTTAATATTTCAACCCAAACAGCGCACAATCTCATATACTGCAATAGGATCAGGTTACAATTCCGAGAGACTTAGGTAGAAGAGAATTTCCAAGTAAGACAACGTATTTTCAGATATAAGAAATTTTGCGATTTACTTTATAAAAATATTCGAAAACCTTTCGAGCGAGAGCTCGTGGTGTTTTCGTAATAAAGAAACATATTGCGTAAGGTTTTAGAATATTTTTATAAAGTATTCTATAGGCTGGACACACTACAAGTACATCACATATAGGGAGGTGGTAGCTCTTTCTGTGTAAGAGGACTTCCACGACCTCAAACTGTAAATGGAATGTTTCAGACATAGCGACACCATTTTAAAACGCCTTAAACCCGTTAGAATGATGTACATCTATAGCACGGAAAAATTAGGTTAGCAATTTCAATTTTTATTTCAGTTTCAATTTTCATATTTTTACCTTTTGGTCCATTTTCGAAGTGCCAAGCTGGTACCGTGACTTAGAAAAAATTCTGTGTTTTTGTCTGTTCTTTTTGTTTCTGTTAACATTGACAATGTAAGTCAATAAAGTATGTTTCAATCTCTATCTATATCTATATATTCTTCAAGGCTGTGTTGACTAGAAAGCTTCTAGCGCCTAATTTTACCTTTCCCTATAGCGCCAGTTCGTCGTTGGAAATTTAGGTTAACGGAATGTTATTCTATTTTAATTGCTCCCTTTTAGGAATTATTTTGTTAATTATAAGGTCTTTGTGATTTATTGTCGGTAGTCTATTTTATTGATGAAAGAAAGAAATCTGCATGGCGCCACCTCAGTAATTGGACTTCCACTGACATTGTAAATTAAACCAAGAAGACATAGGTCGCAGCCCGGGTAGTTGGTGACTTCTGTACATGTGTGGCTCCAGGAGAACATGGATTAACTAAATAAATAAAACATTCTCTCGTTTTAAAACATACCGGATTTAAGATCATTCCTCGTTTTTTAAACACCAAACAACATTTAAGACCCAGATTTTCAAGTCCAAATACAGTTCTGGTATGATAACTAATTTGAAATAAGACCTATCGCCTTTAACAGTAAAGATCAGATTTAAGACCTAAATTTAACGTTCCTAATTCACCTATATATTTTCAATTTATTGTATTCAAAATAAAAAAATGAGAAGAATTTTAATTTATATTGTAAATACTCACTTAGAGTCATGAAATCTTAGCAGAAATTTATTTTTACTTGTATTGAACAATAATCAAAACTCGATTTTAAAATACATTTTACAAGAGTTGATCTTACGTATCAGTATAAAAGCAAAACAGCAAAATACAATAATAGAGCGGTATGGTATATTAAACTGGTGGAATCACTGAGAGGGTTCACCACTGATGAGACAGGCTCTTCCATAAATTTATCATTGCAGGAAGGGCAGTAGAAAATTGTTTTGTGTAAAAAGAATCATATGCATCAAAAATAGTTCAAATTTCTGGTAATCTTTTAATAATTCAATGATCATAACAAAAAAGTTACGTGTTTTAGGAACAAGACTTTCTTGGCTTATATTTATGTTGGGTCAAAAGGCGATCCATTATATAAGTTTATATAAAAAAGGGGTATCTGGATCTGTGAATAAAAAAAACAAAACATTTTTTTTTTACAGATCCAGGTACCCCCTTTTTATATAAATTTATATATATATATATTTGTTGCATTGAGAGAGATAAAAAGAATAAAATCTAACTCTCCCATCGTTGATGCTGAACTATACAGAAAGGTCTAAGCTATGTTTCAATGCCCAACATGGGGATCTAAAGTGAACGAAGAGAATCTGACACCCCGGTGTGAGATAATCTTATGAAATTCTTCGGGCAGGGATTTCTCTTCATCCATCAAGACAGCATCCTTGTATTGTTCAATCAGTCCACTGCTTACACAAATCCCTCCTTCCTTTGTTTTTTTTTTATCGCTGTTTTAGAAAATATATTTCAGAAATACATGTATTCTATAGATTTATTTTTATCTCTCTGTGTATGATACACTACAATATATTTCGTTATTATTATTTTAAAACATATTCTTACATACTTTCATTACTTTAACAAAAGAATCCATAAATAATAGTTGTTATCTCAAATTATATTTTAAAATTATAGTCACGTATTTATTTAAATATTTTATTTATTGTGTTTTTTTTTATATATATACGGTGTATTATAATGAAAAAAGAAATAAATAAAATTGTGTTGACATCTATTTTGTTAAGATTTGTGCTCTTTGAAAAATAATTAATAAATTATTGTTTATATATATACTAAAAAGTTGGCATTTTTATTTTAAAATATTACGATTTTATATATATATTAAAGAAATTTGAGAAATTTCTTTAAATTATAACTGTCTTCATACACATGTTTAATAAATAATTTAGCCGCAAAATTTTAAGTTTTGAAATATTTTATAAGTTTCTAAAATTTTATTGTGTATTCATTGAAATTTAAAAATAAAGCAATTCTCTTGTTATTATAAAGTAATATTTTAAAACGCCCTCCCCCCCCCCCCCCCCCCCCCCCACTCGCTATTTCGTTTTGTAACTATTGTGTTGGAGCGGGTCGCTCCTTAAATAAATGCATATATTAGATAATAACCAAATGGAATCCTCTCTTACTTTTTCCCAGTAAGATACGCCTACGGAAGCCAACAGTACATAGACAGATAAAGCACATAGGCTATAGTTATTAACTAACATATGCAATTATTTAAGGCGCCAATTTATAATTGTAACAAATAGTATTTGAATCAAAACATTCAATCGGGTAAAACACGGGCGTTGCCCGGGTCATTCGGCTAGTATATATATATTTCTGAATAAATGTTTTTAGATTTTTGATTTATATATTTCAACCTATATTTTATTTGAAAGATAATATGCATTTATTATTTATTTTAACACACATTTGCCATCTCAAATTCAATTAGATAAATTTAATAAAACAGTTTTAATGTATTGTATATTTTAACTTTGTATATTTTGAATATTCATGATAAAATTGTGAAAAACGTTTAAAATACAAAAATATTTTCCTACAATTTTAAAATTTCAGTTGTAAATATCCACGCTGCGCGCGTATATATTTGTAAATATTTCTTGTAAGATATAGTCGATGTTTTTTATTAAGCCCGTTGAAGAGCGATTATCGCATGAAAGCTTGAATTTTAAAAATAAAAAGAAACTTATTGTGGGAAAATATTTTTGTATTTTTAAATATTTTAAATAGTTAAATATATAAAATATATTTGCGGGGGGGGGGGATTATAATCATATACTTAGAAAGACATCTCTTCCTTTTAATTATAAATCAGAACGATGTATAATTAAAGCGAGTTATGCCTTTCTAAGTATAGTTAAATATAAATATATATCCTTTATCCTTATCTAATAATATACATAAACAATAAAAATAACCTAAATTATATCTTATTTTATCTTATTTCTCTTAATTATATCTTAACAAAAGATTTCAATTTTAAAAGCTGTTAACCCTAAAATTAAACATAAAAACTCCAAAAGATCGTTTTAAATGTTTACTAGCCGTTACCCACCTTTCTTTGAAGCAGAATGTTCTCGAAATGTGTGGGCAGTAATTTGAAACGCCCCATTGTTGAAAACAATCGAGGGGGCACTAGTAACAATGGAGCCAATTGTCTAATCATTTTTCCTGAATTCATCACTCAAAGGAAGGTTAGACCCTTTGTTAGAGGGCGCTCAAGAATTAATTAAATAATTGTTCACAAGCATTTTATTCTTTGAGAAAAATTTTAAAGATTTATATATGATATATAATTTTCTATATATATTTGTGAATATTTTAAAATGTAAATTTCTTTTTTAAATATATATTTTATCTTTGTCTGTGTGAAATATATATTTTAAATCTCCTATCTTCGATGAATTTTAAGATATTTTAAAGCGTTATTTCAACAATAATTAAAAACTATAAATAGAAATACTTATACATATAAAAAAGGACATAACCTGATCGCTCATATGGGCATTTTGATGGCAGAGCGCCATCTATTAGAATAAAAATAAACTAAACGTTTATTTAGGCTTGTTCCATAATATTTGTCCAACCTATTTTCTTGAAAAATCAAGAAATATTTATATCATAAGTATTTTTGGCCCTACAGTTATTGACTTATTTCTTTTTCGATCTATTGAAATAAATTTTAAATCTAAACTTATACATATTATAGTTATTGGAATTTGAAAAATGTATTTTATAATAATAGACTTAATAGGTTTTTAAAGTTTTCGATAATAAACAAATGACATATTGAATTTTGAAATTATCTTCTCTGATGGAATTGTATAATTCTCTCTTTCAATATTTTGCTGAAATTGACAATTTGCAGAATAGACAGTGACAAAAGTTAGAATGCAAAAACGTTGGCAAAAAATATATCGATAAGACAAAATATTTAGTCTAATCTGTGTTTATTATTTTTAACGAAAGCATTTAAATAACTAAGTTTTCAATTTCCAAGGCCAATTCTTTTGCCATATCAACATTGCCAATCTGATGTAATATTTCATTATTTCTCAATTCCAGTCAAAAAAGAACAAAAGAACATGTCAAAATATTCATCTTTATAAATCTGTCAGATCGCTTCTGCTAGGCTATGCAAATTTCTCGCAGCTTTTTGTCTCGAGCTGATTCATGTCTTGTAGTTCTCTATTCAGCCTTTAGTAATATATCAACAAAGTGACAGATTTATTTGGCAAAACATCACCGTGTTGAAGGTAAGAAGAGAAAAATAGTGTCTTATTGGATATCATTTTTGAAATATATAAAGGTAGCATTTTGGTAAATAATATAAATACAATTTTAATATATTCATATTCTGATATTTACATATCTACAGTTAAGCTTATCGTCTGAGGAATTTTCCTTTTTGTGTTGATTTTAATTAGAATCATTTCGATTTTCTATTAAATATGCTTTTAAACAACGAAATATTTAGATAACCCAGTTATATAACATATACCTGTTAAAAGTGTTTACATATCATTTTAAAATATCAAGCGGTCTTAAAATTTTGAAAATTCAACCTATATTGAGGATGCGATTCTATTTTAGGGGTAAAAGGCTAAGGTAATTTATTGTTAGCAACTTGTTAGTAAAAAATCTTTATAAAATTGAAAAGTTTTAAGAATTTAAACACTTCACAGTTTTTTTTTAATTGTACTTTTATATTTAATATTCGAGAAATACAATTAAAAATCATTATTACGAAGCCTCCTCTTTTATAGAAGAAAGTATAAAATGGCAATTGGCGTTTTCATTTTTCGGAAATTAGAAAGTTTTAAAAGTTGAGTCCTCATCTTTAGAGGATTGAGAGATAACAATTGAATTTGAAGGCCTCTAATTTGTTATGTAAATAATCCTGTGTTATAACTATTATAATAACACTCTAATATCTATACCAGCCTATATCGTCTGTTGAACACAGTCCTAAACTGTTAGCTAAATTTGAAACTAATTTCAAATGCTAAAAAACACATTTTGTAGTTGTCATGTTTTAGACCTATTGGTTACCTCAAATCTCAGCCACCTTAAAAGATAAACTTTTATTTTGACAAATTTAACTCTCTTCAGCATCCACCATATATCTATCCTTTTATATTTACATAATTTTTCTTTTATTTCATGCAATATTTACATATTTACTGCATTTTCCTTCTTTAAAAAAAAAAGGACAAATGAGCATGTGAAATTACTCTCCCCAGCGGTATTTTTATAATATTTTCTCTATAATAAATAAAATACCTGAAAATATTTTGGCGTTTCAGTAAACCTGTACATAGATGTACGCGACAAGAGTACTGAATAAGAAAAACATAATAGCATATCTCTTTTGAAAAAAATCTTTAAATTATATTTAAAAAAAAAACATGCTATGATATTTTTTATCATTTAGAATTCTTATCGGAGGATAATACAATGTTGTTACTCTAACATCATCTATAAATTACTTATTTGGTGTCCCGTTACCTTCTAGATTTTATATATGAATCCACAAATTGTGAACCTTATCATCTTTATGAAAAAATGGTACAAAAGGGAAATTGTAGGTACAGTCATTCTAACGAGAGCCAACAATCTAAAAAAGAGTACGTGGTTGACTTTTCTTGACTTAGAAAGTGCATATTTGACCAATATTCCGGAATAATTTTTTAAAATCAACAATGATTTGATATTTATACCAACAAATGGAATCCGCGGTAAATCCATGTATAATAAATTTCTTTTCCTTCAATTTACCCAAACTAATCTATTAGCTTGAATGTCTTTATATATTTTTTCCTGTATATAAATATCATATTTACCATTAAGGTACTATCACTTTTCCCTGAATGTATCCTATATTTCTGCTTGGAGAATCTGTATAAGACTAAAAGGTCTTAATAAACCTTTTTTTTTTGTTTTTGTTGTTTTGTTGTATGCCAACAAATGGTGCCAGCTATCAACAACTTTAAGTTTAATAATAAGAAGATGCCTTATTGCTAACTTATCATCATTATAACAAAATATTATCATTAATATAAAGAGTAAAACAAAAGAGGAAAACTGAACCGTGTCAGGAAATAGATAGATTTCTTATATGTTTGTAGTCATTATATATAACTAAACAATTTCTCGGAGTAACTTCAATGCAGTTCTCGAGAGAAAGAGGTATATTGGAGTTATAATTAGTTTAAAACTAAAGTAAAATTACACAACGATATGAATTTACCTAGAAACAATAGATAGATAGATTACTGAAGAATGTGTGATCTAGTTACAAGGATCTTACATACTTCAGATATTGCTATACCCAGCTAAAACAAAAGGAAGTTTTACCTAGTAGTAGGAGTCATTAAGAAATGTCCAAAATTTTCGCCTGGTCATTTATCATTAAGGAGAGAATTAATGAAGCAGACGAAAAGCCTGATCAAGTTAGTGCAGTCACGACAATTTGCGTCATCCCCCCCCCCCCCCCCCCCTCCCTCTTCCCCGATTTTTTAAACCGAGAAATTGAATTTTGACCACGCGTTCCATTTTGAATCGAGCATGAATGTTTTTCGCTATTTTGATCATTTTATTAATACATATCTCGGATATGGTAGCTAGCTGTGAAAGAAGCAGTTCTGGACCAACAGCCATCAACAGTGTGGTAGACCAGCCTATGGTGGGGCTAGACCTATAAAAAATCCATAAAACTGAATGACAATAGTAGGTTAATGGCGAAATTATGGGCCACCATTAAAAATAATCACTACTAACTTATAGCTGCGTCAGAATTCTTGTTAAGGTCTGCAGCCAAGGTGTCAATTCTCCACGTTATGAGCGACCACATCTAAAGCTGAGTAGTTGTTATACCACAGTATATGTACTTCACATTCTCTGAATAAATGGCAGACCTACATATTCAATCACAAACTGGTTATTCGGCCTTTGATAGATACAGTAGAGTCTCCCATGAGAGAACGCCAAAACATGGATATACCCGGCCTCTCCTGGAGGTAGCCTCTCATCAGACACCCTGTCATGTCATGGGGAGTCTTTCCACCTAGAAAACCTCCGATAAGAGACCACTTCCAGGAGTAACTGGGTTTAGCCATGTTCTTAGACTGTGGTCTCTCATGGGAGACTATTAGGTTTCTTAAATATTTAACCTTCCAAAATAATATTAGAAACTCATTAAATAATCGTTTAATTTTTCTACCCAATCGCGCGATAACTTTTTCCATCAAATTTCAAGGAACAACAATTATTGACTGAATTAATAACAACAGCATTTCTCCCGCGTGCACCATTCGCTATATGGGAACTCTACACGCCAATAGACCGAATTAAAAGATAGAGCCAATTAGAATTTCTACTCGAAATTAAATTTGTTGAAACAAATATATAAATAATAAAAATTGACTATTAAATGCGTTATATCAATGTCACCCATATATAAACTCACACAAAACAATTTTCAATAAAACTTTCGCTAATACAAATTAAACACACACACAACCAATCTATTTATTTAGCAATACTGATGATGATGAATAAAAGAAAATTTAATCAGCCGACTCCGGAAATCGTTAAGGTGGCCAACTATGCTAATGACATTGTTCTCATGCAGGCAGATTAACATCATCATCATCATAAGAGATCTCAATTAGGCCTAATATGACTGATAACTTTCAAGATGGTGGCGTGCAACGTCTGCTGCTTGGAAATACAATTCTCGTCTGACATTATTGAATAATTCACCCCAGCGAGGCGCTACGAGCGTCTTTACCATTCAGGTGTTGAATGAATATCATATACCTTATATTGAATATCAATTTGTTTCATTTTATTCTTTACTTTTCGGGGGGGATTCTATATTGTAAGCTTTTAAATAAAATGTTTCGATTTTTTTTGTTGGTATATTAGATTGACCTGCTGTTTGTTACGTGAAAAAAGAGAAGGAAGGAAATTTTGAGAGAATTGCTTTTTTATGTTTTTTTTTTCTCTTTGACCTTTCTCCTTGTATATAGTCAATTTGTTATGATGTTAGAAATGTATTGAGGCAAATATCCCTGAGTTTGGGATATCGTGTTACAGGATGTTAATAAAGTTAAAAAATCATTTGTAAAATGTGGTTATAAACGTTTTAAGAACGGATTATTTTAATTGTTAAGGATTACAGGATGAAAAACTACATTTTAGAATGTACCAATTTCCATCTGAACGCATAGTTTTAAGTGAATTAAAGTTTATCTCGACTTTTTAGGATCTGACTCTCTTAGTAAATTTATAAAATTCTGTATAATAAGAACAGACAATGAGCATTCATTAAATGAGTGTATTCCAACATTGTTGAGATCTGTTGATGGTGAATAAAAAGAAATAAAAATGGCGATATTTACCCCTTAGAAAGCCATTATGAATATTAAAAAAAAAAAGACATCTCTATGTATAGTGAAATTTTACTTTTAAACAAAGTCAATGAATAATAAATGTATTTTTCTGGTAGTTAACAACTTTTGTATTTTATTTGAATTTAAAGTGCTATGTCCCCCTAGAGACACTTGCGCTGTCAAACATGTATGCCTTTACATTTGTCTATACATATATATTTAGAATAATTTTAGGCCGCGAATAGAATAGTCATAACAAGGAGAAAAAAGAACTGTGTACAAAAGAAAGAAGTGCCTGGCAATATCTACAATCAACATAATATAAATTATATCTACAAAATGTATTAAATTTAATATACATTTCTTTACTGGAAATAAAAATACTTGGATCTGTTAATATTAAATTATTTTTGATTATGTAGTCTTGAAAAACAGGACAATCTAGTATGCTCCAGGGGAAACTAAATTAACAAAAAAAAAATCATTTAAGAAAAATAAAAACGATATATTAAAAAAGAATCACGAAAGAATAAAGCAATTATCATATTTTAAAAAATAGATAATATGATGATCAATCTCAATAAACAATTCAAATTCAAATTTAAAAACTAAAATAAGCATTAAATAAACTAACAAAGAACAAACCTATCAAACTGAACAAAAATCTCCCATCCTCTCTTATCAAAAATTCATTATTAAAATAAAAAACAGGTAGAAAGAGGATATTAAACCAGTTTAATAAAACATTAATAACAATTTATTTGACCCTATATGGATAACGTGTTTCTCATAATTTTGACGACACACAAAATTCAAAAGTGTCCTATAAATAATCAAGAATGAAAAAAAGAAAATTCCGTAGAAGAAGAAGATGATCATCATCCAAGACGACAGCTCAAATATGACATTTAGTAGCCATAGGTAACGTTTGGGTCACGATTTGTTATCTTGGAACATTCTTTGACTTCTTGAGATCCGTGGGCCGACTTTTTTTATGGATCCTAATTTGAATTATGGCTTCAAATTGGGGACAGATGTAACCGTTGGAGGCTTGTACCCCGGGGTAAAGAGATTTGACTGGCAAGGTGATTAAACAGTAATTAATATTCGAACTCTACATTGAAAACTCTGAACAATAAAATATTGATTTTTTTTCGCAAAAAGTTGATGTTAGCTTTAAGTCGCACGATAAGAAGATGCCTTTTCCCTAATTTATCCATCTTATGCCAGTACAATTTCATATTTTTACAACAAGGTTGCCCCCAAAAGTTCGTAAACACTTGCAAAAAATTGAAATACCAATATTATTCGCCGTTATGTATAATGTCTTTATATTATGTATAAAGTAATTGTATTATTTTTTCGTCGTAATAATATTATTCGCCAAGTAATGAGAAAAACGTTTTAAGAAAAACACGAACTTCTGGGACAACCTTATCCAACCAAATTATCTTATTCAACCAATGTAGTCCAAGAAATCAAAGCCATAAACACAAACCACCAAGAAACCAATGACTATGACCATCCAAACCAGGAACCCAAGGGGCAGAATCAAGCAACCAGGAATCCAAGGAGGCAAAACAAAGCAACCAGAAATCCAAGAAAGCAGAACCAATCAACCAGGAATCCAAGGAGGCAAAACAAAGCAACCAGAAATCCAAGAAAGCAGAACCAATCAACCAGGGATCCAAGGGGTAGAACCAAACATCCAGGAGTTATAGGAGACAAAACCAAGCAATTTGGAATCCAAGAAGGAATAGCCAAGCAACCAGGGGTCCAAGAAGGAAGAGTCAAGCAACCAGGGGTCCAAGAAGGAAGAGTCAAGCAACCAGGATTTCAAGGAGACAGAACCAAACAACCAGGATTTCAAGGAGACAGAACCAAACAACCAGGATTTCAAGGAGACAGAACCAAACAACCAGGATTTCAAGGAGACAGAACCAAACAACCAGGATTTCAAGGAGACAGAACCAAACAACCAGGATTTCAAGGAGACAAAACCAAACAACCAGGATTTCAAGGAGACAGAACCAAACAACCAGGATTTCAAGGAGACAGAACCAAATAACCAGGATTTCAAGGAGACAGAACCAAACAACCAGGAGTTCTAGGAGACAGAACCAAACAACCAGGAATCCAAGAAGACAGAACCAAACAACCAGGATTTCAAGGAGACAGAACCAAACAACCAGGAGTTCTAGGAGACAGAACCAAACAACCAGGAATCCAAGGAGACAGAACCAAACAACCAGGATTTCAAGGAGACAGAACCAAACACCCAGGATTTCAAGGAGACAGAACCAAACAACCAGGAATCCAAGGAGACAGAACCAAACAACCAGGAGTTCTAGGAGACAGAACCAAACAACCAGGAGTTCTAGGAGACAGAACCAAACAACCAGGAGTTCAAGGAGACAGAACCAAACAACCAGGAGTTCTAGGAGACAGAACCAAACAACCAGGAATCCAAGGAGACAGAACCAAACAACCAGGATTTCAAGGAGACAGAACCAAACAACCAGGATTTCAAGGAGACAGAACCAAACAACCAGGAGTTCAAGGAGACAGAACCAAACAACCAGGAGTTCAAGGAGACAGAACCAAACAACCAGGATTTCAAGGAGACAGAACCAAACAACCAGGAGTTCTAGGAGACAGAACCAAACAACCAGGAGTTCAAGGAGACAGAACCAAACAACCAGGAGTTCTAGGAGACAGAACCAAACAACCAGGAGTTCAAGGAGACAGAACCAAACAACCAGGAATCCAAGGAACAAGTATCCACCTACACGCACCGCACCAAGACCGTTTTTTACGCGGTGACCTTGAGACAGGAGCAGGTGATTAAAAGGTCATCAGCAGCATTCTGTGACACATCCAGGTACTGGTTGACATCTCGACTATTGGCTGGACATCTGGTTGGTCCAACACGGCAGGTCATCTTTGCATATTGTACCGCCGGAGTTTAGGACGACAATCTGCCAAGGCGTCACTCTTTTTCAAAAATGGCCAAAAATCTCGGTGCAGCCAAGGCAAACTCTGGCCATCAAAAAAGTCCCAACACCTACTTTGGTGAATTTGAAACTAAGCCAGCCTATGATTCAGACCTATTTCCCCCATCTGGACAGCTAGGATTTCGTAACTCCAACAACTTTTTATCCTATTCCCCTGATTTCATAACTCAGGATGCCACGGAATTGTATCCGCCCTGCACGGCCATTGCACGAAACCGTGGTATACTGCTTCGCTCTTTCCAAATTTGACAAGGTTGGTGCCCTAGTATATTCTCTGATACAATTCTGCGTATCACGAACAAAAATATATTTTTTAATTTATTAAATGTTAAAGACAGGTGCATTTTTTTTTTTTTGGATTTCATGATGTTTTAGGTAATTAAGACTACCATGGTTTCTAGTTTCCATCAAGGAGTTAAATCAAAAATATACGTTTCAGCTAAATATAGAGATGAATTCTATGGAAAATGCCATTTTTAGAATAAATAAAGACGGTTGATTGGGTCCTATAGCCTGTATATGCATATTGGCTGATGCAACTCAAAAAGTCATCGTATGGTAAGAGAGAAAAAGCTTAACATCTTTTTATATAGCTGCCACAATTTCATGTCGAGGTCTTCAGAGAACTTAAAAAAAAAGCAAGGAAAGAATGTAATAAAAAAGGATCCAGAAAGTAGGTTGAAAACCGTGTTCCAATTTTTCAACTTGAAAAAAAAAAAGAACTTCAGATAATAGAGAAGACCATTGAATAAATCAGGTTGAGCAACTATTATTTGTTTAATATATACTTTTATTTATTTAATAAGTGTAGGTATAGTACTAGGCCTTGATAATGCCAGTACTGTAAGTATACTACATGTCTACACATGAAATACCAGGTCATGATGGAAAGTGGATTATGATTTCTTGTACTGTAAATACACCACTTGGCTATATAGATAGAAATTATGGATTTGCTTCACTTGCATATGTGGACATGTGGTCTTTCCATACAAGCAGTTACAGAAGACTAACCGCCGTGATTATCATGGTCTTGTACATACTATTTCTTTGGATCATTACTAAAAATACTCTGAAAAAGGTGAAAAAAAAATAGTAGGACTATATCCAAATATTCTTCATCATTTTCCTTCACATCGAGAACAATGAGCAAGCCTCTATAAATTCTATTCTCTGTCACTTATAATAAATGGCGAGTCATAGTGTGCCTTTCGTGTAGAAAAAAGAAAACAATATGTAATAAATTTTTAGCAAAAGAATTGAAACTCGTCGACCATCTTCTGTTGAAGGCTGCTCATTCCAACAATCGAGATAGGACAATGGGCAATTATCATAACAAGTCACCTTTTGGTGGATTTGACGGGTAATTTACTCTTTATGGGGATTTTTCTTTCTCTACATCACATATAGGCGAAATAGTGTTTGCTTAACCTAATCCATAAATTGTTGAAATATTAGCTAACCATTCAAGTTGTTTTGGTATAGCCTCGAATTGGTATGTAGGAGGGGCTTGTATTTATGTGAAAACCTAGATAGCCATGATTGCATTTATAGAAATGCAGATAGCCACGCCCATTTTTCTATAAATTCTGCTAGCCACGCCCACATTTCTAGAAATACAAAGAACTAAACCACCCACATTTCTGAATATTTATACAGCTATGCACTTCTACATATTTATAGAAAGGAAGATAGTCTTGCCCAACAGTTCTATTACAGTTACCATATAGTTGTTAAATGCGTTATATAGCATGCATTAAAAAAGAAAATATTTAAGATTTTCGAATATGGGAAATTTGATCTTTGGCAAAGAGTTTCATTATTTTGCCCAAGGATCAAGTTTTTCTTATTCGCATATATCTGGTAACTATCGCTCCCATTTAAGATTTTAAATACTAAAATATGTAGAAATAAATATCCACAAATGTTTAGAAATACAAAAAACCAGGTTAACATTTAAAAAATACATGTGTAATCACATTTTAGCGAATATACCTAAACTTTGAAACATATTTTGTTAGATCTGTTGAGTTTCTTTTTAACTGTTACCTTTGTGATTTATATTGACAAAATAAAGTATGTACATATAAAGTATTTAGCAAGTAATTTAAGGATATGTTTTTTTGAAAAAAATTAGTTAGGAGTATTAAATTATGATAAATCGTTAGGTTGGAATTGTAAGAAACTTTCTGTAAATGCACTCATGGACAAAACTTAAGAAAGTTTCATATTTTGATGTGGGGACAGAGGCAATTTTCACACTTGGTTATCTCATGTGCCTTCAATAAAGGTCACTGTGTATCAAATATCTTTCAGAGTTATTGTGTCTGAATCCCGATATAAATGCTAAAAGGTACAACTTCCTTGAATTTTTGTTCATGAGTGTATATATTCATAAAATAGTATAATTAATTACATAACCTTGTGGGGTTGAATTTTGAAAGAATTTGATGGTTTATTTGATATGTCAATTTTTTGATAAAATTCTGGTACACTCACCAGTAGAGTTAGGTATAGGTTGTTCAAGCAATGATTCTCATCACTGACTTCTTAACTACGAATACAACAGTTAAATTGAGATGTCTGCTATCTACTGTACTTTGGTGGTTTTACTTTGTTGGCCAAGCGTTTCTAAGATAAGCTATCAACAAACATATCTATCAAGGAACTGTTGCCAGATGCGGACAGCCTTCATTCTGTGATATCTCAATTTGAAGTAATTGCTATTATCATCATTCTTTCCTTATTCTGCTTGTGATTGGCTGATTATTATATCCTCAATGACCCGTCCAACTTTGTTTTATTATGTAATACTATTATGTACCATTTTAAACATTAATATTGCTATAGTTGATACAATTAATCCAGTGGGGAAACATATGCTAATATAGGATTGTTTCTTAATCTTTTATTAACCCAGGTTCTTGGGGCATACAACTATGTTCATTATACAGACTTTTCGTTCTAATTTTTTATTAATATAATATATTTTAATAGTTTTTGACCATGTTTTTTATATAGTCTCGGAATTATTCATAATAATATCCGTAGTAAATCCATGTATAATAAATTTCTTTTCCTCCAATTTACCCAGACTAATCTATTAGCTTGATTGTCTTTATATAATTTTTTCCTGTTTATAAATATCATATTACCATAAAGGTACTATTATATTTTTCCTGTATGTATCCTACATTTCTGCTTAGATAATCTGTATAAGACTAAAAGGTCTTAATAAAGCTTTTGTTGCTGTTTTTTTATATTCATAATAATTTGTTTTAAGCAATTGTAAAATATTTTATAAGACTTTTCAAAATGTTAATTAAATATTTATAGAGATATGAGATTATAAATGAAAGATTTTTAAAAATCATTTATTATAAAATTTAATATATTATTCATAAAAAAAGTTTGATAATAAGTTAAAATAAAATCATTTTAATAATAGCGTATTAAACATATGGGAATAATGAGCATATATTTAACATTTTGAAAAATGTGTTATTTTAATGTTAGTAATTTTTTTCTGGATTAAAATTTGTAAACTGAGATGTAAGATAGCAATTTATTAGAAAGAGAAAAGGTGAGAAAATTTTGGAATATTTTTTTAAAGATACAACTACCATGAAATGAGCTTATATTCTAAATTATATTTAATAAATTAATATTAAATTTTAAAAGTAAAGTAAAATATACAAATTGTAATGTGCTTCTTTTTTAAAAACTTTTATAACGTATTCATGCACCGGTATCTTTTGATTCCTAATTTGAAGTTTACTTAAAAAGTTGTATACCCTAGTTTTACCCACCAGTGTAAATAGCATGTAAATATACATTATTGTTAAAAATTGAGCAATCCGTTTTAATAACATTAAAATAAAGACATATTTCGGATCAATATAATTTATTTTAAATATTTCCGATATTTCGATGTGGCTGTTCACCTATCTTCCTCTAGGAATTCAAACTGCTTCAAAGCCTATCATCCGTGTGATGCACGAGAAGTATTGTTTATATAAGTTGGAGTGACCGAACCATTTTGAATGAATAAATTATATAATTAGAAATAAAATGATATATCTATTATATGTCATTATTATGTATGTGTAAATATGTTTTAAATCTTTATCAAACGTTTCTTTTAAAAATCCAAATCCAAGACGAAACACACTTATCCCAATATATATCTATATTAATAAAATGGAAATTTCATAAGTGGACATCACTAAAAACTTTCGTTACAATGCATCAATTTCAACCAAATTTTCAACATTTATGTAAAACGAGATGGAGCAGGTTTTGCTTAACATCAAAATATATTTCCTAACATTAACATGCGTAACTTCGCTGTTATCGATTAAATACAAAAAAAAAATCAACAGAGTTAATTTTATTTATATATAAATACAAAATTAAATTTCAACAGAGTTAATTTTTTTACATACTAGCTAATAATCTCAATCTAAAAAATATTCAAAACAAGCAATTTTAAGATAACACCATATGTAAAACAGTCGGCCAAGAAAACAACAACGATATTACATCTTTCTCACATATTCACACACAATCTTGATTAATAATTAAAACTAATCTTTAACATTGTTTATTATACTTCAACTTTTATTTCTACATTTGTTTTTAAATACCCAATTGTTTTATCATGTTTCTAATTTCGCCTAACAAATATACAAATTTATAGTGACCAACATATGCAAATTTTATCTTTGTTTTTATTTAACTTGATATCGTAAACATAACATCCATTGTAAGCATTTTTCTGTTCACCTTCCGTGGTTTCTCTTTTCTCTGATAGTTTTTAGGTGTAGTATATTTTCTTATTACTAGACTACAAACATTCCCTCGAGAAAAACCTGGGCGAAGCCGGGTACATCCGCTAGTATATATATATATATATATCTTATATATATAATTGGTCTACTATAATTAATATTCCCGGTGATGATTCCCTGGCCACCCATCCCCAGGCCCCTCCAACAGTGCAATGTATATAGTGCTTTGTATATATTCCGCTTTATGAATCCATCGGGGCTCAAAAATCATCCATTCTGGTTAGCAGCCCCTTAAATGAATATATTTCCGGTCTACTATAATTTAAAATGGAATACCAAGTAAACTATACCTCAAATCATTTTTAAAAAGACAAAACAGTTTTAATAGATAATACCTTGATAAAGGTTGGCGTTCAGCCAACTGAAATATTGAGTAAAATAAATGATATTTTGATCCAATATATGTCTTTTTAATTAAAAATATAGCATTTAATAAATATGCTTAAAATTATAATCAAAAATGTGTATTCTTTTTGATGGCCTTAATCAAACGAAAAACCCACTATTCGACAAAGAGAGAAATTCATTCGTCTGTCTCACAAACACACAGAGATAGAGGTAACTAAGTGAGATAAATGTTTTATTACAGACTAGAGGGAATAAAATAATTAATTAAGGGACTCATTAAAATGACTGCTTAATGACTTATTTGCATTCTAAACTAGGTGTGATTGGGTGAGAAATTACCTTTTAAATTTATTATGAACATCCCTGCCTAATTAGTGAGAAGATCTGGAAATTAATGACTGCTTCTTTTTTTTCTTCTTCTTCGTCTATTTATTGGTGAAATATTTAATAGAATCTTTTGTCTTTGATTAGATAATGATATAATTAGTATCAATTAATTGATTTTTTTTAATTGGTTGCGTTTTCAAGATGAAAAATGTAAGATTTTCTCTTATCAGTGGTAATTATTTTTTATTTTTTAAAAGACAAATTTATACGACCCATAAAAATAAGATGGACAATTTTGGAAGTTGAGCTTATCTGTGATGTGTACCCTCCTAACCATTTAATCATTTTGCTCAACCAGATAGCAAACACTAATATCTTTGTTCTGTACTTATATTTGTCACTTAAATAAGAAAATCGTGTTTTAGATTAACTATTGATATATGATTTTATGGTTGTATAAATTGAGAGTAAAAATAAACTATAATAATTAGCACAGGTATTGTGATAATTAATTAATATTTTCATAGATATATTTGCCACTTAATTACGAAAACGGTGTTTTACATTAACTATTAAGATATGATTTTGTGGTTATATAAATTGAGAGTAAAAATAAACCAAAACAATTAACAGTGTTAATGATAAGTAATTCACATTTATACAGATAGAGGGTGCTGTATTCCCATAGTGTTTTAAATAAAATTAAATGGGTTATGATCAAATATAATAATAATAATGATTATGTAAAGTGTGATCTCACTATTTCCAGTTCGTCATGTGAAGATTTTAGCTTGAAACAGGTTTTAGGTATTGATAGATTTCTCTCGTCCAATAAGACAATTAAAACAAATTTATTGACAATTCAGTCAATATTTACAAAATGAAGAAGAGATCACAAAAATAATTAGAGAAAATAAAAAGATAGAGAAAAGCGTGTTCGAACCAGGGACATCAGGTTCTAAAGTCTAAAGCTTTCGCAGCTAGGCTATTTTGCCTTGTTTTATAGTAATTTAAATAATTAATTAATTTTCCAATAGATAGTTTAGTATATTTAGCCTATGTAATACCAGGCTACATGATAGGTTATGATTACTTATGCTGTTAGAACTAGGTTTCTATTCTATATACAGAGCTATAAAACTGAGCACACATACACTGTATAATTGGTGAGGCCATTCCTATGCAACATTCCAATATATTTTATTTTTAAAACTCTATTCTATAAAGTCAATAAACAAAAGTTATTTTCTCTAAAACCTGATAGGAGAATTAAAAAGCAACCTCGATTTTTATTGATCCAAGATAACAAAGAACATAAAAAAGACTGTTTATATGGAGAACCAATATCAGATTTCTTACAGATGGCCTTGTTTACTAATCATGATGGCCATGAATTGACCATCGAGTTGGCTCCGAGATTGTTGAGGGAAATCTCTCTGAACAAATGAATGCTGAATTAACTCTCTGCACTATGGTGACAAAGCTCTATCACTCAGTAAGGTCAGTCGGCTGGGATGTATCAATTCTTATTGTTAAGTTTGTCAGAGTGTGTACAGTAAGTATCCTAAACTCACCCGATGGGACATACATGATCAATCGCTTAATTCCAATTTGCATAAGTCCGGATACAACTTTGCATAGTTTTTAAAAGAGAAAGGGCATTTAGAGAAAAATTTAATATAACTTTAAAATTTGGTACAAATAAATTTACTAGCAATGTGTTTCTTTTAAATATCATCAAATATGATCTCTACAGACTTTCGGTCTGACGATAGACGGCAATTAAATTTATAAATTTAACTTTAGGCTAGATTCTTTATTGTGCACTACTAGTTCACGCAACATGGCAATGCAGCAACGCTGAATATGGCAGTTAACAAGATATTAAATCAAGAATATCGTATTTTCCTGGCGCTTTTTTAGATTATTGACTATTTCTCTATAAACTAATCTATTAATCTCTATTAAAGCTTGAGTGATAAAAACATTAGGTTTGTTATTATATAAGTAAAACTGCTACTTTTTATACTGGTTTTGGCACATTTCATTGTGTGTATTCATAAGTTAACCTGTTTTTACTTTATATTTGATTTGAGACAAATTTGTCTCTATTACAAACACCAAGAAAGCCTTTAAAACATTCAGTTTTATGTTAAATTACTCCATGAAAAAAAAATAGTTTTGTGACATATGATAACAACAATGTTAATATTCACTGCTTTCCTATATAAATGAAACAATAATAAATTGTGCTAATGATGTCACACACACACAACACACACACACACACATCTTGTAATGCTATCTTCGATAAAAAAAATAGATGAGACATTATTGAATGCCATTTCAGCCTGTTCTTCTCTATTCACATCTTCATATCTTCTAATTTAGACCATTTTCTTATAATAGTATTAATATTTTTTCCCTCTTTTTTCCTCATCAATAAAGAAGAGAAGCTATGTACAGTAATAAAATGATATCATTCGAGAAATAACATACTTATACTACATACTTTACATACTTGTTGTTATCACAATAATCATTATGGAAGATAATCGATTGTAAGGTTTATGATCCTGTAACGATCATTTGATGAATTCCTTCAAACAGAAGAAAGAGGGGATATATTGCAACATCCAGTCTGTGGCCCGTGACGAAATTGGTCCGATACCTGCATTCTATTAGAGCATCCATCCTATATTGGTCGACTTCTGACTTTAACAAGCTCCGTGTGTAGAATATATTTACATATGTAATATTGGATGTAACTTAAAGTCTGCAGGATACCACCTATACCATCGTGTAGTTGAAAAATCAATTTTTCTACACTCAATCTCAATCACCATATCATTAAGTAGATTTTAATGGTAATTAGACTTCCTAATTAGAGAGGCTTCGTTAATTACCAAGATGTTTGAATATTGTTCAAGTAATTTCAACCTTGAGAGAGAGAGAGAGAGAGAGAATTTGTAATTTATTTAAATATGTATGTCATTCGTTTTTACCTTTATATAATCAATGTTACAGATACCCCAACATTTAAATATAATAAGTTAATGTAATCTAGTACTTGCCAGTCAGCTATTTCTATAATTTCTTCCACTTCCTTCCTCTTTTAAGAAACAAATTAAGACACTATCATATGAGCTACAATTTGTATTAATACTGTTGGTTTATATAGAGGCGTGGGTATCAGCTAGAGCTATAGGTCTATATACAATATAGGCTAGTTGGTGTCTGAGTAGATTCGTGATTTTTGTCCTTCAGATATTTCACATGGTTATAATTACATTTAACAATTCTGGCTGTTGTTGTTAATTAAGTGGTTTGTACATGTAGTTTAGGTTTTGTGTAGGTTATCTCTCTATTAAGACTTTACTCTTCTAATTTACATAGTAGCTTGAATGTAGAAGTCTCTCTTTTCCATATTTGTCCATATTTCAATATTATATATCAACAATGATTTGAGATGTTTGCCATCTTTCCAACAATCACTAACCTCAACAATGATTTTATTCCAACTCTACATCATTGTTGGACATCAACAATGAATTTGTGCCATTTCTACAACAATGAATAATTTCAACAATTATTTTATTTTTATCTCTACAAAATTGTGTGTGTTTTGGACATCAACAATGAATTTGTGGCATCTCTACAACAATGGTTAACTTCAACAATGCATTTATATTAACTCTACAAAATTGTTGGACATCAACAATAACTTTGTGCTATCTCTACAACAATCCCTAACTCCAACAATGAATTTGTGCCATTTCTACAACAATGAATAATTTCAACAGTGATTTTATTCCAACTCTAGAATGGATTTGTGCCATCTCTACAACAATGAGTTTATTCCAACTCTACAATAGTGTTGGACATCAGCAATGAATTTGTGTGCCATCTCTACAATTACTAACATCAACAATGACTTATATTTTATATATACTTTTATTCACATATACTTATATTTACTATTGTTGGACATTAATAATGATGTTCTGCCATCTCTAAAACAATTGAATACCCTAAATGGTAGAAATTATGTCAGCGTGCAACTTTCATGAAAACTTAACAACCTTTCTGTTTCTCTAACATCTAGCAGTTGTGTTTGATACATCAGAAAAACGGAATGATTCAGAATGAAGATTTAACTCAGCATCGACTTTCAAACTTATCTCTGATCGTGTAAACTACGCAGAGTATTCTTC
>CP092868.1:65526017-65600746 GCA_030710605.1 Cordylochernes scorpioides
CCGTTCGATTGGCTGACGTGGGTAACGGCGGTCAGTGGTGGTCGCATGGCCGTGAAGTCCGCGTCAACGCTGCGGTTCTCCATCGAACACAATCTTGTCACCGGAGTTCGGACGCCCACCCAGGGGCTCTGCAAGTCCGGATGGCGCCGAGAATTCATCCAGCGAAGACACTGAGGGGTGCACCTCGCCGCCTTCGACTTCAGGGGGCAGCAACATGTGGCCGGCCTGGATCTATGCCACAAGATACTCCTCGCGTCCATCATCCGGTAAGTTCCATCCATCTCCAAAATCCTCTTTCCCAACAATCCTCATCACTTCACCGTACAATCCTCTATTGACGACACCCACAAAATGAGAAAATATCGTGCACGAAATTCACACATCCCGTGTTTAACGTCGCCAAGAATTCTTTATATCCCCGGAATGATCCCAGCTTTCTAATATTCGTATTACAGATATAATTCATTAATTATGATTTTGGTCAATAATATTTTAATGCATTTTGAAGGTTGGCAAATTTTCGGAAATATTTTGACCCATCTCTTTTGAAGGTATTGCAAAACAACTTTCGCAACCTATTTCTCTCCAGAGAAAATTATCAGTTAAAAAGATATTAAACAACAAAATGTGGCTTCAATTAACTTCCTTTTCCATTCTCTATACCACTGATATTGTAGCAGTTTGAAGCTTTACATTGATATACTACGGTTAGTTCAATACACCATGTTGCGATGGCTTTTGTAACTTTGTAGATTGATTGTAGACATTGTAGACTTAAGACTGACGATATGAAAACGTTTTATTCTCACCCACTAGCGTCATCAGCAATAACATAATCTACAAATAGATCAAATAAGTATGCAATTCTTTAAGAAATTTAGCGAATCGTCCATCGAAATATTGGTTATTAAAGTCCTCACAATCTGAAAAAAGTCTTATTTATTATGGTAAGGACTGTTTTCTGAATCAGTTACAGAGTAAGGGCGCCTTTTAACAAAATGATTGCATCTTTTACACCATTATGACAAAATTGAGCTTTCAATTTGATTTTGGTAAATCAGATTTCTAACCTAACAATTTACTTTGAAGGAAATTTACTGTTTTAGACACAGCGAGAGCATTTCGGTGTTTCAAAAAACCATCTTTGAACCAATTGAGAAGTCACTAGGTTATTGAAGGAAATGTATTACAGAAGAATACTCTGCGTAGTTTACACGATCAGAGATAAGTTTGAAAGTCGATGCTGAGTTAAATCTTCATTCTGAATCATTCCAATTTCTGATGTATCAAATACAACTGCTAGATGTTAGAGAAACAGAAAGGTTGCTGAGTTTTCATGAAAGTTGTATGCTAACATAATTTCTACCATTTAGGGTATTCAATTGTTTTAGAGATGGCAGAACATCATTATTGATGTCCAACAATGGTAAATATAAGTATATGTGAATAAAGTATATATAAAATTTAAGTCATTGTTGAAGTTAGTAATTGTAGAGATGGCACAAATTCATTGCTGATGTCCAACACTATTGCAGAGTTGGAATAAACTCATTGTTGTAGAGATGGCACAAATCCATTCTAGAGTTGGAATAAAATCACTGTTGAAATTATTCATTGTTGTAGAAATGGCACAAAGTCATTGTTGGAGTTAGGGATTATTGTAGAGATAGCACAGTTATTGTTAATGTCCAACAATTTTGTAGAGTTAAAATAAATGCATTGTTGAAGTTAACCATTGTTGTAGAGATGCCACAAATTCATTGTTGATGTCCAACACACACAATTTTGTAGAGATAAAATAAAATAATTGTTGTGAAATTATTCATTGTTGTAGAAAAGGTACAAATTCATTGTTGATGTCCAACAATGATGTAGAGTTGAAATAAAATCATTGTTGAGGTTAGTGATTGTTGGAAAGATGGAACACATCTCAAATCATTGTTGATATATAATATTGAAATCTGGGCAAATATGAAAAAGGCACTTCTACATTCAACCTACTATGTAAGTTAGAAGAGTAAAGTCTTTTAATAGAGAGATAACCTACACAAAACCTAAAGTACATGTACAAAACAGTTAATTAACAACAACAGCTAGAATTGTTAAATGTAATTATAACCATGTTAAATATCTAGATTTTTGAAGGACAAAAATCACGATTCTACTCAGACGCCAGCTAGCCTATATTGTATATAGACCTATAGCTCTAGCTGACACATCCACACCTCTATATAGACCAACAGTATTAATACAAATTGTAGCTCTTATAATTGTGTCTTAATTTGTTTCTTAAAAGAGGAAGGAAGTGGAAGAAATTATAGAAATAGCTGACTGGCAAGTACTAGATTACATTAACTTATTATATTTAAATGTTGAGGTATATGTAACATTGGTTATATAAAGGTAAACGAATGACATACATATTTAAATAAATTATAAATTCAAGGTTGAAATTACTTGAACAATATTCAAACATCTTGGTAATTAACGAAGCCTCTCTAATTAGGAAGTCTAATTACCATTAAAATCTACTTAATGATATGGTGATTGAGATTGAGTGTAGAAAAATTGATTTTTCAGCTACACGATGGTATAGGTGGTATCCTGCAGACTTTAAGTTACATCCAATATTACATATGTAAATATATTCTACACACGGAGCTTGTTAAAGTCAGAAGTCGACCAATATAGGATGGATGCTCTAATAGAATGTAGGTATCGGACCAATTTCGTCACGGGCCACAGACTGGATGTTGCAATCCCCTCTTTCTTCTGTTTAAAGGAATTCATCAAATGATCGTTACAGGATCATCGCCTTACAATCGATTATCTTCCATAATGATTATTGTGATAACAACAAGTTCCATGAATTTAGCTGAGTATGTAAATATGGTGGGTAATTTTTGAATGATATCATTTTATTACTGTACATAGCTTCTCTTCTTTATTGATGATTTCTTGTAGCCTTTGTACTTTTGTGCGAGGAAAAAAAGATTGATACTATTATAAGAAAATGGTCTAAATTAGAAGATATGAAGATGTGAATAGAGAAGAACAGGCTGAAATGGCATTCAATAATGTCTCATTTCTTTTTATCGAAGATGGCATTACAAGATATGTGTGTGTGTGTGTGTGTGTGTGTGTGTGTGTGTGTGACATCATTAGCACAATTTATTATTGTTTCATTTATATAGGAAAACAGTGAATATTAACATTGTTGTTATCATGTGTCACAAAACTATTTTTTTTTCCATGGAGTAATTTAACATAAAGCTGAATGTTTTAAAGGCTTTCTTGGTGTTTGTAATAGAGACAAATTTGTCTCAAATCAAATATAAAGTAAAAACAGGTTAACTTATGAATACTTACAATGAAATGTGCCAAAACCAGTATAAAAAGTAGCAGTTTTACTTATATCATAACAAACCTAATGTTTACTGCTCAAACGTTAATAGAGATTAATAGATTAGTTTATAGAGAAAATAGTCTATAATCTAAAAAAGCGCCAGGAAAATAGGATATTCTTGATTTTATATCTTGTTAACTGCCATATTCAGCGTTGCTGCATTTCCATGTTGCGTGAACTAGTAGTGCACAATAAAGAATCTAGCCTCTACAGTTGAATTTATAAATTTAATTGCCATCTATCGTCAGACCGAAAGTCTGTAAAGATAATATTTGATGATATTTAAAAGAAACACATTGCTAGTAAATTTATTTGTACCAAATTTTAAAGTTATATTAAATATTTCTCTAAATGCCCTTTCTAAACTCTTTTAAAAACTATGCAAAGTTGTATCCGGACTTATTCAAATTGGAATTAAGCGATTGATCATGTATGTCCCATCGGGTGAGTTTAGGATACTTACTGTACACACTCTGATAAACTCAGCAATAAGAATTGATACATCCCAGCCGACATACCTTACTGAGTGATAGAGCTTTGTCACCATAGTACAGAGACTTAATTCAGCATTCATTTGTTGCTAGAGATTTCCCTCAACAATCTCGGAGCCAACTCGATGGTCAATTCATGGCCATCATGATTAGTAAACAAGGCCATCTGTAAGAAATCTGATATTGGCTCTCCATATAAACAATCTTTTTATGTTCTTTGTTATCTTGGATCAATAAAAATCGAGGTTGCTTTTTAATTCTCCTATCAGGTTTTAGAGAAAATAACTTTTGTTTATTGACTTTATAAGATAGAGTTTTAAAAATATATTGGCATGTTGCATAGGAATGGCCTCACCAATTATACAGTGTAGGTGTGCTCAGTTTTATAGCTCTGTATATAGAATAGAAACCTAGTTCTAACAGCATAAGTAATCATAACCTATCATGAAGCCTGGTACTACATAGGCTAAATATACTAAACTATCTATTGGAAAATTAATTAATTATTTAAATTACTATAAAACAAGGCAAAATAGCCTAGCTGCGAAAGCTTTAGACTTTAGAACCTGATGTCCCTAGTTCGAACACGCTTTTCTCTATATTTTTATTTTCTCTAATTATTTTTGTGATCTCTTCTTCATTTTGTAAATATTGACTGAATTGTCAATAAATTTGTTTTAATTGTCTTATTGGACAAAATCTATCAATACCTAAAACCTGTTTCAAGCTAAAATCTTCACATGACGAACTGGAAATAGTGAGAGAGATCACACTTTACATAATCATAATTATTATTATATGCGATCATAACCCATTAAATTTTACTTAAAACACTATGGGAACACAGCACCCTCTATCTGTATAAATGTGAATTACTTATCATCAGCACTGCTAATTATTTTGGTTTATTTTTACTCTCAATTTATACAACCATAAAATCATATCTCAATAGTTAATGTGAAACACCGTTTTCGTAATTAAGAACAAATATATCTATGAAAATATAAATTAATTATCACAATACCTGTGCTAATTATTATAGTTTATTTTTACTCTCAATTTATACAACCATAAAATCATATCTTAATAGTTAATCTAAAACACCGTTTTCATAATTAAGAACAAATATAAGTACAGAACAAAGATGTATTAGTGTTGGCCATCTGGTTGAGCAAAATGGTGAAATGGTTAGGAGGGTACACATCATAGATAAGCTCAACTTCCAAAATCACCCATCTACTTTTATGGGTCGTATAAATTTGTCTTTTAAAAAATAAAAAATAATTACCACTGATAAGAGAAAATCTTACATTTTTCATTTTGAAAACGCAACCAATTAAAAAAATCAATTGATACTAATTATATCATTATCTAATCAAAGACAAAAGATTCTATTAAATATTTCACCAATAAATAGACGAAGAAGAAAAAAGAAGCAGTCATTAATTTCCAGATCTTCTCACTAATTAGGCAGGGATGTTCATAATAAATTTAAAAGGTAATTTCTCACCCAATCACACCTAGTTTAGAATGCAAATAAGTCATTAAGCAGTCATTTTAATGAGTCTCTTAATTAATTATTTTATTCCCTCTAGTCTGTAATAAAACATTTATCTCACTTAGTTACCTCTATCTCTGTGTTTGTGAGGCAGACGAATGAATTTCTCTCTGTGTCGAATAGTTTGTTTTTCGTTTGATTAAGGCCATCCAAAATAATACATTTTTGATTATAACTTTAAGCATATTTATTAAATGCTATATTTTTAATTAAAAAAAGACATATATTGGATCAAAATATCATTTATTTTATCAATATTTCAGTTGGCTGAACGCCAACCTTTATCAAGGTATTATCTATTCAAACTGTTTTGTCTTTTTAAAAATGATTTGAGGTATAGTTTCCTTGGTATTCCATTTTAAATTATAGTAGACCGGAAATATATTTATTTAAGGGGCTGCTATAACCAGAATGGATGATTTTTGAGCCCCGATGGATTCATAAAGCGGAATATATACAAAGCACTATATACATTGCACTGTTGAAGGGGCCTGGGGATGGGTGGCCAGGGAATCATCACCGGGAATATTAATTATAGTAGACCAATTATATATATAGGGATAGGTGTGTTTCGTCCAATTTGGATTTTTAAAAGAAACGTTTGCTAAAGATTTAAAACATATTTACACATGCATAATAATGACATATAATAGATATATCATTTTATTTCTAATTATATAATTTATTCATTCAAAATGGTTCGGTCACTCCAACTTATATAAACAATACTTCTCGTACATCACACGGATGATGGGCTTAGAAGGAGTTTGAATTCCTAGAGGAAGATAGGTGAACAGCCTCATCGAAATTTCGGAAATATTTAAAATAAATTATATTGATCCGAAATATGTCTTTATTTTAATGTTATTAAAACGGATTGCTCAAATTTTAACAATAATGTATATTTACATGCTATTTACCCTGGTGAGTAAACTATGGTATACAACTTTTTAAGTAAACTTCAAATTAGGAATCAAAAGATACCGGTGCATGAATACGTTATAAAAGTAAAAAAAAGAAGCACATTACAATTTGTAATTTTACTTTACTTTTAAAATTTAATATTAATTTATTAAATATAATTTAGAATATAAGCTCATTTCATGGTAGTTGTATCTTAATATTCCAAATTTTTCTCACCTTTTTTCTTTCTAATAAATTGCTATCTTACATTTCAGTTTACAAATTTTAATCCAGTTTACTTCTACATCATTTTCAAAAACTAATTACTAACATTAAAACAACATATTTTCAAAATGTTAAATATATGCTAATTATTCCCATATGTTTAATACGCTATTATTAAAATGATTTTATTTTTATTTTTACTTATTATCAAAACCTTTTTTTATATATAAACAATTATTATACAAATATTAAATTTTATAATAAATGATTTTTTTAAATCTTTCATTTATAATCTCACATATCTCTATAAATATTTAATTAACATTTTAAAAATTCTTATAAATTATTATACTATTGCTCTTAAAACAAATTATTATGAATATTTCCGAGAGTAAAAAAAACACGGTCAAAAACTATTAAATACATTCTATAAATAAAAAATAGAACGAAAAGTTATTATAATCAACATAAGTAGTTGTATGCTCCAAGAACTTGGGTTAATAAAAGATTAAGAAACAATCCTATTAGCATGTGTTTCCCCATTGGATTAATTGTATAAACTATAACAATATTGATATAAAATGGTACATAATAGTATTACATAATAAAACAAAGTTGGACGGGTCATTGAGGATATAATAATCAGCCAATCACAAGCAGAATAAGGAAAGAATGATGATAATAGCAATTACTTCAAATTGAGATATCACAGAATGAAGGCTGTCCGCATCTGGCAACAGTTCCTTGATAGATATGTTTGTTGATAGCTTATCTTAGAAACGCTTGGCCAACAAAGTAAAACCACCAAAGTACAGTAGATAGCAGACATCTCAATTTAACTGCTCTATTCGTAGTTAAGAAGTCAGCGATGAGAATCATTGCTTGTGTGAATGAACAACCAATACCTAACTCTACTGGTGTGTGAACCAGAATTTTATCAAAAATTTTACATATAAAATAAACCATCAAATTCTTGCAAAATTCAACCCCACAAGGTTATGTAATTAATTATATTATTATATGAATATATATACACTCATGAACAAAAATTCAAGGAAATTTAACCTTTTAGCATTTATATCGGGATTCAGAGACAATAACTCTGAAAGATATTTGATACACAGTGACCTTTATTGAAGACACGCGAGATAACCAAGTGTGAACAAAATTGCCTCTGTCCCCACATCAAAATATGAAACTTCCTTAAGTTTTGTCCATGAGTGCATTTACAGAAAGTTTCTTACAATTCCAACCTAACGATTTATCATAATTTAATACTCCTAACTAATTTTTTCAAAAAAACATATCCTTAAATTAATTGCTAAATACTTTATATGTACATACTTTATTTTGTCAATACACACACACACACAAAGCCTTTATTAAGACATTAGTCTTATACAGATTCTCCGTACAAGGTGCAATATCAGGAAAAGAGCAGCACAGGAAACCAGTAGTTCCGCAACTATATACAATTATTAGTAATAAGGAAAAGTAAGATTTAATATGAAAGGTCGACGCCATCGCCCCAAGTCTTCAATATAAATCACAAAGGTAACAGTTAAAAAGAAACTCAACAGATCTAACAAAATATGCTTCAAAGTTTAGGTATATTCGCTAAAATGTGATTGCACATGTATTTCTTAAATGTTAACCTGGTTATTTGTATTAGAATAATTTGGGCATGTTTATTTCTTCATATTTTAGTATTTAAAATCTTAAATGGGAGCGATAGTTACCAGATATATACGAATAAGAAAAACTTGATCTTTGGGCAAAATAATGAAACTCTTTGCCAAAGATCAAATTTCCCATATTCGAAAATCTTAAAAAATATATTTTTTAATGCATGCTATATACGGCATTCAACAACTATATGGTAAGTGTAATAGAAATGTTGGGCAAGAGACTATCTTCCTTTCTATAAATATGTAGAAGTGCATAGCTGTATAAATATTCAGAAATGTGGGTGGTGTAGTTCTTTGTATTTCTAGAAATGTGGGCGTGGCTAACTGAATTTCTAGAAAAATGGGCGTGGTTATCTGCATTTCTATAAATGTAATCATGGCTATCTAGGTTTTCATATAAATACAAGCCCCTCCTACATACTAATTCGAGGCTATACCAAAACAACTTGAATGGTTAGCTAATATTTCAACAATTTATGGATTAGGTTAAGCAAACACTATTTCGCCTATATGTGATGTAGAGAAAGAAAAATCCCCATAAAGAGTAAATTACCCGTCAAATCCACCAAAAGGTGACTTGTTATGATAATTGCCCATTGTCCTATCTCGATTGTTGGAATGGGCAGCCTTCAACAGAAGATGGTCGACGAGTTTCAATTCTTTTGCTAAAAATTTATTACATATTGTTTTTTTTTTCCTACACGAAAGGCACACTATGACTCGCCATTTATTATAAGTGACAGAGAATAGAATTTATAGAGGTTTGCTCATTGTTCCCGATGTGAAGGAAAATGATGAAGAATATTTGGATATAGTCCTACTATTTTTTTTCACCTTTTTCAGAGTATTTTTAGTAATGATCCAAAGAAATAGTATGTACAAGACCATGATAATCACGGCGGTTAGTCTTCTGTAACTGCTTGTATGGAAAGACCACATGTCCACCTATGCAAGTGAAGCAAATCCCTAATTTCTACTTATATAGCCAAGTGGTGTATTTACAGTACAAGAAATCATAATCCACTTCTTATCATGACCTGGTATTTCATGTGTAGACATGTACTTACAGTACTGGCATTATCAAGGCCTAGTACTATACCTACACTTATTAAATAAATAAAAGTATATATTAAACAAATAATAGTTGCTCAACCTGATTTATTCAATGGTCTTCTCTATTATTTGAAGTTCTTTTTTTCAAGTTGAAAAATTGGAACACGGTTTTCAACCTACTTTCTGGATCCTTTTTTATTTCATTCTTTCCTTGCTTTTTTTTTTTAAGTTCTCTGAAGACCTCGACATGAAATTGTGGCAGCTATATAAAAAGATGTTAAGCTTTTTCTCTCTTACCATACGATGACTTTTTGAGTTGCATCAGTCAATATGCATATACAGGCTATAGGACCCAATCAACCGTCTTTATTTATTCTAAAAATGGCATTTTCCATTGAATTCATCTCTATATATAGCTGAAACGTATATTTTTGATTTAACTCCTTGATGGAAACTAGAAACCATGGTAGTCTTAATTACCTAAAACATCATGAAATCCTAAAAAAATAAAATAAAATGCACCTGTCTTTAACATTTAATACATTTTAAAAATATATTTTTGTTCGGGATACGCATAATTGTATCAGAGAATATACTAAAGCACCAACCTTGTCAAATTTGGAAAAAGCGAAGCAGTATACCACGGTTTCGTGCAATGGCCGTGCAGGGCGGATACAATTCCGTGGCATCCTGAGTTATGAAATCAGGGGAATAGGATAAAAAGTTGTTGGAGTTACGAAATCCTAGCTGTCCAGATGGGGGAAATAGGTCTGAATCATAGGCTGGCTTAGTTTCAAATTCACCAAAGTAGGTGTTGGGACTTTTTTGATGGCCAGAGTTTGCCTTGGCTGCACCGAGATTTTTGGCCATTTTTGAAAAGGAGTGACGCCTTGGCAGATTGTCGTCCTAAACTCCGGTGGTACAATATGCAAAGATGTCCTGCCGTGTTGGACCCACCAGTTGTCCAGCCAATAGTCGAGATGTCGACCAGTACCTGGATGTGTCACAGAATGCTGCTGATGACCTTTTAATCACCTGCTCCTGTCTCAAGGTCACCGCGTAAAAAAACGGTCTTGGTGCGGTGCGTGTAGGTGGATACTTGTTCCTTGGATTCCTGGTTGTTTGGTTCTGTCTCCTAGAACTCCTGGTTGTTTGGTTCTGTCTCCTTGAACTCCTGGTTGCTTGACTCTTCCTTCTTTAATTCCTGGTTGCTTTGTTTTGCCTCCTTGAACTCCTGGTTGCTTGAATCTTCCTTCTTGGATTCAAAATTGCTTGGTTCTGTCTCCTTGAACTCCTGGTTGCTTGACTCTTCCTTCTTTAATTCCTGGTTGCTTTGTTTTGCCTCCTTGAACTCCTGGTTGCTTGAATCTTCCTTCTTGGATTCAAAATTGCTTGGTTCTGTCTCCTTGAACTCCTGGTTGTTTGGTTCTTCCTTCTTGGATTCAAAATTGCTTGGTTCTGCCTCCTTGAACTCCTGGTTGTTTGGTTCTTCCTTCTTGGATTCAAAATTGCTTGGTTCTGCCTCCTTGAACTCCTGGTTGTTTGGTTCTGCCCCTTGGATCCTTGGTTGATTGGTTCTGCCTTCTTAGATTCCTGGTTGCTTTGTTTTGCCTCCTTGGACTCCTGGTTGCTTGAATCTTCCTTCTTGGATTCCAAATTGTTTGGTTCTGTCTCCTAGAACTCCTGGTTGTTTGGTTCTGCCCCTTGGATCCCAGGTTGATTGGTTCTGCCTTCCAGGATTCCTGGTTGCTTTGTTTTGCCTCCTTGGACTCCTGGTTGCTTGATTCAGCTCCTTGTACTCCTGGTTGCTTGATTCAGCCCCTTGGACTCCTGGTTGCTTGATTCAGCCCCTTGGACTCCTGGTTGCTTGATTCTGCCCCTTGGACTCCTGGTTTGGATAGTCATAGTCATTGGTTTCTTGGTTGTTTGTGTTTATGGCTATGCTTTCTTGGACTACATTGGTTGAATAAGATAATTTGGTTGGATAAGGTTGTCCCAGAAGTTCGTGTTTCTCTTAAAACGTTTTTCTTATTACTTGGCGAATAATATCATTACGGCGAATATATAATACAATTACTTAATTCATAATACAAAGACATTATACATAACGGCGAATAATATTGGTATTTCAATTTTTTGCAAGTGTTTACGAACTTTTGGGGCAACCTTGTTGTAAAAATATGAAATTTTACTCGCATAAGATGGATAAATTAGGGAAAAGGC
Organism: Cordylochernes scorpioides; assembly: GCA_030710605.1. Lineage (NCBI taxonomy): Eukaryota > Metazoa > Arthropoda > Arachnida > Pseudoscorpiones > Chernetidae > Cordylochernes > Cordylochernes scorpioides. The sequence goes on from CP092868.1 coordinate 65,537,565, forward strand.
ATCTTCTTATCGTGCGACTTAAAGCTAACATCAACTTTTTGCTAAAAAAATATCGATATTTTATTGTTCAGATTTTTCAATGTAGAGTTCGAATATTAATTACTGTTTAATCACCTTGCCAGTCAAATCTCTTTACCCCGGGGTACAAGCCTCCAACGGTTACATCTGTCCCCAATTTGAAGCCATAATTCAAATTAGGATCCATAAAAAAAGTCGGCCCACGGATCTCAAGAAGTCAAAGAATGTTCCAAGATAACAAATCGTGACCCAAACGTTACCTATGGCTACTAAATGTCATATTTGAGCTGTCGTCTTGGATGATGATCATCTTCTTCTTCTACGGAATTTTCTTTTTTTTATTCTTGATTATTTATAGGACACTTTTGAATTTTGTGTGTCGTCAAAATTATGAGAAACACGTTATCCATATAGGGTCAAATAAATTGTTATTAATGTTTTATTAAACTGGTTTAATATCCTCTTTCTACCTGTTTTTTATTTTAATAATGAATTTTTGATGAGGGGATGGGAGATTTTTGTTCAGTTTGATAGGTTTGTTAGTTTATTTAATTCTTATTTTAGTTTTTAAAATTAGAATTTGATTTGTTTCTTGAGATAGAGATTGATCATCATATTATCTATTTTTTTAAATATGATAATTGCTTTATTCTTTCGTGATTCTTTTTCAATATATCTTTTTTATTTTTCTTGAATGATTTTTTTTTGTTAATCTAGTTTCCCCTGGAGCATACTAGATTGTCCTGTTTTTCAAGACTACATAATCGAAAATAATTTAATAGTAACATATCCAAGTATTTTTATTTCCAGTAAAGAAATGTATATTAAATTTAATACATTTTATATATATATTTTAAATTATATAGCAACAAATATCTTTTAAGAAACTGATAATTTATATTATGTTGATTGTACACATATTGCCAGACACTTCTTTCTTTTGTACACAGTTCTTTTTTCTCCTTGTTATGACTATTCTATTCACGGCCTAAAATTATTGTAAATATATATGTATAGACAAATGTCATACATGTATGACAGCGCAAGTGTCTCTAGGGGGACATAGCGCTTTAAATTCAAATAAAAAATAAAATACAAAAGTTGCTAACTACCAGAAAAATACATTTATTATTCATCGACTTTGTTTAAAAGTAAATTTTCACTATAGATAGAGATGTCTTTTTTTTTATATTCATAATGGCTTTCTAAGGGGTAAATATCGCCTTTTTTTTCTTTTTATTCACCATCAACAGATCTCAACAATGTTGGAATACACTCATTTAATGAATGCTCATTGTCTGTTCTTATTATACAGAATTTAATAAATTTACTAAGAGAGTCAGATCCTAAAAAAGTCAAGATAAACCTTAATTCACTTAAAACTATGCGTTCTGATGGAAATTGGTACATTCTAAAATGTAATTTTCATCCTGTAAATCCTACCAAAATAATCCGTTCTTAAAACGTTAATAACCACATTTTACAAATGATTCTTTAACTTTATTAACATCCTATAACGCGATATCCCAAACTCAGGGATATTTGCGTCAATACATTTCTAACATCAAATTGGCTATATACAAGGAGAAAGGTCAAAGAGAAAAAAGACAAACACACAAAAGCAATTCTCTCAAAATTTCCTTCCCTCTCTTGTTTCACGTAACAAACAGCAGGTCAATCTAATATACCAACCCAAAAAAAAAATCGTAAAATTTTATTTAAAAGCTTATAATATAGAATCCCCCCCCCCCCCGACAAGTAAAGAACAAAATGAAACAAATTTATATTCAATATAAGGTATATGATATTCATTCAACACCTGAATGGTAAAGACGCTCGTAGCGCCTCGCTGGGGTGAATTATTCAATAATGTCAGACGAGAATTGTATTTCCAAGCAGCAAACGTTGCACGCCACCATCTTGAAAGTTATCAGTCATATTAGGCCTAATTGAGATCTCTTATGATGATGATGATGTTAATCTGCCTGCATGAGAACAATGTCATTAGCATAGTTGGCCACCTTAACGATTTCCGGAGTCGGCTGATTAAATTTTCTTTTATTCATCATCATCAGTATTGCTAAATAAATAGATTCGTTTTGTGTGTTTAATTTGTATTAGCGAAAGTTTTATTGAAAATTGTTTTGTGTGAGTTTATATATGGGTGATATAACGCATTTAATAGATAATTTTTACTATTTATATATTTGTTTCGACAAATTTAATTTCCAATAGAAACTCGTAAATCCGTTAACGTATAGAATTTGGATTTTTCATTTAATTCGTTCAATAAATGTGGTTCCTTGAAATTTGATGGAAAATATCAAGTTGATGATTGTGTAGACACAATAATTGTTTAATTAGTTTTAAATATTAGGTAGGTATTTAAGACAATTATTTAACCCAATACCGTAGAGTCTCCCATGAGAGACCATAGCCCAAAAACATGGTTACACCTGGTCACTCCTGGAGGTAGTTTCTCATCAGAAATTTAGAATTTATCTGAATGAAGAAACTCTTTGCTCAAAATCTAGTTTTTCCTTACTCCGATTATAATGTATGCGGCTATGTTTATAGAACGACGTTTAACAATTTTTATCGCAAATGTTTCTTTTAACCCACACAGACAGAACGAAAAATCGTTATTTTAATTATTTTAAGGATAAATAACGACTAATCCTATCCTTAGGGATGAAATATGAAAATATGAATTGTAAATCCCTGGACCCTTTTATTTTCCGTTCATCATTACTCTTCACAATTCACACACACACAAAAGCACACACACACACAAAAGCCTTTATTAAGACACACAGGTCTTACAGAGGATTCTCCTTGGGGTTACAAGACGGAGAAACCTATGAAAGTGGGAAATATACAAAGGGGTAAAAATGGAGAAAGATTATATACATATGGTAAATATATACAGATTATTATTTGAATAATCCTATGGAAAATAAGAAAAAAAAATTTACTCTTCACAATTCATCCTTTCATACTTCATCCCTAAGGATAGGAATAGTCGTTATTTCTCCTTAAAATAATTAAAATAAAGATTTTTCGTTCTGTCTGTGTGTGTTAAAAGAAACATTTGCGGTAAAACTTGTTCAACGTTATATGTATCAATCGTCTTCTTTCTTATTCCACTGCCTCGAAATTAGGTTACGACTTCAAGATGTGGGCTTCTTTGTGTGTGAATGTAGATCTGCCATTGATTCAGAGAATGTGAAGTCGTGTTATAACAACTCAGGTTGAGATGTGATCGCTCCTAACATGGAGAACTGACACCTTAGCGGCAGACAATAACAAGAATTCTGACGCAGCTATAAGTTAGTAGTGATTATTTTTAATGGTGGCCCATAATTTCGCCATTAACCTACTATTGCCATTCAGTTTTATGGATTTTTTATAGGTCTAGCCCCACCATAGGATAGTCTAGTACACTCTGATGATGGCTGGCGGTCTAGAACCGCTTATTAGATATTCACAACTAGCTACCATATCTGATGGCCATCCGCCACCTGTAAACATGCTTGCTAGGATTCGTTTCTTCCATCCGAGATATGTATTAATAAAATGGTCAAAATAGCGAAAAACATTCATGCTCGATTCAAATGGAACGCGTGGTCAAAATTCAATTTCTCGGTTTAAAAAAATCGGGGAAGAGGGAGGGGGGGGGGATGACGCAAATTGTCGTGACTGCACTAACTTGATCAGGCTTTTCGTCTGCTTCATTAATTCTCTCCTTAATGATAAATGATCAGGCGAAAATTTTGGACATTTCTTAATGACTCCTTCTACTAGGTAAAACTTCCTTTTGTTTTAGCTGGGTATATAAATATCTGAGATATGTAAGATCCTTGTAACTAGATCACACATTCTTCAATTATCTATTTATTAATTGTTTTATAGGTGAATTCATATCGTTTTGTAATTTTAATTTAGTTTTAAACTAATTATAACTCCAATATACATGGATTTACCGCGGATTCGATTTGTTGGTATAAATATCAACTCATTGTTGATTTTTAAAAATTATTCCGGAATATTGGTCAAATATGCACTTTCTAAGTCAAGAAAAGTTAACCACGTACTCTTTTTAGGCTGTTAGCTCTCGTTAGAATGACTCTACCTACAATTATCCTTTTGTACCATTTTTTCATAAAGATAAGATTCGCAATGTGGATTAAGATATAAAATCCAGAAGGTAACGGGACACCAAATAAGTAATATATAGATGATGTTACAGTAACAACATTGTATTATCCTCCGATAAGAATTATAAATGATAAAAATTATCATAGCATTTAAAAAATAATAATAATTTAAAAGATTTTTCAAAAAAGAGATATGCTATTATGTTTTTCTTATTCAGTACTCTTGTCGCGTACATCCATGTACGGGTTTACTGAAACGCCAAAATATTTTCAGGTATTTTTATTTATATAGAGAAAATATTATAAAAATACCGCTGGGGAGAGTAATTTCACATGTTCATTTGTCTTTTTTTTTTTTAAAGAAGGAAAATGCAGTAAATATTGCATGAAATAAAAGAAAAATTATGTAAATATAAAAGGATAGATATATGGTGGATGCTGAAGAGAGTTAAATTTGTCAGAATAAAAGTTTATCTTTTATGGTGTCTGAGATTTGAGGTAACCAATAGGTAGATAAACACGACAACTACAAAATGTGTTTTTTAGCATTTGAAATTAGTTTCAAATTGGGCTAACAGTTTAGGACTGTTCAACAGACGATATAGGCTGGTATAGAGATAGTAGAGTATTATTATAATAGTTCTAACACGAGATTATATACATAACTTAGAGGTCTTCAATTTTAATTATCTCTAGATGAGAGAGAGAGAGAGAGAGAGAGGCCTAAACTTTTAAAACTTTCTAATTTTCGAAAAATGAAAACGCCAATTGCCATTTTATATTTTCTTCTATAAAAGAGGAGGCTTCCTAATAATGAGTTTTAATTGTATTTCTCAAAAATATTAAATATAAAAGTACAATCGAAAAAACTGTAAAGTATTTTAACTTCTTAAAACTTCAATTTTATAAAGACTACCAAAATGTTACTAACAATAACTTACCTTTGCCTTTTACTCCTAAAATAGAATCACATCCTCAATATAGGTTGAATTTTCAAAATTTTAAGACCGCTTGATATTTTTAAAATGATATGTAAACACTTTTAACAGGTATATGTTGTATAACTGGGTTATCTAAATATTTCTTTGTATAAAAGCATATTTAATAGAAAAAATCGAAATGATTCTAATTAAAATGAACACAAAAAGGAAAATCCCTCAGACGATAAGCTTAACTGTAGATATGTAAATATTAGAATATGAATATATTAAAATTGTATTTATATTATTTACAAAAATTCTACCTTTATATATTTCAAAAATTATATCCAATAAGACACTATTTTTCTCTTCTTACCTTCAACACGGTGATGTTTTGCCAAATAAATCTGTCACTTTGTTGATATATTACTAAAGGCTGAATAGAGAACTACAAGACATGAATCAGCTCGAGACAAAAAGCTGCGAGAAATTTGCATAGCCTAGCAGAAGCGATCTGACAGATTTATAAAGATGGATATTTTGACATGTTCTTTTGTTCTTTTTTGACTGGAATTGAGAAATAATGAAATATTACATCAGATTGGCAATGTTGATATGGCAAAAGAATTGGCCTTGGAAATTGAAAACTTAGTTATTTAAATGCTTTCGTTGAAAATAATAAACACAGATTAGACTAAATATTTTGTCTTATAGATATATTGAAACATAGTATGTATTAATTTAATTTATGTAACATAGTATTTCTTAATTTTATTATTTTTTTATTTAACAGAGTGGTCATTTTTATTTTTATATATTGCGACTCTGTAAATTTCCCTCGTGGCTTATCTTTTGTTTACTTTTGATAGTTTGTCCTTCCCTGAAATAAATTTTTGTTTCCTCCTGAAGTTTTTGTCTTCCCTAATTTTCCACGTGGCATTTTGGTGGAGATGCTGGGTAAGTTAGGGAAGACAAACTGAAGATCGCCGAGAAGACCTTGAAGCCATGGGTGCTGTGATCTACATTTTCGGAGACTGACATCAGGATTCCACCGCCGTGCTAAAGCCAAGACTTCCCTCGAAGATGACGATGTCCCTATAGACGATACGACGACAAAGCCGCTCTTCACGCCGCAAGAAAATGGACGCAAAGGTACTAGGGACAAAGTTCCAAGACTTCGATGGAATCCTTGGCAGAAGCACGTCAAATCCACGTCAGTATCTACAATAATTGCTAGCTGTGGGTCACAGCTCCCATAGGGGAGAAGCTATGAAACATAGTATGTATTAATTTAATTTATGTAACATAGTATTTCTTAATTTTATTATTTTTTATTTAACAGAGTGGTCATTTTTATTTTTTATATCTTGCGACTCTGTAAATTTCCCTCGTGGCTTATCTTTTGTTTACTTTTGATAGTTTGTCCTTCCCTGAAATACATTTTTGTTTCCTCCTGAAGTTTTTGTCTTCCCTAATTTTCCACGTGGCAATATTTTTGCCAACGTTTTTTGCATTCTAACTTTTGTCACTGTCTATTCTGCAAATTGTCAATTTCAGCAAAATATTGAAAGAGAGAATTATACAATTCCATCATAGAAGATAATTTCAAAATTCAATATGCCATTTGTTTATTATCGAAAACTTTAAACCTATTTAAGTCTATTATTATAAAATACATTTTTCAAATTCCAATAACTATCATATGTATAAGTTTAGATTTAAAATTCATTTCAATAGATCGAAAAAGAAATAAGTCAATAACTGTAAGGCCAAAAATACTTATGATATAAATATTTCTTGATTTTTCAAGAAAATAGGTTGGACAAATATTATGGAACAAGCCTAAATAAACGTTTAGTTTATTTTTATTCCACTAGATCGCGCTCTGCCATCAAAATGCCCATATGAGCGGTCAGGTTATGTCCTTTTTTATATGTATAAGTATTTCTATTTATAGTTTTAATTATTGTTGAAATAACGCGTTAAAATCTCTTAAAATTCATCGAAGAAAGGAGATTTAAAATATATATTTCACACACACAAAGATAAAATATATATTTAAAAAAGAAATTTAAATTTTAAAATATTCACAAATATATATAGAAAATTATATATCATATATATATCTTTAAATTTTTTCTCAAAGAATAAAATGCTTGTGAACAATTATTTAATTAATTCTTGAGCACCCTCTAACAAAGGGTCTAACCTTCCTTTGAGTGATGAATTCAGGAAAAATGATTAGACAATTGGCTCCATTGTTACTAGTGCCCCCTCGATTGTTTTCAACAATGGGGCGTTTCAAATTACTGCCCACACATTTCGAGAACATTCTGCTTCAAAGAAAGGTGGGTAACGGCTAGTAAACATTTAAAACGATCTTTTGGAGTTTTTATGTTTAATTTTAGGGTTAACAGCTTTTAAAATTGAAATCTTTTGTGTTAAGATATAGTTCAATATTTATTATTTAGGTTATTTTTATTGTTTATATATATTATTAGATAAGGATAAAGGATGTATTTTATATATATATATTTAACTATACTTAGAAAGGCATTGCTCGCTTTAATTATACATCGTTCTGATTTATAATTAAAAGGAAAATATATCTTTCTAAGTATATGAATATAATCCCCCCGCAAATATATTTTATATATTTAACTATATATATATATATATATATATACTAAAAATATTTTAAAATACAATAATATTCTCCCACAATGTGTTTATTTTTATTTTAAAATGCTAGCTTTCAAGCGATAAACGCTCTTCAACAGGCTTAATTAAAAAACATCGACTGTTTCTTACAAGAAATATTTACAAATCCATACACGCGCAGCGTGGATATTTTCAACTGAAATTTTAAAATTGTAGGATTTTTTTTTTGTATTTTTAAACGTTTTTTACAATTTTATCATGAATATTCAAAATATACAAAGTTAAAATATACAATACATTAAAACTGTTTTATTAAATTTATCTAATTGAATTTGAGATGGCAAATGTGTGTTAAAATAAATAATAAATGCATATTATCTTTCAAATAAAATATAGGTTAAAATATATAAATCAAAATCTAAAAACATTTATTCAGAAATATATATATATACCAAACGATAGAGTGAGATATTTATAACCCAGGTTTCTGGAGCGCAGAACACCAATTTCCCAGAAAAAACGATAGCTCAAAAATCACAATGATATTTTTAGAGAATTTTGAAAACGTTTTGAAATATTACTTTATAATATATATATAACAAGAGAATTGCTTTATTTTTAAATTTCAATGAATAGACAATAAAATTTTAGAAACTTATAAAATATTTCAAAACTTAAAATTTTGCGGCTAAATTATTTATTAAACATGTGTATGAAGACAGTTATAAAAAATTTAAAGAAATTTCTCAAATTTCTTTAATATATATATATAAAATCGTAATATAATGCCAACTTTTTAGTATATATATATATATATAAACAATAATTTATTAATTATTTTTCAGAAAAAAAGCACAAATCTTAACAAAATAGATGTCAACACAATTTCATTTATTTCTTTTTCATTATAATACACCGTATATATAAAACACAATAAATAAAATATTTAAATAAATACGAGAGTATAATTTTAAAATCTAATTTGAGATAACAACTATTATTTATGAATTCTTTTGTTAAAGTAATGAAAGTATGTAAGAATATGTTTTAAAATAATAATAACGAAATATATTGTAGTGTATCATACACAGAGAGATATATATATATCTAGAGAATACATGTATTTCTGAAATATATTTTCTAAAGCAGCGATAAAAAAACAAAGGAAGGAGGGATTTGTGTAAGCAGTGGACTGATTGAACAATACAAGGATGCTGTCTTGATGGATGAAGAGAAATCCCTGCCCAAAGAATTTCATAAGATTATCTCACACCGGGGTGTCAGATGCTCTTCGTTCACTTTAGATCCCCATGTTGGGCATTGAAACATAGCTTAGACCTTTCTGTATAGTTCAGCATCAACGATGGGAGAGTTCGATTTTTTTTTTTTATCTCTCTCAATGCAACAAATATATATATAAATTTATATTAAAAGGGGGTACCTGGATCTGTAAAAAAAATGTTTTTTTTTTATTCACAGATCCAGGTACCCCCTTTTTATATATAAACTTTTATAATGGATCGCCTTTTGACTCAACATATATATAAGCCAAGAAAGTCTTGTTCCTAAAACACGTTACTTTTTTGTTATGATCATTGAATTATTAAAAGATTACCTGAAATTTGAACTATTTTTGATGCATATGAATCTTTTTACACAAAACCATTTTCTACTGCCCTTACTGCAATGATACATTTATGGAAGAGCCTGTCTCATCAATGGTGAACCCTCCCAGTGATTCCACCAGTTTAATCTACCCCATACCGCTCTATTATTGTATTTTGCTGTTTTGCTTTTATACTGATACGTAAGATCAACTCGTGCAAAATGTATTTTAAAATCGAGTTTTGATTATTGTTCAATACTAGAAAAATAAAATTTCTGCTAAGATTTCATGACACTAAATGAGTATTTTTACAATATATATTAAAATTCTTATATATTTTTTGGTTTTAAATACAATAAATTTATAATATAAAGGTGAATTAGGGACGTTAAATTTAGGTCTTGAAAATCTGATCTTTACTGTTAAAGGTGGTAGGTCTTATTTCAAATTAGTTATCATACCAGAACTGTATTTGGACTTGAAAATCTGGGTCTTAAATGTTGTTTGGTGTTTAAAAAACGAGGAATGATCTTAAATCCGGTGTGTTTTAAAACGAGAGAATGTATTATTTATTTAGTTAACCCATGTTCTCCTGGAGCCATGTACAGAAGGGCTGACATCTAAGTCTTCTTGGTTTTATTACAATGTCGGTGGAAGTCCAATTACTGAGGTAACGCCATGCAGATTTATTTCTTGGAAGATTTTCTAGATATGCTCTTGACATCAATAAAATAGACTTCGGACAATAAATCACAAAGACCTTATAATTAACAAAATAATTCCGAAAAGAGAGCAATTAAAATAGAATAACAATCCGTTAACCTAAATCTCCAACGACAAACTGGCGCTATAGGGAAAGGTAAAATTGGGCTCTAGAAGCTTTCTAGTCAACACAGCCTTGAAGAAGATCTAGATAGAGATTAAAACATACTTTATTGACTTACATTGTCAATGGTAACCGAAACAAAAAGAACAGACGAAAACACAGATTTTTTTCTAAGTCACGGTACCAGCTTGGCACTTCGAAAATGGACCAAAAAGTAAAAATATGAAAATTGAAACTGAAATAAAAATTGAAATTGCTAACCTAATTTTTCCGTGCTATAGATGTACATCATTCTAACGGGTTTAAGGCGTATTAAAATGGTGTCGCTATGTCTGAAACATTCCGTTTACAGTTTGAGGTCGTGGAAGTCCTCTTACACAGAAAGAGCTACCACCTCCCTATATGTGATGTACTTGTAGTGTGTCCAGCCTATAAAATACTTTGTCTTTATAAAAATATTCAAAAACCTTACGCAATATGTTTCTTTATTACGAAAACACCACGAGCTCTCGCTCTAAAAGTTTTCGAATATTTTTATAAAGTAAATCGCAAATTTTCTTATATCTGAAAATACGTTGTGTTACTTGGAAATTCTCTTCTACCTAAGTCTCTCGGAATTGTAACCTGATCCTATTTCAGTATATGAGATTGTGCGCTGTTTGGATTGAAATATTAAATACAAATTTTGATCAAGTGTGGGGTTTTGAGTGGATTTTAGTGTGGTGATTATATAGATTGATGATTCCCATAAATATGGCAACTATTTTTGTTACGAAGCATTTATAAATAATAGTGATACAATTGAAGTGTCAGAGATAGTGTCGAATCTGCGATTATTGAAATTCAAACTGTAGGATGGGATATTTTCGGAATATCTTTCTGACTGTTTCTATGTAGGAAGTGTGAGGAGGAATACATTGACAAAAAAGCTTCTCTTTGATCGAGACATGTTCGTTTAAAATCCAATATTGGCAAAGTGCCATTCGAAATGCCGCTTTTTAAATAAACATTTCCTGATTCCAAGAAAATCCCACACACATTCATCACAATCTATTCTATATTATTTAAGTGAGTATTTAGTTTATAATATATTTGATGTGCGATCTTGTTCTTGTTGCAAAATCACTTTACTAGGTACCGCTCAACAAGAACAACCCAGTTTATGATATTTGCAACAATGAATAATGTATGTGAAGGTTATTCACATATTAAAACAAAGTGTCCAACGCTGGATTCGATCCCTGTTCATGGCTGTCGGGAATCGAGGGTTTACCCACTCGTACACTGACTCTTCTCTTAATGGGCGATCTCTCTAAATAAAGATCCTGTAAAACAGTTCTAAAAGAAAGAGAGCTTATCTATTCTGTTCAGCCATTGAGCAATTTTATTTGATAATATGAGCCTGCCTTTGATGACCAGATCAATGTTAATTGAATTCTACAAAAAGATATAACCTATCAAAAGCAAATTTGTCGGACTAATATTTTTGATTGAGAACTAAGCGGCTGTTTTTATCCCAATTTGAGTTGTTCAGGTCAAACAACGCCAGATAGAATATAATCTAATGGAAGTAAGATATTTTTTAGCATTTTTACATTTGTTCGTAACAATGGTAACGCAAGGCTCTACCAGTAAATACAATTAATTGAAAAGGGCGATGTCATCTTCGACATGTGCAGGCATTGCGGTAAAAGTTAATCCTTACCCACATCTCCATCCCTACATGGGATATGTAAAACTGGGATATGTAAGAAGAAGGGATGTTTGAATGTAAAGGTAGTATGAAGGCTGGCAGTAGCCAACAAAGAGCGGAAACCTCGGGCCACCCAGCGTGTTATCTGGCCGCTCGGCTAATTGCTGGGACAGGGGGCGCCGTGATAACGGACGGACGGGACTATTAGTGGGGCGGCTTCGATTGGACGTTGTTGTTGTTGTTAGTACAGTACTTGTAGCCCCTTCCTTTGTCGCGCCCCCTTGTTGTTGTTAGTACAGTACTTGTAGCCTTTCTCGCATCCTTGTTGTTAGTACAGTACTTGTAGCCTTTCTCGCATCCTTGTTGTTGTTGTTAGTACAGTACTTGTAGCCTTTCTCGCATCCTTGTTGTTGTTGTTAGTACAGTACTTGTAGCCTTTCTCGCATCCTTGTTGTTGTTAGTACAGTACTTGTAGCCCCTTCCTTTGTCGCGCCCCCTTGTTGTTGTTAGTACAGTACTTGTAGCCTTTCTCGCATCCTTGTTGTTAGTACAGTACTTGTAGCCTTTCTCGCATCCTTGTTGTTGTTGTTAGTACAGTACTTGTAGCCATTCTCGCATCCTTGTTGTTGTTAGTACAGTACTTGTAGCCTTTCTCGCATCCTTGTTGTTGTTGTTAGTACAGTACTTGTAGCCTTTCTCGCATCCTTGTTGTTGTTGTTAGTACAGTACTTGTAGCCTTTCTCGCATCCTTGTTGTTGTTAGTACAGTACTTGTAGACTTTCTCGCATCCTTGTTGTTGTTAGTACAGTACTTGTAGCCTTTCTCGCATCCTTGTTGTTGTTGTTAGTACAGTACTTGTAGCTCTTTTCGCGTCTGTCCTTCTTGTTGACCGATGTACCGTGGCATTGTATCAGGTTAGAAGCCTTAAATACATTAAAGCCCCTCTATAACCAAGTTCTTCTTGCAACAAAGAATTCTCTCTAATAAAACCAAATCTCCCCGTTTCTTCCTTCAATAAAAGAAAAACTTTCACTACGATATAATCGCTCTATAAATCAGATCTTTATAACGGAATCATTATTGGTTTTTCTTTATCAAAACCTCTATTATTGGAGACTACAAAGTTAAAACTCCATGTAATGAAGCCAATTATTGACCCCTTCAATCTTATTCTATATAATTTCTATCCTCTATAATGGATTCCTGCTGAAAGTACCCATCCTATAAACAGTCTTATCTCTATCCTGTTGTTGCATTACAGCCAACCTTTCGTCTAGTATCTAGAGATTTTCCTCTTCTTTTGCCGATTAGCTTATATGGATTCGGATCTATCAATGTTTCCTATCAATCTGTATGTAAAAAGGAGAATATACTCTATAATTTATATGTATGTAATAGCATGTCAATATAATATGTTAGCTCTTTATTTACATATTTTTCATATAACTTTGTAAATTCGAATTTCTTTCTCCCCCCCCCCCCCCCCCCCCCCCCCCCTCCCCTCCCTTACGAACAAACAAACAAAAAAGGCGTAAAAAGCTTTCAATCTCAATTTTTTAAAACAATTAAATTCTTCTCGGAGCTTATGGAAAACAGGCAACTTTTTACACTCTCTCGCGTGTCGTTCACCTAATCATCAACTTCTATGCAAGTCCACTCCACTACCAAGTATGATCAGAAACAGAACAAAGAGAGAACCTTCCAACGGGGAATAACAACCGTAACGTAACTGACGAAACACGCTAGGTCAGCCAATCAGAAGTTGGACAAGGTCCAACAGAAGACTGCTGCCTGCCTGCTTAATGGCCGCGTGACCAGACTGGTTTCCTCGGCAGATTTTCTCATTGATTTTATTCCCTTCCATCACAGAGCACACCTCATACCTTTCTTCTGCTTCTACTAGGTTTGTCTGCTTCCTTACCTGTTATTCTATTTCAAACTTTCACTGTATATATACCTACCATATCATTTTATAATACAATATAATGCGGCTTATGATTGTAGAACGAAGTTTGACAATTTTACCGCAAATGTTTCTTTTGGACGAAAAATCGAAATTTATTTTAATGAGAAATAACGATTATCTAAGCTTAGGGATGAAGTATGATAGGATGAATTGTGAAGAGTAATGATAAACGGAAAAATAAAGTGTCCAGGGATGGGAATCGAACCCACAGTGTTCCGCTTATATCATTTTATTCTCAAATATATTCTATGAGGTCTTTGTACTCGGTTTCAACCCACCTTTGTATATATATTTATCATCATCATGGATTGTAGCGAAACGTTTACGTACAGTATAAACAAACTTTGTTATAATAAATAAATCTTCCAGGGCTGAGTTCAAGCTTTCGGACTTGTCAATCCTTCAACAGGAGTATCACTTTTTTCTGTTCCCCCAGCCAATTAATAAAAAATTGTAGAGTACATTATATATATTAAACTATTATAATTGTTTTTTGAAGGGAATGAATTTAGCGTAATTAGTTTCTAAATTAGAATATTTTTACAAAGTGGTTTTATAAACGATTTTTGACTGCCAGTTTCTAGAAGGTCAGGTGCTCCCTGGATAACCAACCAACAGTACCTATCATGGAAACTTCTTATACTGAAATATTACATCTATTCAATGTGTGTATAGTCTCCATGACCTTGTATAATGGTACACGGGATAATAAATCGGAACTTCAGGGTAATTTTATTGTTTGGCTTCATGATTTGATGGGGATCGGTGGAAGGGTGGTCTAAACCGTTTGTTTTCCACCCTTACGACCCGGGATCGAATCCCGCATTGGGCCTCGATTCTTACAAAAATCCAACCCCACAAGCGAGTGCAAGTAACCAAAAGAGGCTCTGACACATTTGTAAGTGCAAAGTCGAACTGCTTTTCACATGTGTAGACATGTGGTACACTTACAGTAAAAGCAGTCGCCTACTTCTACCCTCCCATGATTATCATGGCCTGTACCACGTGTACTAGGGATAAGCAAAATAATAATAATAATAATTTGAGATAGCGCACGCTCAAAATGTCTTTCTACATCTGTGTTAACAATAGAATAAAATTGAAACAATCAAGTTTTAGATGATTGATAGAAAACACACTAGGACTCTCTTGTCACAAAAGTAGACGTTCTATAGATACTGTGCACTGTCTTCAGATATATAGACTGCATGGTGGAGACAGAATGTCTGGAGCTTCTTGACACTGGACGTACATCTCCTTGGTCGTCCACAGCACCATTTGTGCTATAGCCACCTATAACTGGTTTCATATTAAGGCATGGTCTTGTTCAAAAATAACTTTATTAGGTACCGCTCAAAAAGAGCAACCTAGCTTATGTTATTTACAACGAGAAAAATATAAACAGGCTCTTCACAGAAAAAAAAGTGTACAATACTGGATTCGACCCCGGTTCATGACTGTCTGGAAGCGAGGGTTTTAACCACTCGCCTACCGACTCTATTAAGGCATGGTCCTCTTAATACAGGTTTTACCTTTTTTTTTTTCTTTAGAATGTATTTTATCATAGAAGATCTTCCCATTGGTGTTCTGCATTCTGGAAACGTCAAACCGAATTCTCTTCCGCCCTGTTAGAGAATGATTTCACGGGCGGGAGCTCCAATTAGACAAGAGGACCTCCCCTAGTGGCAATTAAATCAACAGATTTAGGCTTAGAGCAAACAAACAAAGAGCGCTCTAGGCGTCTACACGGCCATCTGCTTCGTCCTAATTTATGGTCCCCATCTGTCTAACCCATTGTCTATCCACACATCTTTTATTCTTATCTTAAACTCTTCAGCCTTCTTGTTACGTTTCTTCTCTGCCTTTTTATGATTTCATCGCTATAAAAAAAATACCATCTTTTTTTTTTTTTTTCATTGTGAACGTCTTAATTAGTCTTGATTGATGTTTTTATCGTTTTTATGGTTGTTTTTTTAGAGGGCAGTTATATAACGATAATTGGTATATTTAAGACGGAACATGTGTCGGACATGTATCTTCTTTTTTATATATATTTGGTTTATAGATCCATGCTTTGAAAAGACAATCAAATAGATAAAATAGATGATATCTCTGGGTTTAAAAAAAGTCCAATCTGAAGGATTCATTCTGAAATGTTCTTCTTCTTAATGGGTTGCTTCGTTTCTTCTATAAAATCGTATATTTACCAAGATTGTCATAGTCAAGGTTTTGAAAAGTCAGCCTCCAGTCAAAATTACTAGAGCATATTTTGGCTTGATTGTCTTTATATAATTTTTCCTGTATATAAATATCAAATTACCATTAAGGTACTATTACTTTTTTTTCCTGCATGTATCCTACATTTCTGCTTGGAGAATCTGTATAAGACTAAAAGGTCTTAATAAAGTTTTTTGTTGTTGTTTGTGCCTGTACACACTTGTACAAGAAAGATTCTCGTTTTATAGCTCTTAATTCATATAAAACATTTTTTCTAAGATTACTTCTCTACAAAATTGATTACAAGTTGCCAATCATTAGAAAAGAGTTTACCATTTTTTTCACGAATTTTATAAATTACCACTATTCATAAAAATATAAGATTCAAAAGACATCAACAACAAGCTTTATTAAAACCTTTTTGGTCTTATACAGATTCTTCGAGTAGAAGAGAGTATATACAGAAATAACAGTAATAGCAAAGTTAATCAGCAATGTTATTTAGAGTGTATCACATAGGGGAGAAAGAAAGAGTGAAAAGGAAAATAAAGGAATATTATTTGGTAAATTTAGGAGAACTATTTGTCTATACATGGATACGTGGCCAATATCTTGTTGAGGTAGATAGCAGACCATCTATAGAGATGATAATCCGTCGTTTTAAGGTTCGAATCCCGTTGGAGTATTCTTTTTTACACATTTTTATGTCGTTACTATTAAAATTGGAACGATACAGAGAAGATAGCATGGCTACTATGCAAAAATGGCAGATGAAATCGTGTTCTGTGAAGATTCTATAAATGAACAATATCCAAATTATCATTACCAGATCTGATTATTTTATATTTTAAAAGACAAATTTCTACAATCGCTAAACGAGACTGAGAGAGCTCTTCATGGCTCATCAATGGTGAACCATTTCGTACTTTTGTATATATGTAGATGATGGTAGATAAAATAACCTAAATTCTCTAACTACCGCATCTACCAACCTTGCTTACAGAACGAACCAAAAAAACAAGGAGGGGGAAAAGACAGGTCACACACAAACAATAAGAGCGCAAGAAAAATGCCAATTTTAAAAATTCACCAACAACTTCATGAAACCTAATTTAATCTTTCGCTTATTTATTCTCTTTCTGTCTTTTTTTTTTTTTTTCTTAAACGAAATAATCCTTTTTTTTTTTTTAAATCTCTTCTTCTCTGCTCTCTCTTTTTCTCTTTTTTTGTGTTAGCCCTCGCCTCTGCTGAAATCTAGGAATGTCTTTCACCACAAAGGGGTTGTCAAGCTCAAATTCCAGGAGCTTTGATAAATATCTCCCTCCATACTAACCAAGGAATTTTAATATGAGCAATAAACGAATTCATCACGGAAACCGCACTCCCGGCTGTTGAATCCACTCTACATCACCCCCCTCTCTCTCCTCTTTTTTTTTCCCCTTCATTATAATTTTTTTCTCTCTCTCTCTCTCTCTCTCTTTTGCGCTCCCCCAACTTTTCAAATCTCCTTCTCTTCATTGAGTTGCTTGAACTTATTAAAGTGGTGATAAGCTTTTCATTCTGCCCCCACCATTTCTACCCCCTCTCTCGTAAATTATTTATTAACTCATTGAGTGGTGAAGTCAATAAAAATCATTTTGAATTCTCCTCCTCCCCCCCCCCCCCTTCTTTTTAATAAGCGTTTTTTTTTTGGCTTGTTATTAAAACAAATATAGATTTTTTTAAATTTGTTTTATACGTACATATTTTATTGCGTATAAGGAGATATGATGCATTATCACTCCATTTATTATAAGAAATTTTAACTATTTTTGAAGCGTACTAATTATTCTTAAAATTTAAAAAAAAGAATCATAAAAATAGTTTAAATTTCATATAAGGAGATATATTGAAAATATTTGTTATTTAGATTTTTTTATTCTGTGATTATTTTAGCTATTTAAAATTGGTGTTTATTGGTTTAAAATTATCGTTTAAAGACAAAGGTTAAGAATAGTCTAGAAATATCAAAAGCGCGATATCCGACATTTATTGTTACTTGAAAATAGAGGACTCTGTGGAGGATTATAAACTCACTCTATGGCGATATAGGAGATTGTAAAATGTTTGATACAGTAGCGTTACTGCAGTGGAAGCTTTCTTGAGCCACCCAGCTGATTTGTAGAATCAAAGGAGGAAGAAGCATCCGTTCTGTCCTCCCAAGAGAACAACAGTCTTTGATTTCCAGACATAAATCTGGTCATCTACGGACAATGACTTTCCAAAATGGTTGCAAGGTTTTCCCACTATGTACTAAGTGCAATTCTCAACCTGCAACCCCAAAACACATTGTTAACTGTATTGACTCATCCATTGATGAGTTCTACTCATCCCCAGCAGACACCATCAACAAGCTCTACAAGCTAGATTCCCTAATATGATTGAGTGGAGATAAGAAAGAAGAAGAAATATCACTTTGAACTTCATTTATACAACCTCCGAAGAAAAGCAACATCCAGGAGAGACCAGAAGCATCCAAAATTTTTAGGTAGTCTTTAACGGTTTATCATATATTGTGTATATTCAGGGATGTTGTCTTTTAAAACATTCTCACAAAAGATTTCGTAGAAAATTTCCGGGATCTAGTTGATAGCAGATTACATGTTTGTTGCATGTGCTAAAGCATCAATTATGTATTTAGCAAAATTAATTAATATAATACAGATAAAATAATTTTCAATATTTAAAACCTTTATTAGTGAGATAATATATTTAGATAGCTGATGTGCGTGTTGTGTCAATTTATTATATTTAATGCAATGTTAAATAAATTCAGAACATCCCCCACGTGGTCTAGTGGCTAGGATACCTGGCTCTCACCCAGGAGGCCCGGGTTCGATTCCCGGCGTGGGAATTTTTTTTTTTATCTCCAGGAGTCTGGGTTACCAAGTAATTTAAAAGTAAAAGTTACCAGTTGTTTAAAAATATATATATCAGCGATTTTGTTTATATACACACTAGCCGAATTGACTATTTGTAAATATACATAATTATAAAGATAGAAGCTTCTATAGAAGATAATGATCATAATGATGATGCGCGCGCATCCGTGACAGCGATGAGGAATTGAGGAAAGACGGTCGTGACTATATATGTTGATATTGAATTTCAATAAAACTATTTTAACTAATATTTAAAAAAAATAAACACAGAAGATCCTAAAGAAATAAATAATATACTCATAGAATACTGACGCTGCCATTTGTAAAAAAAAAGTGTGTCAGAAGAGTAATAGAGTCGTCCATTAAAACTGACTTCTAACAACGAGAGTATTGAACCAGCGAGATCAAATTTACAAAATCCTTCTTGTAGAAAAAATACGCTAGAAGTTGGATGGTGTTTCTTTAATGGTCCCGTGTCACAATTCCTTTTGTTACTTGATGGCTAGCTCTTCCTAATTTCATCAACTTTGTTAATTCTTTTTCCGCGCCGGCAAAATACATTTATAATATCAACCAAAAATTGCATCCACGTTTTCTACATTGTCTTTTTTATAAACTATTTTTTAGTTGTATATATATATATTATATTAGTTTTGTTAATTTTTGACTTATTTTTTAACCCTCTTTTTTTTTTTTTTTTTATGAAAGACATAATATTGAGATTTTTTTTCAGATAGATGTACGCTTCCTCTATTTTTAACCGAATATATGTGCCATATGTGATATAAATGATCGATTAATTATTTTTAAAAGCGATTTAACAAACGTACGCATACTTAGTTGTGTTTGTGAGTACATATAGTTCAATAAACGTTTCTCTTAAATGGATTTCACATTTAAACTAAATGCTCAACGGTGGAGTGTATACTTGGGTGGATATATGTGGATTGTATGAGTCGCCTTTTGCCATCTTAGAATTCTCTTTTGCCCAGAGGATTATATGGTCGGAATCGAGGCCTTTCATTGCACTTGAAATATATTCCACATACTTCTCAATACATGCACGGAATAAATCCCCTGCCCTTAGTATCGTGATATGTTTGCTGTTTCCTTACCCCAGCTCTAACATCAGGAAGTTTCTATAGATAAATCTGGGTAGAGTCCATAGTACCATGATATATTTGTTGTTTCCTGACCCCAGCTCTAACATCAGGAAGTTTCTATAGATAAATCTGGGTAGAGTCCATAGTACCATGATATGTTTGTTGTTTTCTTACCCCAGCTCTAACATCAGGAAGTTTCTATAGATAAATCTGGGTAGAGTCCATAGTACCATGATATATTTGTTGTTTCCTGACCCCAGCTCTAACATCAGGAAGTTTCTATAGATAAATCTGGGTAGAGTCCATAGTACCATGATATATTTGTTGTTTCCTGACCCGAGCTCTAACATCAGGAAGTTTCTATAGATAAATCTGGGTAGAGTCCATAGTACCATGATATATTTGTTGTTTCCTGACCCCAGCTCTAACATTAGGAAGTTTCTATAGATAAATCTGGGTAGAGTCCATAGTACCATGATATATTTGTTGTTTCCTGACCCCAGCTCTAACATCAGGAAGTTTCTATAGATAAATCTGGGTAGAGTCCATAGTACCATGATATATTTGTTGTTTCCTGACCCGAGCTCTAACATCAGGAAGTTTCTATAGATAAATCTGGGTAGAGTCCATAGTACCATGATATATTTGTTGTTTCCTGACCCCAGCTCTAACATCAGGAAGTTTCTATAGATAAATCTGGGTAGAGTCCATAGTACCATGATATATTTGTTGTTTCCTGACCCGAGCTCTAACATCAGGAAGTTTCTATAGATAAATCTGGGTAGAGTCCATAGTACCATGATATATTTGTTGTTTCCTGACCCGAGCTCTAACATCAGGAAGTATCTATAGATAAATCTAGGTAGAGTCCATAGTACCATGATATATTTGTTGTTTCCTGACCCCAGCTCTAACATCAGGAAGTTTCTATAGATAAATCTGGGTAGAGTCCATAGTACCATGATATATTTGTTGTTTCCTGACCCGAGCTCTAACATCAGGAAGTTTCTATAGATAAATCTGGGTAGAGTCCATAGTACCATGATATATCTGTTGTTTTCTGACCCCAGCTCTAACACCAGGAAGTATCTATAGATACATCTGGGTAGAGTCCATAGCACCATGATGCATTTGTTGTTTCCTGACCCTAGCTCTAACATCAGGAAGTATATATAGATACATCTGGGTAGAGTCCAGAGTATACCATGATATATTTGTTGTTTCCTGACTCCAGCTCTAACATCAGGAATTATCTATAGATACAACTGGATATAGAGTCCATGAGGTCTGGGTTGGGAGCCCTCAGACTCGCGACATTGGAGATCCTTTGACAGAAGACTTCTCAGATCAGGCAGGCGAATTCCACCATATCACCAGTTTCGTTTACTCCATAAAAAAAGAATTCCGCCCCTCAAAACACAGTGGTCAATAAATGAGAGGAAATAAAATGCCGATTCAAGCGGTGCAGTGGTCCAACAACAGCCGAGCTACCAGACAGACAGACAGAGGGACCAATCACCAGGTGTGGCCCCATCCATCAGTCTACACCAGGCTATCGCTGGCACCCACACACCGTGGAGAGTCAGGGGCGGGTTTTTTTTTTTACCGTTTTTTTTTTTCCTTCTTTAAACTCTAGGACAGTTATTTTGGGGAGGGCCTCTCTCCCCGGGGGTCATTAATTTATTGGGGGGCCGTGTGTGGGAGAGATAGCACTGTCCCCCCGCTGTACTTCCTGCTGCTCGGTCGTCAGTGAGTTGTGGAATGGATGTGGTGCTTCTTGGTAGATAGATTGTTTGTACTGTAGGTACACCACATGTCTACACATGTATTACCTGGCCATGGTGGGTTGTGACTGCTTGTACTGTAAGTACACCACAATTCTACACATGTAGTACCAGGCCATGGTGGGTAGTGACTGCTTGTACTGTAAGTACACCACAATTCTACACATGTAGTACCAGGCCATGGTAGGTTGTGACTGCTTGTACTGTAAGTACACTACACGTCTCTACATATGCGGTACACATGTAGTACCATGGAATGTAGAAAGTAGGTTTAGATTATCAGAATAACCCGACTTCGACCTTAAAATGTACCGAATCTTGTTTTACTTACTTGAACTTCTGAAACAAGCTGAGAGTTAGAAACTCAATTATTTTCAATGAAAAAAAGTTAAGACAACGATAGCCCCACTTTTCGCTTTATAGAAGAAGTCTTATATATCGTGGTCTTATATAAAGAATCTCTTCTCCTCGACTTGTGTGTCTTCTTCTAGAACAACAAGTTGTTCAATGCGGTCACATTCTGGGTGTTCCGCGACACTAGACAAACCCCATGATAAACCTACGTCACTACAACAGCAGAGAAAATCTGGTCGTAGAAGTCAATTTTGACGGCAATCGGTCAATGTAAGGATTCTAAATCGTCTTTTTATTGGTTGGTTTTTTTGACGCCCAGCACGTCATTCACCGCTAAGTAGGGCTAATGGCCACAGTAATTGAAGAAGTCTGGACAACAGATGGGCGGGGCTCCAGGCCCCGCCCCCTTCCTCTTGACCGCTCTGATAGGTGGCTCTCCATTTCCGACAACTTCAAACGACACTTTGTAAACTAGCCTTCTTTCCAAAAACTTTTTTTTAACCTTTTTTTTTTTTTTCAACAGAAAATTTCTTCTTTTTCTCTCTCTCCCTAAATCGAAAGTCCATATTGTTAGTCCGTCAATCCAACGATTTTTAAATTGGGACCTGTAGGGACCTGTTTGTAGACGATGGCTTGTTACGTGTGGCTGGCCTTTTTTTTTTTCTGGTTCTCTCCCTCTCTAATTTTCTTATGATAAGCAATTGATAGATTATTTGATAAGATACCTTTTTTTGAGTAGAGAAAACCAATTTTGATCTGTTGTGGAATATTGGTCTTGTTGAGTCAATTAAATCTGTTTGCGTGGCTCAACTACAGATGTAGCTCTTATTTGTGACATATAGATTGTGCAGTACAATCTCCATTGTTAGACAATCTAAATATATATTTATCGATCTCTCTCCATATACACGCTTGTTTGACGGTACATATACTAAAACAGGAACGATACAGAGAAGATTAGCATGGCTTCTGTGCAAGGATGAAGCGCAAAATCGTGTGAATGTGTGCGTGTGAAGCGTTCCATATATAAATATATTATGTAAAATTCTTTCCGGTTGGTTGCTTATATAGGGAGCAGAAACCTCTCGGTTAAAGATAATAACGGTTAAAATGACAAAACTTATAACTCAAAATATTTGATAATCCTTTTTTCCTACATTTTATTAATCAACCAGGCGTGTTATTGAAATATTTGCGCCTATTGCAGTGGAAACAAACAAAACAAACAAATTAGAACTTAGAATTAAATATTTACAAATTTACATGTATTAATCGACAGAGTTCATAAAATTTATACAGACAAAGTGGCTGATGTAAGAGAGTTAAATCATTTAGATCAGGGAACAAACGATGTCTCACTTCTGTAAAGTTCGGACAGTCGTAGATAAGGTGGAGAGCAATCAAAATCCTATTTGAAAAGTTTGATTTTGAAAAAAAAAAGAAAGAAAGAAAATTTTCTATTCTATATACACTCGAGTAAAAATGCATTCTGAGAAAACATGGATATTACCCAGGTAATATATCTAGTCAATAATAAGTACAATGGTGTTTTATGTTTACCATTATTATTCTCTGATCTTAGAATAGTTCTCCGTTAGAGAAAATGGCGCCGGAGAGAGAGCAAGAAATTTTAAACAACGCTATATAAATTAACATCCAGGTAATCCTATTCAGAGAGGAATTCTAATTAACAGAGGAATAATTAAAATAATGGTGCAAATCCACAGAGTATTGGCTTCACTGAATAATAAACGGACTAGAGTTTGTTTCTAGCTAGATTTGTTCGCTTTGTTTTTTCCATTTACTTTGTTTAAGTGTTTCCCCCTAAAAATCATGTTTTTATTTCGATCTGAAATAAAATTTAGCCTATTCTGTATTTTTAATCTTCTATGTTAAATATATAACATGCCCCTCTCTCTTGGAAATGCATAAAAATGTCAATATCAGATAAACTACAATAAAATATTGAATATTACTACGCTTATATAAAATTTGTTTATTAAAGTATTCCCCACAACATGAATGTATTAAAATATTTAAAAATTTCAACGGCAATATTCAACAACGGAACCAAGCTTATAAATCGGCTTTTACACGTCATGCGCTTGTTCAAAAAACAACTGGGGTAACGAACCAGATATTCTTCAATCCAAAAAAAAAAAAAAGGTAAAAGAGTAATCTAAAAAAAAAAGTAAACTTTTTGTTTTGTTTTGTAAATTTTAATATATATAAACTCACGTGGATTGTACTCATCGACTTAATAGCGACTTCTTTAAATAACATTTTCAATACCAAGGTTCAATTTTGAAAGGTGATAACGTCTTCGAGGTGGAAAGAAGAAAGTCACACACAGACAAGCATAAACACATGCATAGCTCGAAAGGACAATATCAGTCGGTTGGTATCAATGAAGAAATGCATTGAAGAGGAAGTATTCTCTTTTTATTGTAGAAGTAAATGTGTGTCAAATAGTATGACTGCGACTTAGTGTAATATCAGTGTCAGAGTATATGGATAGAAGACTCTCCTGTATCCAAGTTGTTGTTTCTATTCAACGAGAGCGCTCCAAGAACAACACCTCGGGTTGGTTGAGGATGAGGCGTATTGGTTGCCACATCATAACTGTCAGAGAAGGCGAAGAACTCTCAGGAAACGATGAGAATTTGGTAAGAAAGAGAAAAAAACGTTAACTGTCTGCATCAGTTTCGGTCCAGAAAGTAGAGTTACGAATGCCCGCGTCACACGGCATGGCTAGCAGGGTTGGCCGCACACCGTCTACAAGGAAACCTGCTAATTGAAACATGGGGATTTATCGGCTCTTGATTTAAGGCCGCTTCAAGTATTTATTGCTCACGCAATGACTGGAGATAGCATCGTCTAGCCCACCACTCACGTCGTTCTGCCTGGTTTGTAGCATTTGAGAATGTTCGAAAGTCCTGGTTTGTTGAACATTCGACACCATGTAGTATCGGCCTTGTTTGTACAAATACGGAAATGTCCTAAATTCCTGGTTCAACTTGTGACACTTTAATGACAAACTTCAAACATCTCGGGTTTATGTCCTAGTCTTCACGACCTAGCTTTAATAATAGGACAAAAGGATCTTAAAGAAAACATTGTTCGATGCCCTATATTGCATCTATAGTATTCTAGCATCGTATGTGTGAATCGATGACTTTTTAGGAATGTATCGGAATGATCGCTCTTGTTAGAATTGTTAACAACGATTTGGAAACAACACATCAAATGTTTCTGATTTTATTTCTTATGGTGCAAGTGTATATCTTAATTCCATATAATCATTGGAAAAATAAGAATTAGGTAAAAAGAATGATGAAAACTTGAATTTTTGCAGGACTATTAATTGGCTAGAAGATCATTTATTAGACTTTAGAAGAGTTGTATCTTTTTGTGTGTGTACAAATGGTTCATCAATTTTCTGAGTTTTATTTTTTATTACGTGAGAGAATATAAATGAGATGATAAGTTTTAAAATGAATTGTTCTTGTCGCGCCAATGGTGGCTCGACAATTGTGGGGAGTCACCGTACGCTGGCTGTATACCCTCTCAGTAGGGTATTACAGACCTATTTAGTGAGCTATTGAATTTTCTATTATTATATATTTTTTAAATAACACATACTTTTTTTTTCATTCTAAGACAGAACATGTATAATAATGTATAAACATGTATAGTCGTGATAATCATGGTGGGTATATGATTGTGAATGCTTGTTCTGTAAGTACACCACATTATTTATTTTATTACCAGTTGCAAATAAGATACGCTATATCTGATCTGGATAATTGCGCGTGAAACTATTTACAATAATTCGAATTGTAGTAGAATAGATAACATAATTGTAAAAAAGAATATAAACAATTAAGAAAAAGAGCATTGAATAAACATATACATTAAACAAATAAGCAACAACCTAAGCAGATAGAAGAAATCGCAAAGTAGTTAATGTTAAGCAACATTAATATGTTAAGCAATGATGGAAGTTGATTTAATGAAGTTATCTGTTCTAGGGACCAAGATAAATATTCGAATTAGAGACGTTTTGGAATTACAGACGTTCGGATTATCCAAGTTCTACTGTATTTTTACAAAGTCTATTCCAAGATATAAAAAATTATATTTCTCCATAGGACGATAAAGCTATGTATCGCCTTGAAGATTTGGATCATGATAACAACTAAAGGCCAAGGCCATGGTTTTGGACTATAGCCTTGTTAGTCCAGGACTGTTTTGGTTTCATCAAATCCAACAAGGCGGATAGTTTTTGCGTACATTTTGATGGGAAAGATGCCTTTTTCTAATACTTTGTGATTTCAACCCTGCTAAATTTCCACCAATACTCCAAAGTATAGTTTCAAATATAGTATTTTAGGGAGTTTTATCCCCTTAAACAGTGATGTAAGAGCCTTGAATGGATGTCCTTGCGCATCAAACATGAGCCTCTCCGTTATATCATCATCATCATGAGAAGCACTGATGGATCATACCTCAATTACGTAATTCATTAGGACTCCTCCAATCATTAACCTCTGAAAGATTGGACATTTGGGTGATCCATCTATCATGTCTTCTCCCTTTCTTCGCGCCCATTTCTTTCTCTCTTTTTAAAAATCGTTTTATGTTTTTTTTATTCCTTTAAGTTTTATCTCCAACCCTCATCTCTTCTCATTGTGGTTGCTTATATTCTTCCGTCCCATTTCTTCACTCTTTACTTCTTTTATTTATTTTTAGTTCTTTTTTCAAAGACTTTCTACATGTAGCGGAAAGACAACAAAACCAAAGAAAATCTACACGACAGTCCTATAGCAGTTGTCAAGCTTTATTGATATTTATTATATCTGTTAGTTAGAAAGAAATGCATTTGTTTACATATTTGACCTCTCTTGTTAATATTTCTCCATATATAGTAGAACCTCCTTGTAAAGGACACCAGCTAATTGCAGAGCCAAAGTGTCCTTTAGGGAGAGGTGTCCTTTTACCGGATAGTTGCTTAATAGTAAAAATGATATTTTTTCAGATGAAAACTGTCTTTTGTGGAGAGGTGTCCGCTAAAGGGAGGTTCTACTGTGTATTTAATGACCCCATATTATGGAGTTAACCTCTCTATAGTGCACCCTATACTAAGACAGGATACATAAGCTGATAACTACCTACGCATGTGTTGGTCTTAAATCAGGTTCAAATAGGACCCGTGTGTACAAGAATCGGTGATGAAATAATCAGCCTGGGGATACCATCGAATAGAGCCATTTCAAACTCCCTCATTATTATGTTTTACTTTCAAATCAAACATTTCACTTTTATTCTCAATAACCTTCCAAATGTTTTCCTACCATTCCAGGAACAAAAATAAAACAGATTTTTAAAGGAAAATTGGATATCCTTGTTGTTGTTTTTTTTTTTTTTTTTGCTTCCATTAGTGTAACTCTTCCCATGTATATATACGTAAATGAATTTCATATTTATACACAGATTATCTTGGTGGGCCAAACGCCCTTACTGCTGATAATAACGATAATGCTAATAATTAGTAGAAAAAATAATAGTTGATTCACTCCGGCCAATCCCGGGCGAAGCCGGACAATTCGTATCTATGCTATTATGTAATGTCTCAACCAGATGTCTGCCCGTCAGACCGAAACTAAAAATGGTGATAATAAACAATATATTAAGGTTGCTGTTCGCTGTCGTTCTAGATTGGTTCGTTGAACGAGAATTCGTCTAGTCTGTGAGAATTCTAAAATTGTTTCGCAAACTACGCTCTCCACGTCAGGTACTAATTAAGTTCAGAATTTTACTTCAGTGGACAATCCCTGTGTGCACCAAAATATCTTAACTATTGGAAAAGGTTAGGATAATTCATTTGTATAGATAACTTATAAACACTACCAAGTTCCAGCCAGTTCAACCACCCTAATTATTACAGATAACTTCATTAAATCAACTTCCATCATTGCTCAACATATTGTAAATAACTACCTTGCGGTTTCTTCTATCTGTTTATGTTGTTGCTTATTTGTTTATTGTATATGTTTATTTAATGCTATTTTTCTTAATTGTTTATTTTCTTTTTGATAATTCTGTTACCTACTCTACTACAATTATTGTAAATAGTTTCACGCGCAATTATCCAGATCAGATATAGCGTGTCTGGTTTGCAACTGGTAATAAATAAATAAATTGTCCCATTAATCTACTCGCCTATTTAAAAACAATAGCGCAGATTGTGCACTTTTGGATGTAGTGACAAAATGTCAATAAATTTATGTTAATTGTCAATTGTCTACTCGTCTACCTCATAGCTTACCTTGTGGTTACTGGTTGACCCATCGCAGTTTCTGGACGGCCATGCCAAACTTTTTCATATAACGTGCTGTGAATTTGGTTATTTGATGACAAGATTACCGTGGTAATAAGTATAGGCTATAGTTATTAACTAACATATGCAATTAATTAAGGCGCCAATTTATAATTGTAACAAATAGTATTTGAATCGGGTAAAACACGGGCATTGCCCGGGTCATTCGGCTAGTACTATAGAAACAGAATATCAGTGAGTGAGGCATTTTCTTTATATTCTAAGTATCACAACTTCAAGCGAATTTTTCATTGCGATCCTATGAAATTTATTTGAATTAACTTATAGAAAGAAAATATTATAAACATTATCGTTATTTTAGCACAAATCTTCGTTAATATGTGGGAGTAATCTATTATTTTCTTACCATTTATATATTTACATATATACATATCTCCCTACTATATAATAATATTTTGCCAACACACACAACCATCTTCTCCCGAATACAACTTTTTTTAAAGTTAGGCTTAACAATTTCGCACGAAGGAATAACATACACAAATCGAAGAAATAACAATGTTTTTTATATTGTAAACGTGTAAAACGGTTGTAATCCTTTGTGACGCTCGGAGGGGAAAAATGACAAAGCCTCCTCCCACTATCTTGTAAAGCAATTTGGACCTGTGCTAGGCTCTAATAGACTTTTGTTTACGTCTCTATAACGCCCTGGTGGGGGCAGATTGAGCTATGAGGCCGCATTCATCAATGTAAGCTGACATCCAGGCGCCTGGTGTGGCCCGATAGGGCGTCTGCCCCATTAATTCTCAACTCGTCGTCTGCACCCCCCCCCCCCCCCTCCTTTTTTTTCCTTTGGCGTATAATTGAATTATTTATTCCTTCTCGCAAAGATTTTCGTTCTTGCAATCATCTCATTATATTTTATTTTACTAAAATTTTCTATTAATCTATGATTTAATTTTTATTTGTTTCTGACCGAGAGAATATATGCTTTTCCTTATTATTATGGTTCGTCTGCTTATTATTATTAGCGCTCTAAAAAAACCTGGGCTATAAATATCTCTTTCTTTATTATTATTTTTTAAAATCGTAATTTGAACAAAATAAAAATGCATACTATATATATTTTTTTGTGTGTATACACACATTTATAATATATATTTTGTGACTTTGTTTTGAATGTAGAAGATTTAAACAATTTTTTATTTTATATTGTGATGTGTGTGGTCTAAAAAAAATTTTTTTTTCAAGTTGAAGCATATAAATCTTACTTAGCTACCAAGTATTTTCTATGCATACTAGACCTAAATATACATTGGAAGTGCACCATATGTCTACACATGTAGAAAGGTGTTCATTTTACGCATTCAAGATATCAATTCCAAGCACTCAATCACTGGAGCTGGATTCTCTAATATGTCGAATCGATCACTTTGTGAATATTCATTTTATCTACAGATTCTTCATTCCAGAGAAGGAATGCGAACGAATGGTCGCGTACTTCGTTTTTTATAGAAACTACTGAAGTATTGCAGTTGGAAATATATTTATTTACGGGGCTGCTAACCAGAATGGATTATTTTTGAGCCCCGATGGATTCATAAAGCGGAATATATACAAAGTACTATATACATTGCACTGTTGGAGGGGGATGGGTGGCCAGGGGATCATCGCCGGGTATAATTGCAGTTGGTCTCTCAACATGGAGGATACTTTCAGCAAATTGTATCGCCGCTGTCATCCATCCCATAGTCAGACCATTGGAGCAGTTCAAATGGAAGGTTGTTGTCTTGCGTTTGTCTTTCGTTCTTGAAAAAGGCGTGATTCCATTCTTTGATAGATTTAATCCAATTCTTATACTCGCAATTTATCGGCACACTCGAAGTATAAGGACAGAATTAGTCCCAGTAAATATGTTAATAAGAAAGCCTCTACCTGGAGCTTGGGGAATGTCTTAAATCTTCGACAGAGTTCTTCTGCTGGGGCATTTAGCCGCACAATCGACCGACCATTGGTGATCATTTCTTCACTTCTTGGATTCTCCTCCTTTCCCCTCATCTTCTAAAACATTAGTGGGGGTAGATCCTTCTTATAGTTGATTGAAAGCTGTCTCTTCTCTTTCTTATTTCATTGTATTTAACTCTTCTTTCTTCGTTATTAATTGGATTCTTTGCAATTTTGAGACAGGAGCTAAGTAGATGATTCTTCTTAATAAAATTTGGGAGATAGCATTTACCTGTGTATGATTAGAAGATATTTCAGCCAGAATAGACGGAGTGGTGGCCTCGATATCTAGGAAATCTGTAAAACACGACCACATGACGGCTGTTCCCCACAGTTAGGACCGTTTCAGTCACTTGTCCCAGCTTCCACGACCTCTTTCTAAAAGGAAATCAATCTGACCCATTCATGACAATGATAATCCTGGAAACTTCTAAATTTGAAATATAATTAAAATGTTTGTTATATGGTGTCAATTTGACAGGAGTGTTGGACATCTTTAGGGGACATGTTACCGATTGAGTTGTATAACCGGTAGAGTGTTCGACAAGTCTGGAATGTTCCAAAGGTCGCCAGTCGAGGTGCTGAGTCACCAGTAAGCCGGGCCTCCCATTCTCCATCACGGCAGCTAGGGTAATTAATAGCCCTCCCAGGTGGGTGGGTGGCCTGATAATTGCTGCGGCTGCTGCTGTCCGTCCTGTTTGTCTATCTACCGGCAGACTTCTTGTCTCTCTGTTTGGTGGTGTTGATTCCTAGATTTATCTTTCTTTCTCTACTTAAACAAAGGCCCGATAGAAAAAGGAATTTGCATACACTAATTGCTTTTAAAACTTTGTCTAAACGTTTGTATTTATATGCATAGTTAATAGAATCTCTATATGCAACTTTTGTGCAAGCTTGTTAAAACTATTTTTGCTTATAATTATCTTTGGCGTTTATAATTGTTTAGAAATAGTTCTTTTCGAAGCAGGTCGGAGTTGGTTTGCATAGCTTGAAAAATATTCTTTGATATTTGTTTGTAGATGTTATTTGAATGAACTTTTTTTTTTCAACACTTTTTCCAACCTCTTTCAATCAGCTTTTTTTATTTTAATAGCATATTTTGTTTATTCAATGTCTTTTGATGCATTAAGCTTCTAGGAACAAAGGGGTTTTTGACATACTTTAATTCTCAAATATTTTTCAACAGTTTAAATGCAAGATTTGGGCGTCTTTTTATTGAAAATGTTCTCGCTTTTCCTAGGTTTGAATTATTTATTTTGTGCCTTTTAAACTCTTTATTACATATGGTCTTTCTGTGCATTTGTGCGTGTCATTAATTTTTGACACTTTTCCCCCTTCTATTATGCTTTCTTTTTCACAACATATCGGATATGCATAAATTTATAAAATATAAAATTATACTATGGAGGAACTTTAATAGGTGAGCTAATTGTTATATTGATATTGAGCGTGTGTCTTAGGAGTGTTTACACTTTGTCAAAAAAAAAAAAAAAACGCTATAGAAATGGAGTGTAATAAAATGTTTTACAATAAAACAGAATGCCTCTTTGACGACTGCAACTGGCACCAAAAATGGTGGTCTTTAATGAGGCAAAATTAATGGCGCAATTATCTGATCGTAATTCATGATACTCAACATCACTGGACTCCTAAAACATATATTTAAAAGAAGTTTACTTATGTCAATACTAAGCTAATGATAAATGCTGATGATGATGTGTTTAAGACTATTTGTTCAAGAAACGGTAATTTTGTGCCAAATGTGCACTTTTGAAGACACTGTTTTAAGAGTTGAGGACTTGGGACTTTCAAAAAGTGGTCGCTAACCGGACATCGTCGTTAACGAGGCGGTTTTCACTATTTTATTAATATTTGTAAAAGTACACCATGTAAAAACGCATTAACCAATTAGTTAGCAATAAATAGAGTGAAAAGTGAATCTAGTAAAAAAAGAAGAGATATTAAAAACACAAATAAATAAAAGACAAATTGTATACATCATTACAAAAATTAGACCACTCCTCTACCCACATATAAAAAATGAAGTAGTTATTAATTAATTATATTTAAAAGCAGAAGAAAGGCTGTAATTATTTCAAGAGCAGAAGATCGTTAAATAGGGGATAGAGAAAATGGCGCGAAAAAAAATAATGCCAGACGATTGATCTTTTTTTTTTTTTTCTAGCAGGTGTTCATTTCGCTCACGTCTTCTACAGGCCAAGTCTCCGTTTCTATGGTAACGGATACAAACATACCAAATTTGCATAGTGTAAGCTCAATAGATGGTTATTATTTTTTCTTGACGTCTATGTTAGTTAGGCCTAGGGTGGCGACCCCAAGTTAGACTTGCACGAGATTGAACTGCCGAGTGCATAGCACGTTTTAACACCTTTTTTGGTTGTTTGCTGCAACACGCACAAAGTGATAAGCCCTTGATAGGATTGATAACCTTATCTATTTGTCGCCTGTTAATTTTATTGTAGTCTACCTTTTTCTTATTGCTACAAAATAGCTTTAAAACTTGTCCTTGTCTGTCTTACGTGATATCTTGTTACAAGTAGTTCAAACTTAAAATTTGTAACAATTAAATTTACTGGCAATGTGTTTCTTTTTAACATAAGGTTGTCCCGAAATTTCGTAAACATATTATGATTTATATTTTGCAAGTGCTTACGAACTTTTGGGACAACCTTGGTAATATTGGTAATGATATGTTCTATATCAAGGGTGGCCAATCAGCAGGTGGGCCAATTTTCAGAATTACAAGGTTGTCCCAAATTCCGTAAACACTTGTAAAATATTATAGCAAAGTATTTATTATAATTTGTGTAGAGATTATTAACTTTTTTATAATTATTTATGTTTTGCTACTCTGGAAACTCTCCTAATTACTTAACTTGTATCTTATAAATGTTGAATTGATGCTTGTCTTAAATAAATTGCTGTGTCATCCTGAAGTTTGTCTCTACTGAGAGATTTTCTACATATTACAATATAAATCATAATGTGTTTACGAACTTTTGGGATGACCTTATAGTTACTGCCAGTTATCGGAATAAATATTGATTCATATTTATTTATAAATGCTTAAAATACGATTAGGAACAACGCACTGTGATTATCATGGGCTCAAATTGGAGAGGTAATAATAATTTCAATAGAGTTTTAGAACAAAACCCTAATATTTGTATAATTGGTAAGTTAATTATATTTAAAAGAAGAAGGACGTTTGAATACACGGAGGCTGTCAGCGCGACCAGTATCTTCTATAAATACCTGTGGGGTCAAAGTTCAACGGGCATCTGACCACTGGTCACGGCATTTCACAAGGAACAGCCGAACAAAGCCCAAATTGCTCCAAGTGTGAATACAACCCCCTCCTCTCAAACCGGATTTAAATTGGACCCTTTAAAAAAAACCATTTTATTTTTAGCCCACATTTTATTCTTTCTATATAAGGTTTTATTTTTATTATGAGGACAATTACTTGTTGAAAGGAATTTGAGGCTTCTTTATTGCATTGTCATTTTTGAGGTTGTGCATTTTTTTTTTTTTGATATGTGGATAAAAGAATTTAGTGTCAAAGAATATTGATTCTCATAGAATATTAGAACGCCTGACATTGATGAATTCTTAAAGTAACTTGCCAAGAGTTTGATAAAACCAGAGCGTTATTATATAGTTGTATAGTTCGTTATATTATTTATTCCCATATTAACCATATGAGCCCTGATTTTTCCTCTATAATTGAAAAACTACTTCTATAGGCATCATTGCAATGAGAGAAATAAATTAGAAGGGCTTATCTCATTTGTGAGAAGTCCTCTCAGCGTAGATTCGCCAATTCTTGATATTTTACTCAATTCGCACCTATATCGCCATCTATGTAGTCCAAATATATTTTCACGCTCTTATTTTTTCCTACCATTGTGATAATGAAAACGCCAAGATGATGCCGATGTTTGAAATGTTGCCTAGCACGTTTGTGATTTTGTGGAATAGCATTGTTCGAGGCATTAAAATCATCATTTAGGTAAAAACTTCTACAGTCCTTGAAACTCTTAATTCTATTAAACCACCCATTTACTGTATCCAACAGCAAATACAGGATATATAAAAAATTCACTCTAACAGTCATAAAAGAGTCGGTGGATGAGTTGTTAAAACCTTCGATTTCCGACAGCCATGAACCAGGATCGAATCCCATGTTTTGCACTTTTTTTCTGTGAAACCTGTTCATATTTCTCATATAAATAACATAAGCTAGGTTTTTCTTTTTGAGCGGTACCTAATAAAATTATTTTTGTAACAGAACTCTGATAGTTGAACGATCTAGAGATTAAACTGGCGCAATCACTCTGGGACAGTTCACCAAAGATGAGCCATGCTTTCCCTCTTTCAAATTTTATTTATTGCAGTATAAGAATCTATGTAGAAATATATTTTAATTATATTTAAAAATATAAAAAGAATAGGTAGATTATTTCTAATTTTCAGGGATAGATGATAGCCTTATGTTTACAACAACAAAAAGCTTTATTAAACCTTTAAAACAGATTCTTCGAGTAGAATAGGATACATACAGGAATAAAAGTAATACAAGGTCGTCTCAAAAGTTCGTAAACACTTGCAAAACATTGAAATACCAATATTATTCGCCGTTATGTATAATGTAGTTGTATTATGTATAAAGTAATTGTATTATATATTATTATGTATTCGCCGTAATAATATTATTCGCCGTTATGTATAATGTCTTTTTATTATGTATAAAGTAATTGTATTATGTATTCGCGCCGTAATAATATTATTCGCCAAGTAATAAGAAAAACAAAGTTTTAAGAAAATCACCAACTTTTGGAACAACTTTATAGTAGGAGTTAATGACTATATTTGAATGTTGAGTTAGAGAGAGGCTTGTGGGACCCGCTCAAATATATTTGAAATATGCAGTACATCACAATAATATTTGAAAAATAAGCCTATATTTAGTATAACTTTCCATTTAAAATGTCATGTTAGCTTGTGCTCATGCGGTGATTATACATAGCGCACTATTACATTCCAAATACCAGAAAGTATGTAAATATGAGAGAAGATTGGGGGAAAGCCAATGTTGATGGTCAAATTGAAAGAAATTAATGGCTTCAGTACCGTCTTGGGTGTTCTCCTCCGTTAGCCAGGTGGCTGCCCTTGGTCAAATCTTTTTTTTTTCTCTCTCTCATAGAATGCATCTTTTGGAGAGGAAAAGTCGATTATATATTCCAGATGGAACGTCTTACAGGAAGTTTGTGACGTGCTTTGGTTAATAGAATGGGAACTTTTGTTACATGTTTCATGGTGTAATCGCGTTATGTAGTTACCCACGCCAATTATTACATTTGTTCAGCGTTTGTCCATCTTCACGTGAACATGTAATGCATACACCCGGCACAATCTTCACGTTGACACTCAATTTTTGTTTTATTCACATAGAAATTGAATCTTGTGTATTTATTTATGTAAATACCTTAATTGTATCTTTACACGGATGCACACTTTCCCCATTTTTATATCTCCCCTTAGACGTTTTCCATCATAAAAACTTAAAATATTCCACACCGCACACAGCGCGCCCTTTATTAATCCTTATTATTAAATGTAAACCGCAGGTATGTAAAAGTTTGGTCAACTTTTCATTTCAACATACCTGGGTATTCTGGCTAATATATACGCAAAGTTAAATGCACTCATGGAAACAAAACTTAATGGTCACTGTGTATCAAATATCTATCAGAGCTATTATCTGAATCCCGATATACATGCTAAAAGGTAGAACTTTCTTAAGTTTTTATAAAGCACAATTTGGATTATAGATTATAGGTACAAGAAAATAAGACCTAATCCAAATAAATTAATAGCGTGTGACGTTTCGGCAACAGCGTTGTTACCATCATCAAAAACAAAAGAATAAAAATATTTCCTTAAATTTTGTTCATGGGTGTATATCGTCAATATCCAAGTTTACTACTACAGTTTGGTCCATAGTTGAGTGGTGTATACAGAGAGTCCTAACCGCAGTCCGTGTGTCCCTAGGTCCCCGGTCCAGACGAGTGAAGAAACGAGAGCGGAACAGCGAGGAGAAGAGGCCGCGTACAGCTTTCACCGCCGAGCAGCTGGGCCGGTTGAAGCAGGAGTTCCAGGAGAGCCGGTACCTGACGGAGAAACGGCGTCAGGAACTCGCCAGGGACCTTCAGCTCAACGAAAGTCAGATCAAGATATGGTTCCAGAACAAGCGGGCCAAGCTAAAGAAAGCCAGTGGTACCCTAAACCCCCTAGCTATGCAACTCATGGCTCAGGGACTGTACAACCACAGAACTATGGAGTCACTCCGGGGGTCGAGCGAGTGTGTCTCGCCTTCGTAGCACCACACTTCCCCCATACAGAGCATCTAGTCTTCCCCCTGCGACAATACTGTGCAATGACATGACTAACTTGGCTGAAACGGTGGAATAACCACAGCATTCCCTATTTATTCTTTTTACACATCACAGAAGTTTAATATATTACCTTCAATACATTCCTATCAGGAGAGAGAGAGAGAAGTCTACTTCTTGAAAAGTTATCCTTACTCCCTCTCAGTCTATATTTACATACAAGGGAAACACACATTCCTAAGTTTTCCTAACAACCTACGAGATGACCATTCCTCATAACAACCTACTACTTGCAATCAAAATCTGTGTTATCTTAATTTTTTTGTTTTATATTTTTTAGCCTTTATTTTGTATATAAAAGAATATTCTAAGAAAATATATAAAAAAGATGGTGGCATTATGATTATCATCCCTCCTCCATATTTTTTGGGGGGGTGGTTGGTAAAAAAATAAATAAAAGATATTAAAAACGAATGTCGTGTGTTTTTATTGTTCTTCTTTTATTGTCGCAAACAATGGATATATGGTTAGCCAACTTGGCATTCACTAACCACCACATAATAAACAATGGTTTTATTGAAATTAGATAGCTATAATAAAGAGTTATGATTATTAAAATGGAGATTGAAGGTGTAAGATAAATCAAAGAGTTCTTTCAAAATTGAGTTCTTCTGTAATCCAAAAGAAATCAAGTTATTTTTTAGAAACTTGTATCATTTTAGCGCGAATAATTCCCTTTTTTTGAAAATATAACAAATTCTACTGGGCCTACTTCAATGATAAACATAATATAAGGTTGTCCCAAAACTTCGTAAATATATTGTAGCGTAGAAATCAAGTCTTGGAATATCTTGAGATGTAAAAGTATTTATTGATGTCGTCAGTACGACTAGTCGACAATTATCAACCAACCCAAAAGATACTATATTACAGAGAGAGATATTTATAACCCAGATTCCTAGAGCGCCACACTACTACTATAATACAGCTAGAGAACCTCCCTTTGAAAATTAAACGATTTATAGCCCGTCAAAGGATTCTATGGCTACTTTTCCGCGAGGATATCACGGGATTTTGGAACAGCGACCCTTTAAATTGCTACTTCTGCAATGTTGGCATCCAAGACAATTTGGTCCACTATCTATTCCATTGCCCATTCCTACATGAAAAGAGAATGGAATTTCGCGAAATTTCGGAGCTAACTCACTACAATGAACAACATGTATATAAAATCTTTACTGCTCTCCTGCTGGATAAAACATTTGTTTATAAATATTTTAAATTTTTCAAGGCGATTGATAAAATGAGAGAAGAAGTGCTCAACTCCACAGACAACGGCTGATTGCTCCCCCTCCCCTCTAAATTGCTTTCCCTCCTCACTCATGTACATATATAACCTTTTAGGGGAATCACCTTGTAAGACAATAGTGTCTTAATAAAGGTTTTTGTTGTTGTTGTTGTAATACAGCTAGAGAATATTGAACAAGAAAGCTAAGGACCATGAATGATTTCACAAATACAGAGTAATAATCTGTTTTAAATGTATTCATTGAATAATTAAATTAAATAATTAAATATAAATTATGTCTCTCTCTTCGCCACAATATTATGATTTATATCTTGCAAGTGTTTACGAACTTTTTGGGACAACCTTGGTAATATTGGTAACCTTGGTAAAATTATAACAGAATTCTTATAGAAGAATGATTTAATCTCTGATGTTCTATATCAAAGGGTGGCCCAACAGCAGGTGGGCCAACCTTTGGGACAACCTTGGTAATATTGGTAACCTTGGTAAAATTATAACAGAATTCTTATAGAAGAATGATTTAATCTCTGATGCTCTATATCAAGGGTGGCCAATCAGCAGGTGGGCCAAGTTTCATAATTACAAGGTTGCCTCAAAAGTTCGTAAACATTTGGGACAACCTTATAGAAGATCTTGATCATCAATGGTGAACCCTCCCAGCGGTTTCACCAGTAAAGTGGAGCACACCGTCTCAGTATTGTATTGGACTGATTTACTCGGAACTAAAGAGGAATTTTCTTATTGAAGGATTTCAAGCTAGGAACTACGGACATAGGGTTTAAGTACAGTAGTGATACATGGTACTTCCAGTTTACGAATCCAATAAAACTTATATAAAGCGCAACTCAGTATTCTGTTTCCATTAGAACAAAGATCGGGTTTAGACAAGCCTACCTCTATTTCATAAAGAAACTTGATATAAAGTAGCAACTAAACTAAATCATTTTGTAGGTTGGACTTATATAAATGGATTTATTTAACCTTATTTCCTGAGATTTCGGCGACTCACTGCCGTTCTTTTTCAAGTTAGGAAATTTAGCACGAAGTTGATGTGATTGATTAAAGTCTGTATTACAACTACCAACACTCATTGACAAAACTTAGGGAAGCTTCATATTTTTATGTGTATTTTTTTATGAAGACACACACAGAGGCAATTTTGTTCACAATTGTTTGTCTCGTGTCTTCAATAAAGGTCACTGTAATATCTTTCAGAGTTATTGTATGAATCCCTATATACATGCTAGAAGGTAAATTTCTCCAAGTTTTGTCCAAGAGTGTAAAAGATCAATAAATCTAGTTGGAACTGACGCTCAACATTTGTTGTTGTTTTCTTCCCTCCCTTTGAGATTCTGTATTCACCTTGGTTTCTCCATTAGGTACTTATACTCTATTGATTTGAGGTAAATTTATGAAAGGTAAATAAGTTTATAAAGAGATTTTCTTCTCATATAGTTTCTTATATATATTCATATATTTTGAAAATAGAGCAATCCATAGATAAATCTTTAATTAAAAAGGCATATATTGGATCAAAATATTATTTATTTTACCAATATTTCAGCTGGCTGAACGCCAACTTTTATCAAGGTGTTATAACATTTTAAAGTGTGTCAACAACGTTATGTGGCGCTGAGTTTGTTGTTGACACACATTAAATATGTTATAATACCTTGATAAAGGTTGGCGTTCAGCTAGCTGAAATATTGGTAAAATAAATGATATTTTGATCCAATATATGCCTTTTTAATTAAATATTCATATATATTTTTAAAATTTAGGTTGTAAATATCTCTCAACACGCTACGTGCGTACACTTACAAAACATTCCAAGTTAGAAATGATCGATATTTTGATCTCAGGCTGTCGAAGAGCAATTTTCTCTTGAAAACTAGCATATCTAATTTGATAAAAAGAAATTCATTGGGTAAAACTTTTTATGATCTTAGTATTTTAATTTAAATAATGCAAGAGGTTTCTGAGTTTCTTTTCATTTTATTAAAATAATCTCAAGTTTTCAGACATTTTAATTATTATTCGTCTGTATACTCCTGTAGAAGGGCAGAAATTCTCGAAAACTTGGGAATTCATAAAATGAAAAAAATAAACTCATCTCCAGAAACCGGTTTCATTATTTTAATTAAATCCAGGAGATTCACATCTATTGAATCTTGGTATTTGTATTCTGTTGGGGCATCGCTCTTATTATTTAGAAAATGGCTGAAAAAATGGTGTCAAGTGGATTTTCGACCGTAAAACATTGAAATTTCATTGGGAGAAAGACTTATACTGATCGTAGAAAGAAGAACCCTTATGCTCAAAACTGGGCAACTCTGTGCTTCACTTCCATCAATAATTGACAATATGACCCAGAATAAGTATATTGCTACGGCGTTTTATGGTTTCCACAAGTCCATATCTCAGAAGAAGGCCAAGTGACACTCACTCCTCACTTTCTTACTGCTACTCTTTTTGTGTTGTTTTTCTTGCTTCCCTCTTTCTCTTTCTTTTTTTTTTTTTTCTGTATATATCGTTATTTCCTTTGTCTCACTGCTTTGTTCTTATGCATACCTCTGGTGAATCCTGTATAGGGTCAGTGACCCTGAATAAAGGCTTGTTGTTGTTATATACTGATCGTACAGCTAAAAGTTGCTGTCGGAATATAATACCAACTAATCATTGATTTTTTAAATTTTATTCCGCGGAATATCTTGATTAATTAAGAAAAGTTAATTCCGACGGATGGCGCAAAACCTCAACAACTTTTAGTTTCAAGATCAGGAAACGTCTTTCTCTAAATTTATCAACCTGATATTCCAGTAAAATTTCAATTTTACTATTTTTTCATATTGAAATAACAGTTTTTACAGCAATGGAGGACACAAAAGTTTATGATGATATTTAAAATTAATAAAATCACCGTTTATTTTTTTTTTAGATTGCTATCCTTCTAGAATCAGATTTACACTCATGGACAAAATAAAATTGTACCTTTGAGCATATATACCGAAATTCAGACAATAACTCTTATTTGATACACAGCAACCTTTATTGAAGACACAAGAGATAACCAAGTGTGAACAAAATTGCCTCATCAAAACGACACCAAAGACTTTCCACTTCCTTAAGTTTTGACCATGAGTGTATTTAGGATTTTGTTGTATAGTGGTTTTGTTCCTTTCCAGTCTAGACATTGTATACATTTGATAAACTATATATAACTCTATGTTGGCCGTATTCCTAATTTCTGTTAAACCTTGCTTGTGTTCTTTTAGCGTATGTCTTCTAGAATGCCGTTAAAATAGAAAAATGTTTTCCAATTTGAAGACCAATTGAAAATACCTTCCTTTTATCTTAGAGTAACTCTAATATTTGAAAATGTATTCATTAAATATTTGAAGGTCGGTAGACGAGAGGTTAAAACTCTCGATTCCCGACAGTCATGAACCGGGATCGATTCCCGCATTAGACACTTTGTTTTAATATGTTAATAACCTTCACATATATTATTCATTGTTGTAAATAACATAAGCTAGGTTGCTCTTTTTGAGTGGTACCTAGAAAGTTATTTTTGAACCAGCATTAAATATTTGAGAGCATCGCTATTTTCCTATGCAATGGTACAGAAATGTATTCATTAACCCTAATTCAATATGTAAAGGGAGAAGAGGCATTAATAATTTTGGGGACATTTGAATATTCTGTTCACCTAAACCTATCTCTTTCAGGTCACATCTTTTCGACATACTTTCTGTCTCTGCTGCCCTAGTTGCATAGATTAAGCATCCTTTTGTGTGTTTCCATTCTGCAATCCTAATTCCTACAATTTTAAGATTGCCGCAAACATTCCAACAATGTTTGGTATTGTAGAGATTCCATATGTTGATTTTTGTTGTTGTTCTTTTTAAGAATAAATTGAAGTATATATGTAAATATGTATATATTGCATGAAAGAAAACGTATGTAAATATAATATATATGGTGTTGGTGGTGCTGATGTGGGAGAGAGATGAATTTATCAAGAACTAGCGGATGTACCCGCCTTCGCCCGGGTTTTACCCGAGTAAAGGTTTGTCTAACGAATCTCTCGATAAAGTGAACATTTTTTCCCGGTCCCTTTAAAAATACTCGATAAGTTGAATAGAATCAATATTAATTGGTTCCCTCGGTAATCTGAAGTTAAAGGAATAGTATCTTGCCTTGGAATTGTTTCATTATTCTTGTCTCAAATAAATTGCCGTGTCATCCTGAATTTTGTCTTTCCTAATTTTCTACATTACAAAATCATCGTTTCATCATGATAATATTTAGAGCAGATTGTTGAATTATAACAGATAAATTA
Source organism: Cordylochernes scorpioides (assembly GCA_030710605.1). NCBI lineage: Eukaryota > Metazoa > Arthropoda > Arachnida > Pseudoscorpiones > Chernetidae > Cordylochernes > Cordylochernes scorpioides. Next base: position 65,580,202 of record CP092868.1, read on the forward strand.
GAATATTTATCTTGATTATTTTTAGGCGAAAAGTTATTTCAAAAATTTTATTTGCTAGAAACCTTCCCAGTACTATACTAAATAACTTCCCAAAGTTTCATGGCGTTCCAATGAGTGGTTTGGTCAGGCATAAAGGACACACATCCTTGGACACGCATGCTTTGATTCTATTACATTTATATATATATATATATAAACTTATCTTTTATAGTGTATGAGATTTGAGAGAGAGAGAGAGAGAGAGAGAGAGACAATTTTGACAATTGACATATTTTTATTGACATCTTGTCAATACATGTAAAGTGCACAGTCCGCACTAATTATAAGAAAATGAGAAATTTATAATGAGGATGATGGTTATAATAAAAAATGATTTTAAAAATGATTAAAAAATACAACTATGTACATGGCGCCTCTGCCACCGCTGCAGAGTTTGATGGAAGATCGCCAATGGGTCCCCAGAGATACCACGCATCTCGCGATCTACGAAGAAAACGTAGATGGCATGCTTTGCCGCTGAGGAGATGGTGATGGCGTGGTTCTCGAGGTTCACCGCGAAGATCCAGGATTGCAGGTCCGGCGGCCGCCCGATGATGGAGAACACCTCTCGGATGAGAGGGCGGACGGCGCTGCAGGACCAGTAGCGATGAGCCAGCGACAGGTCGCTGGAGCCGCAGGCGATGCAGACGGGCTGGCTCGACGCCGGGTGCCCCGGATGAGGCAGGGCGTGCAGGGCTAGCCGCAGAGCGATGTCCGCTGCATGGCCCCCGAAGGAGCAGCGACGGAGAGATGAGAACGCCAGGCTGGTGGAGGGCACGTCGACGACAGGCGCCCAGCGCCGGAGATGAGAGAGAGAGAGAGAGAGGCAACCAATAGATAGATAACACACACGATAGATATGATTCAACAATTCCAAGATTTTCTTAAAAATGAAGAAAAGTTTCTTTCATTTAGGTTACATAGGCAATAGGTATGAAGAAGGTACTAAATATAGTTTTGACAACAAGCATTCAAACCTCGTTTAGAGGAATCAATAGTCTACTTGATAGGACTGTGTGCAGATTTACGCCTTCTCTATCATCGCTGTACATTATTTATTGGTCTTCTGTAAAATGGTAAAAACATTGTTTCATATTACGGTAGATACCGATTTCAGTTTTTGGTAAAAAGAGGTTTCTTTCTTTTATATCTTGACAGCCAAGAATATTTTCGGCGCTTCTTTAAAAAAAGTCCTAGATCCCCAAATAGATTATTTAAGGATTCCTCAATAACTCTGGAATAAATCCTCGTTTGGAATTATGTGACGTCAATCTGTACTAAGGTATATACAAAAGAAATAAAACAACTAAGCAAAGTTTCTTTTACAAATAATACAAACTCCTACTGTCTTTACTGTGATGAAAAATATAGTGGGAAGGTTGGCTCATCAGTGGTGAACCCTTTTAGCGGTTTCACCAATTTAATCCACCAGACCGCTTTTTAGAGTCTAATACTGTATTGCACCAATCTGCTTTTATACGCGACAATGAGGGATGGAATCTTAGGTATGGTATTTATATAAGTTTTTCGGATTACATTCGAGGCTTCAATTGATACAAGGTGTATCCAATAGGTTGGCAGAATGATCATACATTTTTTTAAACTATCTTAATTTAAAAAATAACTAATCTAAGAAATTGAAACCTTTTACTCTCGGTCAGTAGATCATACATCACAAGTGTCTTCAAGTATAGAATGGTCTTTTTTAAAGCATACATTACAAACCATCTTCACATGGTTTCTAGGTGTCTGAAAATTAAAGAACGAATTATTGTACCATATTTTGTTATAAAAAGTATCCGGCCATGATCGTTTAAAACAGTCATTTAAAGGGTTTGGGCGATTGTGAGAAATGGCATAAACTCAGGGGAAGATGAAAAGCGCAAATTGGGGATTTTCAACAACAAAGCCTTTATTAGGGATACTCATCCCATACAGGATACTCCCAGATGTGTAAACAGAAGAACCATAATATGTACATACAGAAAGTGGTGAATAGCATCAATCTTTCCTTACGCCGGGTCTTTTTTCTGTGTTGCGCCTTTTGACTGTGCTGTTCTCATGAATTTGTGAAAAGCCAATGTATTGGTCCTGCCTTTCACTACTTTTCCAATAAAGCATATATTGGGGATTTTCAATTACAAAAACAACAACAACAAAAAAGCCTTTATTTAGGGTCACTGACCCTATACAGGATTCACCAGAGGTATGCATAAGAACAAAGCAGTGAGACAAAGGAAACAACGATATAGACAGAGTAAAAAGAGAAAAAAAAAACAAGAAAAGGAAAAAAAAATAAAAAATAATAATAATAATAAGAAAGAGGGAAGCAAGAAATCAACACAAAAAGAGTAGCAGTAAGAAAGTGAGCAGCGAGTATCACTTGGCCTTCTTCTGAGATATGGACTTGTGGAAACCATAAAACGCCGTAGCAATATACTTATTCTGGGTCATATTGTCAATTATTGATGGAAGCGAAGCACAGAGTTGTCCAGTTTTGAGCATAAGGGTTCTTCTTTCTTCTTTCAGAGCAGAGCAATCAAAAATATAGTGAGTGATTTCATTTTTTAGTTTTGAATTACAGAAGGTACAAGTCGGGTCCTCACCGCAGAGCATGATTTTCAATTACAAATACAAGAGAATCTACTAATACAATAGAACCTCTCTGTAAAGAATATCTAGTTGCAAAGCCAAAATATCCTTTAGGGAGAGCTTTCCTATTACAGGAGAGTTGCTAACTAGTAAAAATTGTAATTTTGGGGATGAAAACTCTTCTTTGTAGAAAGGTGTCCTCTAGCGGGACTGTCCTCTTTTAGAGGTTCTACTGTATAACCCAAGTAGGTATATTCAGATTTAGAATAGCCTTGAATAGCTCTTTGAAATCATCACGGAGAGAAAAGCAATATAACCCCTAGAGTGCCTGGACATACACGACCTCGAAATACTTCTGAATCCACCAGAGACCGACTCCCTAGAACTCTTCAGTGGCCACTGAAGGGCAATACCTTTGGGAATCCCTGCATAGCCATTGTACCATTTATCACGTGACAACAACTAACGTATGATGATGTTAATGATGATCTCATGTTGTTTCTGGAGGTTTAAATGATTGCTCATGATGCGACCCACTGTCCTCTGATTGTCGTTTTCCTTGACTTGAAAGGTTATCCCATAGGACTTTCTGGTAAATAAATGACAATGATGTTTGGCAGGTGTGTCTCTTGTCAACTTTCAAATCTATCCTTGAGTGAGGTCAGGTTGTGTGTTGATTGCATGTTTTCTAACTATGTCTAACACTTGGAGTGTATTTAGTAATGTAATAATACTTTTTGAAACCATTACTTGGTATCAGAATAACTATAAATAGATTCAGGAAGTCCATAGAGAGATTTAAAAAAATATTTTATTGGCATCATACAAGTGTGACAATGGCAGTATAGATAAAATATACAGTAGAACCTCCATGAGAGGACACTCACGCTAGAAGACACCTCTCTACAAAGGACAGTTGTTATTTGCAAAATAATCTTTTTTTTTTTTACTATTTAGCAACTCTCCGGTAAGAGAACACCTCTCCCTAAACGACACTTTGGCTCTACCATTAGGTGTCATTTACAGGAAGGTTCTATTTTCTTCTTCTTCTTCTTTCTTATCTCCACTCAACCATATTAGGGTATCAAGTTGTGACCCTTGATGGTGTCTGTTTGACAATCATCATTACTGGGTGAAGTATAATGCGTCTGCCTTTGTCATTAAGACTGGGAGCACTACTCAGTGGCAGGCCGACTTAGCTCCAAAAGAAATGGCCCCCTCTGACATGAAGAACAGACGCCATGTACAGCCGCTCCTAACATGGAGTACAAACGCTGCTCATCCTGTATCCCTGAATTTAAAAAATATAAAATAAAAGAGTAAACACAGTTAGATAAAGTCCTCCCCCAACGACAAAGAGTCCTCCTCCAGACATTAAAGGGGGCTCTCCCCTCACCTCGAGGCACAGAGAGAACCAGAGAGAGTTAAAGCCTTCAGAAAAATATTTTTTTTTTAAACTTTCATTTCATTAAAACGAGAGTGGCACAAAGAAACCCCCAAACTTTTAAATGCTTGCACCTACGTGATCAGCATAATTTCAAACTCTATGAGCATCCACGTGCGTTCTGTGTGTTGCAGAATAAAATCTTTATCTGCCTCTACTTACCTTAGAGGAAGAATGTAAAAACAACAGAAAAACGTCATAAAATTAAGATAAATGAAATATAAGTTCTGATACGTCAGTATAGAATAACGAGGAAGTCAAATCCAAACATAGAATTCCAGTTTTACATGTACCAACAATGAGAGAAAGAATGAAGTACAATAGTCAAATTGTAATACAATCAGTAGATAAGAGAATTAAAAAAAAAAAACAATATCCTGATCGCGCAATAGGAAGTTGTTGGTGATTTTTGTGCCATTTGTCAGAATAAATGAAATCTATTTAAATAAATAGAAATAATTTTTAAAATCAGCGATTAGTTTATACTAGCGGATGTGTACCCGGCTTCGCCCGGGTTTTATCCGAGTTAAAGTTTGCCTAACGAATATTATATATTATGAAGTATAATAAACAATGTTAAAGATTAGTTTTAATTATTAATCAAGATTGTGTGTGAATATGTGAGAAAGATGTAATATCGTTGTTGTTTTCTTGGCCGACTGTTTTACATATGGTGTTATCTTAAAATTGCTTGTTTTGAATATTTTTTTAGATTGAGTTGAATGAATTGCTGAATTTTTTTTGTATTTATATATAAATAAAATTAACTCTGTTGATTTTTTTTGTATTTAATCGATGACAGCGAAGTTACGCATGTTAAAGTTAGGAAAAATATTTTGATGTTAAGCAAAACCTGCTCCATCTCGTTTTACATAAATGTTGAAAATTTGGTCGAAATTGATGCATTGTAACGAAAGTTTTTAGAGAACAACACTTATGAAATTTGCATTTTATTAATATAGATTTATTCCTACAGATGGCACAATCCATCAGCATCTTTCAGTTGAACGATCACGAGATGTCCTTTTTGTTAATAAGAGTTCTGTTATTCCTTTTATAAGTATAAAAAGCGCAAAACTTGCTTAAATCCATGAATAAATGGAAGTTCAGTATATGGTACTGCATGTCTGTTACTCCAACATATAGATTGAGAGAACTGCCATTATGTTATGAGTTCCCGCAAGTTTCACGTCTTCCTAGCTCAGGTATGGAATATACACACAGCTTTATTAAGACCACCGGTCTTATACAGATTCACCACAGGAAGAAAGGAATCATAGATGGAGCTCCTGTACTCCAGGCAGAGCAGCACCCAACAACAGCTTATAGGTCCGACGTATGTACAGTGGCCACACGTTCCTTTGTGTGTAATTCAAGGTTAGCCTATCACTGTAAAAGCGAGTGTGGAATCTGCCGCGTTCTAGTCTTCGCTTTACTCATCCAAATGTACCACGGCATTCGGAGATTTTATTAATCTCTTCCAAACGGTGACTGCGGCATTTTTTTTTTTTTTAAGAATTTATATGAACCAAAAAAGAAGACCTTGATAAAACATTATTGCATTCATCCAGTTATATATTTGTTCAGTATGGAATACAGGAGCGCTACTTGTAAAACCAAGAATAGCAAGGAATGGATGTTTGCCCTGGAAATATTATTCTAACAAAACCCGGTTTAAAACCCGATGAAGCTGGGTACATTCATTAGTATATATGTATAGTATATATATATATGAAAAAACGAAAGAAAAATATAAAAGATAAAAAGATCAGGTGTTGAAATCAATATTAAAAATGGCATATCCTGACCAGGAGCACATGTGCTTTACAGAAGGCAGAGCGCCATCTGGTGGAACAGAAATCAACTAATCATTGATTTAGCCTGTTCCCTGATATTTGGCCAACCCAATTTCTTGATAAATCAAGAAAATATACTATATATATTAAACTGATCTTGAAATTAAAATCTTGGCTTCTAAATACGCTAGGTCTTATTTTCGATTGGCTTTCATACCAGATTTGTTTTCTCGGGATCCTGAACCAGATACTCTGTTTTAAAGACAGTTTCATCTTAAATACAGAATTGACTCTAAAATTGAATGAATATGTTATTTGTTTCCGATTGTTTTGTGAATTATCGTTATAAATATTTTTTAAAATATTTTAAAAATTAATTTTCCTTTTTAGTTCGTTTCATTTTTTTTCTCGGAGAGAGTTTTGCTTTCTCTATATATATTTTTTTTTCTTGGGGAGGAGGGGGATATATATCTGATATTACTCCAGTTTCAAGATAGTTCACTTTTAATGAGGCATTCGGTGCAGTTTTAGGATGTAGTGGAGGAAAGGTGAGACGTTCTAGCATAACTGAAGAGTTTTACCTCGCGTTAAGCACCAACGACAATAATAAAAATAATAATAATAAAAACTTTCCTCTACCACCTTTCTGCCACATTCCCATACACACACAATCCGGGAGGTCCTTTCAGATGTTCCGGAGGAAAGTTGGAGAAGAGGTGGAGAACATTATCATTATCATCTGACCGCCGCAAAAGGTTTTCCCAGAAGAACTTTCCCCAGTAAACATCCGACCGGGATAATTATCACAAGGGTTCGCGGCTGTGCGATGTAATGAATTGTTTCTTGATGAGCCAAGGGACACTAACGAGGGCATTGATCACCGCCTGGGAAAGTGACAACACCCTCCCGACGGTCATCTTCGTTTCCCTGGGGGACGTTCCTCGTGGTCGCTAACACTACAGAACTTCTTTGTAGGTCGGTAGATGTTCTAACTGTGTGGTCGACGATATATCTTCAATTATATTGGTTACTACTGAGAGTATTTCCCGATCGACACTTGTTCATCCACTAGTTGGTGTTCTTCTTAGGGACATTGAAGGCATATTTCATCCCTTATTTTCCTAACCGCAGGTGTATTGTCGACAGATTTTTTATTTATTCGGAATTCTTTTTAAGGGTTTCTATTAAGAATGGGTCCATTGTCGACAGTAGTTCCTCCGTCATCGTCGCTATGTTGACACCGGGTCCATTGTCGACAGTAGTTACTCTATTATTGCTGCTATGTTAACACCGGGTCCATTGTCGACAGTAGTTCCTCCGTCATCGCCGCTATGTTAACACTGGGTCCATTGTCGACAGTAGTTCCTCCGTCATCGCCGCTATGCTAACACCGGGTTCATTGTCGACAGTAGTTCCTCCGTCATCGCCGCTATGTTAACAGCGGGTCTATTGTCGACAGTAGTTCCTCCGTCATCGCCGCTATGCTAACACCGGGTCTATTGTCGACAGTAGTTCCTCCGTCATCGCCGCTATGCTAACACCGGGTCTATTGTCGACAGTAGTTCCTCCGTCATCGCCGCTATGTTAACACCGGATCCATTGTCGACAGTAGTTACTCTATTATTGCTGCTATGTTAACAGCGGGTCTATTGTCGACAGTAGTTCCTCCGTCATCGCCGCTATGTTAACACCGGGTCTATTGTCGACAGTAGTTCCTCCGTCATCGCCGCTATGTTAACACCGGGTCCATTGTCGACAGTAGTTCCTCCGTCATCGCCGCTATGTTAACACCGGGTCCATTGTCGACAGTAGTTCCTCCGTCATCGCCACTATGCTAACACCGGGTCCATTGTCGACTGTAGTTCCTCCGTCATCGCCGCTATGCTAACACCGGATCCATTGTCGACAGTAGTTCCTCCATCATCGCCGCTATGTTAACACCGGGTCCATTGTCGACAGTAGTTCCTCCGTCATCGCCGCTATGCTAACACCGGGTCTATTGTCGACAGTGGTTCCTCCGTCATCGCCGCTTAGTTAATACCGGGTCCATTGTCGACAGTAGTTCCTCCGTCATCGCCGCTTAGTTAATACCGGGTCCATTGTCGACAGTAGTTCCTCCGTCATCGCCGCTATGCTAACACCGGGTCTATTGTCGACAGTGGTTCCTCCGTAATCGCCGCTTAGTTAATACCGGGTCCATTGTCGACAGTAGTTCCTCCGTCATCGCCGCTATGCTAACACCGGGTCCATTGTCGACAGTAGTTCCTCCGTCATCGCCGCTATGCTAACACCGGGTTCATTGTCGACAGTAGTTCCTCCGTCATCGCCGCTATGCTAACACCGGGTCTATTGTCGACAGTGGTTCCTCCGTCATCGCCGCTTAGTTAATACCGGGTCCATTGTCGACAGTAGTTCCTCCGTCATCGCCGCTTAGTTAATACCGGGTCCATTGTCGACAGTAGTTCCTCCGTCATCGCCGCTATGTTAACACCGGATCCATTGTCGACAGTAGTTCCTCCGTCATCGCCGCTATGTTAAAACCGGGTTCATTGTCGACAGTAGTTCCTCCGTCATCGCCGCTATGTTAACACCGGGTTCATTGTCGACAGTAGTTCCTCCGTCATCGCCGCTATGTTAACACCGGGTCCATTGTCGACAATAGTTCCTCCGTCATCGCCGCTATGTTAACACCGGATCCATTGTCGACAGTAGTTCCTCCGTCATCGCCGCTATGCTAACACCGGGTTCATTGTCGACAGTAGTTCCTCCGTCATCGCCGCTATGCTAACACCGGGTTCATTGTCGACAGTAGTTCCTCCGTCATCGCCGCTATGCTAACACCGGATCCATTGTCGACAGTAGTTCCTCCGTCATCGCCGCTATGCTAACACCGGGTTCATTGTCGACAGTAGTTCCTCCGTCATCACCGCTATGTTAACACCGGGTCCATTGTCGACAGTAGTTCCTCCGTCATCGCCGCTATGCTAACACCGGGTTCATTGTCGACAGTAGTTCCTCCGTCATCACCGCTTAGTTAATACCGGGTTCATTGTCGACAGTAGTTCCTCCGTCATCACCGCTTAGTTAATACCGGGTTCATTGTCGACAGTAGTTCCTCCGTCATCGCCGCTATGCTAACACCGGGTTCATTGTCGACAGTAGTTCCTCCGTCATCACCGCTATGTTAACACCATGTTCATTGTCTGTTTTTTATGTCTTCAATATCATATATGTACAAAATACGTCAAATATTCCCTTTCATTTTTGTTTTTTGCTAATTTATCTTTTGTGTTATAGGAATTATACTGAGCAAATTGGAAAGCTTCTTTTTAAATGTAAAATCTTTGAAGAAAATTCACGAAGAGATGTCTGCTGAAGATAGAAGGAAAGCCCCATCCTATAACTATGTCCATCAGTGGCATTGAGAAATCTTATTTGGTCAAACCTCTGTTTAATCTGACACATACCGGCCATTCTGCCGTTGGTGACCATTCAATTATAGAAGTAGATTAATCAATCACGCGGAAGATCGTAGATATTATTGTCGAGACTTGAGCCTTAAGATGGTAATGATTGCGGGATCTACAGCCACAACCATTCCTGAACACCTCCATTTTCATTTTAAAAATTTAAGTTCAAGATAACTCGAATATAGAATGGCTTTTAGAAAGTTGATTGCCGATAGAAGTCACAAAGGTGTCGACGCTGTGCCACGAAAACTTTTTATATCCTTTAAGGCCTATCCATTCACAAGATGAATACATTTTCCTCATGAAGTTTTAATCAAAAGAACGGTGATCAATATAGTTCCTTGTCATCAAGAAGCCAAGTATCGGCTGGGAACGTCCTGGTCATAGTATTTTTGTGATCAAGTAGGAATTCCTATGACTGATTACCTACACAAAAATATATTTTTGAAAAAATTACAGGGTACCATTATTGAATCATTTCAGAGAGGGAGGTTGTCATAAATAGTTAACGCTTCTTCCTGATAACGCTTTCTTGAGAGAATATAGTTTTACGAGCTACTATCCAAAGTTTATGATTTTCGGGCTGTCTTGAACAATGGTACGAAAACTTGACAAACAGCCTCCCGTAGCTATGAATTCCTGCCTCATACAACACATTAACTAAATCCAGCAACTTCTTTCTCTTTATTTGGTTCATATCTCTAAATTTTGGGGATAGATATTCTTTATTAGTTCAAAATTGCAAGCTATAAAGTGCCAGCTTATCATCAAGAGCCTGATGATAAGCTGAAGCTTGTAAATTTATCAATTTGAACTAATAAGTAAACTTATTGAAATTCTACTGATTGATAAATTGTTTCTACTTTTGCAATCATTCTAAGAATCTTTATTCTTCTGTTAATGAGATATTCATTTCTACCTCTCAGAGTCTTGGTTATACGACCAGACTTCTCACTTCTACAAGACCGTTCCCACATTCAACGATAGAAGAAATGTATAACGGTGTATTACTAGAAATAATCGTGCCTAGGAAGATCTTCATTGGCTACGATATATAACGGTGTATATATATAATTTGTGTGTGCCAATAAACAATTATATTCGTCTTCAGACTGTTAAAGGACGACATTGACCGAAAGTTCTCCAAACTTTTACCTTTTCAATAAAGAAACGCAACACCGTTAGATTTTATTTTTTCCAAGAAATGTAATCAGACGATTCCTCTTATTGTAATTGTCTAGGTGGACAAATCTTCTTTAGGTTACCATAATCTTCTGAGACAAGATAGTTTTCTTAAACATCGATAGAATAGAAACACCTTTACCTGCCACATTTTATCCGTCAATACGAGCGAAGATAGCCGACTTCTATCATTAAGTAAAAAAAAAAATCAAAAAGTGTAACGTAGATTCCCAAAATTCGCTCACACATTTACCAAAAAAGGTAAAAGAAGAGCACCGACAATGCCAATATACTCGAAGTTACCCCATATTGGAAGCGCAAGTAAATACAAAGAAGTCGTCAAATTTGCACAAAAGCTAATAAGGGCACTTGAGGAACCTTTGCCGAAAGAGCTGTGTCAACAGAACTGTGACATCTGTAAGGTCAACAAGCGGACCACCCAGGTTGAGCTCCACCCAGTTAGGACAACTTCATACAACCCCTCATTACCCATCCTTGTAACTGACCCATTACAATTAAACCCGCCTTTAATTCGTGTCATTGCCCAAATGACCATTTAAAAGATGGCCGTAAAAAAATTTAAACTGTTTTTTAAGTTAGTTAATCGTTTTGATAAATAGAGTAATTTGTCTCCTGATGAGCTAGCGTTATGATTGGTTGTTATGGGAACCTGTAGAGGATTTCATTACTAGATAAATCAACGACCTCTTAGCAAGATTTATTGCTTTGTTTTTTATTATTGAAATATCGTAACAGAATAGTAATTTTGTTACTCAGCAAAGTTATTTATTTTTTATTATTGAAATATCGTAACAGAATATTGTACCATTATTTCAGCCATATAGAATAGTAATTTTGTTACTCAGCAAAGTTATCTATTTTTTATTATTGAAATATCGTAACAGAATATTGTACCATTATTTCAGCCATATAGAATAGTAATTTTGTTACTCAGCAAAGTTATCTCTCTATTTTTTATTATTGAAATATTGTAACAGAATATTGTACCATTATTTCAGCCATATAGAATAGTAATTTTGTTACTCAGCAAAGTTATCTCTCTATTTTTTATTATTGAAATATTGTAACAGAATATTGTACCATTATTTCAGCCATATAGAATAGTAATTTTGTTACTCAGCAAAGTTATCTCTCTATTTTTTATTATTGAAATATGGTAACAGAATATTGTACCATTATTTCAGCCATATAGAATAGTAATTTTGTTACTCAGCAAAGCTATCTCTCTATTTTTTATTATTGAAATATCGTAACAGAATAGTAATTTTGTTACTTCATCAAAGTTATCTATTTTTTATTATTGAAATATCGTAACAGAATATTGTACCATTATTTCAGCCATATAGAATAGTAATTTTGTTACTCAGCAAAGTCATCTCTCTATTTTTTATTATTGAAATATTGTAACAGAATATAGTATTATTATTTCAGCCATATAGAATAGTAATTTTGTTACTCAGCAAAGTTATCTTCTTGCCTCTCCATTTTAATTTTAGGCAAATATGGTGTTAAATTGGTTTGGTGAAATTAAACTGGTCTCTATCATTTTTCTGTTTGTATTACCTCATTTTTCTATTTAACAATATATATGGTTCTGAAAATAGAGCAATCCATAATTTAAATCATTAGATAATTAAAAAACATATATTGGATTGAATAAAATATTTATTTGCCAATATTTCTGTTGGCTGAACGCCGACGTTTATCAAGGCATTACATTTTTGTATAAACAAACTATGCGGCGCTGAGTTTGTTTATACAAAAATACAAGGTGTGTCCCATAAGTTCCCGGACTGGGTCCATAAAAAAAAAGGTAAGATATTTTTTAAAAAAATTATTAAAACTTTTTCAAAGTAATCCCCCCTTGCTTCAACGCACCAGCGCCATCGTTTCCCCAAATTGTCGAAACAGTTTTTATAGAGCTCTTTTGGAATGCTCTTCAATGCCAACAGCGATTTTTCTATTATGTCATCCCTGGTGTCAAAATGTCTTCCTTTTAGAACTGCTTTAAGTTTGGGGAACAGGAAAAAGTAATTTGGTGCGATGTCTGGAGAATAGGGTGGTTGAGGTAGGATTTCTGTCCCGTTTTTAGCCAAAAAAACTCGTCACCAAGTGCGCTGTGTGAGGGCGGGCATTGTTATGGTGTAGGATCCAGTCACCATTAGGCTATTTTTCTGGCTTTTTTTTTTCGAATCGCTTCCCTTAGATGGCGAAGAATGTCCAAATACATTTCCTTAATAACCGTTTGGCCTGCAGGAAGATACTCGTGATAAACAATGCCTATGTTATCCAAAAAAGCGACCAGCAGCACCTTGTTTCTGGATTTCAATATCCTGGATTTTTTTGGTCTAGGCTCACCCTGACCTCTCCACTCGGCATATTGACGCTTGGTTTCAGGGTCAGAGTCATAGACCCATGTCTCGTCGCCTGTGATTATCTTGTCTTTCCATTCCGGATCCGTTCTTGTCATTTCCAACATGTTCTCACAGGTTGCAAGCCGACACAGTTTTTGCTCATTAGTGAGGAATCTTGGGATGAATTTTGCAGGAGTCTTTTTGAGCTTCAAATCTTTGGTTACGATCCTTCCAATCGTTGTTTTAGAGATGCCTGTGTCTTGCTCTAGCTCCAGCAAAGTGGTTCGAGGATTTTCTTTTATCAAATCGGTGATTTTTTGCACATTTTGGGCGTTCTTGCCGAGGATCATCTTCAATAGAAATTCTGCCAGCTTTAAAATCTAGAATGTCATTCAAAAACAGTTGTTCTTTTTGGGGGGTCATTGGGGAATGCTTTATTAGGCATTTTAAAAGTTTCGGTTGCTGATATTTGAAGTTTCACACAAATTTCTATGCAAAACCTCTGCTTCAATTTTTGTTCCATCGTAAAATCGCCGCAGCACAAGGTGTAACCTTTAAATAAATTAGAATGACCTTGGCGCGCGCTAATGTACCGCCTCGATATTGGTACCACCGTGTTCCCAGATATTTTTTTCTATAATAAACAGTCAAATTTATTTACATTTTTCATTTATTTATTTTTTTATGGACCCAGTCCGGGAACTTATGGGACATACCTTGTATAATGCCTTGACAAAGGTTGGCGTTCAGCCAACAGAAATATTGGCAAATAAGCCTTTTATTCAATCCAATATATGCTCTTTTATTTTCTGACAATATATAGTAGATTCTGGATATAAAACCGAGCATTTTTAGAAAAGAAATCCCGAGTCTTAAATCGAATTCGGAGTCCTCCTGTTCCAAAATAACTTTAGGTACCACTCAAAAAGAGAAACCTAGCTTATGTTATTTACAATTAAAATCATTAACAAGTTATTCACAGAAAAAAAGTGTCAAATGAGGGATTCGATCCCGGTTCATGGCTAACAGCAACCAACGGTTAATACCGTCGACTTCTTTTTTTGAATTCGGAAAAAAATGTTACAGGTCTTATTTTCGATTATTTATCTTACTGGAATTGTATGTGGGATTCGCGACTGGAACGTCCCTGTCTTAAATGCGATTGAGTCTTAAATCGACAATTGAAAGTAATTTAACACAAAGCAATAACGCGCCATCTATACATATAAAACAAAAGGACCTAAAAGCGCGAATGTTTCTTTTATACATAAAACGAACTTCTACTGTCCTTAAATTGGCGAAACCGCTGGGAGGGTTCACCACTGATGAGCCAAGCCCTCCCAATATATTTTTTCATCGCAGTAAGGACAGTAGAAGTTCGTTTTATGTATAAAAGAAACATTCGCGCTTTTAGGTCCTTTTGTTTTATATGAAAGTAATTTCTTAAGAAATATATCAAGCGGCGTTTTAATAGTATTTTTAAAAATTGAAAAAAAAAGCATTCTTTCTAGGGTACTTTTTATTAATTTTATATTCTAAATGGTTTTAAAATTCATCAAGCACATATATAAACATGAAAAACGAAAGAAAAAATAAAAGATAAAAAGATCAGGTGTTGAAATCAAAAATAAAAATGGCATATCCTGACCAGGAGCACATGTGCTTTACAGAAGGAAGAGCGCCATCTGGTGGAACAGAAATCAACTAAACATTGATTTAGCCTGTTCCTTGATATTTTTGGCCAACATATAAACATATTTACTATCTTGTGTGCGATTTTAAAAATATATGAATTCTATCGTTTCTTCACTAAATGAAATTTGTTTGAAGTAAAAATTCTCTATAACGAAATATAAAGACCGAAAAATATGTTATTATGTATACTAAACATCATTGTGGAATATACAGGTCTTCTTTATTTCAGACAATGGGTAAAATAAACAATAGTTGTAAAGAATAAATAATATTTCGTTATACATTGGACATTTTTCGGCATAAAAAGGTTTATTTCTACAGCAATAACAACAGCAAAAAGATTTATAAAGGACCTTTTGGTCTTATACAGATTCTCCAAGTAGAAGAAGGTGTATACAGAAATAACAGTAATCATAACAATTATGTTATTTACAATGTATCAAATAAGGGGAAAGAAGAAAGAAAGGGCTTAGGGAGCATAAACTTATATACAAGCAATCGAGAACAAGGCGCAGTTACTTTTCTTAAATAACAATAATTAGTAGTATTGACAGAAATTTAGATTAGTACAAGTGTAAAAGGAATATACAACAATATATTATACATAATTATAAAGCTTATTTATAGTTTTTTTTTTTACATTAATGGGTCAAGGGTAGAGGGTTGTCTATAGTCAGGATATAAAGTCTTAGGGATTTGTCCATTCACCCAGTTGTTCAGTAGAAGCCACCAGATTCACTAAGTCACTTCGAATATCATTCGCAACTTTATAAAATATTTCGCTTCTTCAGCAATACATTTTTAATGGGGGGTCGGTGGGAGGATGGCCGAAACCGTTGGTTTTCGGCATCTACGGCCCGGGTTCGATTCCCACATTGGGCACTTTTTTGTGATTAAAAAATAAATAAAAATGCTCCAATGGCCCCCGATTGTTGCAAAAATCCAACACCACCAGCGAGTGCAAGTAACCAAACGGGGCTCTGGCACATTTGTAAATGCAAAGTCGAACTGCTTTTCACATGTGTAGACATGTGGTTCACTTACAGTAAAAGCAGTCGCCTACCTCTACCCACCATGATAATCATGGCCTATACCGCGTATACTAGGGATAAGCAAAAAAAACTTTTTAATACGGATCTCACAAATGTGAATTTTTCTTTTTGGTTTTCCTATAACTTCCCACCCACTACATAAAAATAACTTTATCAGGTATAACTAAAAAAATGCAATCCAGTTCATGGTTATATTCGATATGATTTATATAAATGACCTTCCGCAAGTTTTTTTAATTTTAATATTTTATTGGAAGCTTTAGGGTCTTGCCCTTTCTCAACTTGTAGGCAAAATAAATGGAGGCGATACGATGGCATATATACAAGTAGAATTCAAGTTGGCGATAAAAATGACGAGTAAGTTAGCGCGCAATCGTATATGTGTTCAAAATAAAATATATTTTAAACGCTGACGGTAAGTTATTTATATAATTCATATATACAGTACAGTAGTACCTCCCTGTAAAGGACACCTAATTGCAGAGCCAAATTTTTCTTTAGAAAAAGGTGTCCTCTTACCGGAGAGTTGATAAAAGTAAAAATGGTAATTTTTCAAATGAAAACTGTCCTTTGTAGAGAGGTGTCCGCTAAAGGAAGGTTCTACTCTAATTCCCGATTTTTTTTTGCCGTTTTTTCAAATTTTATTATTGATAATAATTATCAAGATAACAACAAAACAAAAAAAAAACAGCTAAATACATACTTTACAAGTCAGATTTTTCACACATACAACCTGGAGAGAATCATCAACTAAAATTTTCAGCTTTCCTAAAGGTTTTCCCGTTATGAATTCCGTCATTTTTCCGTTCAAACTTTTATAATACCCAGTTTACAACAAACCACGGAAATTTTAAGGGATTTTCAGCAACAATCGGAGCGGTTGAGGACTCTAGCTGTCATTGTGGCAAGGAAATCCAGGACTCGAGACATCTACTGTTGGAATGTCCATCCTTCTTTACCCCTAGACAACATACAGTAAATAATGTTGTAGATCTATATCAATTTGTAAATACTAGAGATAATTATCATAGATTTAACTATTTTTGTAAATATATGATTATCTTTATAACCTGGAAGGATCAGGTTTCTAATATATCTTATTGTTTATATATATATTTATAACTGCTTATGTTTAAAAATGCAAATCGACGCAATTATCCCTAGCCAGGATATCGCGTTTTGTGTGTTGAAATAAAGAAATACTTTATCAAAATCAAGTAGAAAATTGAAAGCAAACTCACACACAACACTGTTGAGAGAAATATTGTCACTTTATCTATGCTCCAGGAACCTGAGTTAACCAAAAAAAGTGTCATCCTGATGTTAAACATTTTGATACAAATTACACTATGCAATAAATTTTATAAATTTCTCCATGGGCGTGTTAAATGCCAGTTTCCCATATCGAAAAAGTATTTAATATAGAAACTTCGGAACTATTATAGACGCGTATGATTCTTTTAAAAATAAAACAATGTCTACTGTTTTAAAATTAAAGAATATTTTCTCACAATGAGTTTCTTTTTATTACAAAACGCTAGCTTTCAAGAGATAATCGCTCTTCAACGGCTTAATAAAACAATATCGACTATATATTACAATTTTTATTAAGTCCGTTGAAGTGCGACTATCGCTTGAAAGCTAGCGTTTTGTAATAAAAAGAAACTCATTGTGAGAAAATATTTTGTAATTTTTAAAATTTTTTCACAATTTTATCATGAATAAAATGTCTACTGTCCTTACTGAAATGGAAAAATTTATGGGAGGGCCTGGCTCATCAGTGGTGAACCCCCTCCCATAATATAATAGTCTATAATAGTTTCGAATTTTTATAACAGATGGCGCGCTAATGCATCATAATATAGAAACTACCTATTTGCTAATTAATAACTTCTTTAAATACACAACGAAGAGTTTAAGATTTTAATCTATTTTGCATATAACCATAGATTTAAGAATCTTTTCCTATTTCATTTAGTAATATGCAAATGATAAATCTAATATATATAATCGTCTTTATCTTTTTTGCTTATCCCTAGTACACGTGGTACAGACCATGATAATCATGGTTGATAGAAGTAGGCGACTGCTTTTACTGTAAATGCACCACATGTCTACATATGTGAAAAGCAGTTCGACTTTGCACTTACAAATGTGCCAGAGCTCCGTTTGGTTACTTGCACTCGCTGAAGAAAAAAAGTGCCCAATGCGGGAATCGAACCCGGGTCGTAGTGGTCCAAAACCAACGGTTTAGACCATCCTTCCACCGACCCCCATCTTAACGTTCATTAGAGAGACATCTGTAGAAGAACTGTGAAGTTTGAGAGAAACTTGTGTTTTATATATCGCTATAATAAAAGAAACAATCCTCTTTCACTCTTACACTGATCGTTATAGAAACCATGATAAGCAACAATTCGGATTATTGATTATAAACACAAGATAATAAGACTAAATCCAAATAAATAAATAGTGTGTGATTTTTCGGTAACAACGTTGATACCATCACACACTATTTAATTATTTGTATTTGGTCTTATTATCTTGTTTTTATAGAAACCACTTTCTCCCTACAAGACAAACCTGCAAACTCCTGATTATTCCTAGAGATGGTCTCTTATTGGAGGTTGGTTTATATCAGATTACGTCTATTCTGATATCACAAATGGATCTGGTTTCTCATTAGATAGGTTGTAGACGAGCGCTTATACTGTACAGGGTGGCTCATATGTCCCGAACCCTTTTATTTTTCTTATTAAAAGACAAACTAGAATAAACTATGTGAAAAAATAGTACAAATGTGATATTGTACTGAGATAAGGTGCATAAACTATGAAAAAAACATCTCCTTATCGTGCAACTGATAGTTACTGATGGGTTGCGCCATCAATCTGAATAAATATGAAAAAGGCATCTCCTTATCGTGCAACTGATAGTTACTGATGGGTTGCGCCATCAATCTGAATAAATATGAAAAAGGCATCTCCTTATCGTTCAACTAAAAGTTGCTGATGGCTTAAGAATGGGTATTTGGCCAATTCTATAAAAAATTAAAAATCAACGAGAATAGTTGATATTTATTCCGATAGATGGCGCAAGCCATCAGCAACTTTCAGTTGCACGATAAGGAGATACCTTTTTCATAATAGAATAAACTAGTTATAGTTTTTGTTACTATTATAATCCCTTCGGTAAACTTATAAATAAAATATAATTCTCTGAGGGAAGTTTATTTATATATAACGGCAATACAAGTTTTCTGGTGTAACAGCCCTTCGACAGGTATAACTACGGTCTTAGTACTACTATTACTACTAAGTATTACTACTAAGTACCATAGTAATATCTGTCGAAGGGCTGTTGAGCCCGAGAGCTTGTATTTTCAAATTAGAATGACAAATATTTGCACTTTTTTTTATTTACCTCAGGTTTTAGTGGGAAGGATTTTGTTTTCGTTTGATAGTGAACCAATCTCTCCCGCCTTCTCATTGGACGAATGTGGCCATGTTTGTATATATAAGGGGGCTATGGTATTGCGAGGGAGGAGTGTGGTGGATATTCGAGTGGAGACGCTTAAAGTGTTCTCTGCATGCTTTATCCGTGTCTGGCTATCTCCTCGCATACCTGTGTAACCCCGGTCCGATCCCTACCAACGCAACAATAAAGATAAGTACTGTTTGTGTGTGTGTGTTTTAAAATTTTATTTAACAAATTGTGAGTTTTTATTTATCTCCTTTTTTTGTGTGTTTTACTCTTTTATGTACGATTTTTGTGTGCTTAGTTACTATTACTGTCAAATTATATTGACAAATATTTGCACGCTTATCTTATCCTATTTCTTTAGTGCGAAGAACGTTGTTTTTATCAGATAAGTAAACCGATCTCTCAAACATTCTAATTGGACGAATGTGGCCATGTTTGTATATAAAGGGGGTTTAAGGGAATGCGTGAGGCCAGTGTGGTTAAAAGTTTTGTGTAGAGACGCTTATAGTGTTCTCTTCGTATTTTATCCGTGTCTGGTGATCTCTTTGCATTCCCTGTGTAACCCCGGTCCGATTCCTACCTAAGCAGCAATAAAGATAAGTACTGTTTTTTAAAATTGTATTTAACAAATTGTGAATTATTATTTACCTTTTTTTTTGTGTTATACTTTTGAGTGTACGCTTTTGTGTTTCTAGTTACTATTACTCTAGGTCCTAGTAATTTGCAACTTTGTGTGTTATCCCGTAAATAGTAACTTTTGTCATTACTCTAGGCCCTAGTTTATTATTATTTTTTGGTTAACCCATACAAAATAACTTCTGTCAGTATTGCCGTTATATATAAAAATAAACTCTTCCCTCAGCGAATTATTGTTGAATCGTTTTTGAAGACAACTCTCAGTTATACACGATTCACATTCCGGTAGATTCCTATATTTAGTCCATACACCAGATTTCCTTGGATCAACTCTTTCATGTAAGTTTGGTTCAATCTTCTGTGCCAGATACTAATCTTGTCATTGGCGATATCGCTTGTGGCATTCTCAGGCTTTCTTGAATTATCAATTCTTGCCTCCATTATAAACAATTATCTTTTATTTATAATTTTTTATTCTAGTTTTTTTTTAATTAAAAAAAAGTTTTCGGGGATTTATAAGCCGCTCTGTATATCCATACCTCTACTAAGAGACCACCTCCATGAGTATCATAGGAATATCCATGATTTTTAGGTAGTTGCTTATTAGAGGCTCTACTGTATTGTTGTGTTAATGTTCTTTGAAACTCATCTCTCAAACTTATATTATCTATGTGAATAAACATGTACAATATATAAGGCAATAATACGCTTCTAAATATAAGAGAAATGAAAACATTAAACCACAAATTCCCACTGATAGACAACGCTATGTAATTTTTTT
>CP092868.1:65600846-65671894 GCA_030710605.1 Cordylochernes scorpioides
TTAAAAATTATTTATAATATTATTTTTAATATATTTAAAATTTAAATTATATATTTATTTAATTTTATAAAACAGATTATTACTATAAAATATTATGTACTATAAAACATTTGAATTTTGACACACTAAATACCCCACCTGCTTTAAACTTTGATGTGATAAATAAAGAGAGATTCTAGGTGTAACCTAAAAATATAGTTGTCTTATTATTGACTGGTTTAACCTTGTAGAATGGTTGAGACACGCGTTCTGGAAAGATGCAAGACGCGTCTGAGGAGAGAATCAAGACTGAAGAATCTTCCAAACCGCAGCCTGGTGCAACAATATGCACGATGAACAAGTTGTGCATATTGACAGGATGAAGGCATTCAGGGGCATGCGTCATAGAAAGCCCGCAGCTGCTAAACGCGAGTGCTATCCTCGGAGAAGGATGATTCCTTTGGCTCGGGAAGATGGGAGTGCCTGTCGTATCTCTCCCCGCCGAGAGATGTCTCCACCACCGCTAGAGGCCACGATTGTTCCCGACCAGGAGAATGGAGTTCTCATGACGAACCTACTGTGGTCGATGGGGGTTTGACAGGGCACATTTCAGCCCATATTTTCTGAGACCAACTCCTCGCCCTGCAAATCCCAGATGAAACCGTATTACCTCCTCCATGTTTATACAGAGATATGCGGTTTTAAGGTATTACTCAAGGTAATTCACTGTAGTTTGTGCAGGAGTTAGTTTTCCTCCTGTTGTTGTTCCATGGTCCAAGATGGGAGGCAATTTTTCGGAACGACACCGGAGGCCCATTTCTTCTCCTCTCTTTAGTTAATCCTTTTTAATCTTATAACATGGCTCCCGTGAGCTTTTTCCCTCCCGACCAGCAGGAGGTTTTCCTTACGGGACAATAAGAATGTTTGGGAGATTGGTTAGTTTTTTTTTTTTTTTTTGGAAGGATACCTATTGTCAAATTATTTGACAAACATTTGCATTTTTTCTGATCAGTTTTCTAGCGGAGAGAATATTGTTTTCGGTTGTTAGTGAACCAATCTCTCACGCCTTCTCATTGGACGAATATGGCCATGTCTGTATACCATATAAAGGGGACTAGGGAATGCGGAGGGTGCAGAGAGAGCGTGGATAATTGGTGTGGAGACACTTAAAGTGTTTTTTCTACGTGATTTTTCCGTGTCTGGCTGTTCTCTTCGCATCCCTGTGTGACCAACAATAAAGCTAAGTACTTTTTTTTATTTTATTTTACAACTCGCTAGTTCTTATTTAATTCCTTTTTGTTGTTGGTATTGTACTCTTGAGTGTACGCTTTTCGGTGTATTAAGGTACATTTACTTTAGGCCCTAGTTTATTCCATTTTTGTGTGTTAACCCGCAAAAGTAGTAACTTTTGTCAAAACCACTGGGAGGATTCACCACTGATATGCAAAGCCTCTAAATATTTTCACCGTAATAAGAACAGTAGAAAGTTTTTTTATTTGTGTGTGTGTGAAAAATAAAAATTCGTGATTTTTTCACCATCACCTTTTTTCATGGAAAACAAATCTTACAATGTTTTCTGAATCATGAAGATATTTAAATACGTGTAGAGTTCGTCGACATATAGACCTACTGTCGTTAGAGTTCAAGGAATACCATGTGGTTATTATACGATATGTGGGCTCAGTTCCTACCTGGGGTTTAAAGTTCCAGCAGAATCTGAGACCTAGTAGATAGGTTTTGATGCCTCCATTGTCTGAAGAAGAGATATCTTACCTCGAATGTTTATGTTTTCTAAACCAGCAGAAAAAATACTGTAGCGAAGTAATTATTATTTTACAAGCATTTATTATTTTACACTAGTATTAACAGAGTATCATTTTTTATATTTTACTACTCCGTAAACTTCCCTCATTCCGTATCTTTTGTTTATCATTCATAGTTTGTTCTTGCCTTGAATAAATTGCTGTCTCATCCTGAAGTTTGTCTTCCCTAATTTTCCACGTGGCAATATTGTGTGGTTGAATGTTTTTTATTGTCACAATAAGAGCTGGAGGTTTAATTCAATAACTATATTTACATAAATAAACCACTATACATAAGGAACACACCCAGTGAGAAATAGAGGGGGAAGTGTGACATAGACCAAAATTAAGTCGAACATAAATGGCGAATTAAAAATGGATGATGCGAGGAAACAGAATGGATAGCATTAATAAATCTTAGCTAATTTAGCCCGAGGGAATTGTGGGATTGGTAATGGAATAATTACATCATAATGACATGGACTCGCCCTCTGGACAAAAACATGAGTCGCCGCCGCCTTATTACTGCAGATCGCAAAAACTGATCGGCACAATTAGCTTGAGTTGCATAGATTCTAAACTTGCTACAATTTTCAGGCTGTAGCTGCAGATTTTAGATCTTACAACCAAACAACTTTGACTGGGACAATTAGCTTGAGATGCATAGATTTAAGGAGTGCTACAAGAATTAGGCTGAAACCTGAAGATTTAAATCTCACAGCCACAAAACCTGATGGGAACAATTAGTTTGAGTTGCATAGATTCGAAAACTGCTACAATATTCAAGCTGAAACCTGCAGATTTAGATCTTACAGCCACATAACCTGATGGGGCAATTAACTTGAGTTGCATAGATGCTAAGAATGGTACAAGAATTAGGCTGAAACCTACAGAGAGATATTAGATCTTACAGAAACAAAACCTGATGGGCACAATTAGTTTGAGTTACATAGATTCTAAGACCGCTACAAGATTAGGCTGAAACCTGCAGATTTCAGATCTCACAGCCACAAAACCTGATGGGGACAATTATCTTTTTGCATAGCAATTAGCATAGATTCTAGAACCGCTAAAAATTTCACGCTGAAACCTGTAGATTTTAGATTTTACAGCCACACAACTTTGACTGGGGACAATTAGCTTGAGTTGCATATATTCTAGAGAAGAGCTAAAAATAATTTATCTTGAATCTGCCGATATTTTATAATTTAGATTTCTATAACTCTTCAACAAGCCTAGAATTGATAGCATAAACTGATTTAAAAATATCAACTACACAAGGTGCCTTAAATACCTATTTCCAGAAATCTGTGTGTAGAAATATGACCAAACGAACTATTCAATTACAATCAAACGATATTTACGTATTCCCTAAACAAATTTCGAACGCGTTTAACGTTAAATAACTTTTTGCTTTCCAGAATTGGATGACCAAAAATTGCAAATCTCCTGCTTATTATTTAGAAAATACCAAACATAAAAGATTGCATTAAATTTTGCTTTGAGTTAAAATAAAATGCTTCAAAATATAAATGCTTTTAAAATACGTTTATAAAAAGTCTATTTTCAGGTGCCCTAAACCAAATACCTCCTACGATTGTTTCTAATCATTCAACTGATAAAAATATTTTCCCTTTTAATTGGTCATTGTATTAAAAAAGTCTTTAGGGATAAATCCAGGGAATATTTAGGGTGGGCAGGCATAATCTGCAAATGTTATTTCATTCACGAGGAGGGAGATATTTTAAACAAATCTTGTGATTAAATCCAATGTAAGTGTACCTATGATTATCACCCCAACATGCATCTAATAACACCCGGATAAATATTCTGGTTTATTGTGCACCTTTCAGAAATAAACTCCTTATGGAATGTTACAAGTGAAGCCTTAATTTCGATCCTATATAAGAAAACATGGTGCCGGTATTGTCTTTGTTCCTTCGTCTGACTTGTCGATCTTTGAACGAGTCCTTACCATGTTATAAGGTCCTCGGCTATGTATGAGGACATAGTCCAATTAAGTCACATTGCTGACATCTCTAATGGTTTTTATTCAGGTTTTCTACATTTAATATTGGATTATATAGTTATACGGTTCCGCGTCAGTTTTCTCGGACATAGGAAGCCCTGCATCTTCTTTGAAACTCTAACGGCCATTTTACAATACGTAAATACCATTTGTAAGTCCATGGAGAAAGAGCTTCACTTCCAAAAGCCCGAAGTAACATTTCATGAGTTTTTTTAAGCATTTACTTTTGAAACTGAAAAACAAAAACGAACGCAAATTATTCGTTCTTCTAACTTTTTTATACAAAAATAGCACGAAGATCTCGGTCCGTGAAATTCGAACGGGTTTCACTGAAAAAATGCTATTCAGATGTTTGTTCATTATAAATATGCAAAAAATTATCAATTGTTCAAATATTGTCATTTTTTTATAAGTAGATTTTCGTAAATTTATAAAAGCACCCTGTTTGTGTCACCCTTTTTCTTTACCTGAGAAAAATATATTTATAAGGTTCGGCTGGCATATCATTTCAACCATCAGACTAATAATGACACTAATCCTGTGGACGAAACTTCAACATTTAGTTCACCGCAGTGGGAGATTGTTTTTAGAATAGAAACGAAATAATTTCAATGCTTTGTAGTTTTGTAGTATCGGTCCTATTTACTGTTAACAAAACCCCTCAGAAAAATTCAATTAGGAAATTAACTTATTTTTAAAAATATTAACTTTGAAAAGGAATATGTTTGAACAGGATATGAGTATAGGGATTAGAAACGTCCTCAGTTCTATTTTTATGCCTATTTTTATATCTACAACCACTTGGTCTTTTCTTAGCAATGATATCCTGCAATTCTTTCTATTGTAATTTGGAAAAAATTACATATTGGAAGGGTCTCTAGTTCGTCTGTATTTAATAGGTTTTGCCAAACCACCTAATATATTTACTTATACTTCCAATGACATAAGGAATTTGACCTTTATATCAATAATTTTCTATGAAAATTTTAATATTTATCAGACAAGTTTAACAAAAAGAATATAAAAATACATATTTTAAAAAAGAACTAAATATGTTCATTAAAGAAGTCATATACCTACTTATTAAAATCCTAAATATAATTATTTTTAAAAATATATAAAAATATATGAAATATAAGGTTGTCCCAAAAGTTAGTAAACACTTGCAAAAAATTGAAATACCAATATTATTCGTCGTTATGTATAATGTCTTTGTATTATGTATAAAGTAATTGTATTATATATTCGCCGTAATAATATTATTCGCCGTTATGTATAATGTCTTTGTATTATGTATAAAGTAATTGTATTATATACTAGACGCCGACCCGGGCTTCGCCCCGGGATTGACCCGTGTGCATATCAACCCGAGTGATATATATTTAGATAAGATTTTTTTTTAAATAATTGTTTTTACTCGAGGGAATGTCTGTAGTCTAGTATGTTGATATAATCAATCTATCTGAATATTATGAAAGGTCAGGTAATTTTTTTGTAGGGTGATGCTCTGAAAAAGAACGCTATACCACTTTATCACTAAACAAATTGGCGAGGCAAAAATAAGCAACCTAAACAATCCATTAGCTTTGCAAGATAAGAACAGAAATAGAGAAATGCATGCAAAATTTTCAACACAAATCAAAATCTTTAATCCTCATTATTATTATTATTTTTTTTTGCTTATCCCTAGTGCACGTGTTACAGGCCATGATAAGCATGGTGGGTAGTTAGCGACTGCTTTTTACTGTAAGCGCACCACATGTCTACACATGTGAAAGCAGTTTGACTTTGCACTTACAAATGTGGCACAGCCCCGTTTGGTTACTTGCACTCGCTGGTGGCGTTGGACTTTTGCAAGAATCGGGGGGCCATTGGAGCATTTTTTTTTTTTTTAAACAGAAAAAAGTGTCCAATGCGGGGATCGAACCCGGGTAGTAGTGGTCGTAAACCAAACGGTTTAACCAGCCTTCCACCGACCCCCCTTCCTCATCAGTAATGTATATTAGGTAGGATGAGGTTTATTTTGTTTCCATTACATTACATGGAATAGTTTTTTTTTTTTTTCTAATAAAATTTACTGACCTCTTTGTTCACCGAAACCTAAACAATGTGTATGTTAGACCACTCTTTGTTCAACCTTACACATTGTTTAGGTCTCTTATTAGGTGCAAGATGTATACTTATGCTAAAATGGTAATTTGGGTAAACATAGGTAAATTCATGTTGGGCCAGTATTGTTCAGAAAGCCAACACAGATATTAAATTACGGTATGAAGCAAGTTGTGCTAAAAGTAATATTTCCAAGCAAATTATCAAAAAAATAACACATACTATGTAATATAAACACATGTATGTAAAATAAACACAATAATAACCAATAATTAAAAACCATAAATTTTGCTAACACAGTATACTTCTTAAGTAAGAATACCTTACCATGAAGGTTTAAAACCCTACACATTGAAACATGTGAAAAATGTAGCATGTGTGTATGATGGGCTTGAAGAGAAAATATTTAAAAAAGATATTTATTGAAACTTTTGTAATACCACACAAAATATGCATATTTACAGTTACAACAGTTGAAGATCTTATTAGCGCTTTAAAAGGGACAATCATATATGAGCAAAGCATCCATGTACATTAGATGACATTAGAAACATAGTGAAAAAAATATAAAAGGTAATGAATAAATTCTTTGCTAATTGAGGAAAGAAATACCTTAAGAAAGAGCTTCTTGATAAACAATATTTTTTGTGCTGCCATTAGGTGCGAGAATAAAAAGTTTTCTGGAGGAACTGACGCGTGAGCAGGCAACATAAAGCTGGCCATGGGAAAAACATGGAACTTGAAGATCAATTCCAGCCCATTTCAATGTTTGACCTTGTGCTTTGTTAATTGTCATTGCAAAGCACAGCTTAACAGGAAATTGAAGTCTTTTAAAATGAAAGGGCAAATCTGAAGATATAATGGGAATCCTAGGAATCATAACCTTCTCACCAGTGCCGCATCCAGTCAAAATAGTCGCCTCCAGAAGATATCTGTGTAAGCTGTTAACTTGCAACCGAATACCATTACACAATTTTGGGGGATTAAGATTTCTTAACAATATAATTGGGGCGCCAACCTTTAGGGTAAGACTGTGCATAGGCATTCCAGGCGGATTGATAGAATTTAAAAATTCAATGGGGTAATGCACAGAATCATTCGGATCTACAACAGTGTCTATTGACAAATAGGTTCTTGAAGGAGCAATAAATTTACCGAGGATATATTCATTTATCTTGTCCACAGCATCATTTCTTGGCGCTAATAAAGCCCTTTCACTGAACCAAGAAAGTGGCATGGTAAGTAAAGAGCCTATATTGGGGTAAACAGATGATATTAAGGTATGGATATCTTCAACCAAGACACAAAGATCACTTGATGCAATGGAGATGAGTCCCTCGTGAGTTGCAAATGTCCCATTGCCCAGTTCAAGCAACAGTTGAGAGAAGCTGCTTCCTCTGTCGCCAAAGAGATGTGCCCGCATATTGATAGTGAGAGATAACTTAACAATACTACTCCAAATATGAGAGCGCTTAAGGCATGCATTCACCTCGTCTGCTCGAGTGCCTTTGGGAATAACCGGTAAAGTTTGCCGGAAGTCCCCAACAAAAAGAAATGTCACCCCTCCCATTATGGTGTTGCTATCCCTAAGATCTTTCAGAGTGCGATCAAGGGCCTCGATTGAGCATCTATGAGCCATTGTGCATTCATCCCATATCAATAATGAGCATTGCTGTAGAATTTTGGCAGTGGCACTCTGTTTAGCAATGTTACAGACTGCTAATTCATCATCATAGAGATTCAAAGGTAGCTTAAATAGAGAATGTGCTGTTCTGCCGCCATCAAGGAGTGTAGCGGCGATTCCAGAAGAAGCAGCAGCACAAACTACTAAACCCTCTAAGCGCAATTTGGCTAACAAAAGATTAATAATAAAAGTTTTTCCAGTGCCACCAGGAGCATCCAAAAAAAAAATCGTGCCAGCCCTAGAGCGAACACTATTAAGAATGACCTCATAACAATATTTCTGATCAGGATTTAAAGAAGATTCGCGGGTTGAAGCCAAAGTTTCTAGCTCACGCCTATCATATATGTCTGATAAAAATGATGCCTCTCTTGGTGGTGATACATTTTCAGGAAGAGGCAAACCCATACACGCAATACTTTTACCTGAAATTGACAGAACATGTTTTGCAATTTCCAGTAACGCGGCATTGAAAACATCAGCATTGTAATCAAGTTCAGGGATGGACATATCTCGTCGCATTCGGTGCAAAATATCTTCAGACATACACTCCTTATGAGCATGCCACAGCGTAAGTGTATCAGACATGTGGCAGAAGATGAGCATTGTAGAGAACAATGCTCTCACCGATGCTGCATTACGACATATAGATGCCTCTTTGAGAGTTTCATTCCAGTGAGAGTCGTCTTCTAGTAAGCCTAAAGCTTTGCAGGCCATTTGGAAGGTAGTGTGGATAACTCCTTCAACTGTGCGCAAACTCTGGAAAGAACATGGCCCTCTAATATGGAACAAAAGAAGTCTCAAATAGTAGCATTCAGCATTAGTTGGGTGAACTGTATAGACGCGGCCAAGAACATCACTTTTCCGCACACCAGGATATCCTTCTACAGGAGTACCCTGCTTTCTGCCTAAAAATTTATTGTTGGTCCAGGTATAGAAAGAAGGAACTTCACAGTATAATAGTGTCCTAGCAAATGTGTCTTGGTTACAAAGTTTAAAAAATGCTGTCAGAGTTGTATCTCTTGGATTTGAAATAACATTTTCTGCATTTGCAGTAGTGAAATAGACCCTCTGTCCATTTTCAAGGTGTACAGCTAAGTGTACAATAGGAGGTGATCTTTCATGGATGCTGAAACCCAGAATCCTCCAAACAGCTTCTGCGGAACTTATATAGCGGCCAGACTGAAATTGGGTAACCTCATCAAGGTGATTCAAAGAGAAAACTGCCTGATCAGTTCCCTTATTAATGTATTTGCACACGTATTTGATGGCCTTTACGGAGCTGCAGTATTCCACATTTATATGGGAATCAAAAGCACGAAGGAGAACAGAATTATAGGGCACAATCCAGCGATTGTCAATATCAAAAGTAACTCCTCGCATATTCACCGATGAAGTAAGACCACCTTCAGCAGAGCACCGTCTTCGGTATCGGGGATAACCATCTTCTGTTGTCGAAGTTGTCTCACAAAAACCTTTAGGATATTTTTTGCTACATTTCCCATCCTTCATACATGGAGAATTTGTATTCAGAACCCCACATGGACCATGAACCATTTGTTTAATGACAATTGCATGAAGCTCTGGGTCTAAGTTAACATCCGGAATCTCGGCTTGTATGACCTCATCAATTTGATTAGGTCTAATCATGTTCGTAAGCCAAAGCAGTAAATGCGCATGTGGCAGACCACGCTTCTGCCACTCTATTGTGAACATAAAACACTTGCAAGGCCCAAATAGCTCAGCCTTAGTCACTAAATAGATAAGCTTTTTCATTTTAAGGTGAAAAACACGACTAATCAAATCATATCTATCTTTAGCAGAGTTATTTGAAAATAAATGCATCTGAATTTCTTTCCATTGAGGGTTGCATGTAAATGTTATAAAAAGCTGAGGCCTTCCATAGCTACGAACATAAGTCATTGCATCTTGGGTCCGCTCATGCAGATAACGGGGACCACCAGTAAACGATGATGGCAGTATGACTATTTGGCCTATATTGGCTAAATTCTCATCTGCTCGCAGAGCATCTTGCAGGTGAATATAATTTTCTGTCCGAAGCTTTTTCTGATTGCGCCGTATGAAGGAAAGCCTTTCTGATTCAACCTTAGCATACATATCAACCCAGAATTGATTTGTAAGCATGCCATAACGCAGTAGCGAGTTAAATTCCCCAGCACGAGCCATCATTCTGTAAGCATAATAATTCATGCACGATACAGTCTTCTGCATTATTTCTCTAGTGGATGGATTGACTTGAGGTAGCGAAACAGAATAACCGACCTCACCCCTGCAAAAAATTAACGGGTATTGTAGAGGGTCATATGCCTGATGGATCTCGGATATTCTTTGTGTCAAATTATTACGACAATGTAATACAATATCTCTTGGCCCAAATTCCTGACCTACCATCAGCAGAGCTACTTCATTGGTCATGGGCGCATTGTAGCGACGCTCATGCTCTTCTGGTGGAAGCTTATCAGAGTGTATAATAACCCGGTAGTCAGCGTGATTTTGAGGAAGAGTTTCTAAGGCTGCTTTAAAGGATTGAATATAATGATTGTGCGCATGCAATAAATCTTGCAAAGAGCGAACTAAATCTCTGTTCAAGTTTGCTGTAATGTTGCAACGTGCAGTAACCTGAGACTCATAATTATCGATAAAGTATATCTGCAGGAATTTGTGCTCACTATCAGGTTCTGGAAGGAGACTACCAATTACGTGGTAAACCTGGCCTTGGACTTTGAAAGTAGGCATATAACCTTGCTCCACAACTTGTCTAGCACCAAAAGATGTCATTTGGAATATAGAGTTATATCTACGGATATGCAGCAAGAAGGACTTTGATAGAGGATGTAGGCCAGAGAGCAAAGAGAAAATAGGTTCTGGAGGGGACTCAATAGCAGGTAGAGAAACTCTACCTTGTTTACAACAGAGGCCTAAGGGTTCATCTTTAAATCTCAAAGCAGAGCAAAACTGGCATACCCGAGACATTTGGCCTATATCGACAGATGAATCAGCTTTATAATCAATATGGGCATTATACTGCAAACCTGAAAACGGCTTATGAGTCCAAAGATGAATACGCTGAACAGGAACTTGCATAGTTTGTGTAGCCGCGACGCGGGCTTCAGAAGACCTAAGACGGCGAAGCTCACGACGCGTCTCACGTTGAAGTGATGTCTCAAGAGCTCTAGCATTCCTATATCTCCTGGAAGCAGCCGTATGCCTACCAATTAAAGGTCGGCGGCGGGGAGGCATATTCTGAAAAAAAAAAAAGATTGAGATTAAGAACAAAAGCTTAAAAACCAGCAATTTATAAACAAAGCATAAAAATTTCCTGTCTTTTTGAGGTAAAAGGCAAAATTCTTAAATTTTGTATTCAAAATAACCTTCCAGATATGTTAAAAAGATTATTAAAAACTAAAAGCATAATATTAAAAAACTAAAAAATTAATGTACAAAACCAGTTATAACTAAAAAGCCTCAAAAATAGACCAACCGCCGGACACGGCAATGAAAAAGCATGCTTTTTTGAGGAAAAAATAGAAATATTTCTCTGAAATACAAAATACAACCCCTATATGGTAAAAAAACTACAAACAATCTAAATATAAAATAGTTAATCAAACAAATTAAAATATCTTTAATAAAATTTAGAAAAAGGACCTCAAAAAGACAAATCAATGAATCCGTTAAAGAAATCCCTCGCTTATTTAAAAATATAAATAATCTATTTTTTAGATACAACCCATATATGTAAAAAATATAATAAATAAACTGTATTTAAAAGATAAGAAAATTTAAAAAAGGACTTCAAAATGACCCATAAAAACACCATAAATAATCTGTAACTAAAATATCTAAACAATTAATTAAAAATTTTGTTAAGGTCCTCAAAAAAAGACATAAAATTGAGCACATGCATGAAATTTCTAAATTCCATAAGAAAATTTAAAAAAGGACTTCAAAATGACCCATAAAAATACCATAAATAATCTGTAACTAAAATATCTAAACAATTAATTAAAAATTTTGTTAAGGTCCTCAAAAAAAGACATAAAATTGAGCACATGCATGAAATTTCTAGTTTTTTTGTTGAAAAAAAGAGATCCTCAAAAAAGACATAAAATCGAGCACATGAATGAAATGTCTAGCTTTTTAGTGAAAAAAACAGAAATAACCCTAAATTCGTAAAAAAGAATATAAAATACCTTAGTCTTATAAAAATATTAACACGTAATAAAATAAAAAAGAAACTTGATCTCATCAAGTAAGGCCTCAACTTTTTTCGGTATAAAATATGAAAACTATAAAATAAAAGTATCTTACCTTGTATAAAAGTTATTATTAAAATTAAAATAGTAAAATATATACATATATATATTAATATAGATAAAAAAGATTAGAACTAATTTAGCGGAAAGTAAACACTTTTGAAAGTGTTGTATCCGCTGTCGAAAGTAAATACTTTTACTCTGTTGAATTTTTTTGTATTTTATCGATAACAGCAAAGTTATGTATTTTAAAGTTAGGAAAAATATTTTGATGTTAAGCAAAACCTGCTCCATCTAGTTTTACATAAATGTTGAAAATTTGGTCGAAATTGATGCATTGTAACGAAAGTTTGTAGTGATGTACTCTTATGAAATTTGCATTTTATTAATATAGATTCGCCGTAATAATATTATTCGCCGTTATGTATAATGTCTTTGTATTATGTATAAAGTAATTTTATTATATATTCGCCGTAATAATATTATTCGCCGTTATGTATAATGTCTTTGTATTATGTATAAAGTAATTGTATTATATATTCGCCGTAATTATATTATTCGCCGTTATGTATAATGTCTTTGTATTATATATAAAGTAATTGTATTACGTATTATTATATATTCGCCGTAATTATATTATTCGCCAAGGTTTTTACGAACTTTTGGGACAACCTTGTAGTACCAAAAATTGCACTGAAATCAGATGATTAAATTAAGAAAAAGACATCTCCTAATCAGCAACTGAAAGTTGGATATCAATCTCTATAGGAATATATACCAACTTTCAGTTGCCTTTCACTTAGTAGAGAAAATATAGATTTATATTGAATATAAAAACATATTTCCACAGTTACATTAAATACATCACCATAAATACTCCAACAAACCCTATGTTGTTCCCGTGTCCAATGAAGAGCCTCAGATGTCTCCATACATCTCTATCACAGCAATGTACTCTATCTTGGGTGTGTAAAGCTTCTGTTCTGGATCCATGTCAATTTTATGTTGTTGTTGTTCCCGTGTACAATGAAGAGCCTCAGATGTCTCCATACATCTCTATCACAGCAATGTACTCTATCTTGGGTGTGTAAAGCTTCTGTTCTGGATCCATGTCAATTTTCTGTTGTTGTTGTTGTCGTGTCCAATGAAGAGCCTCAGATGTCTCCATACATCTCTATCACAGCAATGTACTCTATCTTGGGTGTGTAAAAGCTTCTGTTCTGGATCCATGTCAATTTTCTGTTGTTGTTGTTGTCGTGTCCAATGAAGAGCCTCAGATTTCTCCATACATCTCTATCACAGCAATGTCCTCTATCTTGGGTGTGTAAAGCTTCTGTTCTGGATCCATGTCAATTTTCTGTAAGGCTGCGGCCATTTCTGAATATGTGGGTATGTGTTAATTCCATACCAGGATAATTGTGGTTGGAAAATGGGTGCTGTTGCCACGTAAGTCACCTTGGACCAGAATTGGTCAAATATTCCAAGGGTCCAGGGGGAACTGGTGTGGTCGAACTTCTCCCCCCTCCCCTCCCCCACAACAACAACAACAAAAAACATCATATAAGTAATGATATAATAGTTTTCTGGTCGATTAAAAAAGGTTGAACCTGACGAAATGGTTTACAATTGATGAAGCAAGCGTTTCTAATTTTTCATCTTTCTTTTAATAATTGTAGAAAATTTGGATTATGGATTAAAAAGAGAGAGAAAATTAATAAATCGATTTAAAAGAATGCACATCTCTCCGCCCACAGCAGCACATTCCGGGGTTGAGAGAAGGAACGAACTAATTCACACTCTAGCCCCTCCATTACAACTAATATGCTCAATAAAAAGGGGGAGAATTCCCTGAAAAAAAAAAAGAGTGTGAAGAGGGACGTGACGACAAAGAGTAGAGGGGAGGCCTGGAGAATTAGCACTCTGTGGGTAGAATCAATTTAGGGATCCCCCCCTTGTCTCAAATAGGGTGTTGGATGCTCTTCCATTGTTGGATCGTCCCTAATTCCAGCCCTCGTCGTTTACACCCATGGCAGCTGCTGCAGTGGCTGCTCGAGTGGTGGTTGCTGAACGGTGTGAGCCAATAATGAAATACTTCAAACGTTCAAGTACTTTATTAATGTGTTCTACAGCCTGGTGGTCTGGATTATGTCGTTTTCGCTTGCCTGAACTCGGGTTTGGTATCCCGCATTAAATTACTTTTTAAATAAATGTATATATACTATTTCACATTATAAACACAAGGTTGTTGTTGCTTATTCCTCAAGTCGTTTAAACCATTAGGTCCCATTGTATCAGCTTTTCTATTATAGTCTTGGGGTTTCCCCAGAGGTCTTTTTTGGAGGATTTGATACAATTTAATAGATGTTCATAAACACAAGGTAATAGACCAAATCCAAATAATTAATTTGTATGTGACGTTTCGGTAACAACGCTGTTACTGAAACGTCACATACAAATTATTTATTTGGATTTGGTCTATTACCTTGTGTTCATAATCTATAATCCAAATTGTGCTTTATAATTTCACATTATTTTTAATGAGGATCACTATAGAATAGTTTAGAAAGAAATGTGGAGAAAGATTAGCATTGAGTTTATTTTTATTGAATGGTATACCAGCTAGCGTGGTTTAGAGAATCAAAAGTTATTCCACGGGTGTAAAAGTAAAACGATACTTTCTTGAATCCCAAATCACCACGATGGCTGACTAAGATGGGGATTTAGTAAAATAAATTATTACATTAATGTGTCGAACTTACAGAAGAGCTCTTAGATAAAATATGTGGAGGACTATTTTAATGTTCATTAAATAGAAATACGTATTAATGTATTGAAAATAAAGCAATCCATAAATAAATCTTTAATTAAAAAGGCATAATATATTGGATCAAAATATCATTTATTTTACCAATATTTCAGTTGGCCGAACGCCAACCTTTATCAAGGTATTATAACATATTAATATGTGTCAACAACAAACTCAGCGCCACATAACGTTAATAGAATTACGTTTTTAAAATATTTTTGCTTATATTCAATGGGGAGAGAAATATTTTTAAAAACTTAATTCTATTGACGTTATGTGGCTCTAAGTTTGTTGTTGACACACACATTAATATGTTATAATACCTTGAAAAAGGGTGGCGTTCAGCCAACTGATATATTGGTAAGGTAAATTATATTTTGATCCAATATATGCCTTTTTATAAAACCCTTAAAGTTTCACCGCATAAGTTTATTTTCTGTGAAAAATCAATATTTATTTGGCAGATGCCATGTCCACTAGGCTACCCTGGACGTATTTTTCCGTTCGTAAATAATACTTAAAGTAACTTATAATACATTATAAAGGACTGCGGCGTATGATTATAAAACACTTAAAGTTTCACCGCATAAGTTTCTTTTCTGTGAAAAATCAATATTTATTTCAAAGAGAAATATTTACTATTTCTAACTTTTTTGGATGAAGTATATAGTATTCCGTTCGCCATTACTCTTCATATTTTCACCCTTTCATACTTCATCCAAAAAAGTTAGAAATAGTAAATATTTCTCTTTGAAATAAATATTGATTTTTCACAGAAAAGAAACTTATGCGGTGAAACTTTAAGTGTTTTATAATCATACGCCGCAGTCCTTTATAATGTAATATATGCCTTTTTAATTGAACGTATTAATATATAACATAAAGTTGCGGAAAGATAATATCCATGTACTTAAAGAAGCACCCCTCACTTTAGCTATACATCAGAACGAGGCACTGATCATCACCTTAGTAAAAAACTTAACTAGTAATGAGGATGAAGGATGAGCGTGGAAATCGGCTTTTGCCACTTCACCATCTCAAACCTGTTTGGTCAATTTGACAGATTTAATAACCCCTTTCATAGGATGTTATGAAATCGAAGCCGCCCCTGTACTGATGAGGGTCAAAGTCTGAAATCATGGTATACAGGTTAGAAAGAGGAGATCATATATCTCCGCAACTCTTTTTATTTACGCGATTAAAGGAAGCTTTCGGGCAATCCCTTCTTCAGCTAACTATAGTGTACCTGAAGAAGGGCTTGCCCGAAAGCTTCCTTTAATCGCGTTAATAAAAAGAGTTGCAGCGATATATGATCTCCTATTTCTAAATTGTCGAATTTACCATGGGTATACAGGTTGTTGGCTTTTGTCTGAATTTACAAAACTGGTGTGTTGTGGCTTATTCTTCACCATCATTAGTAAAGTTTTTACTAGGGTGATGAATAGTGCATCGTTCTGATGTATAACTAAAAGGAGAGGTGCCACTTTTTAGGTACATGTATTAATTAATTATTTTTTCCATTGCAGTAAGGACAGTAGAAATTGTTTTATTTTAAAAAGAATATTACGCCTCTAAAATAGTTTTGTAATTTGATAACAGATGGCGCGCTAGAGCATCGTAACATAATTGTTCTAATAAAAGACACAATTTGATATTTGCGGAAGAGCGATTGCTCGAAGCATATTATATATTTATAATTATATGTAATTCTGCTGTCCTAAAAGCTTATGTCCATAGTTCATCTAAAATACCCATTTGAAGAGTCAACTATCAGTATCACTATAAAAGGAAGTTCCAAAAATGCAATAATGTAGAAGGCGGAATAATTGTCATCCAAAAATGCAATATAACAGCGGTATGGTAGATTAAACTGGCGAAACCGCTGGGAGGGTTCACCACTGATGAGCCAGGCCCTCCCTTTAATTTTTCCATTGCAGTAAGGACAGTAGAAATTGTTTTATTTTAAAAAGAATATTACGCCTCTAAAATAGTTTTGTAATTTGATAACAGATGGCGCGCTAGAGCATCGTAACATGTATTAATGTATGAAAATATAAGTTTTTTAAAATATAAAATGGTCAGGTGGTTATATCTCTCTATATATAAAAATCAATGTCTGTATGTCCGGTATACAAATTCGCAGTAGTTCACTAATTCAAGCCAAAATTTCCATACATAGGTAAAAAAATACGGGGAAGACGATAGGCTATTTTAAAAAATATATAAATCAATTATTAAAACTATATATTCAAATTATTCTACTTAGCTCACGAACAGCGCCCTCTATCAAAGATTAGATTAAATTATGCTGATGCAAACAAATAGATAATGCTAATAACAAACAATTATTAAAAAAAAATCTTATCTAAATATATATCACTCGGGTAGATATGCACACGGGTCACCCGTCTAGTTATAAAAAAAAAAGAACATTTTTAGATGGCAGAGCGCCATCTAGTGGAATAAAAATCAACTAAACGTTGATTTAGGTTATTCATAATATTTGGCAGACCCATTTCTTGATAAATCAATAAAAGCCAACCACATATGCGTTTCGAGCTGTTGGCTCTTGTCAGCGTGTTGCCGACTGGACATCAGCGACCAAAATTTGGTCCAAGAGGCTTCCCGATAAATCAAGAATTGGGTATTTAGGCCAAATTCACGTAAATAAGGTATTCATATATTATTGACATCCGTCAAAGAGGCGCAACGCATATATACAAGAATAATTGTAAACTAGAAGAGATAGATTAAAACTTCTTTTTTATTATATCGTTCATATAAGATTATATATGGTTAAATATACAAAAAATTGTGTGCGTGTTGTTTTATGCAGTGTGTTGTGTGCTGTTTTGAAAAAATAAATATAGATAAATAAGATTGAATAAAGATATACAGTAGAACCTTCCAGTAAAGGACATCTAATTTCAGAGTCAAAGTGTCCTTTAAGGAGAGGTGTCCTCTTACCGGAGAGTTGCTAAATTGTGAAAATGGTAATTTTGCAAATGAAAACTGTCCTTTGTAGAGAGATGTCCGCTAGCGGGGTGTCCGATAAATAGAGGTTCTACTGTATATGAATAAATACATATATAAAATATATACAAGGTATTCAATAATTATGTACAGTCAAGTAGGCTCTCCCAAGCAACGAATAATCCTTCTCCAGACAATCAGGGGATCTTCGTTAAATATCCCTCATCTCAAGGCTCAGGAAGAACGTCTAGACAATTGACAATTAAAATAATTTTATTGACATCTTGTCAATACTTGCAAAGTGCACAGTCTGCACTATTTAAAAACAAGATAATTAAATATATATATGCATGATATATAGTATGTACAATGAATATGGCGCCTCTGCCACCACTGCAGAGTTTGGTGAAGAATCGCCAGCGGGTCTCCAGCGACACCACACATTTCGCGATCTACGTATTATTCGTAGATCGCGTACTTCCCCGCTGAGGAGATGGCGTGGTCCTCGAGACCAACTGAAAAGATCCAGGACTGCAGGTCCGGCGGCCGGCCGATGATGGAGAACGCCTCTCGGAAGAACATCTAGATGGGTGTATTGGTTGATTTAGATGATTATTAAGAAGAATAAAATCATATCTTGATCATGAAACTGTGTTGATTGCTAGCATCATTTATTGGAATAGATATGTACTAAACGTTGATCACAGAAGACTCTATGTCCACTCTCTACAGATGTATTTGGTCATTGAGATACAGCCTGTCTGATATAGTCTGTACCTGGTGGCTTATCTTTATTCTACTGGAACATGTTTTCGATACCAAATTATGAAATGCTATAAATAAGCCTTTAGTTCATATTTATTCCACTAGATGGCGCGATATATCCATGAGTAACGTTCACTTATACCAGTAGGAAATG
Organism: Cordylochernes scorpioides; assembly: GCA_030710605.1. NCBI lineage: Eukaryota > Metazoa > Arthropoda > Arachnida > Pseudoscorpiones > Chernetidae > Cordylochernes > Cordylochernes scorpioides. Next base: position 65,619,422 of record CP092868.1, read on the forward strand.
TTTTTTTAAATTTAATTTCAGCGCCATTATTATCAATACATTCTTCCTTTTGTTCTATGTTTCTTCAAACAAAACATATCGAAAAATACATTTTACGCGCTATCAGTAAAATTTGAATAGAATTTAATAATGAGCATGAGGATAAATTCATTATTTGAAAAATATAGAGAGACATAAAGATAACCCAGTTTCATGGAGCGCAGAACATCAACTACCTCATACAAAATATGGTAATAAATCTCTAAAACTAAAATAAAACACAGAGTTGTCCTAGAAAAACATATATTATCATCATAACTATATTCAAATTATCTTCTGGTAATATATTTTCGTTAAGATAATAAGGATAAATAAAAACACACATCAACGAAACTATATTAAAAAAACATACATATATTAACTAAAACATTAAATTCATAGAAAAATGCTGATCACAGAGTATTATTAAGAGAGAAAAATCCGGCATCATTGCGACAGCACCTGACTATAAAAAAGTGAGAGACCACCAAGATGGTGAGCTGTTATCTTGAATGCGTGCACCCCCCATTCAATTTAAATATTAAGTCTCCCATTGGTTATCAAACGATAATTTCTTGCGTTCGTTTGGCCTCTTTTTCTTATCAGCCAATAAGGTTTGAGATATGTTAATTTCTGAGCGCCACCTCTTTGTAATCCTCTCTGATTAATGAACAAAAAACGCTAAGTCAATAGGAGCACAAGGAACTGATATATCATTAAAAATCATTTTTAAGATAAGTTTTTTATGAATAAAAAACTAATGAAATTCAGTCTATAATACTTATATCTCTTTCCTGTGTCGTTTGGAACCAATTGGATATGCCGTTGATTTTGATATTGCTGGAATTTCTAACACATTCAAGCTAACTTTAACGAATTTGATGTTTTCACTTATATCAATAGAGATGTTTATTTTCTAAATATCTCTCACTTTAAAAAAATTATAAAATATACAGTTAATTATCGATTTATAATCTATTTGGCCAAAAAAGAAACGGTACAGCCTGCACCACGATGATGAGGGCCAACAGCCCGAAACGCGTTCCTATTAGGCTTCCTTGGTTTATCAAGAAAATGGGTAGGCCAAATATCACGGAGTAAGCTAAATAAACGTTTAGTTTATTTCTGCTCCACTAGATGGCGCTCTGCCCTTTAAAAAGCACATGTGCTCGTGGTCAGGAGATGCCTTATTTATTTTTAATATTTTATATAAAAAATCGGTAAAAAATTTGCATTCTAATTATTTTAAATACTTATAGTTTTCTCTCTGGCAATATAGCCTAACAATTATTTATAGCTTTAGTTGATTCTCTACCGATCCATTTTGCCACAAACAGCTGTGCCGATTTTCTCCTTTTCGGTATATATTCAAATTCTTTTCCATAGTCTATTAAATAACACAAAACGTTCATCTAGAAGCATAATATTTTCTACACATTTGCGTCCTTGCAATCAAAATTTTATGGAAACATGCGGAATAAATGTATTATGCAAATTAGTCTGTAATCCAGTCAATTTGCATACCGGCGCTGAAATTATAAGTTACTCCGACCTGATTAACTCTTTAGAGGGTCAAAATTAATCGAATTATGTCAAATTATTGAGTAAACCTTTGCGGAATAAACAGACTATGCAAATCAGCCTGTAATCCAGTCAATTTGCATACCGGCGCTGAAATTATAAGTTACTCCGACTCGCATAACTCTATAAAGGGTTAAAATTTGATCCAGATAGGCCAAATATTGTGGAAATGTATGCGGACCCCAAATGGTATGTACAAATTTGCATGTTATCGCATTTTTTTTACATATTCCGAGGTCGAAATTATGATAATGAGGCCTTCCTCTATATTGCAGCAAAGTTTCAACCGGATAGATATAATATATATATTGTGGAAAGGTATGCTGAACTAACAAACTTGTTTATTTGTATGTGAATTTACACACTCAGTAATCTCTTGGTTAACCCTATACTCTATTGCATTATATTAAGTTGAAAATTAACGCTAAGTTAATATTTATTCCGAGGATATTTCTAGATATTTCAAGGGATTCTTTGATACTTCAAGAATTCCTAACTATGTTCAACCCAACTTCTATAACGTTCAATTTTTTACTGGACATGGTGACTTCAACACATATTTGTTTAGAATTGGCAAAATTGGTTCACCTGCATGCACTTGTGGAAACGAACAACAAACCCCTGAACACCTTCTGATAAACTGTCCATTAACTTCTGATCTAAGGGAAGAAAACCAACTTTACCTGACTAATACAAAACAAGCTGCTTGCAATAAGACCAATACATCAAGTTTAATAGATTCTGCGGGATTTATATTTTGAGGCGAAAGTGTTGACTGTACATATTTCAAGCTACTACTTATAATTGCTATATGTAAAATTTGATATCGAACGTTTAATTTTAATGATTTCCAATGTATAATTGTATTAATTGTATATAATTTAAAATATACACGCAATTATCCAAATTGTGGATATGGCGTGTCTCTCCCAACTGTTAAATAAATAAAATAAATAAATAGAAAGATACTATAAAAGCTCGCTTTAGTGGCTTAGATGGCTTGCCTTTTGATTAATTTTAACTGCCTCGGACTTTCCTAACGTCTCTTATTTTTTATCCTGTTTTAATACACACCCGTCACGCTGATGAGAGCCAACAGTCAAAATTTCAAATCAACGTTAAATGTTGATTTTTAATACGAAAGATGGCGCTTCATTTAAAAAAAGCTAATTCGAGCAATTCAAGTAATGTCTTTTCATCCACAATATACTTTGTTGATTCCTGTGAACCTCACTGATGACAATCTTTTTGATTAAACATATTTGAGTATATGATATACAAGAAAAACTAACTTTAATGAGGTAGATATAAAAATGTTGAATAGAACATTAGAAAACTCATTAACAGCACATTATATTTAAAATGATTGGAAAGAAAAATAGTGATGGGGACATGCAAGAAAACACTTTGGAGGCCACTACTGATTAGTTGTAAGATGGATGGTAAAGGGATGGTTAGAAGAAGATGATGATGAAACATGATGCTTTTCTGGATGAGAAGAAGGGTGGAGGCATCATTTCCCCCCTCCCCCCCCCCCCCCCTCCATTTTTTTTTTCTTCTCTCAAAGCTCAGACAGATAGCGTGTTCCAACTCTCCCCCAATCATATCCGGGGGTAAAAACACCAAATTGGATACGAAGAGTTGTTAAGTCTTGTGTTAATTCATCAATAAAACTTTTCTAAATGATTGGATGAAGAATCGATATTTTTCAATATGAACAAAAAAAAGTTTTTTTAAAAATATAAATAGGAAGTTAATTAGTGTTGTGTTTTTACAGGACGTTGGACTTATTAAAAAATCATCATTTTTCTCCTCATATCTATAATAGGTTTTATTGATTATGTTGAATTGAGAAAAAAAAATTAGCTGATTTCAATTATTTCATGTTTTTTTTTTCTACAATTTCATTTACTTTTTCAAATAAGCAAAAATTAGGACAAATTTTTTTCTTTATTTTAAGTGTTGCAAGGTTTCGAGCAAAACTTGCTCTACAACGGGAAAATCCAAAAACAAACGAAGAGAGATATCAAGCGTGGATATTACAGCTGTAATTATTTATATGTATTATAATCTTTTATCTATGACTGATATAACATTGCTCAAATTTTGGAAGACGGCTGAAGAGGAAAGAAAGCTATATACATAATCTAATTGATGTAAATAATCATATGTAAATAATCTTTGTCGGGATTAGAATGACGAATCCTGTATGGGACTTTGATTCCAGTAAAAGGCTTGTTGCTGCTGTTGTTTATAGTCACAGTGTAGAAAATACTATACTATACCTACTACATATAGGTTTCTCTCTGTATTCTTAGTTCTCTTCTCTTCAATTACTCTGTAAACTGGCGAATCCTTTATAGGACGAGAGGTCCTCAATAAAGGCTTTTGTTGTTGTTGTTGTTGATATAACATTGCTCTTCATTTGGTTTTGGATTTGCCCGTTGAAGAGTAGGTTTTGTTCGAAATCCCTCTCTCTTACAACATCTAAAATTAAAGAAAGACTTTGTCCTAATTTTTGTTTATTCAAATATCTATGGGTAACTATAGCTCGAATTTACATATTGCTATATATTTGTTTTCTTTACAAAGTGCACGTTATCAAATAAAGGGTGTTTCTGACATTTTATAAATATTCAATTTATTTTTCAATGTGTTTAATTACCTAAAAGGTCACTTTATACAAGTTAAACACCGTTGGAAAATTCGAGAGATTTCATAAATTTCTAGTAGATCTCACATGAAATCAAAGTTTTCCTTAGACTGACAAGGGATATCGCCCGAAACCATGGTATCCAAATAAGGTTGTGAATTTGCCAACGCTGCTGTTCTCACCGATCTGAATCGTATTAGATTGCAGAAACAGTTAATAGATGGCTCAAAATTATCACCTTTTTTTGTCCGAGAAGGTAACATTATACATCTGCTCACCATGGTTAAGTTGTACATGTGTAGACGTGTAGTGTACTTACAACAGACACACTTGTCTACCCATCATGACCCACATGTTCCTCAGTACTTACAGTATAAGTAAGCCTCTGTCCAGATTTAAATTACTAACAAAGATCCCGTAAAACTACCACCAGAGTAGTTCTATACATCTAATCATTGAAATCAATGTGTAAAAATATATATAATCTAAACTGTCAATATTAGAGTTTTCTTTCTTATCTCCACTCAATCATATCAGGGTATTAAGCCTGTAGAACGTGAGATTATTGATGGTGTCTGCTGGAGATGAGTAGAGCTCATCAAAAGAGATTTGACAACCATAATGATTGGGTGAAGTAGAATGCGTCTGCTTTTGTCATTAAGACTGGGAGCACTACTCAGTAGCAGGCCGACTTAGCTCTAATATGAAATGGTCGCCTCTGACATAGGAACAGACGCCATGTACAGCTGCTCCTAACATGGAGTACAGACGCTGCTCATCCTGTATCCCTGGATCAGGATTCCTTACAGGGTACTATCAGCCAGCCAGCTGAGCCCAGGTTTTTTAGCGAGCTTGTTACTGCTCCCCCTCCTCCTTTTCCATCCGGACCGGCAAAGGCGGGTCCAATATTAGAGTGGAATGGTAGATTTAACTAGCCGAACCGCTGGGAGGGTTCGCCACTGATGAGCTCGGCCTTCCCAATATTTTATCATTGCAATAAAACCAGAATAAAATGTTTTTATTTAAAAAAAATAAACTTACGAGTGTATAAATAGTTCATAATTTTAATACAGATGACGTGGTTACATTATGTAACTCAAGTGAGGCCAGAAAGACCTCGATGCAGTATTTTGATACATTTCTACTGTCCTCAAAGCTACTATTCATAGTTTTACTAAATACCTTCACCAAGAATTCCCATTTACTGTCGGATACATAAGTAATACAGTCAACAATATTACAGCGGTAAGTGGCACTGGGTGGGTTCACCACCCCCAAGGTCAAAAGGGGTTACATGGAAATTTTTGTAATATTTGCCACAATGGTTTAGAAGTCTATCGATAAACAGACAGGCCAATTTTGATCTTTCTAATAATAAATATTAGGCCTTTAAAATATATATTTTGTACTTTGTTGTCTGCGCCTTTTCCTATAATTATTTAGAACTAAATGTCTTAATAAGTAAAACTATAAGTATAAAATTTTGCAAAGTTTTTTCGATTATTGAGGTTTAAAAGTTCTTTAAAATAGTATTTCACACACATACAGCTTTATTAAGAGCACCGGTCTTATACAGATTCATCACAGGAAGGAAGCATAGATGGAGCTCCTTTACTCCAGGCATCGCAGAATTGTATTTTAACAAATATATTAAATATATCATGCTTTAAGCATTATATATAAAATATATATTCAAAGTAAAATTGTGAAAAGCGTTTAAAACTATAAATATTTATCTCAATGAGATCTTTATTATTATTGTTTTTTAAATGCTAGATTTCAAGCAATAATCGTTCTTCAACGGGCTTAATTAAAACATCGACTGTTTCTTACAAGAAGTGTTTACAAATACACACACACACAAAAGCCTTTATTAAGACACACAGGTCTTACAGAGGATTCTCCTTGGGGTTACAAGACGGAGAAACCTATGAAAGTGGGAAATAAAAAATGGAGAAAGATTATATACATATGGTAAATATATACAGATTATAAGAAAAAATAAAAAAAAATAAAAATAAGAAAGAAAAAAAATTGGAAATATGGATGGGAGAAGTGGAGAGCGAAAAGAGGAAAGAAAACAGGTATTTACATATGGAACAAGTCAATTTAAGCTCTTCTGCTCACACAGCACAGGTGGGCCATGTCTTTTTCAAGAAATCTTTAAGAGATTTTCCAGGAAAATCCGAGTGTTCAGGGTTGTAAGGTAAACACCGTTTTATCAGTGTGGGGGGTTAACTTATCGTACCTGCCTAAACAAATAATTGGAAATTGGCTCTGTCCTTCTAATCAAGCAGATATTTTTGGTATGTTTGGATGTTCGGTTAAGTCTTTCTTTTTTACAGCATTTTTATGGAAGTTATATAGATTCAAAGCTACTGAACTATTGTCTATAAAGTTGGATAATAAAGAATATAATGTGAGGTGTGGTGTTTACAAATACATACGCGCGCAATGTGGATATTTACAACTGAAATTTAAACTAAATTTTTAAAATTTCAAATATTATTTAAAGATATATAGCTATTTACACATTTTTTTATTTTTCTCTATTATTTAGTTTTATGGAAAATGTCTATTTATATTTTAGGGGAAATCGAATTAAAAAAAATGAATCTATGGATTTCTTCAAGATATCTAAGGTATTGTGATGGTAAATCAATCTTCCTGTTTATGTTACAATATTCATTAGATACCTGAGATTCTAAAAGTAACCTTTTATATTTGTTCTTGATATTTCTGTAGTGGCATTTGGTTCTTGATATGTTAAAATGTTGACCAGTCTGAGAAATTTGATGATAAATCATAGAACGTTAGTCTTTAGTTCTGATATTTTTATTGTGTTCATTCAGTCTGTATTGATCTTCCAGTCTCACCTGTGTAGGTAGCATTGAATCCTGTAATTGGATTGAGTAAACGTCATTGGTTTGAAGGTTGGGTTTCAATTGTTTATCAGATTTACTCATGGGATTTCTAAGAAGTTGACCAATGGATTGATGGTTACTGAAATATGTTTGGATTTCTTGCCTGCGTAGAGTATGTGCAATATTTTAATTTCTTTTTGAATACAAAAGGATGTTTCTATTTACACTAGTTGTTCTTTGTTGGGAGGGGTTAAAACTACATTTATTGAGAAAATGTGATGGATAACCTCTTAGGCAAGGTACTTGAGAATATTTTATTTTTCAAGAGTTTTAAAAACAGGCAGGGAAAATGAGCATGAATCCTTTTAGTAAGCGTTTTGACTACTGTTATTTTATGTCCTATTGGATTGCATGATCTGAAGTGTAAATATGAAAGTTTTAAATTTTGTTTATAATATACTGAAGTATGGTATCTTTCAGGAGTTCTAATTACAAGAATATCCAGGTATGGTAGTACTTGATTGCTTTCAGTTTCCATAGTAAATTTAAGGAGACTGAAAACCTATGCAAGGTTTCCAAGATCAAAAGCTTATCTTCATGATGATATTCACTAAATATGTTACTAATATATATATATTAACGTACGAGTTATCAAACCGTAGCTTTTTTAGCTAGACTTTTGTAGTGTTAACTGGTGTTGTTTGATAATCCTCTCATCTGAGCCTACCGTTGAATCAATATCACAAAATCCATTGTCTTAACACGTTTAATAAATGCATTTATTAAGAGCGAGGAGCACCTTAATGTATGTTCAAATAAAAATATTTAATAATATTATCATCAATATTTCTTTAGATAGCTAAAATATTTTCTATATAATTTCTCTTTCTAATATATATGTATATATCTTATATAATCTATAATATAATAATTTCATATCATTTAATTCCTGATTTTACTTCTCTATTTTGACCTCTTTTACACTTTTAGAATATAACTATTGAGCCATTTATATCTTAAAACTTAGTCACCACCGTAAAAATACAAATTTTATTTGCATATGATGAGGAAGACTGTATATCTAGTCGTATTTTTACATACAGCAGTATTCTCTCTATGCTTAGAAGTAATTTATAGATATATTAAATAAAATATTCATAAACTTGTATTTTTTTTATGAGAATACACAAAAAAATTCATAAGCGCATACACTTCTAGCTATCAAAGTTAATGCTTACGAATTTCATTAATTTCAAATCCTATGAAAAAATATTAATTTAAAATTCGAGAAAAATTAGATTTTTTGTTGTTGCTGTTAATTGAATTTAATTTTCGCGTCCTAATTTGCCACTAAATGAATGTCATATCAGACACAAATTTCACGTTAAAAAAACAAACGCATAGTCAAAATTTATGCGATTTTTCTTTTTTAAAAATCCTCATTTGATCTATAGTATTTGCAAGCTATTTTCAATTTAAATAATAATAAGTGCGTCCAGCCTTGAGAGATTTTATCTTTGAAAAAACCTAAAATAATTTTACAGAAAAAAAAATTGTTCAAAAAAAATAATTTCAACATAACCAATAGAATCAATTTTACACAAAAATGTATGTGCTAATCACTCTAAACTACGCCAAAAATGGTTACAATGCTCTACTGACATTGTAATTGATAAATTAGAACAATCACTCAAAGGTATACAATAGGTATTGACAAATTGGTATTGCCACAATGATGGCAGGGGATTCTTCACAAAATAAATCTTTGAGGTCAAAGGAAGGAAAAAGGCCTTTGTTCATCATTGGGGGCGGAGCTTAACACGTCATCAAAAAGGCGGTTGAAAAGTAAAATTTCTTAGCCTTGTTAAAAAGTCATTTTTAAATACTTTATAAAAACACATATTAGTTTACACGCATTTTCCCATTAGAAAAAAAGAAAGAAATACAAACCATTTTTATATAATCTTACAGTGATTTTCCTTGTTTAAATCGATATTTTTTTAAAACAATATTTATAAACACATTACGCGCATTTTATGTTAAAAATAATAATAATTGCATTACATTTTCCGCTTTATCAATAATTTGGATAATATGTATAAGGAGGGAAGGTTTTTTTTGAAAAATTACCTAAGACACTTTGTGCGTGTAAATTCTTATTCTAAAAATATGTAGGATCTGATTGAGAGTTCGCAAAAGCTTAAAAATTATGAATTTAATGGGGAAATTAATTGTGAATGTGAGATAGTTTTTAAAAGAGCGAAACATTTTCAATAAAGCGCTTTTTAGAAAGAAAGTAAAAAAATTAAGTAATAAATTTTAAAATGTTCTTATAAAAATTACACTATTTCAAAATAAAAATAAAAACTAGTGTTTTTTTAATATAATTTTTCAATTTATAAAAAAAGTTTCAATTAAGCTCATACGATAAAAATGATCTTTTTAAAATTATAAAATCGATAGGAATATTTTATTTCTATTCGACACCACCAACAATAAGAAAATATTTCGTCGATATTTTATGATTTAGAACAATTTCTTTTGGTATGAAATTTGTAAAACCTTTATTTGTCTTGATTGTATATTAAAAAATAGCCAAGATACAATTTTTCAATCGTCAAATAATTTAAAGTAGGTAATTTATTGATATATCTCTTTATTTAAATATAATTTAGGAAATAATGTTAAAACTATTCGTTTGGATGTTTTACAGTTTTTTTTTCTTTTTAAAAGCTTTGAATATGATAAACGTATGCATTATATATTCAATTGTAAATATACTCTATAACATGCATATATATTTAAAATTTCTATATAAATAAATTATTAAAATACTACACACACACCTTTAAAGGTATGTAAAACAAATTGGCGATATTAATTAAATAATGCAACAGGAAATATAGTATTTTTTTAAAATAAAATAGTATGCATCAGATTTAAAGTTTTAAAAAAGCAGAACTCTATGCTATATATATATAACCTTCAAACAATTTTAAAATGTAAAGTAAATCACCGTAACACTATATATGAATACTTTTTTACAAAAAAAAAAGTCTGACAACTATTTTTACTTTTTTTTTTTTCAAATAATAATAAAATAAAAAAACTAACAAAGACCAGTAATTAATCATTATACCTCAATAGTCAAAAATGAATATTTCTTAGAAATATCTGCGAATTATTTCAACAAAAGAGTAATAAATAAATGGAAGAAATAACAAAAGAAATAAAGAAAATCAAACAGACCGTGGGAGAAATGTACAGCAAATAAAGAAAAGGACAAAGGGAAAATACGAAATAGCTAACAGACCAAGTCCCTCGTTAAGGACAATTAGTACCGGCGGTAGGGAGTTTGTCTTTACTTATGCAAATTGCGAGCACTCGGCACCTGAGAGAAACCTGGGTGGTCTCCTTGGGTGGTCCCCTATTATTTTGCCTTAATAGTTTTCTTGATCGCTCCTACGGAATTTAAATGAATACGGTCCTATATCTAAACAATCCCATACCTTATCGTGCTGGCCACCCCGCCACCATCTCTTCAAAAAACTTTATAGCTTCAATCAAACTTGTTGGGTTTTGGAGACCATAAAAGTTATTTATTTGGAAGTCCGACTCAGTAGAATTTCTCTACACGTACAAGTTACGATGCACCGTTTTTATTTATGACGAACAAATTGATATATATTTCTCGGAGTTATTTATTTTTCCATTGATTTGTGTCAATATCGATTGTTTTTATTGATTTATTTATTTATTTATTGATTGTATTGGTGTTGTTTTTATTGGAATACGAAGCCGTATCTTTTTACGATTGAATTTGATGTCTTTGTTTGATACACACTTGTTTGTAGGGTTAGTTAGTCTTATTTAGAATGTTTATTTTTTGATAGTGTTTAGCGTCATGGATTAAAAAATAATAATAATTTTCAAAAAAATATTTATTTTTCGCATATGGTAAACTTTTTATCGTCTCAAAGTAAAAAGGAAATTATTAAAGATGGAGATAATTGGAAATGCAAAAGATTAAAATGCCATGAAAGAAAATGCAGGTAAATAACTTTATTACATTTTCTAAAAATAATTTAAATGAAAAATGCTATATCATAGATCTATAAGATTATTTTTATTTGAAGAGATTTTAAAAATAAAATGACATGCAATATGTTAGTTTGGTAGAGGAAATGTTTATCTCTCTCTCCAAAATATTGAAATTTTTATTATTGAAAACACTGCAAAATTTTTCTTGCTTTTTATTTAGAAAATTTAAAGTCTTTGAAATACTGGTCCTCTGAAAACACCTCGAGATCTTGCCACACTTTTTTTCTGTATTTTTTAATAGTAGTATATATATCTTATATATATATATATATATAAAAAAGAGATTTTCTGCTTGAATTTAGATTATGTTGAGGATTATGCCATGGAGTTATTTGCTGGTTCTTTTTAGTACTAAATGGTATTGGTGATGCAGTCGTGGCAAGAATCTTGAAAGTAAAATAATAAAAATAGTAAAGATTAAAAATTGCTTTAATTGAGCTGAGAAATATAAAAACATAATTTGATAAAAGTAATGCCTGGCTTAAGGCGTAAGAATAAAAAAGAAAAGCTTATTTACATAATGTACAAAAGTTTTTAGCGGCCATCGGGGAACAACAACAATGAGTTTTTATAGGGGAAGCGTGACCTCTGGCGGTCGATTTAACAGAGTATTTGAATCTATGAAATATAATTTTTTTAATAAAATAATACTTTAATATAACATAATTTTAATTAATATTTTAATATAAGATATATATGTATGCATACCTAGAGAGGCACCTCTCCCTCTAACTATACATATATATGTTCTGAAAATAGAGCAATCCATATTTAAATCTTTACATAATTTATCTAAACATATATATGTGTAGCGTGATTACCGCCCAAGCAGTCATACATAGCTATACGGTGGAACTTGTTTACATTTTTAAATTGTTATTTTGATTAAAACATACATTCCTTACTATATACAGTCTATCTTAGTCTAGTTTCACTTTTTTATTTTCAAATTTCAGATTAATTTCTCCTATTTTTGTCGCCTGGATTTTGAGGTATTTTATATGAATTCGGCTAATCGTATTTACATCCTTCCTTCCATTTCCGTTATATTTTAATGTGCAAATACATATATTGATACTTGACATAGATTTGACATAATTACACCTAAATAGAAAAAGTCAGGTTTCTAGGCAGCAATTTCCCATGAAAAGGATGAAGTTGAAACGTAGGGTTAAATAAAAAATAAATTAATTATTGGTAGATGTGACAGTTTTTTTAGATGCTATAATATTAGTATTGGTTTATATTTCTTATACTTTCTGAAAGCCTGCTTAACACGCTAACAAAAGTCTGATTAAACTATCGCTGTAGTTTCTCTATAATAGCAATCTAATTGTTCTTTAAAAATCTTGCACATAGTTTAATATGTTATAATGCGTTAGCGTTCAGCCAACTGAAATATTGGTAAAATAAATGATACTTTGATCCAATATTTCCTTTTTAATTATATTTTATTATTAGTTTGGGAATTTACAAATACAAATCTTTAGATCAAAAAGCGCAGTTTCGTGGATCATAAAATTATTTAGGGTACACCAATATTTCGATATCCAGAATATCCACATTAAGATATAACAATTTGTTAAAAAAGAGAAAGTTGGAATTATTTTTGCCAATATATAAGTTTGTTAATCATCTCTATTGTAAAAACTTATTTTGAAGAAAATCAGTTTACTGGATTGTGAATTGACGATTTTTTAAAAAAGATATCTCAGTACTAATTAACAAATTTACATATTTATATATTTGAGTATATTAAAATATTTGAAATAATATATTGAAGGTTTATAATAAAATATGTACATACTATTTCAGAGAGGGAGAAATATCACTTGATACTTCATAACAATTTATGGAATTATCCCTTGTTGTAACCATTATTGAATTATCAATTGTTGCAAACATTGTTGATATATCCATTGTGTTGTACCTATTTGTTGAATTATATATTGTGTTGTACCCATTTGTTTAATTATAAATTGTTGCCATAATTATTGAAATACCCATTGTTGCAACTATTTATTGAATTATCCATTGTTGCAAATATTTATTGAATTATATATATATATCCATTGTTGCAACCATTATTACATTACCCATTGTTGCAACTAATTATTGAATTATTCATTGTTGCAACCATTATTACATTATCCATTGTTGCAATAATTTATTGAATTATCCATTGTTTCAAAATTAATGGTATTATCCCTTGTTGCATCCACATTATTTAAAATATCCATTGTTGTAACTATTTATTGAATTATCCATTGTGGAAACCATTATTGAATTAACCATTGTTGCAACCGTTATTGAATAATCCATTGTAGAAACCCCCCCCTCCCCCATTATTGAATTATCCATTGTTTCCACTATTTATTGAATTACCCATTGTTGCAACGGTTATTGAATAATCCATTGTTGCAACCATTATTGGATTATCCATTGTGGCAACCATTTATTGAATTATCCATTGTTTCACCCATTTTTATTGAATTATTAATTGTTATAACCATTCATTGAGTATCCATTGTTGCCACCATTATGAAAATATCAATTTGTGAAATTATTTATTGAAGCATCCATTATAACAACCATTATTGAATTAACTATTGTTGCAGCTAATGTTGAAAATTATCCATCGTTTCAACTATTTCTTTAATTATAAAATGTTGCATCCATTCATTAAATTATCCATTATTGCAATCCATTTCTTGAATTACCCATTGTTGTAGCCTGATGACAATGCAAGTTGACACATTTTCAGACTTCGTAAATGTCAGAATGGCCAGGAACGGACAAATTTCCAAAAAAAATTCAAACCACTAAAAATAATATGAAAATATTAGGAACATCTTGGTTTATTGGTGGTGGACCCAATGCATGCGTTATAAGTAAAACAAACTGAACAACAGTTGTGGCGATCTGGTATGTCAAATTGACAAAACACTGGGAGGTTCACCAATGATGAGCCAAGCCCCCTTGTATTTTTCAATGCCCGTTTATAGTGGTTATAATAATTTGTCATTTGTGAAAATAGAACGAAACAATTAGTTCTGATAATGATGATAAATTCACAGTTTACTCAGATAGACGGGGAGCTATATTTTATCTTCAAATACGAGGTTATTCTCATTGAAAATCCAGTTATAGAAAGACTATATATAAATAACACGGTCAAATTTAATAAACTATTTTAACTAATATATTTTATATTTTACACACTATCCGGTTCGCTCAAGAATAGAAATTGAGACTTTAAAACATAAAAATTGCATTACATATGTCTTCTCTCTCCACTCCCAACTATATAATATAAATAATTAAACAGCGAGCTCTGTTACATTGCGAGTAAAAAAAGTCAAAAGTTTTTTTTACATGTGTAGACATGTGGTGTATTCACAGTAAAATCATCCGCAACTATGTAATTACAATGGATTGATTCTAGATGTATTTCTTGGGATACCTAAAGTATATTTTTGTATAAATATACTGTATATAATTCTATGATACATCCATGGACGGTGTTTACCTTACAACTCTGAACACTCGGATTTTCCTGGAAAATCTCTTAAAGATTTTTTGAAAAAAGCCATGGTCCACCTGTGCTGTGTGAGCAGAAGAGCTTAAATTGACTTGTTCCATCATATATGTTCCATATGTAAATACCTGTTTTTTTCCTCTTTTCGCCCTCCACTTCTTTTCCATCCATATTTCCATTTTTTTTTTCTTTTTATTTTCTTCCAAATCCATATTCTTATTTTCCATAGGATCATTCAAATAATAATCTGTATATATTTATCATGTGTATATAATCTTTCTCCATTTTTACCCCTTTGTATATTTCCCACTTTCATAGGTTTCTCCGTCTTGTAACCCCAAGGAGAATCCTCTGTAAGACCTGTGTGTCTTAATAAAGGTTTTTGTGTGTGTGTGTGTGATACATCCATGGTGAGTATACTGTCTCAAACCTGGGCTTTCTTCACCCCTAGGAAGGTACCGAAGTCACGCAAGAGAAAGGAATTCTATCCAATCTTGATTAATGAAGGTTTTCTAGGAAAGGCAAATACTCCCCTTGCTGTACCATGGGTGACGACACCAAGCTCTAAAGAGTAAAGTGGGTTAAGGACACATACCTACACTCTTTCGCTTCCACCCGTAAAAAAGCGGTCAGTAAGCAGAGTTGTCGTAACCTTTTAGTAAAAGACTGGTTTCATATATTTTTGTTCCTTAGCGACGAACACTCCAGCACACATCATGCTTACTACATTTTGAAACATCCTAACCTACTTCTAAATTGCTTACGTACCTACAGAATGGCCAGTCAGTGTCTAAGTTATATATTAATCTACCACTGCCTGTGTGAACTGTAATGGGAGCTGGTCTAGAGGGAGCCGGGGCTCTTGGTCGATGAATAATGTTGATACATATGTTAAATATAGAATTTTGGCGACATCTAACTTTCAAGAATGGTAATTCTTGGAAAATATAGTGTTACACGGAGTTTTTTTTTTATTTTTAAGAATAGAAGCTTTTCTGAGCTTTGGTGGGTTCATATGGTCAATTTATTATTTTATATCATTGTGTATCATAGAGCTGGAGTTAACGCATCTGATTATATATAAGAAGATTTCAGGTTCAAATTCTGGCATGCTCGTACTTTTTTGTGAAATGGAGTTTTTTACCAGCTAGTCATCGCAAAAACCATGAACCATTTCAGCATGTAATTTTGTAATCAGGTAATATAACCCAAAATCTTGGACTAGAACATATCGAACAAATTGAAGTATTCAACCACCATATCTTACTCTATTAAATTTGAAACGATTTCATAACCCATTTTTAAAATTTTTTATATAATTATTTCGAAAACAATGCTTGAACAAAAAGTAAAACAATTTTAATGTCTATAAGCCCAAAAATCTAATACAATTGCAGAGCAGTCTGCAGATTAAGTCAATGAAATCGCTGGGAGGGTTCAATACTGATGAGTCAAACCCTTCCGAAATAAAATTGCACACACACACAATAAATTATTGTTTTCAATTATATAGAGGTCATATGATCGATATATACTATCAATTCTAATAGAACAAAGTAAATCTGTTGTTATTTCGAAGACGTAGTTTAGCTTTTTGTATGAGTGATGATTTTGTTTCATAATTATTATAAAGGATTTCTCTCAGACTTTTTACGCAAGAAGTAATTTTGATAGAGAAAAACACACAGGTGTATATTTTAAAAGCCTGTAAGTTTTTAAATTTACATCCATAAATTGTGTGTTGTGTTTATATATATATACAGTATTTTATCAGCACATATCGGGTATAATTGGCCTCCATACAGCCCAAGAAACAATTACTGTATGACTCATTTCCTGGCCGTGTAATTTCCCGTTTTGGTGATCAGAATTGGCCGCCGAGATGTGCGATTTAAAGCGGTTGAATTCTTTTTGATTTTCTTGAAGTCCAGGTTCCTGCCAGTAAGTTCACCCACGCCTTGAAGGAGGAAACTGAGCGGTTCTGTAGCAATTAAATTCAGCCACATTTATGTAAATCGGGGGGTTATGGACAATTTCAACCAAAGAGTACATATGTGCCAGAAAAGCCTGGGCCATTTACCCGAAATGCCATTCCATACATAACACTGTACTGTACATTTTATCAAACAATTGAGTTTACAATGTTTAGCTATATGAGACACCCTTATAATGTTTGTGTTTTATTTATGATAATTTTATTTACTTGTTTTAACGGATCTTTTTTATATTTGTGTTTTATATCTAACTTTTTAAAATGTATTTAAAGTCACAAGAAATTTTAATTAATAGAAGCATTATATACACTAGTGTCCAAAATTAAGGTAACAAACACTATATCCTTGAGATAAAAAAAAAATAATAATAATAGCAAAATAATTTTAAAAATCATTATACGATATTCAAATTACACCACACGCTCTAGTTAGCCAATAAAAATAATTTTATGGCTTCACCTAATATGCAAATTAGGGTCATTCTTTAGAGCGTTCGCTTGCCTGCCTTTTTATCCATCTATAAACTTTTATTTAAACAACATTTCTTACGTTTTATCTATTCATGGAACGTCATAGACGTTTAGAAGACTCATTGAGGTAGTGGGCCATTGGTAGAATAGCGGCAGGCCAGTCCCAAGCAGAAGTTGTAAGATGGCTCTACACGTCAAGGAAAGTGGTTTCGAATCTATGGAAACAATTTCAAGAAACAGGAGACATCTCCAGAAGAGAAGGACAAGGTCGCCCGAGAATCACAACCTCATCAGAAGAACGTTATCTGAAGTTATCGGCCAAACGTAACAAAACCATGACAGCCAGACAGCTAACAATTGAGATATCCTCGGCCACAGGAACCATGATATCAAAGCAAACAGTTTACAGAAGACTCAACGAGAGAGGGATGTATGCAAGGAGGCCGAAGGTTTGTATCCCTCTCATTATCATCCAAAAAAGGACTCGTTTGAATTGATGCAAACAACATCAGCCTTGGACCCAAAATCATTGGGCTCCTGTTCTTTTTAGTGATGAGTCAAGATTTAGTCTTAACACGGATTCTAGACGTGTACTGATCTTGAGAGGAACCGGGACTCGAATCCATCCCTCAAACATCAGAGAAAGGAACCGTTACAGTGGCCAAGGTGTCATGGTCTGGGGTGGTATCATGTTAGACGCACGCACGCCACTACATGTGTTTGATGGCGGCACCCTGACTTCTCAGCGGTACAGAGACGAGATACTGGAACCCTATGTAAGGATTTTATAGAGATGGGGTCGGACCCTCGTTCATCTTTATGGATGATAATGCTTGTCCTCATAGATCCCTGATGGTAGACGAATATCTTGAACGTGAGGGTATTCAAAGGATGGAGTAGCCTGCCAGATCACCAGACCTCAATCCTATAGAACATGTTTGGGAAGCCTTGGGGAGACGGATTGGACCTCGTTCACCCCCACCCAGGACCTCCCAAGAACTGAAAACTGCTTTAGTGGAAGAGTGGTATTTGTTGCCTCAAAAGTTCTTTAATTGTCTAATAAACAGCATGAAATATCACTGTGACAGCTGTCTAGCTGTTAGAGGGAACCATACACTCTATTAAGTCATCAAACATTGGTTAACATCTACCTGACCTTTGGAGTAATTAACATAAATTAGCATAACTATGTAAAAAACATCTCAACAATGAATTTATTTTGTCAACTTTATTTGTTATAGTTCTGTCTATCTATCTACAAATTTTAGTTCAAAACAATTCTATATTTTTGAGGGAACTAACATTAAGTGTTTGTTACCTAAGAAGTGTAGGGAAATATAACTGCTTGCACTGTGACTGTAGCACCAGTCTACACATGCAGTACTAGGTAGGACATGCTGGGAAGGCGTTTAAGAATGCTTATACTGTAATTGCACTACATATGTATACTCATGTAGTAACAGACTACGGTGGTTATAGTGTGTTGTGACTGATTGCACCATAAGTAAACCATATGTCTGCACAAGTAGTGCTAGCTGTGGTGGGTAGAAGAGGGCTGTGACTACTGGTACTGTTGTAAGTACACTACATATTTAATTACAAAACTATTTAGAGGCGTAATATTCTTTTTAAAATAAAACAATTTCTACTGTCCTTACTGCAATGGAAAAATTAAAGGGAGGGCCTGGCTCATCAGTGGTGAACCCTCCCAGCGGTTTCGCCAGTTTAATCTACCATACCGCTGTTATATTGCATTTTTCCATTGCAGTAAGGACAGTAGAAATTGTTTTATTTAAAAAGAATATTACGCCTCTAAAATAGTTTTGTAATTTGATAACAGATGGCGCGCTAGTGCATCACTACATATTTAAGGTAGTACGGAATTGACTCACATTTTGTCCAATATAGTTACTTCTCATATGACGAGGTTCAAAAACAATCTTCAAACTGATCAGAATTTTATATAGTCAATCGAGAGAAGGCAACATAGTAGCATTGTAGTTTTCATCAGCAAATTGATCCAGAACTTCCACCACATCGTCAAGTTTCAATTGGGCTTCTCGCAGACGAGGGCGTCGCAGCTACCGTAGTTAAACAAAGGTGGAGTGCTCTCAAATGTTTACCCGTAAACTGTGAAGAAACTTTGCTGTGAAAAAAGAAGCCCAAATTCACGCCGAACTCCATTTTAGGCGTTAGTTGATTAGATTTTATTCTTAGCTCGTAGATAGACTTTTCCCTTTTTTTCCTTCACTCTAAAAATAACCCATACACAGCGCATTATAGTCTTTCCCTCTCCCTTTTTTACATACATACATTATAATTTATTGAAATATATTTAGTCACTGAGATGTAAGTCAGACTCTCCCCATATTGTTCATTTCATTATAGTAACACAGAGAGTAATTTTGATATGTTTGAAATATCATTTTGTTATATAATTTATTATATTGTAATATTCTCTCATATATATTCAACACACGAAACTATCACGTTAAAACAAAAAACTTAAATATGACTGTACTTTTCTCCGAATAATAAAAAATTGCAAACACAATTATACGAAATATGTAAAATACAATGTAGCAATGTATAGCATATATATAGATTGAGAGAGAGAGAGAGAGAGCAATCCATATATTTATTCATTTAAAAGAATGCTCTTATTTTGGTTCAAATATATTTTATTTTCCAATATTTTTTGTATGGCAACGCACTCTAACTTCTTCGGGAACAAGATTGTTCTGAGATGCTTGTTTATCACTTCACGAGCCTGTACAACTGCTCTAAAATTTAAATATTTTATATTTTAATATTAAATAAATATATATAATATATATTTGAATCAATTTAAATCTCCTTTGGATATCTGATATCAGAATATAAAACGTTTATGGAGATAAGTATCTTTATTTTGATCTTCTCAAGCTTTCGGGCTTGTCTGCCCTTCTACAGGAGAAACAATATATAAAGAAAATATAACGCCGCCTGATGCTAAAACTATTATGATTCTATATACATCTAATATATATATACATTAGGATATTTTTGCATATTATTTTACTTAAGATATGTTTTTATTTGATTAAGGTATTTACATATTTTACTATTGTTTGCTATATTCTATGAATTATCTTATAGGTTGGGAATTCTATTATTTTAAGTTAGTTTTGGGGGTCGGTGGAAGGCTGGGTAAACCGTTTGGTTTTCTACCACTAGGACCCGGGTTCGATTCCCGCATTGGGCACTTTTTTCAGTTTAAAAAAAAAAAAAAATGCTCCAATGGGCTCCGATTCTTGCAAAAGTCCAACCCCACCAGCGAGTGCAAGTAACCAAACGGGGCTCTGGCATTTGTAAGTGCAAAGTCGAACTGCTTTTCACATGTGTAGACATGTGGTGCGCTTACAGTAAAAGCAGTCGCTAACTACCCACCATGATTATCATGGCCTGTACCACGTGTACTAGGGATAAGCAAAAAAAAAAAGTTAGTTTTATAATGGTTATTGGCTATTACGTATAAGTTACATATATTATTAGCTGGTACTAGGATATATTGTGTTATATGTTTCGGGCAAGTCTATTTTTCTATTGTTGCTGTTGTGTTTTCTGGATAATAAAGATTCAATGATAAGCCTTTGATATTTGCTGTTTATGTTATTGTAATGTATTTTAGGTTCTTCTAATGCGAAAGTGTGACCTGTTTCTTTGCAGTGTTGGAAAATTAGGGATCTATTGTCTTGGTTTATTATGTTGCGTTTGTGTTCATATATTCTATTGCTGACTCTCCTTCCTGTCTTCCCCACGTATTTGACTTGGCAGTTATTGCATTCTAAGGAATATATTGCTTCTTTTTTGTTAGTGGGTTTATGATATTGGAATTATTCTTAGATAATGGATTTTTAATGATAGAGCCTATGTTAGGGGAATTACTGTAATATGTTTGGATGCCGAAGTTTTTTAAGTAGTTGGCTATTGTTATAGATCTTTGTGAAAATGGAATGTAACATATTGCCCTGTAAATATCTGTGGTTTTGTTAATTGTGTTATTGATTGTTATACTTTTGTGGAAATGTTTTAATATAAAGGTGATTGGGTATCCTGCTTGCTGGAGATTATTTACGATGTTCTGTGTTTCAATCATTTTTGAATTCTGTTGCTAGCAATGGGTGTGTATTTTCTTTTGGTTAGTGTTTTAATTGTGTTTATCTTATGGCTTAATGGGCAATATGAAGTGAAATGTATATAATTTGGTTCGAAACTTGGCTTGTAGTATACGGAGGTTTGCAATCTGTTTTGTGTCCTTATGATATTAATGTCTAAGAATGGTAGTTTATTGTTTTTTTTCAACTTCCATTGTAAATTTAATTCTAGGGTGGTAGTTATTTAATGAGGTTAATATGTGATTAACTTTGTTAGCTGTACATATACAGAATATGTCGTCTATGTATCTTTTATATATTATTATGTCTGTGGGGAATTGTGTGGTTATCCATTTGTCTATTGTGTTCATAACTATTTCAGCTAACGGGGAAGATAGTGGGCTGCCCATGGGCGATCCTTTTATTTGTTTAAATGATTGTGAGTTGAAATTAAAAATGTTTTATTTTAATGATATATCTATTAATCCTTTTTAATAGAAAATAGTTTAGACCAAACAGTCATAAACAAAATAATAGAATTAATAGATATATCATTAAAATCAAACATTTTTAATTTCAACTCACAATCATTTAAACAAATAAAAGGATCGCCCATGGGCAGCCCACTATCTTCCCCGTTAGCTGAAATAGTTATGAACACAATAGACAAATGGATAACCACACAATTCCCCACAGACATAATAATATATAAAAGATACATAGACGACATATTCTGTATATGTACAGCTAACAAAGTTAATCACATATTAACCTCATTAAATAACTACCACCCTAGAATTAAATTTACAATGGAAGTTGAAAAAAAAACAATAAACTACCATTCTTAGACATTAATATCATAAGGACACAAAACAGATTGCAAACCTCCGTATACTACAAGCCAAGTTTCGAACCAAATTATATACATTTCACTTCATATTGCCCATTAAGCCATAAGATAAACACAATTAAAACACTAACCAAAAGAATACACACCCATTGCTCGCAACAGAATTCAAAAATGATTGAAACACAGAACATCATAAATAATCTCCAGCAAGCAGGATACCCAATCACCTTTATATTAAAACATTTCCACAAAAGTATAACAATCAATAACACAATTAACAAAACCACAGATATTTACAGGGCAATATGTTACATTCCATTTTCACAAAGATCTATAACAATAGCCAACTACTTAAAAAACTTCGGCATCCAAACATATTACAGTAATTCCCCTAACATAGGCTCTATCATTAAAAATCCATTATCTAAGAATAATTCCAATATCATAAAACCCACTAACAAAAAAGAAGCAATATATTCCTTAGAATGCAATAACTGCCAAGTCAAATACGTGGGGAAGACAGGAAGGAGAGTCAGCAATAGAATATATGAACATAAACGCAACATAATAAATCAAGACAATAGATATCCCTAATTTTCCAACACTGCAAAGAAACAGGTCACATTTTCGCATTAGAAGAACCTAAAATACATTACAATAACATAAACAGCAAATATCAAAGGCTTATCATTGAATCTTTATTATCCAGAAAACATAACAGCATCAATAGAAAAATAGACTTGCCCGAAACATATAACACAATATATCCTAGTACCAGCTAATAATAACAACAATAATATAAGTAACTTATATGTAATAGCCAATAACCATTATAAAACTAACTTAAAATAATAGAATTCCCAACCTATAAGATAATTCATAGAATATAGCAAACAATATTAAAATATGTAAATACCTTAAATAAAATAAAAACATATCTTAAGTAAAATAATATGCAAAAATATCCTAATGTATATATATATATATTAGATGTATATAGAATCATAATAGTTTTAGCATCAGGCGGCGTTATATTTTCTTTATATATTGTTTCTCCTGTAGAAGGGCAGACAAGCCCGAAAGCTTGAGAAGATCAAAATAAAGATACTTATCTCCATAAACGTTTAATATTCTGATATAATATATATTTAATAAATAAATTATTTATTAAAAATTTCAATATATCTTTTTGGTCGCAGTGGTACAGCCTACTCCACGCTGACGAGCGCCAACAGCGGGAAACGCGTTCGTGGATGGCTTTTCTTGATTCATCAAGAAATTGGGTTGGCCAAATATCAGGGAATAGGCTAAATCAATGAATAGTTGATTTCTGTTCCACCAGATGGCGCTCTGCCTTTTGAAAAGCACATGTGCTCCTGGTCAGGATATGCCTCTTTTATTTTTAATATCAACACCTGACCTTTTTTTTTTTTTTTCTATTGTGTTTTCATATATATATATATATTAATACCATGATAAAGGTTGGCGTTCAGCCAACTGAAATATTGGTAAAACAAATGATATTTTGATCTAATATATTCCTTTTTATTTAAAGATTTATTTATGGATTGCTCTATTTTCAATATATATATATATATATATATAGTGTAAAAACTATATAATAAAAATATAATAGTGATTCTACATCTAAAACTCAAGGAGCAAACTGATAAGAATGATAAATCATATCAAGTAGATTTGGTTAGATTAGCAAGCTAAATCTAAATTAATTATAACAATAAATAGTTGTATAGTTTTATAGTTAAGTTTTCTATTAAAATTATCTTCATTATTTTGATTATTTAAATTCAAATTATAAAATTTGTAAATTGTTATTATTTAGTATAGATAGAGAGAAAAAAAAATCCTTTACTTCTAACACATCATCTAGTTAATTATATATTTATAATTAATAACAATAAAATTTAACAACGTAACGTCTTTTGCATCGGCTTTTACACGTCATTTAGACATACTCTAATCCTATATATAGAATAATAGAAGTGAGAATATATATAATATTATATATTTTAGTAGTTAGAGAAAAGAGAGAAAGACAGAACCATGCACTTTTAATCAAACTAATAATAAGAAAACAAAAAGTTTTGTAAAGAAGGTAGATAAGATTGTTAGTATATATATATATATATTTTTATAATTTTATATTTTATCCTTTTTTTTTTTTTAATGATTTTTCAATTTTTTTTATTTTAAAATATGAATATAAATAGTTGTATTTAGTAATATATCTATACTATTAATTAACTTTTGTTATAAGTTTGGTTATTATGTTTTGAAACCCTAATGGTAGACCAGACATATACAAAAAAAATTTAAATTGGAGTAATTATTGAAAAAAGAGATCTGCTGAACCGGGAATTCTCAAATAGAAGTTCAGCGGCGTTTCATCAGAAAGCATATCCTGACCACGAGCACATGTGCTTTTAGATAGCAAAGCGCCATCTATTTGAGCAAAAATAAACTAAACGTTTATTTAACTTGCTCCGTGATATTTGGCCAACCCAATTTCTTGATAAATCAAGAAAAGCCATCCACGAACGCCATCAGCGTGGAGTAAGCTGTACAACTGCGACCAAAAATATTTTTGGTCCCAGAGGCTTCTTGAGAACCCAAGTAATGGGTATTTAAGGCCAAATTTGCGTAAATACGCTTAACTAAGATAATAAAAACAAAAAAACACAAAGTCTGCCTATTCAAGAAACATTAGTTTGAAATACCACTTAGTGACATCTTTCTCAGTGACCACGACACTGCTCCCTATTTTATATATAGAAATTATTCACAATATTTATATACTTTCTCAACGTTTAAACTCTTCTTTGTCGCCGAGATATTTTTAAAATGATTATAACACAAGGCTTTTTAACGATGTTTATACACAAATTACGTATTCAGCGATGAAATTTGCATATATATATATATATATACTAGACAGGTGACCCGGGCTTCGCCCCGGGATTGACCCGTGTGCATATCTACCCGAGTGATATATATTTAGATAAGATATTTTTTTATAATTGTTTGTTATTAGCATTATCTATTTGTTTGCATCAGCATAATTTAATCTAATCTTTGATAGAGGGCGCTGTTCGTGAGCTAAGTAGAATAATTTGAATATATAGTTTTAATAATTGATTTATATATTTTTTAAAATAGCCTATTATCTTCCCCGTATTTTTTTACCTATGTATGGAAATTTTGGTTTGAATTAGTGAACTACTGCGAATTTGTATACCGGACATACAAACATACAAACATTCATTTATATATATATATAGATATATATATTAATAGTAATAATATTTTTTGGAAAATGGGGAAATGTAAAATATTAATAAATACAGATTTTGAATTTAACTTTGAGTCAGAACAGCAAGCTAATTCTGTATCGAATTATATCGTTAAGAGAATTTCAAAATTTATAAATTTGAGAGAAAATAAAGAGAAAAAAACTATCTTTCTCTAATTAGCTTAATTTTAATTATTGGAAAATTATTATCATGGTTCTGTCTTTGCTCTTTTCTATAAAACTTTCTCTTCGCTTATTCCTTTTTTTACCCAGCCTATGACGCTTAATCGCCGATGTTTTGCTGGTGTTACTTCCCCCCCCCCCCCCCCCCTCTTTATACTACTATCATAAGTATATGCTAACTACTTATTAATTACATACGAGTATATATAAAAACAAACCTCACATGTTTAAACTAAATAACAAATTTTATAAATTTCGAAATTCTCTTAACGGTATTATATATTAAAAATATATATATACGAGGTGTGTTCAAAAAGTATCGCGAATTTTGAATTTTCGCGGGTTACGTATATTCGAATTTCGATCTTTTTGTGGCTTTATGTTGGTACTCACGTCTCTCACTTATGCCGACAAGCTCGGCCATTTTGAATGTTCACTTAATTGTTGACAGCTGCTTTGCTTGCAGGTGTTTTGGATCGTCTTCGATTTTTACCTATTAAAAAAAATGGATCAAAGAACCTGTATCAAATTTTGTGTGAAAAACGAAATTAAGTGCGCGGATGCATTCCGAATGTTGACTGTGGCATACGGAGAAGCTACCTTGGACCGAAGCAACGTTTATCGGTGGTACAAAATGTTCTCAGAAGGCCGAGAAGATGTGAACGACGAAGAGCGTGCCGGACGCCCGAGCACTTCAACAACAGACGAAAAAATTAATGAAGTGGAGAAAATGATATTGGCCAATCGTCGAATCACCGTTAGAGAAGTTGCTGCGGACCTAAACATATCGATTGGCTCGTGCCATTCGATTTTTATCAATGATTTGGGCATGAGACGGGTCGCCGCGAAATTAGCACCAAAATTGCTCAATTGCGACCAAAAATAGCATCGCATGAATATTGCTAATGAGATGCTGGACTCTGTCCGCGACGACCCAAATTTGCTCCAGAGGGTCATAACTGTGACGAAGCGTGGGTTTATCGTTATGACGTGGAAACCAAAGCTCAATCATCTCAATGGAAGCTGCCGCACGAACCAAGACCGAAAAAAGCGCGCCAAGTTCGGTCGAATGTGAAAGTTTTGCTGACAGTTTTCTTCGATTGCAGGGGCGTGGTGCATCATGAGTTCTTGCCACAGGGTAGAACGGTCAATAAGGAATATTACCTGCAAGTTATGCGCAATTTGCGCGAAGCAATCCGCCAGAAACGCCCGGATTTGTGGAAGAACAAAAATTGGCTTTTGCACCATGATAACGCCCCTGCTCACACATCGTTGCTTGTGCGCGACTTATTGGCCAAAATCAACACACTAATGATGCCGCAGCCACCGTATTCCCCAGATCTGGCCCCCTGTGACTTTTTCTTGTTCCCTAAACTGAAGAGGCCCATGAAAGGACGACGTTACGCTACGCTTGACGAGATAAAGACGGCATCGAAGGAGGAGCTGAAAAAGATTTTTAAAAATGATTTTTTGAAGTGCTTCGAAGATTGGAAAAACCGTTGGCACAAGTATATAATATCTCATGGGGATTACTTTGAAGGGGACAAAATAGGTATTCATGAATAAATAAATAAATTTGAAAAACACAAAAGTCGCGATACTTTTTGAACTAAAACACAAGTGTTCCCTATTTATAAATAATTCCTTAGAACCAGATTTGAAGCCTAATTATATGTTACAAGAATGATGTTGTTTTGATTGTATAGCTCTGTGTGTAGTTGGGATAAAACCAGCCCTCTCTCGACCTTCCACTTCAATCATTATCCCACCGTATTGTCCGCTTTTCAGCACTTAAACATTCTTAGCTATTTTTCTCTGCTTGACGTATTTCCCAATGGATATATGCAAATATAAATTGTGAATAAATATAAACAAAAAGCTTTGAGTTAAAACATCATAATGGCGGAAAAGTGTCGCTGACTGAAAGGCTAAGAACGAAACATTTTTCTCACTGATGATATCTTACTTATTGTAATTATTATTAGTATTAGTTTGTTCAAGGTAATATAGTCAATGTTAGATAATATAGAAAATATCCGGATATCATTTGTTAGTTGGAAGTAGATTCAGAGAAAAACACAACCACATCAACCTATGATTTATTTAACTCCCGATGTTTCAGTGACCTGCTGTCCTCAGGGGAATGTGGAAATGTTATTGAAGGTATGTGTAGAGAAAGATAATATCAACTAAGAGAGTAAACTTTACATATTGTTGAGACTCTATGCCATCGGTGGTAGAGTTGGTAGTCAGAATTCTATATACAGTTACGAGCGTCATCATATCTGTCACCGTTTGCTTTTTTTTGGAATGGCGCTCTCCTATTGGTTGGCTACGATCACGTGGCTACGATGGCGCCGCCACTACGCGAGACACTTTGTTTTTGACTTTGCCTCCCCCACTCGCTTTTTGGTTTTTGTAACTATTGTGTTGGAGCGGGTCGCTCCTTAAATAAATGCATATATTAGTTAATAACTAAATGGAATCCTCTCTTTCTTTTTCCC
This sequence comes from Cordylochernes scorpioides, assembly GCA_030710605.1. NCBI lineage: Eukaryota > Metazoa > Arthropoda > Arachnida > Pseudoscorpiones > Chernetidae > Cordylochernes > Cordylochernes scorpioides. The sequence continues at coordinate 65,647,624 of CP092868.1, forward strand.
AGTAAGAGACGCCTACGGAAGCCAACAGTACATAGACAGATAAAGCACATAGGCTATAGTTATGAACCAATATATGCATTTATTTAAGGCATCAATTTATAATTGTAACAAATAGTATTTGAATCAAAACATTCAATCGGGTAAAACACGGGCGTTGCCCGGGTCATTCGGCTAGTGGATTATAACCCACACTTTCTCTGGTTACACCTAACATTTGTTGATGGCGTACTTTACATGGAGTTTCCAGCAACAAATGCTTTATCTATATTCCCAACATTAATTCTCATTTAAAAGAAAAATGATTTTTACTTAGTTCTCACACACGTGTATTAATTTGTTATATTTACTTATTTTTCATCTATTACCCCTCTAAATACCTTTTCTTTAATTAACTAAGAAGCCCAACCTTAGCAAGTAGCTGAGGTACAGTCTATACAACGCTGAGAGGACCAACAACGTGAAGTTTCTAGTAATCATTTTGACCAATATGTTATGTGCTCTCTAAAAAAATAAAAATAAATTTACCCTTTAATTGATATTTATTCCTATAGATGGCGGTATCTAACGCGCAACGCTTCTCTTCTTCTTCTTTCTTATCTCCACTCAATCATATTTGGGTATCAAGCTTGTTTGACAACCATCATGACTGTGTGAAGTAGAATGCGTCTCCCTTTGTCATTAAGACTGGGAGCACTACTCAGTGGCAGGCCGACTTAGCTCCAAAAAAAAAATGGCCACCTCTGACATGAGGAACAGACACCATGTACAGCCGCTCCTAACATGGAGTACAAACTCTACTCATCCTGTATCCCTGGATTAGGAGCCCTAACAGGATACTATCAGCCGGGCCAGCTGAACCCAGGTTTTTTAGTGAGCTTGTTACTGCTCCCCCTCCTTTTTCATCCGGGCTTGGGACCGGCAAAGGCGGAGTTTTCCTAATTTACATATGCTAATTTTCTCAAATAAACAATCACATGTGCAATTAAATATGTCATTTGGGGAAACAACCAGAGATAGGTGATTTCTTGTGTGAATAGGTTAATATGGGATTTCAAGCCTTCTGCAGGAGTATTGATTCCTAACACGCCGTCATTAGATCTATTTATACTCATGTATTTTTACCCAGATGAAGTTGAACATGTTTCAAAAAGATAGAATATACTTACATATTATAAAGACAGATATTGTGTAAAAGAAACCTTTTGTACCTATGTGCTAAAATAACTGCGTGTAAAAATGACTCAATTTGCAACTGCTACAATGGATTGCGATATTTTTGCACACCTAAAAGGAGAAAGTAAAACTTCTCCAAAACTTGGACCAAGTATACATAGTAAAGTCATGGAATCACAGAAAGTAGTTGTGTATGCCTACATATCCAAGCTTGCGACTTTACTTGCTCCCACACTAGTGGGGATAGATTTGCATAAGAATCAAAAGGATAGATGTGTTGAATGTTTAAAAAAATCAATACGGGCTTCGCTTCTCGATCGCAGAAATTTTGCCGTCTTAAAACAAAAACTCCCCTTAGATTAACAAAAAAAAAAAAAGGTGATACGAAAAAAAACAAAAATAATAATAATATATATATGCTGTAAACATCTCAAAAATTATTATTCTCATATTTAATTTTTCATAGAACTTTATTCCAATAATCATCATCACTTAGCATTGTTTACATGACGACTTTGTAAAAATGAGACGTTGGTTAAAAATAAAAACTAACGAGACATACATTCTTGATTATTTATTTCCTTTACATTAAAAATAGCTATAAAAGAAAAACTTACATACATCCGCTACAAAGGAAAGAATAAGCAATAAAAAAAAAAAGAAGTTAAGCTAGCCCCAACATTGAGCATTGGTAAACATGCCTGGTACCCATGATAGATATGATTAATTAAAAATGCCTTCCTTGTTTACATAGAGGATGATAATTTCTATAGGCCGCAGGGAGGTCGCGACGTAGCTTATAATTACCCGAGGGTGCCACCGCTGATTTAGGACATCCCGGCTGAGTTTCAATAAATCCCCGGGTCCTATTCAGGCTAATGTTCTCTAACACGGGTCTGTCACACCCAGGCAGTGTTTGACGGTCACACCGCTTACCTTGAATGTTGGCTTCTTGCTGCTGCTTTTTTTACATCTTGATGACTTGTAGGTTATTGCAATGTGAAGAAGAAGCCATATGAACACTACGAATCTAGTTCAAACATATAACAAATCAATTTGAAAAAATAGTTTTCTCTCTATGATTTTTTTTTAAATTGTGGGCGAGACTTTAAATCAATACTAATAATTAAGAAAAAGGCATCTCCTTATCGTGCAACTGAAAGTTGCTGATGGATCAGCATGGATGCATCAGCAACTTTCAGTTGCACGATAAGGAGATGCCTTTTTCTTAATTTATGCACCTTATCCCAGTACAATATAACATTTGTACTATTTTTTCACAATACTAATAAGTTGCATGAATATATTACTGACGTATTAGAATTATTTTCTTGAATTTGCATACAAAACATATTTGCATATCAAACTATTAGTATTTTCCATATATTTGTGTATACCCAACGTTTTTTTCACATTGTTCACTTATTTGCATATTGAACACTTATTCATCTAATAATTGCCTATTTGTATAACACGCGTATATACGTTCGTATTAAAAAAAGAGCGCTAATATGTATCTTGTTCTATTCTTATAAAACAAAAACCTCTACACCATTAAACGAAAGATGAAAAAGTATTTTATGTTTAATGGCTTTTGTAAATATTTGTATTTTTAAAAAATCGAGCAAAATAATTAGCGCTGATGATAAATTCGTACAGATAAAAGGTGCTATGTGTTATGTTCAAATAATGTTCGCATATTTTCACATCACACCACAGCATATGCATTCTCACTAAATTTGAGACATTTAAACTTCAAATATATGCACATTTACTAGATTATTTGTATTTTGATAATGTATTTGCATATTATACGCCTATTTACTCATTACTGGTATTTAGCATATCGCACTTGGGTTTAAAATATCTTCATCAACAACTTGGCTACTTCTAGCAATGAAAATTAGAAATATATTTTAAGCGCTATTGTTTTAAACTAGATTTTTAAAAAATATATATATATGTTTTTGAAAAAAAAGTGCTTAAATATATATCTAATTTTCAACACTTGAGTTTTAATATCACGTATGTATTTGCATATTTCAGTTTTTTTATATATTTCTTCTTCTTCTTTCTTATCTCCACTCAATCATATTATGGTATCAAGCTTGTAAAGTTGACAACCATCATAATTGGGTGAAGTAGAATGCGTCTGCCTTTGTCATTAAGACTGGGAGCACTACTCAGTGACAGACCGACTTAGCTCCGAATGAAATGGCCGCCTCTGACATGAGGAACAGACGCCATGTGCAGCTGCTCCTAACATGGAGTACAAACGCTGCTCATCCTGTATCCCTGGATTAGGAGCCCTTACAGGATACTATCAGCCGGGCCAGCTGAACCCAGGTTTTTTAGTGAGCTTGTTACTGCTCCCCCTCCTCCTTTTTCATCCGGGCTTGGGACCGGCAAAGGCAGAGTTTTTTTTTATATATTTTATTCTCATCAATCCTCTCTTATGCAAAAGTAAACAACGGTGTTGCTATCATATATTATTGATAGTGAATGCATTGCAAATCTCACTATTGTTACTTTTTTTTTAAATTGTCATCTTTTTTTCTGTCTAGAGAACTCCTCCAAGTTTTCTTAACAGAGTTCAACAATTAAGATGTCTATCGATACGACTCGAGTGTTTCAGAAAATTTCCAAATCTTGACTTTAATTCTGAAACTCGAATTTGAACGTGACCTCTGAAATATAAAGTTCATTTTAACGGCCTATAAGGCATACACAAAAGGATGGTGAAGTTGTTAGATCAAGTTTTCAAAAAGGACAACGTGTGTTTATAAGAAGAATTGGATTGAAATCTAAATGCTTGACCTCTTTACGAACGGTCGGCCATATTGCCAAATAGAAAATCTGGGTGAGCTGAAAAGAACGAAGCAAAAGAAGTCGCTTCTATTTTTAAATACATGCTCCTTTTGAGAGTATAAAAAGTGATACGTGCTCTGTGACATCTGGTCTTCACTACTATCCCGTGTTAGAGGGGATAAGCGTGATGCATTGTCGAGAGACGAACCGCTTTATAAATATAAGCGCGCCATTTATAAATACGAAATGAAACTGTTCAACACGAATTCCCATAAAGTTCCGGATATGCAAATGGTATAGCCTGATATTTATATTAGAGCGGTTGGGTAGATTAAACCCTGTATGTGACACCTCGGAGAGGGTCCACTAATAATGAATCAAGCCCTCCCTATATTTTTATTCACAGAAAGGACAGTAGGAAGTTGTTTTATTTTCTGAAAATGCACCCCGAAATATTTCATTTATTATAGAATGTTTTTAGCTCGATGAGTATATACCATATTACAATCTAAAATACTGACATGATAATACCAAAGATCGGCCATTTCGCCAACTCAAACAACTGTCCAATGAGATGAGATCACTGTTGTCCACAGGACCATATTGTAGCAGAATAAGACGTGCAGAAGGACGACGTAAATGTTGAGGAAGCATTAGAAGAAGGAAAGGCCAGTAGGTGATTTCGAGATGTTCCCAGCTTCTTCAGTTGAATGGTCGCGAGAAACTGATCTTGATTGCTTCTCAGCTCTAGCTGGGAAATTGGATCCCACAACCCCCTTCTTTATGATTAAATCCCCTGAACCTTTTTACCTATTTTCTCCCGTGATAATTGTTAACGCCACTTTTTTTTTATCTCTACGTCGATGATCTAAGTTGGCGAATTGTTCTCTCACGATCTCAATCAATTCTGCGGCCCCGTGGAAAACTTTGAATTTCTATTTCTGTCGTCACCTTTTTTTATTTTTCTGTGAAAATTAATTGCCCTTTTTTTTTAGGTTTAGTGAGAATTGTGCTACATTGAGAATTCTTATAATTTAAAATTTATTATTATGCCTTAAATCAGTATTGTGTGTGGATAAATAGGAAAAATATAGTTTATACATTATATGGAAAGACTATCTCTTGAACTCCTAAATATGCTTTTGTCCCCGATTTGTGTGTTAATGTTTTTTGAAGAGTGCAGTGAAAATGAGCTGTGAATTTTATAAACACACCTATCATGGTAAAAAAAAACACCTTCATTTAAGAGATTGCTGGACTCAGAAGTGGGAAATACTTTATAGAAATATAATAGAAGATGTTGGGCTTGCAAGAAGGAGAAGATTGGGATTAAAACAACATTTTTTAAAAATATTTCGCATATGAGTATATAATGTTAATAAGATTATATAATATTAGGAAATATAAACTTCAGGATGACACGCGGCAATATGTCAATTAAAATTTATAAAATACTAGAGAGGCAATTAGGAGAGTATACATATAGTAGGAAATATATTAAAATTAATAATCTCTTCATAAAAAACAAACAAATATTACGATACAAATACAATAACTGAAAAAACAAACAAATAGACAAAATCCCTAATGATTATCCATATCACCAACTGGACGGAGAGACCACTATTGTCACCAGACAGATGTCAAAATGTGGATATTGGAAGATATTTTATTCCACCGTTGAATGAATGTCCACCGCTCAGTCTGTAACGTAATTATTCCTATAGAATTGTTGTTCTTCACCTCTTCATCCGTTATGAGCGTCACATATTTTCAAGCGCTTCTTTAACGATAAGAGAGAGAAACTCATAAAAAAAAAAATACCCCCCACACACGCTCAGGTTATAAATGAAGAATATCTCTCAACGAAATGTCTTCAACGTTTTCTACCCCGGTTGCCATATTGGGTTGTTTATTGTCTTGCAAAAAGACCACACCTAGTGAGGACCTAATTGTTTGTTCTTAATTTTAGCCCACAATAAGACCTCTACAAGACAAGAAAGACTCTAACGACAGGATAGACTGGTGAACCTATACAGGACCAGCAAGACACTGGCCGATAGGATAGACTGTTTGACCTGTACAGGAATAGCAAGACACTGGCCGATAGGATAGACTGTTGGACCTCTACAGGAATAGCGAGACACTGGCCGACAGGATAGACTGATGGACCTCTACAGGACCAGCAAGACACTGGCCGATAGGATAGACTGGTGGACCTCTACAGGACCAGCAAGACACTGGCCGACAGGATAGACTGGTGGACCTCTACAGGACCAGCAAGACACTGGCCGGCAGGATAGACTGGTGGACCTCTACAGGAATAGCAAGACACTGGCCGGTAGGATAGACTGTTGGACCTCTACAGGAATAGCAAGACACTGGCCGAGGGGATAGACTGTTGGACCTCTACAGGAATAGCAAGACACTGGCCGACAGGATAGACTGGTGGACCTCTACAGAACCAGCAAGACACTGGCCGGTAGGATAGACTGTTGGACCTCTACAGGAATAGCAAGACACTGGCCGAGGGGATAGACTGTTGGACCTCTACAGGACCAGCAAGACACTGGCCGACAGGATAGACTGGTGGACCTCTACAGGAATAGCAAGACACTGGCCGACAAGATAGACTGGTGGACCTCTACAGAACCAGCAAGACACTGGCCGATATGATTGACTGTTGGACCTCTACAGGAATAGCAAGACACTGGCCGATAGGATAGACTGTTGGACCTCTACAGGACCAGCAAGACACTGGCCGATAAGATAGACTGTTGGACCTCTACAGGACCAGCAAGACACTGGCCGACAGGATAGACTGTTGGACCTCTACAGGACCAGCAAGACACTGGCCGACAGGATAGACTTTTGGACCTCTACAGGAATAGCAAGACACTGGCCGGCAGGATAGACTGGTGGACCTCTACAGGACCAGCAAGACACTGTCCGACAGGATAGACTGGTGGACCTCTACAGGAATAGCAAGGCACTGGCCGAGGGGATAGACTGGTGGACTTCTACAGAAATAGCAAGACACTGGCCGACAGGATAGACTGTTGGACCTCTACAGGAATAGCAAGACACTGGCCGAGGGGATAGACTGTTGGACCTCTGCAGGACCAGCAAGACACTGGCCGACAGGATAGACTGTTGGACCTCTACAGGAATAGCAAGACACTGGCCGAGGGGATAGACTGTTGGACCTCTACAGGAATAGCAAGACACTGGCCGACAAGATAGACTGGTGGACCTCTACAGAACCAGCAAGACACTGGCCGATATGATTGACTGTTGGACCTCTACAGGAATAGCAGGGACACTGGCCGATAGGATAGACTGTTGGACCTCTACAGGACCAGCAAGACACTGGCCGATAGGATAGACTGGTGGACCTCTACAGGACCAGCAAGACACTGGCCGACAGGATAGACTGGTGGACCTCTACAGAACCAGCAAGACACTGGCCGACAGGATAGACTGATGGACCTCTACAGGACCAGCAAGACACTGGCCGATAGGATAGACTGGTGGACCTCTACAGGACCAGCAAGACACTGGCCGGCAGGATAGACTGGTGGACCTCTACAGGAATAGCAAGACACTGGCCGGTAGGATAGACTGTTGGACCTCTACAGGAATAGCAAGACACTGGCCGAGGGGATAGACTGTTGGACCTCTACAGGAATAGCAAGACACTGGCCGACAGGATAGACTGGTGGACCTCTACAGAACCAGCAAGACACTGGCCGGTAGGATAGACTGTTGGACCTCTACAGGAATAGCAAGACACTGGCCGAGGGGATAGACTGTTGGACCTCTACAGGACCAGCAAGACACTGGCCGACAGGATAGACTGGTGGACCTCTACAGGAATAGCAAGACACTGGCCGACAAGATAGACTGGTGGACCTCTACAGAACCAGCAAGACACTGGCCGATATGATTGACTGTTGGACCTCTACAGGAATAGCAAGACACTGGCCGATAGGATAGACTGTTGGACCTCTACAGGACCAGCAAGACACTGGCCGATAAGATAGACTGTTGGACCTCTACAGGACCAGCAAGACACTGGCCGACAGGATAGACTGGTGGACCTCTACAGGAATAGCAAGACACTGACCGAGGGGATAGACTGGTGGACTTCTACAGAAATAGCAAGACACTGGCCGACAGGATAGACTGGTGGACCTGTACAGAAATAGCAAGACACTGGCCAACAGGATAGACTGTTGGACCTCTACAGGAATAGCAAGACACTGGCCGAGGGGATAGACTGGTGGACGTCTACAGGACCAGCAAGACACTGGCCGACAGGATAGACTGTTGGACCTCTACAGGAATAGCAAGACACTGGCCGACAGGATAGACTGTTGGACCTCTACAGGACCAGCAAGACACTGGCCGACAGGATAGACTGTTGGACCTCTACAGGACCAGCAAGACACTGGCCGACAGGATAGACTTTTGGACCTCTACAGGAATAGCAAGACACTGGCCGGCAGGATAGACTGGTGGACCTCTACAGGACCAGCAAGACACTGTCCGACAGGATAGACTGGTGGACCTCTACAGGAATAGCAAGGCACTGGCCGAGGGGATAGACTGGTGGACTTCTACAGAAATAGCAAGACACTGGCCGACAGGATAGACTGTTGGACCTCTACAGGAATAGCAAGACACTGGCCGAGGGGATAGACTGTTGGACCTCTGCAGGACCAGCAAGACACTGGCCGACAGGATAGACTGTTGGACCTCTACAGGAATAGCAAGACACTGGCCGAGGGGATAGACTGTTGGACCTCTACAGGAATAGCAAGACACTGGCCGACAAGATAGACTGGTGGACCTCTACAGAACCAGCAAGACACTGGCCGATATGATTGACTGTTGGACCTCTACAGGAATAGCAAGACACTGGCCGATAGGATAGACTGTTGGACCTCTACAGGACCAGCAAGACACTGGCCAACAGGATAGACTGTTGGACCTCTACAGGAATAGCAAGACACTGGCCGACAGGATAGACTGGTGGACCTCTACAGGACCAGCAAGACACTGGCCGACAGGATAGACTGGTGGACCTCTACAGGAATAGCAAGACACTGGCCGAGGGGATAGACTGGTGGACTTCTACAGAAATAGCAAGACACTGGCCGACAGGATAGACTGGTGGACCTGTACAGAAATAGCAAGACACTGGCCGACAGGATAGACTGTTGGACCTCTACAGGAATAGCAAGACACTGGCCGACAGGATAGACTGTTGGACCTCTACAGGAATAGCAAGACACTGGCCGAGGGGATAGACTGGTGGACCTCTACAGGACCAGCAAGACACTGGCCGACAGGATAGACTGTTGGACCTCTACAGGACCAGCAAGACACTGGCCGACAGGATAGACTGTTGGACCTCTACAGGAATAGCAAGACACTGGCCGACAGGATAGACTGTTGGACCTCTACAGGACCAGCAAGACACTGGCCGACAGGATAGACTGTTGGACCTCTACAGGACCAGCAAGACACTGGCCGACAGGATAGACTGTTGGACCTCTACAGGAATAGCAAGACACTGGCCGGCAGGATAGACTGGTGGACCTCTACAGGACCAGCAAGACACTGTCCGACAGGATAGACTGGTGGACCTCTACAGGAATAGCAAGGCACTGGCCGAGGGGATAGACTGGTGGACTTCTACAGAAATAGCAAGACACTGGCCGACAGGATAGACTGATGTACCTGTACAGAAATAGCAAGACACTGGCCGACAGGATAGACTGGTGGACCTGTACAGGAATAGCAAGGCACTGGCCGACAGGATAGACTGGTGAACCTCTACAGGACCATCAAGACACTGGCCGACAGGATAGACTGGTGGACCTCTACAGGAATAGCAAGACACTGGCCGACAGGATAGACTCTTGGACCTCTACAGGAATAGCAAGACACTGGCCGAAGGATAGACTGTTGGATCTCTACCGGACCAGCAAGACACTGGCCGACAAGATAGACTGATGGGCCTCTACAGAACCAGCAAGACATTGACGACAGGATAGACTGATGGACCTCTACAGAACCAACAAGACATTGACGACAGGATAGACTGATGGACCTCTACAGAACCAACAAGACATTGACGACAGGATAGACTGATGGACCTCTACAGAACCAGCAAGACATTGACGACAGGATAGACTGATGGACCTCTACAGAACCAACAAGACATTGACGACAGGATAGACTAATGGACCTCTGCAGAACCAGCAATACATTATGACATATATCAAAATTAATATTATAGACATATATCAAAAGCGTCGTTTGAACCGTGCCTACTCCGAAACCCGTAATCTAAGAAAGAATGAAATGTCCAAACTACTGAATTTCCAGATATGATGATGTTGCCAAATGGACTGATTACGGCGATGTTCTACAGGTGATCAAGGAAGGCCTTAAGAAGACGATTGAGAAGAGGATGTCGGGATAGTTAATGGTATTACTGGAGGGGGGTATTGAGGGAAGATTGGAATTTATGGTTAATTTCAGGAGAAGAGCCTATAATGTCATCAAATGGCTGGCCCTGGAAAGTGACCTCTGGGAGCACAAGAATGGTGCCAGCCACCAAGCTATTGGTTGAGGATAGAAATGGATAGATACTATTTAAACCCCTTATCTCATATTTCCGCGGGAATATTAAAATATCTGTGTCTGATCCTGTTTCAACATTTATGGTGTCACTATATAATTGGAAATGAACAAAAGGGGACAAACATTGAAGCCCGTTTATTTGATTAAACGTCTTGTTAGGTCGGTGCGGTGGTTGAATTCGCCGTTTGCGATACATTATATTTCGGGATTAAAACCCAGGTGTGTAGTTGAAATTATAATTTTGAAACAAAAAGTATTGTCTGATACTATTACAAAACCTAGTATCAGGCCCATTATTGTATATATACAACTTCTCTGGAGTGAAAGTGACCTAATAAGGTTCTGGAGAAAGGTCCAACTCTACTAAATACATGTGACAGTCAGTTGTTAGACCTTTATCTTGAAAACGCCTACATTTGTAGTCCTGTGGTGTATTAGGTTTACAAGCAGTCACAACCCTCTACTCACTCTGATTATCTATTGCCGTGTAGTACAATAATATATTGAAATAGTTTGGTAATAAAGTGGAGTTACATTAGATATACAAAAGCAACATTTGACACTCAGGCACCAAAACCGTGTATTGTCCAACAGATGAACTCCGAAGTAACGAGACGAGCTACACGAGCGTGCCGTGGAAGTGCTGGTCGTTGGCCACGGTTTGCCACACTCCGCAGCAAGAGTTTCAGTTTACGTCGCGCCTGGGAGATTCGATCAGCATCTACAAGCCTCGCACGGACTGGGTCACGGAACTTCCCAACCTGTCTTTTCTTAGTTTCATGGCCGTTAATGGACTCCTGAGTCGACATAACGGCTTCTCTTGATTAACCAACAACAATCCTACAAAGACTGAGTAGAACAAAAATTTCTAGCCAAGGTTTTGTTTTTGTATTGTAAGAGTTTTGTTACTCTTAGTTCTTGATATATTAATCAACATCAATCTTTGTGTGGACTGGATTTCGTAAATCTTCTAGTCAAATGATAAGTTTGATTTTGTTATTTTGCATAAATGCTCTGACCGTTTCTTGGGTTCTACTCTTCTTGCTCAATTAAGTAATAATCCTTGCCGGGATCGAGCAGCACCTCTAGCTGGACACCAAGTATTAGTGTTTGGGGCAATGATGTGTCTGGCCCGCTTTGACCGTTTCTTAACTGTAAGCCTTCATTCTCGCAACAAAGGTTGCTGTCTCAGAACAACCTCTCGCCTAACACTCTATTTAGGTTTTGGCCTTTCGTCGCCTTTTTTATGGCCGATTTCCCGTCCCTTCTGAAACTGTAATCCCTTTCCTTCTCGATTAAGCAACAATTAGTGTTTCCTCGACTGAATCTCGAAACAACCATCGACCCCCAAGTTGTTTGTCCTTGTTAGATTTTACATCCTTTTTTTGAACGCCTCCCCCCCCCCCCCCCCTCCCTCCCTAGGTAGCAAGCTACCTTTTAGACAAATGACAAATTAAACAATTTTATTGATTTTTACAATCAAATTTTACAAAGGAGAAAATATAAAAGAGTAAATGGGCATATAAAGTGTAGGGGAATATATATACAAATATCTTCAGCAAGGAGGGCTTCCCCACCTTGAGAGGGTCCTCCTCCAGACAAGGAGGGGGTCTTCTTGTACACTCCTCAGTTCCGCGCCGAGGAAGTGCCTATAGATGCGCGTCTTGGCAGACGCCAGGATGGCCAGGGCGTCATCGTCTAGGCCATGCCCGAAGACCCAGCCCTGCAAGTCAGGGGGGCCGCCCGATGATGGTAAATGCCTCCCTGATGAGAGGCCTGATGTAGCGGCAGGACCAGTACCTGTGAACCAGCGACAGGTCGCCGGACCCACAGGCGATGCAAGACTGATGTGCCGATGCTGGATGGGCTGGATGGGGCAGGGCGTGCAAAGCTAGCCTTACTGCCACGTCCGCGTTGTGCCCGGAGAAGGCGCAGCGCCGGAGCGACGACCAGCCGATGTTGATGGGTAGGTTTATATTTTCCTCCCACCTTCTAGCGAACTGGATGATGGGCAGGGCAGTCAGGCGTGGACGCTCTAAGATGCGACGGGCAGTTCGGGTGATGACTCGCAAGAACGGCGTAGTCGTCTCGCGCAGCACTACGGCCTGGCCGATGGTGTTTACTCGGTAGGTCCCGCGTAGATTTTCGTCGATAAGACGACGGCAGAAGCTGGTCAGCGACGCGGCGTCAGCCAGGGCGCAGCGCGTAGGCCGAGTGAGGGGAGGGGCAGGGCCAGCGAAGTCCCTAATGCAGGCATTGACCCACCGGGTAGGAGCGAGAAGGTCGGGTGGCCGGAGAAGGCGGCAGCCACCTATGATAGGGAGGTTCAGGAGTTGATGTGGTGTAAGCACAGAGTGGTCTAGCGTGAAGATGTCAGCGACCGCCTCCCAGATCTTAAGAAGCCGGAGACGCCGTGGCGAGAGCCAGGACCCGGATGGAGGTGGATATAGCCACGCATCGCTCTCGACCAGCCAAGAGTAGGCATTACGGTTTCCACGCAGTGCGGCCTGCACGCCCTTGAAGCACGACAGCCGCAGCTGGGTCTCGATGTCGATGAGGCCGAATCCTCCAAGAGAGACAGGTCTCGCCAGGACGCTACCAGGAAACCAGGCGGTGCGCTCCGGCCCCCAGATGAACCGCGCAAGACGTGCCTGGATCTTGTGGATAGTACGGTCGGTAGGCAGGTAGCCGTGGATGTGATGGACCACCGAGGAGAGAACCAAGGAGTTGGCCGCTCTGGCCCGGCCGACGAGAGAGAGGCCGCGGGTGTAGGGGGACCACCTCGTTATAGCAGCTTCGAGCAGGACCAGGATATGTCTTTCTTGGGCTGAGTTTTGATTTCCTGGCGTCACATTGCAGCCCAACACCTTCAGTTCGACCGACGACCAGGAGATGCCGAGTGGAGCGTCGTTGCGGGCACGCCAGGCGCCGCACCATAGACCTTTGCTCTTGGTGAAATTTCCCTTTATGCCGGAGGCGCGCCGGAAGTTCTCGAAGATGGAGGTCACCACGCCGAACTGTTCCTCACTGCGGATGAGCAGGACGATGTCGTCGGCGTAGGCGAGGACATTACCGGGGCCGAGAGCTTGCTCAAGGCGACGTAGGAGAGGGCTTGTGGCGAGGCTGAACATTGCGGCGCTGATGGCGCAGCCTTGTCTCACACCGTTCAGAAGCTGGAAGGGTTTGGTGTGGAGGCCTCCGGCTCGGACTGTCGCATCCGCTCCGGAATAGAGGAGGAGAAACCACCCGATGAAGACCTGTGGCAGCCGCAGCGAGACCATCAGGGACACCAAGAAGCCGCGGTCTAGGGTGTCGAAGGCAGACTCGAGGTCGGTGGAAATGACGGCCAGCGGCGAGCCGGTCCTCACAGCCGCGTCGACCTCGTCGCGCACACGCGAGATGTTCCAAGAAGGGGACCTACCGGGAACGGCGTAGGTCTGGCACTGAGGTACCAGAACCGGAAGATGGGGCCGCAGACGCCGGAGGAGGACATTGCCCAGGATCCGGTAGTCCGTCGTGGGGAGCGAGATAGGCCTGTAGCCGCAAAGAGATTTACAAACGATCTCTATAATTTGTTTCGACTGAACAAAAGTTAAGCAATAGGAGGCCGACGTGACACAGATGGAAATATTGAGCTGGCTAGATTTCAGAATAATTTGAGATGACTAGAAAGTGGATTTTCTGACTTTCTCTCTCTCTCTCTTTGCAGGCCTGGCTCTTCGGCGTCGGCCTCCATCCCGAGGCAGTGAAGCTATCAAGTGTGGCGAAGGCTACCATCTACAAGTACCATCTTGTTCTTGAGTTGGGTAATGCCAGCCAACACATCGACCTGTCCACTCTGTGGGAAAGAACTCTCGCAGTCCATCGGTGGCGGAGTTTTTCTCGCGGTGGGCGCCACCAATGAAGACCTTGTATATATATTTATATATATGGATATTTATCATTTATTTTATCTATTTATATCTATTTATTAATATTTTATCCTTATATAATCATATTTATTCATATATATATTTATTCTGTATTTAAAACCTTATATAATCTTATATGGACATTGAAATAAAGTAGTTTCAATCTCAATCTCTCTTTCTCTCTCTCTCTACACGCTTGTTCGGCGGTACAACTACTAAAATTGGAACGATACAGAGAAGATTAGCATGGCCCCTGCGCAAGGATGACACGCAAAATCGTGAAGCGTTCTCTCTCTCTCTCTCTTTCTTCTTGTTACAATTTTAAGTTAATGAATAAAGTTCATTTAAGGTTTACGGTACAAAAAAGTGAGTTGGGGGGGGGGGGGAGGGGGGGGGGGGGGGGGGGGGGTGGGGGTTATAGGAGTCCGTAGTGACCCTATCTCCAGAACGAATCACACAACCGGGGCATTGTGGGACAAAACTTCCTGGGCCACCGGATTTATCCCCCATTGCGTACGTGATACCTCACCACAAAGACTGACCTCCTCCTCCAGAGAGAGTTGCTTGGGAAAGGGCGTAGATTACTGCCATAGAACATAACAGTAGTACCTCCCATCAGAGACCACAGTCCTAAAAGAATATGGATAATTGTAGAGGTTGGTTTCTTGTTGGGGATTATATTAGGTTGCATCATTGTTGATGGGTATTATGTATCTTCTAGTTTAAGAGATTTACGACGCAACGCTAGTCATTTTTACATACTAATCTTTTAATTAAAAACAAAGCATTTATACAATAAATGATGATGATAAATAAATCTCAATGAATATTGATATCATACATAACAACTCCTCCCCATTAGCCAAAGATAACTTAACCTTCAAAAAACGATGGAGGTTTCCTTATTCTTAAGGATCTCCTCAACACAGGCTTTGGGGTTCCTTCTGAAGAATCAGTTTCTTGAACAGCCGGATGTCTTTCAAAATCAGGTGTCACTTGAGGGGTCGATGATGTAGATGGTAAGGCTTCACTTTCCTCACAACTCCTGACTTGATCTAAATGCCGGTTTACAATTTCTCCGTCATTTGTCTCTACCTTAATAGAAACAGGACCAGTTTTTTCCCGCACTACACCTGGTAGCCATCTGGGGCCATGGTACCCTCGTGCTATAACTGCCTGTCCTTCATTTACCACTCTATGGGGTTTCCAATTTCTCATGAACCTGTCCTCCTGTCGCATCCTTCCCTCCGACACACCTTCAGGATGAAATTTATTTATGAGACTCTTCAGGTTTCTGTTCATCAACAACTGTGCTGGGGATTTCTGCGTCGTGCTGTTTATAGCTATTCTCATGGATAACAACGATCTAGATAACCTAGTCGTCCAATTTCCCGAGCTGTTCTTTCTTAGCAGATTTTTAAGCGTCTGAATAGCTCTTTCCACCTGCCCATTTGACGCTGCATGATAAGGCGCACACAAGATATGCCTTACGCCATTTCTTTTTAAGAAAGTCTTGAAAAGTTCCGATGTGAAGGACATACCATTATCTGAAACTATCACATCCGGCAACCCGTGGGTCGCGAATATTTCCTTTAGGCAATTGATGGTAGTTTCAGTAGATGTTGTAGATACGATTTTAGCCTCAATCCACTTAGAATAGGCATCTACTACAACAAGCAAAAGTTTTCCTTGAAAGGGACCCGCATGATCAATATGTAGTCTCGACCAAGGTCTTGATGGCCAAATCCAAGGATATACGTCAGTTTTTGGCGGATCGTGACTACACGACAAACAAACCGCACAACTGGATATCATCCGCTCAATATCTCCATCCATCTTGGGCCACCAGCATAATCCTCGAGCAAGCGCTTTTGTCCCCACCATGCCAATGTGAGTATCATGTAAAAGATTTAAGATGTCTCTTCTCAACCTTTCAGGAATTATCACTCTGCTCCCCCACAATAAACAGTCTTTATGAACTGATATTTCACTAGATTTGGAGACAAAATCCCTAAATTTATCATCAACTTTCCTTTCAGGCCACCCATTCATTGCCCAGAATTTAACCTTAGAAAGGATTGGATCTTTATTGGTTAGTTTTGCCACTTCCGAAGAATTAATTGCAGCATGTTCCGATTCTATAAAGAACACCTCTGAAGGGTTCGGAACTACACTTGGACATTCATTTAAAGGCAGTCTACTAAGTGCATCGGCATTACAATTCACTTTTCCCGGTTTATACTCTATACTATAAGTATACGCAGCCAGAGTCAAACACCATCTCAACATGCGCGGTGATAGCACTTGAGGTATCGGCTTTTTGGGGTTGAATATTCCAACTAGGGGTTTATGATCCGTCAAAATTTTAAATTTTCTCCCTAGAAGATACTGTGAAAACTTTGATACACCAAAAATAACTGCTAATGCCTCTTTATCAATTACTGCATATCTTCTCTCCGTTTTATTTAAAGTTCGGGAGGCAAACACAACTGGTCTTTCAACACCATGGTCTATTTGCGACAAAATGGCTCCAACACCATACTCCGACGCATCACAGTTGACCAAGATAGGCAAATCTTCATTAAAATGTGCTAAAACAGACTTAGAGCTAATCAAGTTTTTAACCTCTGCAAAAGATCTTTGATGTTCTTTATTCCATTTCCATGGACTATTACTGTCCAACAGTCTATGGAGAGGTTCAGCTAATGTGGCTTTATTATTCAAAAACCTCTCATAATAATTAAGAAGTCCAAGAAAAGACATCAATTCCCTTTTATTGGATGGTGGTCTGGCATCTTTAATTGCTCTCAACTTTTCTTCGGATGGATGAATTCCTTTATGATCAATAATCATTCCTAGAAATTCAATTTCTGGAACATAAAAATGGCATTTTTCTTTTTTCAGACGTAGTCCAGATTCTCTGAAGCGTAGCAGTACCTTTTCAGTTTTTCTTTTAAGATCATCACAATCTCTTCCTGAAATTAGGACATCATCTAAATACACTGCAACTCCATCAATTCCACTCAGAAGAGTATCCATGAATCTCTGGAATGTTCCCACGGCTGAATTTAAGCCAAAAGGAAGACGCTTCACCTTATATAAACCTCTAGGTGTATTAATAGCGAGAATCTCTGCAGATGTTTCATCCACTTTCAACTGCTGATATGCTTGAGCCATGTCCAACTTAGTAAACACTCTGCCACCTCTCAATCTATCCAAAAGTTGCGGAATTGTGGGCAGTGGGTATTTATCAGGATTACTATACAAATTTACTGTACTTTTATAATCGTGGCATATTCTTATAGTGCCGTCATTCTTTAGGACCGTCACAATTGGTGATGCCCATTTCGTAAATTTAACAGGTTCAACAACCCCTTGCTCTTCCAGTGATTTTAATTTTTTTATCTACTAGTTCTCTCAGAGCAAATGGCACGGTTCTGGCCTTTACAAATTTGGGTTCTGCATTCTCAGGAATGTCAATATGGATCAAAGGTCCATTATAGGCATCAATTTCCTGTTTAAATACTTCTTCAAATTCAGAAGAAAAAGGATTTGTTTCGATATGATTCAAAAAATCTATCCTCAGGCGAAACGCTTCAAACCACTGCCTTCCCAGAATGTTAGGACCCAGACCATCAGCCACTAAGATTGATAATTTTTTAAAACCATTTGTTACTTTTGCTTTAACAAAAAGCTTTCCCAAAATCTTGACGTTACTTGACGACCATGTCTTCAATAGCACTTCAGATTTCTCAAGTTGGGTTACTCTCCAATACTTTAAAAATGTTTCTTTGTTTAGGAATGAGTATGCACTTCCTGAATCTATAAGCATTGCTACGTCATGATTATCTAATTTAACCATTATGTAAAATGGATTACTTAAACTTTCAGTTCCAAGACAGTGTAGGTATGTATCACTATTACTTCTATTCAAGTATTCAAATTTCTTTACTCTAGTCAGGCATGCCTTCTGCAGATGACCAATTTTTCCACACTTGAAGCATTTTGAATTTCTGAATTTGCATACATGAGGCAAATGATTTCCTTTGCATCGTATACAAATAATTTTCTTATTTAATCCTTTCGCAATTCTATTGAATTCAGGTTGCTTCGATTTGAAATAAAATGGTTCACTCTTATTAGCTTTCTTTAATATATTTACATCAGGAGTCGTCTCCATCAAAACACTAGCGTTTGCACTTGCCGACTCATCACATAGTGCTATATCCATGGCTTTTTCAAAGGTCAAGTCTTTTTCAGACAATAGTTTCTTCACAAGTGACTCTTTTTTTAAGCACACACTAATCTGTCTCTTAAACGATCATCCAGATCAACAAACTCGCAGTTCTCACTTAATCTTCTTAATTCTGCTATATAAGTAGCAATCGGTTCATTACCTTGATTATGTTTGTTAAAATGGTATCGCTGGACTATCAAATTGGGCCTAGGGCAAAAATGTCCAGTCAGGATAGTAAGTATCTCTTCATAATTTACATGAGCTAAATCTTTTGGCGCGGCCAATGACCTTGCCAATGCATAAGTTTCAGGGCCTATTAAAGTGAGAAAAAATAGCTTTTTTCTGCGTGATCTTTTCAATTCCATTTGCAAGGAAAAAGAAGATCATTCTCTCCACGTACGTTGTCCACTTTTCTGGCTTAGAAGGATCAAAATTCTCAATATTCCCGAAACTAGCTATCTTAAAAAAAATAAAGTTAGGTTTTAAAATTAGTTTAAAAATTAGCTCAAGATTACTTTACCTTAAAATAATTCTTTTTTTCTCGTCGCCAATTTATTATGTATCTTCTAGTTTAAGAGATTTACGACGCAACGCTAGTCATTTTTACATACTAATCTTTTAATTAAAAACAAAGCATTTATACAATAAATGATGATGATAAATAAATCTCAATGAATATTGATATCATACATAACAATGGGTTGACCCTAAACTTTTATGCAAGCTTGATCGACAACCGCATTTATAGATACGTGTGTTTATACGTAGAGTGGGAGGAAGGCTAGTTAAACCTGAGTCTAACTTATCGATTGGGTTGGTGAGGATAGTCGAACATCTCTCCCTTCTGTTTAATACGACATCTTATTCCAGTTGTCTCTTTCCACGTGAGGAGAGGTTGTTCAGGACGTCTCTGGGAGGGAGATGGAAGCTACAGCAGCAACTACCAGTACTGTCAAGAGGCGGAGATTAAGATCATAGGAACGGATTCTGACCATGGGGTAAGTAGGACCAAATAAATTTGCGTGGCGTACTTAAAGTAAAAGCAGTTATTACCCTCTACTCACCATGAATGTTCAATACATGTAGTACGTGGACTTACAGTACAATCAACCTCTACCCACCATGATTAACATGACCTAGTATTACGTGCTACCCACGTAGTATTTATAGTACGTTTTGTACTGGAGTAAACTGAATGTATCGTTTTGACGCAATTTTAAAAACGGGAAAGATCGCTTTTGTTTGTACAGAAATATATATTCCCTCTCCAGAAAATGTATAAAGAGAATTTTGTAAAAAAAGGTTAACGAGAGTATAATCAAAGGACCAAAGTTGAGTATACAAGAGGGCCAGAATGTAAAGGTGATAGACATAGACTGAGTAGAAAGGTAAATTAAACATATCAAATTAATTCCAAGATAATATCTGGATAGACGGTTAGTGATTATCAGCCACCTGACCTCCGGAGACGTAAAAAAAAAAAAAAATGCCACGCACGCGCCTCACATATCTCCTCCCCCCAAATTTGCATAATGCTTCTGAAATCGGAAGCGTGCATGTGCGTGTGAGAGAAACCCCCACACCACCGTGGTAGTTTGATTCGTCTAAATGACTCACTTTTCTCTGTCTCTCTCTCTTTTTTTTTTTTTTTAATTTCTCTAATTTGGGGTGTGGGCATATCATCTGACTGCCACATGCCGATTGGCTACCGAACTTTTCCCAACCTCGCTATAATGCCATTGATTGGCTAACTTCGCTGAAACCTTTTTTTTTTTTTAATCATCCCAATGGGTGGTCTTTATTACTTATTTTTGGGGACCCGTTGGACTTTGGAGAAATGAGTGAGTGTGCGGGCAATTCTTGCGTTTTCATACTTTTTTGTAATGTATATGCAAATGTGTCTACCAGACTAATAGGTTAATATAAAATGAATATATTCTTTAAAATAGCATTAGCACTATCGCGTATACTCCATCGATAAATTATTTTTTCAATAACCTTTTATTTTCTTTCTCTAAATGAAAAAAAAAAAATACAGTTAAACCTGTCTATAGCGCTCCCTCTAAATAGCGCCTTCCTCTCTATAGCGCCCGATTTTAATCTTAGGATTCACCAAAATAGGGTACTATAGATAGGGGGATGCTATAGACAGGTAACTTTTAATGTAAAATGTTTACATTTTAATATTTAAAATCGGGCGCTATAGAGAGGAAGGCGCTATTTAGAGGGGGCGTTATAGGCAGGTTTAAACTGTATATTTATTTCTAGAATCATTACTGCAGTGTTGGAGGATATGAGGAATTCATCAATTGGGGACCCCTCTCAGCGGTTTAGTCAGTTTCTATTCAGGATGCGGATTAGATAGGGGAGCTAAATATTGTGAAGGGTTAGCTAGAATAGACATCTTCTACTCTAGACGCCCACCTTGGTAGTCTTATATGGTCTCTCTATCCCATACCACCAGTCCTAGCAGGTTCCTAGTTTTTAGCCGTCAGTTCTTTTTAAAACACAAGGTACTTTAATAAATTATCTAATGATGGGACAATAAGGTATTAAAGTCAAATCTGCTATGTAAAATTCGAAATAATCATCTTTCACATCTATGCCTGCCTCTCGCCTCTCAACTTTCAACGCATTTTAATACTAGATTTTCAATTATATTGGCAGTTTTCTCGCCACTCTCGAATCTCTTCCCTTTAAGAGATAAATTCATTCCAAGTAAATAAAAATTCGGCGCGAATTTATTAAGTATGGAGTATGGGATAGTATAAGAACTTGTTATTGGCCTAGATGGTAATAGCTCTATGATTCCTGGCCATATATTTGTAAAGAACCCTCTAAACTTACCCCGAACGTATTCTCCGATCCCAGTTTGTCGTGAAAAATATATATATAATGGAATAGACTAATCTCGATTAAATAGGGGCAAAAGTTCCCCAATGTCAAATTTTCGATTTAGGCTAAAATTTCCTAATCTTGTTATTTTCTTTATAGGTTTTTCGAACCTTTAAATCTCTTGAATTAAGCTTCATATCCGTCTTTTTGGACTAATATACCAATCAAAAATAATCGTTATCTTTAGTGTTGCCTCGCCGAATGTTTCTTGAGGCACCGATAACCTTTCTGTCACTGGAATGTCTTCGACTACACAGAGGCATCGTCAAAATATTGGCCACCAGGGAACAAAAATAAATGTTTGGTGAGAGAAAGGAAGAATATTTTTAGAATAGAAGGCACCTCTCGTTTATATAAGGCTTGATCTTCGCTGCTTGTGAATACATGCCACGGTTTTACTATTAGACCACGATTAGATTTAACGAGAAAAATAATTCTCACATTCCAATAATTTAAAGAGAGTATATTGAAGCATTATTTTTCTTTTGGGAAAGTAAATGCAGGTTTCAAACATGTGTTGCATTTGGGTCTAGATAGCTTCATTTGTTTCCTAGCTCCTGTGACAGGTTAACAGCAATTCTCTCTCTAATAAATACAGTACTAAATAACGGTCTCTATGACCACCGCTTTATGCCATCTTCTCTTTGTATGCCAAGTTTGGTAGTCGCAATGAAGACCATGGGCTAAGCCAATTAGACTGATGAACATATTATGAGAGGATATGGGCGGGGAATTGAGGACCGGTAATAATAGAAATAGACGTTTATAAATTTTGCACGACAGCGGCGCTTTAATATATTTTAATAACCCAGGTTCTCTATCCTGTAGCGTAAATATACCGCACAATCGCCGTGTTACAAGTTACACATTATAAGGTTAGTGCCCTTAACATCGGTTATATTTAGGAATGAAAGCATTAAGGCACTAATGTTTTCATTACATATAAAACAAACCCCTCTAATGTCCTTACTGCGATGAAAAAAGATTGGGAGGGCATGACACAGTGGTGAACTCTCCCAGCGGTTTCGTCAATTTAATCTACCAGACCGCTTCTTAAAGCTCTAATACTGTATTGGACGATTCTGCTTATACAACGTGTGATCAATAATTTCCAGGAATGAGACTGGATCACGTAAAATATTCAAAATGATTAAATAAATTTATAAGGACCTCATAGATAAAACATATATCAGCGTGTAGAAAAAAATTGATCACACAGACGCACGCGCTCACGTTTTTTTCGAATTTATAAGCTCGAGTATATTAGAACATTTTCTAACTTCAGTATGGACTCTATTGAAAACAGCGAGTCTGCAAAGATTTTTGCTTTAAATTAGGGAAAGCCTCTTCCGAATCATTTCATATGTTGAAGTAGGCTTTTAAAGAAGATGCCCTGTCACAATCGAGGACATTTGGACATTTAAATCGTTTGCACGATTTAAAGCTGGTCGAGCAAGCGACAAGGATGATCTACCCACTGGCAGACCTTTATCGATAAGAAACCCCCAAAATGCACTCGAAATCAAGTAATCGATCAAAGAAAATCTAAGAATAACTATCAGAGAGCTATCAGAAGACTTAGATATCTCTTTTGGGACATACCAAACCATCATAAAGAATGATCTGCATCTTAAACGATCCCCGGTTAAATTTGTCTCACATCTCTTAACGAATGAGCAGAAAGAGAATCGCAAAGAAACGTGCAAAAACATGGTCTAAATGTTTAATTCTGATTCCCATTGGCTCAAAATTGCTATCACGGGAGATGAAAAATGGGTGTACGGATATGATCTCGAGACTAAGAGGCAATCAAGCCAGTGGCTAGAGCCTGGAAAACCAAGATTCAAGAAAGGAAGGATGATCAAATCGAAGCTTAAATGTCTTCTTATCACTTTCTTTGATGTAAAGGGATTGGTACACTATGAATTCGTGCCCGAGGGTCAGACCATTAATCAACATTACTATCTTGATGCATTGCGACGTTTAAGGGAGACTCTGCGTCAGAAACGACCCGAAAAATGACATCAGAAAAATTGGCTCTTGCATCATGACAACGCACGGCCACATACGGCCGTCAGTGTGCAACTCTATTTGGCTAAACACGGAATTGCTTTACTACCTCAGTCACCCTATTCTCCTGAACTTGCTCCCAAAGACTTTTTCCGTTACCCTAAAATTAAAAAAGTCCTAAAAGGACGTCAATTTGACTCAATACCTGAAATAAAGAAGAATGCGAAGAATATTTTGAAAAGCCTGAAAGATGAGGATTTTCAGAGGTGTTTTTGATATCTGGAAAAAAAGATGGAACAAGTATATAGATAGTGACGGTGATTATTTTGAGAAATTTTAAATAAAACTATTATACTTTTGTATTTCTTTAAATATTTAGCATTCCTGGGAATTATTGATCACACTCTATGTATATTCTACACTGAAGGATGGAATCTAAGAAATGGTATTCAAGCAAACTATGCACATAAGCTTTTAGACAGTAGAACTAATGAGCCAAGACTTCCCAATATTTTTCATCGCTGTAAGGACAGTAGAAGTTTGTAAGGAAACTTTCTGGCTTTAATGTTTTCACTTCCACTAT
>CP092868.1:65671994-65772210 GCA_030710605.1 Cordylochernes scorpioides
GTACCCAACGTATACATATGAAGAAGGAGTTTATGCAACTAACAAAATTGCATATGATCCTGTTGGTGAATTGGGGGGAGAAAATCCTCCAATATCGTTACAGTGAAAATACCTTAACCATAGACGCAGCCATTTTCCCTGATCATACCCGCGCAGGTTGCAATGAATGTAAAGCCTCTCCCCGAAGAATTATTGGAAAGATGCTGCAGATGATTCATTCAACGCTATATTCCATTTTCAATGGAAGCTTCTTCAACCCAAAATGTAAAATACGTCGAATATCCACAAGAATATCGTGGAAAACAGCTGCCGATATTCCAAAAGAATACCTCCACTATTTAAAAATAGTCTTAGATTATCAATCTACACAAAGCATCGAAGGTAACCATAAAAGCACTAAAGATAGAATCATGTCATTTGAAAGTCAATTGACATATTACACGTACATTAGAAAAAGAATCAAAGTTGGGACTTTGTGATTATTCTGACCGATTTGATCCACAAAAAAGAACAGCCATTCTATGCTGGCTCGCAGAGGTTAAATCCAATAGGAATTATTCCCTGAAATCTTTCTTCCTGGCGGCGTACTACATTGATATCTACCTGAGTAACTACCAACAGGTAGATGATGTCCACCTGTTGGCTATGGCCTCGTTAATCTGGCTACCAAATTTGAAGAAAGAATCGAACATTCGTTTGATTATCCTTTTGGACCTCGCTACCCCGAAAAAGTCTTGAAAAGAGCTGAAATTTCGCTGTTGCAAGATTTAAAATTCCAGTTGAATGTACCAACCTCTTTGGATTTCTTGAAAACTCTTAATGAGGTGGATCCCATGTCAGAATCGCTACAAGAATACGCGGTTTATTTATGCGAGTTGCTTCTTTTGAAGGAATGTCCAATTTACAAGCCAAGCATGGTTGCCTGTAGCGCATATGTATTGACGCGGATGATCTTTGGACTTGATTCTATCTGGAACGAACATCTGAATTTCTTGACAGGATATTGCCCCAGGACCTTGAGCCCTGTATCAGCCGACTTTATGATCTCCACACTTCCATGAATCCTGAAGGATCCTTCAACAAGGCCCATTAAAGATAATTTTGGCTCCAAAAGTGAAGGAAAATATTTTCAAATAACTTCGACTGAAACTTTAGCCCAATTGGAAATATGTTTTTGAAGAAATATTTAATGAATGTTTATTTATATATCTTTTGATGCTGTATTTAGCCTATTTGTAATATATGTATTATATTCTAATAAAATAAAATAGAGTTTTTATATAATTCTTTTTGATATTTATAATATACAACACATTTTATTAATTAACAATTTCAACAATGAGGAAGAATATTCCTGTTATTTAAAACTGAGTTGAGCAGCAACATGTATCTGACCCCAGAATGGCTGCTTTAACCCCATTATTGTGATTGTTGAAATCTAAGAACACACCGCTTGACGTCCCTAAGTAAAAATAACAATGTGGTTGTGGATATTAAGAGCAGCCTGAGTGGTTGGTGAAATCAGACGTGTGAATAAATAAATTTTATTACATTTTTATTTTAATTAGTCTTGACATTTTCCCACACGTTCTATACTTTATTATTCGGCTTATGGTGAAAGCTTAGTACGGCTGGCTGAGTTTCTAGATCCGTTCGTAGAATGAAAGATCTAGAACAATAACCTATTCTAAGCCACCGTTTCTAAAATTAAACTATTAAAAGTGTGGGTTAAAAGATATGTTATTTATAATGTTTGCAAGAACTTCTAAGGAAGTGTCAAGGTTGAAAATGACCGAGACATATTTAATGATCTATTGCTTTCCTACAAGGCAATTGGGATGTAACATGTCTCTCAAGATCCATTTCCTGCATTCACAACTGGATTTCTTTCCAGACAATCTTGGTGCAGTTAGCGATGAGCATGGTGAGAGGTTTCATCAAGATATATCAAGCATGGAGAAGCGGTACCAAGGTAAATGGAGTCCCGGTATGCTTGCTGACTACTGCTGGACACTCAAGAGGGATGTACCACAAGCAAAGTATAGAAGAAAATTCACTGTCACTACTTTTCAATAAAATAAATATAATTCGTTCATATAGGCCTATATATTAAAAACATTTCCAAATTTCAAGTAGGTGTATCTCAAAAATCTTGCGTGATAGAAAAAACTAATGGTATATTTGGAATCAGCACAAAGAGTTTAAATTAGATAAGATGATGTTTCTTTTGGGACAAAGGAAAATAATTTTTGATAAATCAGTGTAATGCAATGAGGTTTATGCAAAAATGCTTACGTAATATTTTTTTGCATTTTTCGCTGTATTTATCCCAATAACAAAAAAAAAAGGCTGTCACGCAAAAACCATGGGTGATGGAAAATTTCTGATTAGATTTTTGAGTTCAGCATGAAAAGTTACACTAGTAACACCATCAGGTTCACTTGGGCAAAAATTTTGTTGACCAGTGTTATAGGTGTAGGGAGGTTTCTCTATAAATATTGGACTCTTCGAGTGTAATTTTAACTGTTGAAGTCTGTGTGTGCGAGAGCTCGAAAGCTTGCGGTGTTTTTGTTATATATAAAAAAAAACATATTGGGTAAGGATTTTAGATTATTTTTATATAAATATTAAAATCCTTCTCCCTCATCAAACTCTGCTCCAACATTTCCATTAATATCTCGGCTATAGCATAGCTAAACATCTCTTTGACAAATTCTGAAGATTCCATCAATCCCTCACGAATCTCACGAAACCAAACTCCTCCCTGGACTGAGAGGGCCATTAGCCGAAACCGTAGTCTCTAGATGGACGTTTGTCAAAGCAGGTATTGTGGTTTTGTCATCGACTCGATTCTCTACAATAATATATAAAATTCATTATTTTCTCAGCTCTCACCGTTAAATCGTTAGATTTATATGACTGAAGGAGGGTAAAACTTACGAGTAATATATTGATTGAATAGATGGAAAAGTGAAACCAAAAACTTGCTAATTTACATTAAGATCGGTTGCGCCGCCACAGTGTCAAGGATGGTCAAATAACACGGGATCAGTAAGGATCTCTGTTCGACTCCTCTTTATTTATCCTCGTACAGTACGGATAACAAGGAAAGAAACATCCAAAAAGAATCTTGCAACAGCCGCCGTCAACAACAGGGAGCACCACTTAACTGCTGGTCACCAGATGGCTTCTCCCTTCTTGACTGGTCCATCCACTCCCCTCAGCTATTCTTGGGATGAATACATGTGATCCAACTGACCCTGCTTGCTACCGCGGCGATGTCGAAGCTTTCTTTTATTCATCGTCATAACAGATCTAATTTAAACAACAGAAATCCCTTTTATTTGGGAACTATGTCCAACACAGGATTCACACGGGTGCATAATTGCTTAGAAAGATGAGTAATTATTTACAGGTGATCGTTTATTTACATATCTATTTACATAACAGATAAAAATCCTTTATGAATAGAAAAAAATACAAATTCTTTATTCATATAAATATAACTGTTTAATAGTTGTAGTTTAAAGCGCAGTATTTCTTTTTATTTAGAGTACAAATAAGTTTGAGGGATTTGCAAAAGAAGCCACAACAAATATTATATAAATAGCATCGGACCCCCCTTGTAAGGTTTCATGTTAAGGCTTCATCATTTCCCCAAAAAAAATCAGAAGAAGTCTTTTCACTCAAGTGTAAGGAACTTTTTTTTGGTGCTCTAACCCATGTCAAACTTTTTGCCAACAAAACACAATTTGCGGGAAGCGCTGCTTTTTTGTTTTAATTTGAAGAAAAGTGCAACTGATGGACATCGATTGCTGTGTGAGGCATATGGTAAACATGCTCTATCAATAAAATCATGTGAGTACTGGTTCGGCGTTTCAAAAGTGGCGATTTTGACACCAGAGACAAAGAACGCGGAGGGAGGCCAATAAAGTTCGAAGACGCTGAGTTGGAGGCTTTATTGGACGAAGATTCAAGCAAAACTCAAGAGGAGCTAGCTGAAACCTTGGGAGTGACTCAACAAGCGATTTCGAACCGTCTCAAGGTCATGGGTATGGTGCAAAAACAAGGAAATTGGGTTCCATATGAACTCAAGCCAGGAAACATCGAGCGCCGTATTTGCACGTGCGAACTACTGCTCAAAAGACAAAATCGGAAGAGTTTTTTGCATCGAATCGTGACGGGGGACGAAAAGTGGATTCACTACGACAACCCAAAGCGCAGAAAATCGTCGGTTAAGCCCGGTCATGCATCAACTTCAACGGCCAAACCGAATATTCATGGCAAGAAGCTAATGCTGTGCATCTGGTGGATCAGCTCGGAGTGATCTACTATGAGCTACTTCAGCCTAACGAAACAATCACTGGAGAACGTTACCAACAACAATTGATGCGATTAAGCCGAGCATTGAAGATTAAACTCCCACTATATGCCAAAAGACATGACAAGGTGATCTATCAGCACGACAACGCTCGGCCACATTGTTGCAAAAGTTGTCAAGGAGACTTTGGAGGCGCTTCAATGGGATGTCCTACCCCACCCGCTGTATTCACCAGACATTGCTCCTTCAGACTACCACATGTTCCGTTCGATGACACATGGCCTGGCCGAGCAGCACTTCACTTCTTACGAAGAGGCGAAAAATTGGGTCAATGTTTGGATCGCCTCAAAAGACGAGGAATTTTTTCGACACGGAATCCGTATGCTGCCTGAAAGATGGGAAAAAGTCGTAGCTAAAGATGGACAATACTTTGAATGAAATATATTGTACTGATTTCTCTGATAAGGCTTCGAATTTATATTAAAAAAAATCCCTCAAAACTTATTTGTACTCCTAATAGATCCATTTAAAATAAAAGTGTTTTCCTTTTTGAAAACGTTTTATTTAATTCGATTTCCTGCCAATTTAAATTATCTCTATATAGTTTTATTTATATTGAAATCTTATTGAAAAATTATATGTTAACCGTTGAGCCATATAAACTACTTTTTCCTACGTGCTCTTTTACGAGGACAATGCTATTAAGCTGTTCTTAAAATAAAGATATACGCATTTATTTTTATATTTGTTTAATCACGATGGCAATAAATTATTTCGAATATTTAAATTCGATTATTGGAATTTATTTATATTTTTCAGAACATAATGATTTCTTACCGGCGATACCTTTTCGGCATACAAAGCACCAGTTGGAGCACCACAAAAGTTGAGAATAATCAGAACATTTAAAGTAACTGACTCCTGTGTTTAAGTTTTTCTTCATCGTTTTTTTTTTTATTTTTAAACTTCAAATTTACCTTTTACAGGATTTGGAAAGATATCTACAATAGATGGAAAGAGGGTTATTGAATTATGACACACTCCAAAATAATAGCTAACACCGCGTGAATACCAAGTTATAAAGAAGGGACTCGGTGACCTAAGGAGGGAGCTTAAAGAAAGACATTTACCTAAATGTTAACTAGACACGGTGAGGGCTCCACATGATATCTAGATACATAACACAGAGGGGGTTAGAGGTAGACTATACTATCTCACTCCGTCATATATTGCTACACCCCTGACCCCAACTTCACAATTCCGACAGCTCGCCTTAGAGTTCACTATTGACAACAAAGTGGAATGGAGTGGACTAGAGACTGAAGACAGCACTGCTGGACACCGACAACGCTGAAAGCCGGACTTACGTCAACACGCGAGGCCTCCCATCGGAGTTTTGCGCCAGAGCCAACAGTCTAGTAATCAGTGCCTAGTCCCAGGTCTGTGGAGCGAGCAAGCTATCGGAGGGGAAGTTGAGTGCCAGTCCACGCTATGTGAATACACAGGGTTAAAATAGTAGGGTCCCTCCCCCCTCCCAGCGTGGACTGACCAATGACCAAAGCGGGATAGTCTAGGGCGGCTAATCGTCGCAGTGGCCACCACAGGGGTGTAAGCCCTAAACACCGACCCGCTGTCCCAGTACTGTCTAGTCACTAGCTAGATCCTGAAAACACCGCCGTAAGTAGAGATGGAACACAGGGAAGTCACGGCTCCCCATCTGGAACTTCTGTTACACACAGCAGCTCAGAATTCAGTCTTTATGGTCAACATATTGCTATTGTCACTAAGTCCCTTTTTTATTCTTGACATTCACGCGGTTTGAAATATTTTTATCCTATCAGAGTATTTTGGTAATTTTGATTTTGAAAGAGTATGTTCCCAAGAAGAGCGTTCAACTATGACAAATAACCCATTCCAATTCTGTTACAACCAACCAATCGATGGAACAGATATAGTCAGAAACTATATCCAATCATCAATAGGACACCTATCTTTTGTAGAGATTCTTTTTTATAGTAACACCATTTGTTTAACTTTCTTATAGCTGGATCTACCTCTATCTAGGGAAGTATAGTCTTTACCCTCGTTATATTTGGAGTTATATATATAGGAAATTCTTATTCAGGATAATATAGTCTGGGAAACATATTATAATAGATAAAATATTTATTCTCTAATGTTTATATATGTATAGTGTCTGAGTTATTCACCCACTGATGCTCACAGATGAGCGAGCGTTAGTGTTTCCCAGCGCGCCGTCTGAAGGGAAAGTACACATGTTGCTGCTGATTGGACAGTGGTGCGCATGCGCGAGCTCATTAGCTAAGGTGTTTTCAAGTAGAAGGGATATCAATTTTTTTAAGTTAGAAATTAACAAATATTTTAATGCTATATAAGACCCAAAAATCGAAGTTTTTCTCAAAGTTCAACATTACCTAATATGTTTTTGATTTAGAGATACAAAACAGATTTAGTATTTTGTTTATACCTAAATTATTACATTGTAATTGCGACTGTGACTAAGGATTCAATATGTGACACAAATGTTTATCAAATTTGTCGGGATATCGCTAGAAGACCTACAAATGACGTCATTCTGATTTTAATCAAAGCAACCAATTAGGTGAATTTGTCCACATCACGTGACTTGCTGCTTTATAAGACCTTGGTGATCAAGAAAGCGCAGTTGGTAGAGCGTTAGACTGAAGATTTAAAGGTCCCTTTTATAAGGGCATGTAGCTCAGATGGTAGATTAGCATACAAGCGGTACTGGAATCGATACCCAGCATCTCCATTTACAGCTGCCCTCCTACAAGGTCTGAACCTCTACTCCACCAACATGTGTAAACAGCCAGGACAAGGTGACTCGAATGTAACACCTGTAAACTGAGACGAAATAAATAAAGAGAATCAGATACGTAAGTCCAGCTGACAAGTAGGTTGTAGCCGTCGTCTGTAGAGACGGCGATACCATATGAGATTGATACAAGAGCTGAACTTATCTGGTTTAGTTGAAATGTCTCTTGCTTGAATAGGTCAGAGTGTTTATAGAAATTCTTACCTGAGAATTCTTCAATATATTTCATATAAAAATAAAATTATTAAAATTAACCGCTTGTGTACCATGAATTTATCATTTTTCTTTTATCAATTTTCGAGCTAGCTTCTTTTTTGATCTAAAATATGATATAATTCCAAATTAATTCTTTATACAAATTGTAAATTTCAACTTCAGAGTTATAATCTATTATTATTACTATATTTTTCATGAAAATTATTTGGTTACGTGCATGGATATATTATTTCATTTCTTCACTTTATCAATTCATTCATTCTGTTTGAGATTTATTGCCATGATTATGATCTACACGGAGTCAAATTTCAACAAAACAATATCATAGATAATTTAAAATTTATCCATGTTTTTCTTCAACACTTTGTTGATTTGTAAAAAGGGAGATCAAGAGGAAAGTGGTGAGTTTCTTTATTGAGCTGTACACAAGCTTTCGGACGTCACCCGTCCTTCATCAGGTGTTGACATTTGTTGATTTGAATAATGGGATTTCTTTTCCCCGCTATTTTAAAACTTCAAAATTATTTAATGAAGAATCAAGCTATTGATTTGTTGATAGATTTTATGATTTAAAATAGTTTTAGAGAAATAATGTGGTTCGTCCACAAATCTTGGAAAAAATATTTACAATTTAAAATAATTTACTCCATTGTTGCTAAAGACTTATTTTATTCTCAAAATACAAAAATAAGCCGTAGATAAACACGAATAAAGTCTTCAATTTTTTCAATATTATCGTTTCCACATTGACACAGAAGAAATAAATTATTGGAGGAATAATGCGCGCCCTATATCTATATATATATATATTGCTACATAGAATAAAAACAAAGCACATTCCAGAATAGAATGTTTTAGAAGGCTTGAGAATAATGTAGAATAATCAGAGAAAAACTCACCTAGACTTCAACTCCCTGATTAACGCTTTGGAGTCCCGATATGGAGAAGAACACTACTAACAGCTCTTCTTGTGTAAAGTTAAGAATAGACTACAAGATAAGAAAGAAAGTTTGAAGGATTTGGCCAACGACATCCGACGCCTGGCAAGATTTGCCTTTCCAACGTGGTCATCTGAAACACGAGATTTTCTGACCCAACAACAATTCATTGATGCCATCGGAGACCCTGAAACTCAGAAGTTTGCCAGACTATCAAGTGCGACTACTCTACAAGAAACCCTGATCAAAGCTATGAAGCTGCCCAACAAGCCTCAAGGGGAAGTTATCGCGTGATAAACAAGTTAAATGGGATAATATAGAAAGAGAAAAGGGGTCGCTGCTGGACCTGTGTAGCCCGTGGTCACATGTCTCCAACTTGACCCCGAAAAGTAAAACAGCACAGTGATACAGGCTGCTGGAGATGTGGACAATATGGCCACATAAGAATATACTGTCCGGAAAATTCTAAAACCATGCTGATGCCTTATCAAGAAGGCCATGTGTTCCACAAAGTCGATATTGTGCTCGTGCTGTAGACATATTTTGTATAATATAAGTTACAGTTCAAGAAAGCGATGAAGTAGAAGAGCAACATCGAACTGGCCAAGCTTTAAGAAAGGCTCAACGACCGAGATTTGTTGCCAGTGATAAATGAAAGGAATCAGATGAAAGACCATTCTGGGAAGATGTAGCCCCGTGCAGTCCTAAAATCAAAAGTCTCTGGTCCCTCTGGAATTCTTAGACCCTGCAAGATGGTGTCTTATACAGGAAAAGGGGAGAGCGAGGATGGAAAGCACACATGAATCCTGGATTCATGGACAAGATTGGTAGTCCCTATCTAGTATATCCCCACAATTCAACAACAATAAAAAAACCTTTATTAGGGACCCTCGTCCCATACTGGATTCTCCCAGATGTGTAAAACAGAAGTAAACATATCAGTTATCTACAGAAAGTGGAGATTAAGATCGACCTTTCTTCAAGTTGGGTCCATCATCTGTGTTGCGCCTATTGTCTGTCCTGTTTTCCAGGATTTGTGAGAAGCCAGTGTGTGTGTAGCGAAGCTTTGTCACAGTTCGCGCTTGCTGAAGCAAAGTGTGGTCGCCACACTACTCCCCCTCCAGTAGGAACTTTCTAGCGATCCTATGCAATCTTATTGGCTTGCCAAGTTCGGGTCTTGAGAAAACATCGGTCCTTCTGATGTGAAAGCAGGCTTGAGGCGGTCGATTGACACCCATGTGGATTTTTTTTTTTAATTTTCAGTTTGTAAATTTTGGGTTTCCTAAAAAGGAATTCATATGGACCGTCGTATGGGGGAGCTAGCGGTGGCAATATCAGGTCCCGACGTAGATAGACATGGGAACATGTCTCGAGTAGTTTGGGCACGTAAGCGTGCGGTTCCCATGCGGCCTGCTTGGTGCAGGTTTCAGAGATGCCATGGCGCGCTTGAAGCCACGGTTCGGTAGGCGAGCTTGCAGAGGGGGGGGTCCTCGAAAAATGTTACTGGAAGGGGTAGGGGCTTCCCATAGACCAGCTCGGCGGTTGTGGTGTTGAGATCTTCCCTTAGCGACGAACGAATCCCTAGGAGCACCAGGGGAAGTTTCAAGGACCAGCTCGTGGAGTCGTGACAGCGGAAGGAGTCTTTCAGCTGTCTGTGGAATCTTTCTACCAGGCCGTTTGCTGCTGGGTGGTAGGGTGATGTCCTTATTCTGTTGATTCCCAGAAGCCGTGTCAACTCACCGAAAAGTGCTGATTCAAACTGCCTGCCTTGGTCTGTAGTCACTTTTGCTGGCACGCCAAAACGAGATATCCAGAC
Source organism: Cordylochernes scorpioides (assembly GCA_030710605.1). Taxonomy (NCBI): domain Eukaryota; kingdom Metazoa; phylum Arthropoda; class Arachnida; order Pseudoscorpiones; family Chernetidae; genus Cordylochernes; species Cordylochernes scorpioides. The sequence continues at coordinate 65,682,143 of CP092868.1, forward strand.
TGATAGGAAGGCATTTGCTACTGTTTTGGCGGTGATGTCCTGTATGGGTAGGGCTTCGGGCCACCTAGTGAATCGGTCGACGCAGGTGAATATGTACCGATAGTTTTCACTCGGTGGTAATGGTTCGACCAGGTCAATGTGAACATGACTGAACCTTCCGTCTGGGGGACTAAACGACTGAAGGGGCGTTCTTGTGTGTCTAGCGGTTTTGGAGACTTGGCAGCGGTGGCAGGCGCGAGTCCAAAGTGCGCAATCCTTCTTGACGGCCGGCCAGACGTAATGGGCGGTGACCATCCTTGTAGTAGCTCGTACTCCGGGGTGAGACAAGTTGTGTTATGCAGAAAAAATTATGCGGCGACAGGATGCGGGTACAATTGGTCTGGGGTTTGCTGTGGAAACGTCACAGTACAGGGAAATGTTCGTTTCTGGGATTTGTACTTTTTCCAGTTGTAGTGATCTGCGGTTTTCCGATGTCAAGAGAGCTTGTAGCTCCTGGTCTACTGCTTGCGCTTCGGCGAGGGATTTCGGGTCATAAGGTTGGTGATGGGAGATGGGTTCCACACGTGACAGGAAATCTGCGGGTACATTTTCACAGCCCGCGATGTGGCGGATGTCTGTTGTGAACTGCCCAATGAAAACGAGGTGTCGACATTGGCGCGGCGAGGCTTTGTCCAGATTTTGTTGGAAGGCGTAAGTGAGAGGTTTGTGGTCCGTATAGACCGGATTCCAAAAAGGTTAGAAATAGTCGATATTTCACCTTGAAATAAAATTTTGATTTTTCGTTAAAAGAAACTCTGCGGTGTAACTTCAAGTATCGTTTTACAATCACAGGCCGCAGTGTGTTATATTGTATTATAAGTTATTTTATGTATCATTTACGAACGGAAAAATACGTCCAGGGTAGCCTAGTGGACATGGCATCTGCTCGGTAAGCGAAACATTGTGGGTTCGATTCCCATCCCTGGACACTTTTATTTTTCCGTTCGTCATTACTCTTCATAATTCATCCTTTCATACCTCATCCAAAAAGGTTAGAAATAGTCGATATTTCACCTTGAAATAAAATTTTGATTTTTCGTTAAAAGAAACTCATGCGGTGTAACTTCAAGTATCGTTTTACAATCTTCTTTATTATAAAACTAGCAGATGTACCCGGGTTTTACCCGAGTAAAGGTTTGTCTAACGAACATTTGTTGAAACAATTCTCTATAAACTTATAAAAAAAAACAATGGTTGCCTGTAAAGTCGGTTTTACGGGCGAAGATTTTACGTGACAACGGTAGAATATTTATTGATATGAATATAATTAAATTGCACAATAGGAACAAGGAATTGAATGAAAATAAGAATTGCACAAATTTTAACTATAGAAATATATTTTGTTTTCTAAAACATTGTACATGTAAACTTAAACTTAACTAATTCCTATTTGAGTGATTTTGTTGAGGATAGGACGATGATAGGAGAAATATGAAATGAAAGGAAGTGTTTCTGCTGTAATGTGTCTTGCGAAAGTCAAGTCGATAGTTGTTCCTTTTAACGTAGTTGACTTAGAAACGTTTGATACGCAATCAAGATTATACGTATTTTTCATGATATTAAGAAACGAGTTGTCAGGCTTTACGTTTTTGTTAAAATCACCACACAGAAGAATCGGTATACTAGAATCAACTTGCACGAACGGTGGCACGTACTGGCTGTTGTGAATGTACGGACCGAGTCCTTGCCATAGTAACATTCCAATATCCTGCATACTAGCTCCTGGATGAATATATACAGCACCGAGTATAAACTTGAAGCTAGTATGAGCGGCGAAGCAAGTAACTTCAGTCATGCACATGTCACCCTTGGTTTTAATGACACGAGTTACGTCTGTAATCGCAACTTGGAACACTTCCGCCGTAGATGTCGATGATAATTTACGATAGATCGCCACTCCACCAGCCGCGTTGGTATTTGAAAATCAAAACACTTATTCAGATCGAAGGTTCAAATTTTTGCTAAATAAATTTGAAATTAAATAAAATTTGTAATTGTAAATGATGAAGTTGAAAATTAAAACATTTACTTAAATTAGATGTTAAAATTCTTGCTCAACACAGTTTAAATAAAGTTTTCTTATATCTGCCACTTTTTCTTAATATTTGTAATTTTAAAGAATCAATTCGAAAATCAAAACATTTATTCAGATCGAAGGTTCAAATTTTTGCTAAATAAATTTGAAACTATTTAAAATTTGTAAAATAATAATTAATTAATTAATTAATTTTAAACTAATAATTTACACTTAACACTATCAACATTTATCAATAGTATGACATAACCTATAAACTCAGTTTCTCAACTTTTGTGTCAATCTAACAATTAATCAATCAATCATAGTTTACGATAATGAAATATCAGTGTACAATTATTTACCTTTATTGTTGTAGTTGTTGTAAATGACGAATCTAAGCACTCCACATTTTCACTACAGACACAGCTGACGATACTTTAACCACACGTGTGAACTTGTATTATGACGCTTTCTTGTTTTTCCAACGCCAAGAACGTTCGAGAAAGACAAAGACAGAGACAAGCATGCGCCGATTCAATGCGCCTAATTCTCTAGCACTGCGCGCGCAGCTGCGCGCGCAGCACTCTCGTTCGGTGACTCATCGTAACGTTACCGGGCGTTACACTTTTTCATAAGTGACTCCCAGCCGCAACCTAATTTAAGACGTTGTCACGTCAAAATAATAGATATATTTTGATAATTTGAAACTCGTAAATTTGAATCTCTCGATAAAGTGAACATTTTTCCCGGTCCCTTGAAAAATACTCAATAAGTTGAATAAAATCAATATTAATTGGTTCCCTCGGTAATTGGTAGTTAAAGGAATAGTATCTTGCTTTGGAATTGTATCATTATTCTTGTCTCAAATAAATTGCCGTGTCATCCTGAATTTTGTCTTTCCTAATTTTCTACATTACAAAATCATCGTTTTATCTAGTGAACATTTTCCCCGGTCCCTTGAAAAATACTCGATAAGTTGAATAAAATCAATATTAATTGGTTCCCTCGATAATTGGAAGTTAAAATAATAGTATCTTGCCTTGGAATTGTATCATTATTCTTGTCTCAAATAAATTGCCGTGTCATCCTGAATTTTGTCTTTCCTAATTTTTTACATTACAAAATCATCGTTTTATCTAGTGAACATTTTTCCCGGTCCCTTGAAAAATACTCGATAACTAACTTTGACTTGCGCGCAATTAATAGGTAGACAATCTTACTTTTGATAAATAATCTTTAAGATAATAAACTTAGTGTTACTAAAACTTACAGATAAAAAACTTGTTATCATCGTCGCAATGGGGGCGCTGCTTGCGAGTTAAATCTACAAATCTGCAAATAACTCTAAGGATATTCAAGACATTCAAGAAATTATTTTTCAGAAACCTTCCCAGTACTATACTAAATAACTTCCCAAAGTTTCATGGCGTTCCAATGAGTGGTTTGGTCAGGCATAAAGGACACACACACACATATTCATTTTTAAAAGCTTTTATTTAACCTGCCTCCATGTCTGTCTGTCTGGATGTCTGTCGCCAAATCTTGTAATCAATTTTTATTAATATACTTATAGGGCACCTAGAAATATGAAATTTGGTACACATGTTCAAACCTGATGACACGGTAATCCTTAGGTCGCTGGTTCAAATCCGGCTCGAGGGAGCCGGCGAGCACGTGACCTCCCTGTGCGCGCGCATCCGTGACAGAGGCGGCCGGCCGATGAGGAATGAGGAAAGACGGTCGTGACTATATATATTAATTAATTAATAATTATTATCATTAGATAATGATAATGATCAAAATGATGATGCGCGCGCATCCGTGACAGCGGCCGATGAGGAATGAGGAATTGAGGAAAGACGGTCGTGACTATATATATTAATAGACAACATAAAATTAAATTAACAATGTAAAAATATATTTTAACATTTAACACAAAAACATTACAATATTTTCTTTAAATATATATTAATATTGAAATGCCAAGTTTTTTTTTCATGGTCATTGGAATATTATATTACTAAATTCTCAAATTAAATTTAGTGTACTTGGAACACATTTTAGCATTTTTACAATTTATAAATGTAATTTCACCAGATGCCGCGAGAGGCGCTGCTTGCGAGTGAAAGTAAAAAATTTGCAAATAAAATTGCAACGAATATTTATTTCAAATCAAATTCAAACCAGAAACCTTCGCAGTAGTATAGTAAATAACTTCCTAAAGTTTCACGGCGATTGGATAATCTTACCTTTAAAAACATTCATCGTGTAAACAAACTACGTGTAAAATTATTAACCAATCAAATTCATTTATCGACGCGACCAGTGAGGCGCCAAGCAGTAAAAGACTGGAACTAACGCTTTCTGGTTTTACATTTAATATTTTAAATGGTGTGTTGAACTTTTTAATGATCTCTCTCCATTGTATAAATCACATATTTCTAATTATTTATAACATAGGGATTTAAGGAATGCTGCTTCAGGGATCTTGAGAAAATATATTCTCAATAAGAAAAAATAAAAAGTAGTGAAATGTAAGGATAGTATCGACTTTTTTTATCTCTTTCTCTCAAAACGAACACATATAAATTGATAGTGTGGTAAAAAATAAAAAATAAATATTTTATATCTTTATAATTTTATATAAAATTTTAAAATATATAAATGGGATGAATATTTTATTTCTATGCTTTTCATATTAATCTGTCTCTTTATCATTCTAAAAAATAACTAAGTTTGCTCTAAATAAAAGATATAAGAAATCTATATCAAGGTAAAAGATGAAAATAGTATATCTCTTGCTCCTGGTCATAGCTGCAGCCTCGGCTCACTCCCTCCCAGCTGCAGACAGTCCATTGACCCCGGACTCCCTCAATCTCAGCTATGTGCCTCCAGAGCCGGACCCCACCAACAATCTTTGCAACGATTTTTACCAAAACATCTGCGTTCCACTCGAGGACAACTTTGGCTATCACGAGAACAGGTTCACCAGGTTGACCCACAGCATCGTGAAAGAGATGGGTATGCTCTTAGCACAGGTTCATAAGTATCCCACACAAGTTCCTGATTTCTTGAGTAAGGCTGCTCAATATTTCGATAGTTGTATGGATTCTGATGATGTTCAAGTTGATGTTAATGACATTTTGGAGCCGTTAATCCCTACTAAGTCTCATCGAGATCACTATATCGACATGCATCTGAGTGGCAAGGTATGGGGTTCTAAAGACATGAAGTGTATGGTGGCGACAAAGAATGCGTTCGGCTATGCCCTTGAGTACCTCTTCTACGAGATGGCCAAGCACGATGTCAACTTGAAGAAGTCCGAGAACATTGCTGGAGCGGTTAAGGAAGCCCTTATCCATGAAATTCGACATAACAGGCGGTATGACTCTAACACGCTCGCTAACAACGCCGAGGCGATCCGTTCTATCCACACCTTGAACGGCTATCCAGGCTACGTGAAGGATGCCCAAATACTGGAGATATTCTACCAGACCCTGGAAATCAGCGAGAACTACCATCAAAACAATCAGAACATCATGAAGTTCTTGGAATCCAATAAAATCGACGACCCCTGGTCCTATATATTCCCTAGCTACATCGCTAACGCCGCCTATGATCCCAGTGACAACTCCATCTATATCCCAGCAGCCGTGCAGTTGCTGGCCAAGAAGTTCCCAACGACCGACGCTGCTTCCAACTACGGCACCCTGGGCGTCATCATCGGGCACCAGATGGCCAAGGCCATCGCCATCCCGGTGCCAGGCATGTGGTCCCATCAGAGCCAGAAGGCGTACAAGAAGGAAGCATCGTGTCTTCTCTACCAATACCACATGATTGGAAGCGGTTACAGGAAGGAAGCCTTAAGAGGAAACGTGGCTGACAACCTAGGACTCCGCGCGGGCCTTCTCAGCCTACAGGACGGTCACAGGAGGACGGGCCTCCAACAGCAGGTTCTACGACGCCCACGGCAGGATAATGTGCACCAACGGCGCCCGACATCCCAGCTCCACACAGGCCGACGCTAGGACCCGGGTGCAGGCGGCGCTGAACAACCTGGAGAAGTTCAGGCAGGACAAGGGCTGCTACTACAAGGCGCCCTGCAGAGTCTGGTGAGGATACTGTACATGTTTTTATAAATAATGTCTCATATGTTTGAACTATTTTATTAAATCCTACTTCCTCTATCTCACGCTTTCCCTTTTAAGTTTGTCTTTATTCGTAAATTTTCATATCACAAATACATTGATATAACTTGTCCTTAGATTTGTTATAATTTGAGTAAAAAAATACCAGGCTTCCAGGGAAAATTATCTTTTATTTATCTGATATTTTAACTTAATATTGATAAAAGGGATTATTTTATTGTCATACTTTAATAATATATATTTTTTAATTTGAGCGTTCGATAAAAATATCACTTTCGGATTTTTGCATCTATGCGTAAGAGAGCATCGACATGATTCTGTTACTCATATCCTCACAATTAAGAATATTTTTTTAAAAATCAGTTATACGTTTAATAGTATAGTACGGAAATTCACTTTGTCTACTACCCCGCCAGTAAGTGCAAGTAACCAAGTGGAACTCTGGCACACTTTTGAGTGCAAAAGTTGAACTGCTCTCCACATGTGATGCACTTTCAGTAAAAGCAGTCACTAACTACTATTCACCATGGTTTAATGGCCTGTACAATGCGCGCATAATAGGGATAATTAAAAAAAAATGTTTTATTGTATTGGTAATTTACATATTTTTAAAACAACTAATTATTCGAATTTTCTGTTTTAAAATGTTATACAATATATTGTGCTTTTATAGACGCACCATGGCTTTTCAACGTCCTATTTAACTTGTTACAACATTAAGTCAGAATTTAATGCAATGCAATGAGATTAGGTACACACACACACACATAAATTAAAAAGGAAAAAGGCATCTTCTTATCGTACAACTGGAAGTTGCTGATGGTTTGCGCCATCTATTGCCCCAACTTTCAGTTGCGCGATGAGGAGATGCCTTTTTTTATTTATAAATTTATTTATTTACAAAAATATATATATTTATATTATATACTAGCAGAATGACCCGGGCAACGCCCGGGTTTTACCCGATTAAATGCTTTTATTCAAATACTATTCGTTACAATTATAAATTGGCGCCGTGGATGTCATTCTTGTGAAACGTCCCGCTCCAAACTTTGTGTCTGAGAAGCGATATTTTTATAAAGAGATTATATATAAATTAGTATATTTATTGAAGAGAGAATATATTTTTCCGGAAAATATTTTATGACATCTGGATTAATCAAATAAATAGATAAGCACGCAAAAATGAAGAACTAATTCTTCTATTTATATCTTTCTTTATTCCTATCACCACCAGCCAAATAAGTTTTAAAGGCTAAAATATAGAGCCGAGGCCGCTCTTCATATGAGTTTTGAACTTTACTCAACGTGAATAGAGTAAGATATTGCCTTATTACATTTTTATCTATTCACTCAATATGTGACGAACCTTCGCCTTTTTAGTCATACAAATCTAATTGTATAATAATGTTAGATGAAAGAATTTTCTCTTTTAAGTATATTTTCTATAAAGGTCTTTCCTTATAAAGTTTATAAAATGTAATCATTTATATAATGCTTTTTTGATTTCTAAATATTTATTTTTTACTAGCGGATGTACCCGGCTTCGCCCGAGGTTTTACCCGAGTAAAGGTTTGTCTAACGAACATTTGTTAAAACAATTCTCTATAAACTTATATAAAAAAAGGTATATTTTGATAATTTGAAACTCGTAAATTTGAATCTCTCGATAAAGTGAACATTTTTTCCCGGTCCCTGTGTGCCGTGTCATCCTGAATTTTGTCTTTCCTAATTTTCTACATTACAAAATCATCGTTTTATCTAGTGAACATTTTTTTTCCCGGTCCCTTGAAAAATACTCGATAAGTTGAATAAAATCAATATTAATTGGTTCCCTCGGTAATTGGAAGTTAAAGGAATAGTATCTTCGCCTTGAATTGTATCATTATTCTTGTCTCAAATAAATTGCCGTGTCATCCTGAGATAATCTTACTTTTGATAAATAATCTTTAAGATAATAAACTTAGTGATAATAAAACTTATAGATAAAAAAACTTATCATCGTCGCAATGGTGGCGCTGCTTGCGAGTTAAATCTACAAATAACTCTAAGGATATTCATGATATTCAAGAAATTATTTTTCAAAACCCTTCCCGGGGATATACCTAATAATATCCCAAATATTCGCGGCGATTGGATGTATGGTTTTTGAATCTATAGAGTACACACAGACAGACATTCAATTATCTATATATATAAAATTGAATGTCTGTCTGTGTGTGTGTGTGTGTCCTCTATGGATTCAAAAACCATACATCCAATCGCCGTGAAAATTTGGGATAATATTAGGCATATCCCCGGAAAGGTTTACGAAAATAATATCTTGAATATCTTTAATATCCTTAGAGTTATTTGCAGATTTGTAGCTTTAACTCGCAAGCAGCGCCACCATTGAGACGGAGATAGGCTTAGGTTTGCTGCTCCTGATGACCTTGGGTCTGCCCCACCCCGTGAGAGAATGGATTCGCCCGGCCGCCGGCCGAAAGTCCAAGTACCCACCGACCAATCAGGGCAGAGTTGGTGACACAGCTATGCCAAGTAGACAAAAAAAAAAAGCCTCGCGGGAGCTTGCCCAAGATGACCTCCGGGAACTTCGTCCATCTTCCATAAACGACCATGAATTTATTCAACCTTATCGAGTATTTTTCAAGGGACCGGGAAAAAATGTTCACTAGATAAAACGATTATTTTGTAATGTAGAAAATTAGGAAAGACAAAATTCAGAATGACACGGCACACAGGGACCGGGAAAAAATGATCACTTTATCAGTTTCAAATTATCAAAATATATCTATTTCTTTTTATAAGTTTATAGAGAAATGTTTTAACAAATGTTCGTTAGACAGACCTTTACTCGGGTACCGATTAATATTGATTTTATTCAACTTATCGAGTATTTTTCAAGGGACCGGGAAAAAATGTTCACTTAACGAGAGATTCGTTAGACAAACCTTTACTCGGGTAAAACACGGGCGAAGCCGGGTACATCCGCTAGTATATATATATAGATAGATTCATTCGATATTACATTATTTAAATCTCTTCACATTTCGACAAATATAAATCTGTATCTTTCTTTCGACTTATCATGCTAGCTGACTACCTAGAAGTATGACATTTTGTACATTTGTATTGTTATCGAGATTAAGTAAATGTGCAAATTTCCAGGCTTATAGATAGTTTGGAATTATGTTAAAATTGAATATTGGATTCGTCTACAGACATTCAGATATGAAAAAAATCAAGGGAATTCAAAAAAAAAATTGAAATTCAATAAAAACATTATTTTCGGATTGAATATATATATATATAGTACTAGACGGGTGACCCGAGCTTCGCCCCGGGATTGACCCGTGTGCATATCTACCCGAGTAAGATAAGATTTTTTTATATAATTGTTTGTTATTTGCATTATCTATTTGTTTGCATCAGCATAATTTAATCTAATATTTGATAGAGGGCGCTGTTCGTGAGCTAAGTAGAATAATTTGAATATACCAGGTCTATTAGTATGAAACGCGAAAATTTTCAGTGAATTCAAAAGTTCACCAATTCCATACAACAAAAGATTTTTTATTCAAAGTAATTGCCCTGATTAGCTATACACTCGGACCACCTTTCAGGCAATTTTCGAATTCCTTGTCTGAAAAATTCTATTCCTTTTGAGTCGAACCAGTCAACAAGCCATTTTCGGAGTATGTCTGAGTTCGAAAATTCCTGGTTTTTTAGGGCGTGTCCTAAAGATGTGAAAAGGTAGTAGTCCGACGGCGCTAAGTCTGGTGAGTACGGCGGGTGGGGTAAGAGTTCCCAGCCCAAGTATTTTATGGTGTTTTTGACCACTGTAGCGTTGTGGGCTGGAGCGTTGTCATGCTGCAGTATCAGATTGTTGTGCTTTTCACGCAATTCCGGTCTTATTTCATTCAATGCCTCTCTCAAACTGTGCATTTGTTGTTCGTAGCGACTAGTATTGACCGTTTCGCCAGGTTTCAGGAACTCAAAATATACTACGCCGGTCTGGTCCCACCATACGCAAAGCATTGCCTTTTTTCCGAAGCAATTGAGCCTAGGCGTCTGTTTTGGAAATTGGCCAGGCAGGCCCCATGACTTTTGGCGCGTAGGATTGCTGAAGTTGATCCATTTCACATCTGAAGTTACGATTCGGTGCAAAAATGACTTCTTTTCATACCTGGCGAGCAGCCCTTCGCAGGTTACCAGACGCCGTTCTTGCTGCCTTTCGCTCAACTCGTGGGGGGGGCCCATCTGGAAAGCTTTTGGGTCATTCCGAGGCTGTTTAAACGTAGGGAAACAGCACCTTGAGACACCTGGAGCTGTTTCGCGAGTTTCTCCTGCGTTTGGGTACTGTCCTTATCCAACAAAGCTTACAGTTCAGCGTCCTCAAACTTTTGGGGCGGTTTTCCACGTGGTTCATTATCAAGTTCGAAATCGCCACTTTGGAATTTTTTAAACCACCTGTAACACTGCGATTTGCTCAGAGCGTGGTCGCCGTGAACTTCCTCGAGCATTCGGTGGGCTTCAGTGGCACTTTTCTTCCAGTTGAAGGCGAACAACAAAACTTCCCGCAAATGGGCACTTTTTGGCTCGGAAATCACCATTTTCCACGGGCTCCAGAAATTTTCCACGAATTGAATTTTTCTAAAACTCCACGCATGCTGATGCCACGTGAGTCAAAAAACAAAATGCCTTCAACAGCGCCACCGTCGGCTCAAATAAAGTTGCACAGCGCCCTCTGGCAGCCATTTTCGCGTTTCATACTAATAGACCTGGTATAGTTTTAATAGTTGATTTATATATTTTTTAAAATAGCATATCGTCTTCCTCGTATTTTTTACCTATGTATGGAAATCATGGTTTGAATTAGTGAACTACTGCGAATTTGTATACCGGACATACAAACAAACAAATATTGATTTATATATATATAGATATTCTCGAATAAAAGATTCCCAACAAAACACGTTTATTGAAGTTGTGGCTCTATCAGAAAATAAGCATCTTTTACGTGATAAAACCTAGAAGCTCATGAGAGGCTTACCTATGTTCAATATTAGTATATGTAGTATAGTGTAATATATATATTACACCAGATTGATCTTAAATTAAAAATCTGCTGCTTCACGGATAAATATAACATTCAGCAAAATGATAAAATAGGACCGGGTAGTTGGCTACTTCTGTAAGTTCCAGGAACCTGGGTAACTGAATGAATAAATAGACAATGGAAAAAATGTCCTAGCTCAGGCAGCAAAAATAGCATCGCGTCATCACGCTGCACTCCCCATTCAGAACGTTGCTGATGACTTGCGCCAACTTTCGGAATAAATATTACTAATATTCCATTTTATAAATCCAACATATTTGAAAAAAAAACCTAGTATTGATAGATCAAGAAAAATGAACCCTGTATGCGTTTAGGACTGTTAACCCTCGATAGCATGGTGCAGGTTGTATCACCAAAAGAGGTTGACTTTAATGACTTTATGATTAATTAAAGACGAGTATCCAAGGTCAATTATTTATCTATATCTATAAAGGTCAACGTTCATATATTTATTTGTTCCTTATACGTTTCCTTAATATTTAACCAATCTGAATGAAATTTTAACAGTATATAAATTTGGGTTGGAAAAGGATCTTTGTCACATTTTCCTCCAAGGAAAATTCAAATTACCTGAGTACTAGACTGATTTACCTAATTTTAGTAAATAAATGATGATGAAATATCGCTGTATCATGTTTGATGACAAAAACAGAATTCTTTCGGGGATCATTCACTCAATCAGAACACGGGCGAAGTCTTACCAGGTTGTTGTCGTGTCCAATGAAGAGCCTCAGATGTCTCCCCAGGTCATATATAAATTAAAATGAAGTTCACTAACTCTTTTCATGAAATTTATCAAATGAGTGTATGGATTAAAATTTAGTTTAAAATATATAAGATACTAGAGGATGTACCCGGCTTTGCCCGGGTTTCACCCGAGTAAAGGTTTGTCTAACGAACATTTGTTAAAACAATTCTCTATAAACTTATTTAAAAAAATAATAGATATATTTTGATAATTTGAAACTCGTAAATTTGAATCTCTCGATAAAGTGATAATTTTTTCCCGGTCCCTGTGTGCCGTGTCACCCTGAATTTTGTCTTTCCTAATTTTCTACATTAGAAAATCATAGTTTTATCTAGTGAACATTTTTTTCCCCGGTCCCTTGAAAAATACTCGATAAGTTGAATAAAATCATGGTCGTTTATGGAAGATGGACGAAGTTCCCGGAGGTCATCTTGGGCAAGCCCCCGCGAGGCTTTTTTCTTGTCTACTTGGCACAGCTGTGTCACCAACTCTGCCCCCGCGCGCCAGGACCTCTTGACCCCTCTGATTGGTCGGTGGGTACTTGGACTGTCCATCCGGCCGGCGGCCGGACGATTACATTCTCTCGACAGGGGGTGGGGCAGACTTTCTGCCTAAGCCTATCTCTGTCGCAAGGTGGCACTGCTTGCGAGTTAAAGCTACAAATCTGCAAATAACTCTAAGGATATTCAAGAAATTATTTTTCGAAAACCTTTCCGGGGATATACCTAATAATATCCCAAAATTTCACGGCTATTGGATGTATGGTTTTTGAATCTATAGAGTACACACAGACAGACATTCATTTATATATATATATATATAGATTTTAAAAGACTATTTCAAATTTATCAAATAAATAATATACACTTTTTGAGATAAATATTATAATCAATATTTGAAATAATTAGAGCCCATAATTTAAAAATAGCTAAATATAATAATTAATTGCTTATTTTTGATGATATAAAATGTTTTGTTAATATGTATTGCGGAATTATGTTTGATAATATTATGCATTCTTATAATAATACTCGAATATTAGCCTTTTCTATATAAACAGGTGTAGAACGACCGCCAAGTCTAAGCTTTATTAAAGTTTTACCCTAATAAAGTCAATAAAATAAAGTACGTGTGTCAAATACTACATATTTCACTAATAGATTTTTAAAAATATAAATGATTAATAAATAAAAAAAACACATAAAAAAGGTTTTATTTAAATACACTAAAAAGGAAAAATATATTTTTATCTTCTATCATTGAGCAATTAGATGTATATGAGTGACAAATAAAACGGCCGGGGACGATCATAATGAATTTCAAACCTGATATGATTTAATATTTAGTAACACATTAGCGATTTTTGGGTTGGCCAAATATCAGGGAACAGGCTAAATCAATGTTTAGTTGATTTCTGTTCCACTAGATGGCGCTCTGCCTTCTGAAAAGCACATGTGCTCCTGGTCAGGATATGCCTTTTTTATTTATAGAATATATATGTAGTTAATTCAGGTTTCGTGGGCCTCTCAAACCACTAGTGTTGTCAGTCAGACATGAGTCTTTATTTGCATTGACTGTGGTGGTCCAAGATGTTAAGTGTCAAGCAGATTCATTTCTAGAGATTTCAGACTTCTACGAGCTAATTGATTAAAACATGTGTGGACAGATTGAGCAAGTTGAATAAAATCTTTTTTTTTTAAATCGTTATCACTGAGGATTAGGGCTTAAACAGACAGAAGTTTGCTCGCGGTGGATTGGTCGATTCCTCGTACGAAGTGACAAACTAAAGCATAACTGAAATATGTCTCTTTAATTTTGGTTTGGGAACCCTACATTTATTGTAACCTATATTTCAAAGTTGAAGACACATATTGAATTATTGTTGAGAAAATTGGTACATATTTAATATAGATTATGTTGATTGTTCAATTGATTAATTTTAGTTATATGAGTATAGGTTTTTTTTATCTTCAAATTAAAGTTTTTTAAATTTCAAATTGAATCTTTTAAATTCAAATTAAAGTTTTTTTTATTTGTAATTAAATATTTTCAATTTCAAATTAACTGCAATTAGCAATTGCAGTAATCACAAAATAAAACTTTCCTTGCAATCGCAGAATAAAACTGTTTTTATTACATTTCTTTATGGATTATTTAATAAACTTACTGAAAGTAACATCGTAGAAGCATGGCTGGACAATGCCAGAATCCATAAAACTCGGGAAGTGCGCGAAAAGATTAGTGAGACTAATCATACGTTAATTTTTTTATCACCATACGAGTATGTTAAATCCTATAGAAAAGGTATTTTCAAAAATAAAATTGTCTGCACGAAATTTGCTGGCCGATCCACAAAATAATCCAAATTTGGTACAGATTATTGAAGTATCAGTGACCACTGTTACTTCTAATGATTGCAACAATTATTACGTTGACATGTCTTGGAAACTACCGCTGGCTGTAGCAGAACAACCGTTGCATTAAATGCTTTGTCCAAATGGCTTTATTTAACTTTTTTTAAATTCTTATTCTTGTTAGTATTCATTTTTTTGTGAATAAATAAATATTACATTAATAAACTTTAATTTGAAATTAAAAATCTTTAATTTGAAATCAAAAGCCTATATATATAAATAAAAATCGGGTATAGATTTTGGCTCTCTTCATATATATATATTTGAAATTACAGAAAAGCCTCTCATGAGCGGCCACCCTTGTAAGCCTACTATAGCGAGCTCCCGTGAGCAACCACTAAAAATCAATTTTTAATCTCTCATTAGAGACCATTAATAGATCTCAGATTGTATACTCAAATAAAACGAAGATAAATATACGGCAATTATTATTTTGAACAAAAACTTAAGATATAAAAAGGTTAAAACTTTGCAAATTTATTTTGTACAACAATTATTATTCCAACACCCAGAAATAATATAATTATTTCTAACTTCTATATTCACCCTAATTCTCTTTGCAGTGAACATTTAACTTTTATTAAAAATTTGCTCGAAACTTACGAAGACCAGCTTCTAATCCTTTGCGGTGATTTCAATTGTCGTCATCCAGTTTGGTTCAATAAAGTCCAACAGACTACAACCAATTATTGAAGAAGCTAACTGTTTAATTCTTCTCAATGTATAATTTTCTTACAACATAAACCATGGATTATTAAAACATTGGATCAGTAAACATGAGGGCAACCATTTCGCTCAATTACATTACTTTATTTTTCATATAACATTTTTGTAAACAAAAAAGGTGATGATGATAAATTCAATGAATATTTACACAATCATAGAAAAATTATATTAAACCTTTATATAAATATTCTAACTAAATTAAACACTAACCTATACATTCATAACCTAAATATCAACACTTGTCGCGGTACTAGTATAATAGATCTCACTATTTCTAATAAACATTCATTGAATTCGATAGTGAATTGGCACACTGCCGAAATATATAAAACTTATGATATCATGGTGCTAGAGAGCTATATTTATAACCCAGGTCCGCAGAACGCCAACTACCCGGGGAGTCACTAGTATGGACTAGTGCAGCAGTTTTGGAGTTGAAATCTTGTATCACACGCAGACAGATATCGTATATAGATGATAAGAACGTGGTTTCGATTCTAGGAAGATTTAATTTTTTCAAATTTTAAATTATATTTCATTTTGTACCTTTAAAAACAATATCAGAGATATATTTGGGAATCATGTATTGATATTAGTCTTTATAATATTTCTGTACTATAGAGTTCTGACATTTGATGTTTTTATTCAGTTATGCAAGGTTTAGCGGCACAAGAATATTTCGATTTTATTACATGGATACTTGGAATTCGGCTTAATGGTTCTTGACATGTTCCATCGCATGCATCTACAAAGGCCTAATGCTATGTTATTTTTATAATAAGTATGAAGAGCTAGATTTAAATAGTTTTTTTTTAATTCATCGTTAAAAATTTGTAAAAGGCTTTGTTCAAAAAAGTATTCAAACATATTTTTATTGAATATAGGCCTTTGTTCTATTATTTAAAACATGCATCAGAAATCCGGTTTACATTATAAGAGAAAATATTTAAAACGGAATTCGAAATAAATGTATTGTAATCGTGAGTGAGCAAATGGGGGGAAAAGCCTTATTAACATTTACATATAATATTTACAAATTAAAAAAGAATTTCTATATATTTATGAGGTGTTTCAAATATCAACATGCATATATGTTTATAATAAATATATGACAATTTATTTATATTAAAAGTTACTTTGAAAATTTTTAGATAGACTCATCAGTGTTATTCTAATGTATCGTCAAAAATCAATAGCGTTATCTTTTTTTAAACTAGAATTGGAAAATAAGCTCAGCTTCACATCACAAAATAAATATATACCTTTATACAATAAATTTGGTCATCGTATTCCCATTTAAAATAAGCCAATTAAAAGGATCGAAGTTATAAACATTGTCGTCGTTAATGAGCAAGTAGAAATAAGAGGCCTCTCTCAAATAACAAACCTTTAGACGAAGAAACTCCATTATATGACAAATTATGTAGCGTGGAGGCACTCAGCATATATATTGAGAGAAGAGGAGAAGCGTTTATGAAGTATACAATGCAATATAATATAATGCGGCTTGTGATTGTAAAACGACATTTGAAAATTCCCTTTCCTGGACACTTCTATTTTTCTGTTTATTATTAACTCTTCACAACTCATCCTTTCATACCTCATCTCTAAGGTTAGAAATAATCGTCAATTTTCCTTAGAATAAATTTTGAATTTTCGTTTAAAAGAAACACACGCGGAATAATTTTTAAATGTCGTTTTACATTTATGAAATATATTTACTTTGCTATTCAGGTTCTTCGCGCTAATATATATTAGGTAGCGTTCAAAATATATTAGAAAGACTCCCAAATACTTTTTATATATACTTTATTGTTTAGATTTATTTTGGGGAAAAATTCAAGAGTGTTTAAGATTGACACTTGTTCTAGACCCTTTCATTGATAAGCTAATGTTATATTTTCATATATATTGGCAATATAGGTAAAATATTAGTGACACGTGATCAGCATATATAGACCACACTGTTCTAGTTAAAATAAAACACATTTAGAAAAATTGTATTAAAAACGTTATTATTAATATATCTAGATTATTTACAAGGTACCCGGGTAGTTGGAGATATATGTACGCTCCAGAAACGTTGATTAATATATTTACAAATTATGGAAAGAAGGATCAAATATACAAAAGTTGGTATAAAATAACAAATTTATAGGTATGTGGAAATATATCATCCAAGCATTTCAATGACAGCATTCCTCTCCTGGTAGGCCTGGTCCAGCCTTGAAACACAGGACTCAAGATCTTCAGTGCTGTAGCCAGTGAAGGTTATCAATTCTTCCGGCCAGTACGGCTCGATCTGGTAAAAGCATCTAGCTTGCATATAGGCGCTACAGGCCACGAGACTCGGCAGAAAGGATGAATGCTCCTGGATTATTAGAAGGAGGCAGAGAATAAGAGGATTTTCTAATGGAACTTCCAGAGGGTAGCGCTCGTTGAGGATTCCTAGAAAGTCCAGAACCGTGGGATTGTTCAGATTGAAGTTCAGACCTTTCAGCATCTCCCGCTCGCAGCGCTCGATGTCCGACTTCTCCCACTTACCATCCAGGAAACTGAGGTAAAAATACATAGTCCTACTGTTGTGTATGCTATTGAACTTGGATGCCAGGACAGTAGCTGTAAATGCCGTAAGGTCGGGATTCTCAACAGAGTGAACGCTAAGGTAAGAATCGATGTAGGAAGCCGTGAGGAAGAAGACCCCGTAGACTTGAAAACCGCGAGAGAAAATGGCCTTGCCCACCCAGGCAATAAGTTGGGACCTTCGCCTTGCTTCAAATTTCTGGGAATAATCAACGTGACGCAATCCTTGCTCCTTCTCCCTTAGAAACTGGAAATTCTCACACATATCCTCGACCTTATAAATGGGTCCTTTCCCTGTAGAACTGAAGTACAATTCTAGAGAATACTTTGCTTCACGACTCCCAGACGAGATGGTGGTTCCACATTCTTCAATATCAAACAGTTCTTTTAGGCGTTTGTTAGGAGATGGAGTGAATAGGAGTTCGGAGGCATTAGGTTCACTTTGATAATTGTCAACTTTGGACAATGAACTTGCGACCAGGTAATTCTGACCATTTTCATTATATTCCTCACATATATCATCAGAAATTTCGGTAATTTGACATTTATTTCTTTGTACTGGCGGAATCTGGGGATCAACAGGTGATTGGATGTATATTGTATCCTTCTCGGAATATTCTGTGAGTTCTTCTTCTTGGTATTCTAAATCTTGAGATGTAGGAGATGTAGGAATCCTGGAGTATTGATGTATCTTTGCAACATTATTTGAACGTTTGAAAGAACTAAGTGAAATTTGGGTCTTTTCATACACAATTTGAGGTAAAGTCCCTCTATACTCTGATTTGAAATCTACAAATCTTCTAAAGTTAGATTTGGACCTCGGCTGTTTTTTTCCCTTCACCTTGTTTATTAACTTCTTTAAATATTTCAGCATTTTTATATATCAAATATATTTAAATATTTATAAATATTCACACACTTTTAGAAATATCTGATATCTACAAAATTAATAATAAAAAATAAAGGCTAAAGAAATTTGAAACAAAATAATGAATTATATTATAATATGAACAAATCTATTTTAATTTCAATATTCTCACAGATTATTTTAATTTTTATTACTCGCGCGCGCCGATTTTATTTTATTATAAACTAGCGGACGTACCGGCTTCGCCCGGGTTTTACCCGAGTAAAGGTTTTTCTAACGAATCTCTCGATAAAGTGAACATTTTTCCCGGTCTCTTGAAAAATACTCGATAAGTTGAATAAAATCAATATTAATTGGTTCCCTCGGTAATTGGAAGTTAAAGGAATAGTATCTTGCCTTGGAATTGTATCATTATTCTTGTCTCAAATAAATTGGCGTGTCATCCTGAATTTTGTCTTTCCTAATTTTCTACATTACAAAATCATCGTATCATCATGATAATATTTAGAGCAGATTGTTGAATTATAACAGATAAATTAGAATATTTATCTTGATTATTTTAAAGCGAAAAGTTATTTCAAAAATTTTATTTGCTAGAAACCTTCCCAGTACTATACTAAATAACTTCCCAAAGTTTCATGGCGTTCCAATGAGTGGTTTGGTCAGGCATAAAGGACAAACAGACACACATACATTCATTTTTATATATATAGATTAAAATAAGAACCCTTGCGCGCCAGGAACCGAGTTATATATATTTCACACAAACAATATATCCCATCAAGAAATTAAACAATTAAAAAAGGTTTCCGGAGATGAGTTTATTTTTATTTCAATCATAGCATCAGGCGGTGTTTCATCCATTGTATATGTTCTCCTGTAGAAGGACAGAGATGTCTTGAGTTGTTATTTGAAATAAAAAATAAAAACTCGATCTCTGGAAACCTTTTTTAATTGTTTAATTAATGTCCAGGACATTTCAATCAATTCATCAATAAATTATACATATTTTCAAAAAATGGTGGCGTCATGGTTCTGTTATTTAAAATACGACCCAATAAAAAGGAAGAGTTCCAAATAATTCAATTGTGATCGTGAGTGAGCAAATTGGAATAAATTGAGGGTGTAAGGTCTCATCCTATTGTAGAAAAGTATTTATTATTTAATCAACCGATTAACAATATTGTTGTTTATATTTTGTTACTATGTAAACTTCCCTCAGTTCTTTATTTTTATTAATTATAATTTATTCTCTTGCCTCAAATAAATTACTGAAGTTTGTCTTTCCTAATTTTTCACGTGGCATTTTGGTGGAGATGCTGGGTAAATTAGGGAAGACAAACCTGAAGATCGCCTAGAAGACATGGCTGCTGTGATCTACATTTTCAGAGACTGACTCCAGGATTCCACGGCCGTGTCAATGCCAAGACTTCCGTCCAAGATGACGATGTCTCTATAGACGATACAGCGACAAAGCTGCTTTTCCCGCCGCAAGAAGAAGAACGCAAAGGTACTAGAGACAAAGTTCCAAGACTCCGATGGAATCCTTGGCAGGAGCACGTCAGATCCATCTCAGTATCAACAATAATTGCAAACTGTGGTCACAGCTCCCATAAAGAAGGAGCTATGTAGCAAAGTATTTATTATTTTATTAACATATTATCAATTTTGTTGTTTATATTTTGATTCTCTGTAAACTTCCCTCATTTCTTATATTTTTATCATTCATAGTTTGTTCTTGCTTTAAATAAATTGCCGTGTCATCTTGAAGTTTGTCTTTCCTAATTTCCCACGTGGCAATATATATCGAGGGAATAGATATGCAATTGAATAAAACATATCTTGATAATAATTTTCACATTGTTTTATATTAAGTAGAGAGAGAGAGTTCTCTAAATTTATTAATAAAACTTAGTCTATATTTCTTGGACATACCTATATTTCTTAGATTTACTAAATTAAAACTCTAATAAGAAATAGAGGACCCGCATTGATTTATTAATTTTTTGGGTCATTATTTTATATTTTGCAAGTTTTTAAATTAAATTAATTGCCGTGTCATTCTCATATTTGAAATTTCAACCTGGAAATATATTATTTAAAATAAAGTAAAAGAAAACAAGAGATAATTCCTAAATATAATAGTGAAGAACAACCCAAAGATGTTAATACAGAAATAGTAAAATCACCCAACACTAGTCCATACTGGTGAGCTAGACTTCCCGGGTAGATGGCGTTCTGTTATGTTCAATATGTCTTATACCCAAGTCGCACGGTGGTCCGGCCCTCAACGGCTACAGACCCATCTCCATTCCAACGACAGACTATCGGGTCCTCAGCAGTGTTCTCCTCGGGCGACTTCGACCTCACCTTCCTCGCCTAGTGCCGGAGTGCCAGACCTACGCTGTTCCGGGACGGTCCTCCTCTTGGAATATAGCTCTTGTGTCTGACGAGGTCGCCGCAGCCTCAAGGAACAACACACCGCTAGCTGTAATCTCCACAGACCTTGAGTCTTCCTTCAACACTTCGGACCGGAGTTCCCTGATTTCTCTACTGGTGTCACTTCGGCTGCCGCCGGCCTTCATCGGGTGGTCCATCGTACTCTATGCCCGGGCAGACTGTAGTCAGAGTAAACAAACACTACACGCGACCTTTCCACCTGCTGAACGGAGTCAAACAGGGCTGCGCCGCCAGTGCCGCCTTGTTCAGCATTGCGACAGGACCGCTCCTACGTCGTCTAGAGCGGGTACTCGGCCAAAGGAACTTCTGGCCCATGCCGATGCAATTCCAATTAGGCAAAAACATCTTCGGCGAATTCCGGCATGCATCGGGAATACTAGTCAACTACAACGAGGGAAAAGGTCTGTGGTGTGGTGCTTGGAGAAACCTAGTCGATCTCCTCTGGACATCTGCTGGTCAACAGCCCAATTGAAGGTGCTGGGCTGTCTAGTAACTACTGGACATGGAACATCAGTCCAGGAGAACCATCTGGTCGAACTGATGGAGACAGCAGCTGCAAGATGGTCCCCCTTCGTCCTAAGCCTTTCTCTCGTTGGGAGGGCAAGAGCTGCAAACTCTCTGGTGCTCTCCTCAGTGGTACACCATATTCACGGATATCTGCCTACCGACTCCACCATCTCTAAGCTTGACTAGTGCGTTTCGTCTGGGGAGCTGAGCGCACCGCGTGGCTGTCGGGTGTTGTTCTAGCACGTCCTGTCTCCATGGGTGGCTTCGGCCTCCACGACGTCGGCACGCAGCTGAGACTGGCGTGTATGAAAGGTGTCCAAGCTTCGATTCGTGGAAGTCTCAACGCCTACTCTTGGTTCACCGATAATGGGTCCTGGTTAACTTCCCTTTCATTTGGGACATGGCTTCCACCTCGACGTCATAGACTCATGTAGTTAGGGGAAGCAGTTTTAGACTTCCAAGCGCTGGGCCACCGGATAAGTCCAACACAACAGCTGAGGGACCTCGCTATAATCGTAGGATGCAGGTTTCTTAGGCCATCTGACCTCCTAGCCGCTGCACGGTGAATGGGAGCACGTATTGGGGACTTTGATGATGAAGCTGTGGTGCTGCGCGGAACGGTGACTCCGTTCATGCGCCTAACTACCCGCACCATCCGCCGTACACTTGAGCGACCACGCCTGGCAACCCTGCCCATCACCCAGCTTCTGTACCGTTGGCAAGACTTTGTCAACATCCCTATCACCATCTGCTGGCCATCTCTTCGACGTCACACATTCTCAGGGCGCACAATGCCGACATTGCATTACAGCTGGTCCTGCACACTCTTCCCCATCCTGCACATCCGGCCTCTGCTCGAGAGACCTGTATGGCCTGTGGCTTTAGCGAACTGACGTTGGCCTGCAGCTCCACCAGGCCCCTCATACGGGAAGCCTTCAACATCATACAGCCGACCTGCAGGACTAGACTTTACCTAACTCCAAATTATTACACATTTCTTTTATTTTATATTTTTTACTTAAAAAATTCTCTCTCTTCATATATATAAATTATTTTATATATGCTACCATTGACACTTGTATGATGCCAATATGATATTTTTAAAAATCAAAATCTCACTTTCTTTCTCTATTTTGTATTTAAGCATATATAATTCTCTATGAACGATGTATTAAAGTAGTCTCAATCTCTCTCCGGAAGGTATTCACTTCCTGTGACTTCCCCTGGATCTGCAGGTCTGGCTCTTCGGTGTCGGCCTCCACCCCGAGGCAATAAAGTTGACCAGGGTGGCGAAGGCTACCATCTACGAGTACTATTTTGGTCTTGAGTTTGGTAACGCCAGCCATCACATCGACCCGCCCACTCTGTGGGAAAGAACTCTCGCAGTCCATCGGTGGTGGAGTCTTTCCCGCGGTGGGTTTTTCTTGGAATGCACACATTTTGGTCAAATTGACTCTGCTTGCCACCACGGCGATGCCGAAGCTTTCTTTTATGCCATTTTCAAGTCCTTCTTCACTGATTCCCAAATACCCAAATATGTCAAGCCAAACTTTTACAATGTCCAATTTTTTACTGGACACGGTAACTTTAGATCATATTTGTACAAAGTCAGAAAGACGGATTCACCTAAATGCTCATGTGGTGCAGAAGAAGAAAATCCTGTACATATTTTAACGGACTGTCGACTTGTAGAGGACTTGAGAGTCAAAAATCAAATAAATATAAATTGTCTAAATCAAATAGTTAATAATAGATATATGTATATAAATTTTAATAGATTTTGTAGAATGTTTTTTAGTAATAGATAGCCTGGGCTGTAATATAGTTATATGCTGTAAATAGCTCTAAATTTCTGTTCTTATGTGATGTTCACTAATATTCATTATAGGGTAATTAAATCGTTAACTAACTGACAAATATGTTAATAACTAGCCGAGTGGCCCGGGCAACGCCCGGGTTTTACCCGACTGGACCCGGCTTCGCCTGGGTAGTGTTCGAGCGAGGTTTACTCATGAATGAATAGAGGCCCCAATTGTTTGTAAACTCAATGTAATGAATTTTCTTTCAGCAAAATGGAGATAAATTGCAAACAGCAATATCGAAAATGCGTGTAAAAAAATCTGTAATATAGG
The DNA here is from genome assembly GCA_030710605.1 of Cordylochernes scorpioides. NCBI lineage: Eukaryota > Metazoa > Arthropoda > Arachnida > Pseudoscorpiones > Chernetidae > Cordylochernes > Cordylochernes scorpioides. The sequence continues at coordinate 65,705,904 of CP092868.1, forward strand.
ATCCATTTCACAAACACATCTAATGAATAGAGTGCTGTTTGGAGGAGTGGTCTAAACTGTTGATTTTTAAAAACCATGACCCGGGGTCATCGAATGCAGATTCAGACACTTTGTTCTGAAAAAAAAAAAAATTGCCCCAATGGCTCCTGTTTCTTGAAAAAGTCCAACCCCTCCAGTGAGTGCAAGTAACCAAACTGGGCTTTTATTCTTAAAAAAAAAAAAAAATCTAATGATTAGTGTGAATAAAGGAAAATGGTCGGCACAACCTGAAAATTTCACTTTGTCCACTTCACTCTCGGCTGTCCAAGAAGAAACAGCCAGAGCAAACATTTTAAAGGGCACCTAATCCGGCATTTACATATCTAAATAGTTAAGCAACTTTTATAAATGTAATATATTTCTGCAATATTGAAATACCTGGACTTGGAAGAATTTTGTATTAGTTATTGTTGCAGTTTTAGAAAAGTGTGGGAAATTGGATATTTTAACAAAAGAATATAATTTTTAAAATGGTATAGAAAATAAAAAGGAAATTTGCATAATTTTCTAATAGTCAAGGGCAATTTTAAAAATACCAAAAAAGCAAGACCAAATAAAAATAAACGAATTATGTGTGATGTTTCAGTAACAGCATTGTTACCTTATTAAGACAAAATTACTGAATGTATTCAGTACTTTTGTCTGAAGATGGTAACAATGCTGTTACTGAAACCACACACATAATTTATTTATTTGGATTAGGTCTTGCTTCCTTGTGATTCTTATCTATATTTCAAATATACCTCAATTATATTTTTGCCTAAAAAGGAATATATATAATGCCAAGACCTTAAATAAAAGTAAAATGTCAAATGAGTTATTAATTAACCCTATATGGATCCGCGATATGGGTCAATAACATGTGAAAATAAGGCCAACAATTGAAATATCATTTTAAAAAAATCAAATTTTGAACGCTAGCTTCACACAGGGTACATATTGTGCTACCAGCTATATGCGTTCTATTTTACTATGGTGTGATTTCCACATGATGGATCTACATTATAATCTCTCCAGAGCTTAAGGTAGCAAACAGTACATAAATATCAATGCCAAAAGCCAGAGTTATGATAGCATGTTGCAGTGTAATGTTGATCTGCAGGATGGGAAAAAAGCAATATTATTTCCAAAGACTTTAATTTGAAAAGTACTATGAAACGTTAAATATATTATCTTTATTTTTAAAAGCATGAAAAAAGCTATCTTGATTTGAATAAATTTAGTCTAGAAACAAACATCATGTAAAATTATGCACCAATCGATTGCCGATTGTATATTTCTTTATTTAAATATGAGCATATTTGCATCTATATATCTAAATACATTTATTCAAAAATATGGTATTACCCTATAGATATATATATGAGCAGTTATTTATTGTGAAGCAGATAAATATAAACCCTAACTAAACAAATGACAGCAAAAATAATTTGAGCCTACCCTTAAAAAAAGCAGTTACTGAAAATGCATAGCTGCTGCTTACAATATAAATGCTATTAGAGCATAAACATATTACATGGAACAAACATATAGTAAAATATACGTAGCAAGTTATATAGAAAAAGATACTTTTTTTCAAGAAATATACTTTTTACAACTTCTATAAAATTTATACTTACTCTAAATATAAGAAAAAAAAAATAGAATACTGTCTCAATTTGTCTTAAAATAGGAATATTCCTTATGAGAATCAAATAGTAAACCTTATCTTTTAAAATATAGATCGTTATATTTACACTAACTAAAATTAAACGAAGCAAAAAAGATATGAATAAGCTGCGAAATAAATAATATTTCCAATTAATTTAATTTGAAAAAATATTACTAAATAAATAAATAAAATCTTAACTTCTAAAAAGGAAAAAAAAGGTTATTCGAAATACAATTTTTGCACTTTTAGCCTAAATGCTAAACTAAAACCTCAGCTAACTACGCGCGATATTTCACAATACAGTTTTAATTAACCCAGGTTCCGGGGACGTATATATTTGATAACGATCGATTAATATTATCTCCAAAGAGTTTAAAAATATATAAATAATCTTACCTTCTAAAGACATTCATCGTGTAAAATTACAAAGCAACAAAATTACAAATTAAAAACAAACAACGTGTAAAATTATTAACCAATCAAATTCATTTATCGTCGCGACCAGTGCGCCGCCAAGCGGCAAAAGGCGGGAACTAATCCATTTCAGTTAAATAATTTTTTTAAAAAGTACATTAACCTTTGTAGTTTTTTGAATAGCCTATATGTTAAACGAAATCTTCAGCTACCTACATGCGAAATTCCATAATGATTGAGTCAGTAGATTTTGCGTGATGCGATAACAAACATCGATTTCGCATTTCATTTTTATAGATATAAGGATTTCTATTATAATAACTAATTTCCTATTAATAATTACTGTAAATAAGCTCCCAAACTTGTGTATGCATGCAAATATCCAAGACGGATATCGCGTGCTTTGTAAATGATAATAAATAAAAAAAATTGTCATAACAGATCGAATTTCAACAACAGAAATCCTTTTATTTGTAAACCTATGTCCTACACAGGATTCGCCCTGGTGCATAATTGCTTAGAAAGATGATTTAGTTATTTACAGATGATCGTTTAATTACATACCCATTAACATAACAGATAGAAATTCATTAAGAATGCCCCCGTCGATTTAAAAAAATATTCATATAATATAACTGTTTACTAGTGGTAGTTTAAAGCGGCAGTATCTCTATTTAGTGTCATTTAAAATAAAAGCGTTACTTTTTGAAAACGTTATATTTAATTCAATTTCTTACCAATTAAAGTTTTCTGTATATATTTTTATTATTAATGCGGTCTGGGCAATATCGACTAAAACAAGAATCAACTCTATCAGATCCTCACTCAAGCTCCTAGACTCAATGGCTCTGTCAACCTGCTCTACGCAGCTCCAATTTGGGCAAACAGCCAAAAAAACTTAATTGACAGGGTACAAGACAATTTTTTACGGAGACTCTTAAATTTACCCAGATATACTCCTGGTTTTATTCTACGTATGGAGTGCGGAAGAACGTCACTGGGAGTTACGGTGCTGAAACTTACACTCGGGTTCTGGCTTAGAATTCTAAAAATGAACAGCAGCCGACTCCCCCATATATGCTTAGCTCAACTATATGAGATATCAAGAAATAGAAATATATATTTTGGACTCGCGGAAAGTTTGGCCAACATACTCAACTCAACAGGATTTTCTTGGCTAATTAACTGAAACGATGCAAGGATTATCTGGCAATAAATACCATTAATAACTGAAATTGCAATAGAACAATCTATTCAAAGTGACCAGGCAAAAATAGAGAATTATAAATTGTACCCTCACTATAAGTATTTACACAGTTCATTCCGAATTGAAAACTATTTACTTAGCAACTTTCCATTCCCAGTAAAACGCTATATCGCACAACAGAGAATACTATATTCGTTTTTCAAGGAAAACCATACAAACATTTTCAGGGAGGGTGATGGGATTTGTGATCTCTGCAAAGAAAATATGGAAACTGAACTATCTCATTATATCTATGAATGCCAAGATATATTAGCGAGGAGAGAAGGACATTCTTTTCAACGGTAGACACCAGCCAACTTAGGTCAATCCAAATGATGTTAACCAGTGCCCAAACAAGCAGACTAGTTGCTCAGGCCCTATATAATTTTTACAAGGCAGTAGGTGTAAAGAGGGAGAAAAGAGAACTCGGAAGCTATTGTTCTTACACCTCAGAATGATGACGAAACATCGAGGGGCCAAGAAGACTTGAGGCAATTGCGTCGACCTTTCATATTAAATCTTACTTTCCCTTATTACTAATAATTGTATATAGTTGCGGAACTACTGGTTTCCTGTGCTGCTCTTTTCCTGTTATTGCAACTTGTACGGAGAATCTGTATAAGACTAACGTATTAATAAAGGCTTTGTGTGTGTGTATATATATATTTTTATTTCTAATGAAATCATATTGAAAAATTAGATATTTTAACCGTTGAGCCTTAAAAACTATTTTTTTTCCTACTTGCTCTTTTACGATGACAATGCTATCATTTTAAGCTTTCTTAAAATAAATGTGTATGTACCTTTTTTATATTTGTTTAATCACGATGACAATAAATTAGTTCGAATATTTAAATTCCAATATTGGAATTTATTTATATATTTCTATATATATATATATATTGATTTCTTGTCGGCTATACCTTTCCGGGATACATCAAATCGAATATCAAAATATTTAAAGTAACTGACTTCCGTGTTTAAGTTTTTCTTCATCGTCTCATCTCCAAACTTCAAATTTACCTTACAGAATCTTGAAAGATATCTACAATAGATGGAGAGAGGGTTATTGAATTATGACAAACTCCAAAATAATAGCTAACACCGCGTGAATACCAAGTTATAAAGAAGGAACTCGGTGACCTAAGGAGGAAACTTAAAGAAAGACATTTACCTAAATGTTAACTAGACAGGGTGAGGGCTCCACATGATATCTAGATACATAACACAGAGAGGTTTAGAGATAAACTATACTATCTCACTCCGTAATGTATTGCTACACCCCTGACCCCAACTTCCTAATTCCGACAGCTCGCTGTAGAGTTCACTATTGACAACAAAGTTGAATGGAGTGGACTAGAGACTGAAGATAACACTGCTGGACACCGAAAACGCTGAAAGCCGGACTTACGTCAACACGCGAGGCCTCCCATCGGAGTTTTGCGTCAGAGCCAACAGTCTAGTAATCAGTGCCTAGTCCTGGGTCTGTGGAGCGAGCAAGCTATCGGAGGGGAAGTTGAGTGCCAGTCCACGCTATGTGAATACACATGGTTAAAATAGCAGGGTCCCTCCCCCCTCCCAGCGTGGAATGACCAATGACCAAAGCGGGATAGTCTAGGGCGGCTAATCGTCGCAGTGGCCACCACAGGGGTGTAAGCACTAAACACCGACCCGCTGTCCCAGTACTGTCTAACACTAGCTATATCCTGCAACAACGCCGTTAGTAGAGCTGGAACACAGGGAAGTCACGGCTCTCCATCTGGAACATCTGTTGCACACAGCAGCCTAGAATTCAGACTTTATGGTAAAAAAAATTGCTATTGTCACCAAGTCCCTTTTTTATCCTTGTCATTCACGTGGTTTGAAATATTTTTATTTTATCAGAGTATTTTGGGTTATTTTAAAAGAGTGTTTTCCCAAGAAGAGCATCCAACTATGACAAAGAACCCATCCAATTCTGTTACAACCAACCAATCGATGGAACAGCTCTAGTCAGAAACCATATCCAATCATCAATAGGACACATCTCTCTTTTGTAGAGATTCTTTTTTATGGAAAACCATTTGTTTAACTTTCTTATAGCTGGATCTACCTCTATCTAGGGAAGTATAATCTTTACCCTCGTTATATATGGAGATATATACCTATATAGGAACTTCTTATTAAGAATAATATAGTAGACTGGAAATCATATTATAATGAATATAAGATTTATGCTTGTTTATGTATGGTTTCCGTGTTATTTCGCGTTGATGCACCCGCGCGCCGTCTGAAGGGAAGGTACACATGTTGCTGCTGATTGGACAGTGGTGCGGATTAGCTTAGTGTTTTCAAGTAGAAGGGATGTCAATTTTTTTAATTTAGAAATTAACAAATATATTAATGCTATTTAAGACAAAAAATCGAAATTTTTCTCAAAGTTCAACATTCCCTTACATGTTTTTAATTTAGAAATGCAAAAAAGATTTAGTATTTTGTTTATACCTAAATTATTACATTGTATTTGCGACTGTGAACTATGGATTCAATATGTGTGACAAACACGTTTATCAAATTTGTCGGGATATCGCTAGAAGACCTACAAATGGCGTCATTCTGATTTTAATCAAAGCAACCAATTAGGTGAATTTGTTCATATCACGTGACTTGCTACAGTATAAGACCTTGGTGATCAAGAAAGCGCAGTTGGTAGAGCGTTAGACTGAAGATTTAAAGGTCTCTTTTATAAGGGCATGTAGCTCAGATGGTAGATTAGCATACAAGAGGTACTGGAATCGATACCCAGCATCTCCATTTACAGCTGCCCTCCTGCAAGGTCTGCACCTCTACTCCACCAACTGTGTAAATAGCCAGGACAAGGTGACTCGAATGTAACATCTGTGAACTGAGACGAAATAAATAAAGAGAATCAGATACGTAAGTCCAGCTGACAAGTAGGTTGTAGCCGTCGTCTGTAGAGACGGCGATACCATATGAGACTGATACAAGAGCTGGAATTATCTTGTTTAGTTGAAATGTCTCTTGCTTGAATAGGTCAGAGTGTTTATCGAAATTCTTGCCTGAGAATTCTTCAATATATTTCATATAAAAAAATTATTAAAATTAACCGTTTGTGTACCATGAATTTATCATTTTTCTTTTATCATTTTCGAGCCAGCTTCTTTTTTGATCAAAAATAGGAAATAATTCCAAATTAATTCTTCATACAAATTATAAATTTCAACATCAGAGTTATAATCTATTCTTATTATTCTTTGTCATCAAAATTATTTGGTCACATTTAAGGAACCATTATTTTATTTCTTCACTTTATCAATTCATTCATTCTGTTTGAGATTAATTGCCATGATTAGGATCTACACGGAGTCAAATTTCAACAAAACAATATCATAGAGAATTTCAAAATATATCCATGATTTTCTTCAACACTTCGTTGATATGAATAATGGGATTTCTTCCCCGCTATTTTTTAAAACTTCTAAATTATTTAATGAAGAATCAAGCTATTGAATTGATGATAGATTTTATGATTTAAAATAGTTTTAAAGAAATAAATAATGTGGTTCGTCCAAATCTTGAAAAAAAAAGATTTACAAGGTAAAAACAATATCTTCCATTGTTGCTCAAGACTTATTTTATTTTCAAAATACTAAAATAAGTTCTGGATAAACTAGAATAAAGAACATGAATCAAGACACCTACTGCTATAATGCCCACTCTTCTTCACCGCTAGACAACAGACAATAAATAATGTTGTATATCTATATCAATTTGTAAATAGCAGAGAGATTTATCATAGGTTTAACTATTTTTGTAGATATATTTATGATTATCTTTCAAACCTGAAAGGTTCAGGTTCCTAATAAATATTATTGTTTCCCTTTTTATTTTGATTACCTTTTCTTAAGTAATATATGTTTATAATTGTTTCTGTTTAAAAAATGTAAATCGACTCAATTATCCCTAGCCGGGATATCGCGTTTGTGTGTTGAAATAAATAAATAAAGACTTAAATTTGTCAATATTATCGTTTCCACATTGACACAGAAATCGCCTAGACTTCAACTCCCCGATTAATACTTTGGATTCCTGATATGGAGAAGAATACTACTAACAGCTCTTCTTGTTACGAAGTTCAAGAATAGACTACAAGAAAGAAAGTTTGAAGGATTTGGCCAGAGACATCTGACGCCTTGAATGATTAGCCTTTCCAACATGTTCATCTGAAACACGAGATTTTATGGCCCAACACCACTTCATTGATGCCATCGGAGACCCTGAAACTCAGAAGTTTGCCAGACTATCAAGTGCGACTACTCTGTAAACCTTTGTCCAAGCCATGAAGCATGAAGCTGCCCAACAAGCCTCAAGGGGGAAGTTATCGCGTGGCTAGACAAGTTAAATTGGATAATCCAGAAAGAGAAAAGGGTCGCTGCTGGACTTGTGGAGCCCTTGATCACATGTCTCCAACTTGCCCTCGAAAAGTAAAACAGCGCAGTGACACAGGTTGCTGGAGATGTAGACAATATGGCCAGATAAGAAGAAACTGTCCGGATAATTCTAAAACCACCTCAGCCCCTAGGAAGAACCATGGGAGACGGAACGATAATGCTGATGCCTTATCAAGAAGGCCATGTGTTCCACAAAGTGGACATTGTGCTCGTGCTGAATAAGTATAAGGCAAGTTGCAGTTCAAGAAAGAGATGAAGTAGAAGAGCAACACTGGACTGGCCAACCTTTAAGAAAGGCTCAACGTGAAGACCTAGATTTGCTGCCTATGAAAAATGGAAGGAATTTGATGAAAGCCAATCCTGGTAAGATGTGGCCCCGTGAAGTCCGAAAATCAAAAGTCTTTGATCCCTCTGGAATTCATTGACCCTACGAGATGGTGTCTTATACAGAAAATGGGAGAGCGAGGATGGAAAGCAAAAGTTGGTGTTACCCAGATCTCATGTACCTTTGGCTCTCCAGGAGATGCATAGAAGTTCCACGGAAGGTCACTTCGGCATCAGAAAAACATTGACCAAAGCTAGAGAAAGATTTTTTTTGGTCAAAAAGTCGAGCTGATGTCGAAAAATGGTACAGGAACTGTACACAATGTTCACCGAGAAAGAGGCCGACAACAAGATCCAAAGGAAAGTTGAAGATCTACAATGTAGGTGCCCCATTTGAACGGATTGCCATTGATGTTGTGGGGCCCTTTCCAAAAATCTACCTAGGAAATAAGTACATCCTAGTAATAATGGATTACTTCACTAAATGGCCTGTCGCAGTCCCTATTCCAGACCAAGAGGCTCCAACTGTATCCGAGGCGCTACTGCAAGATTGGGTCTGCATTTCGATGTTCCAAGAATTCTACATTCCGACCAAAGAAGGAATTTCGAATCAAATATTTTCCAAGAACTGTCTAGACGACTGGGCATTGAGAAAATAAGAACTATACACCTTTGCATCCTCAATCTGATTGAATGGTTGAACGTTTTAACAGGACTCTTACACAACACCTGACCATGTTTGTCGACAAGAATCAAAAAGACTGGGATCAACATCTTCCCATGCTCCTGATGACCTATCGATCAGCTGAGCATGAATCGAGTGGTTATAGTCCTGCTAGAATGCTATTTGGCCATGAACTCCGAATGCCTTGTGATGTGCTCCTTGGTCGTCCAGAAGAAACCTTCGAAAACACTAATGAGTACATCTCTCATCTGGAAGAAAGGGTGTTAACCAGTGGGCAAGAGAAAAGCTTCATTTTTACAGTTAGAAAATGAAAGACAGGTACAACGTCAAAACTTTCAAAGAGGGTGAAATTGTTTGGCTCCATAATCCTCAAAGGAAGAAAGGACTTTCTCCTAAACTTCAGTATCAGTGGGAAGGACCCTACAAGATCATCAAGTGCCTCAATGATGTCATCTATCGAATTCAGAAGACCCCGACGTCTAAACTCAAAGTGGTGCACTACAACCGATTAGCACCTTTCAGGGACACTGTTCCATAACAATGGACTTTTCAGGACGATCAGTCCTAAGGAGGGGGCAGTGTTACGTAGAAAGAAAATGATTAATAAAAACTAAAAATGAAAATTAAATATTTTAGCCTCTGTCATTGAGCAATTAGATGTATGTGAGTGAAAATAAAAGCGGCGGGAGACGATCATATTTAGAGAAGAGGTAAAAATATAGCAAAAACTTATAAAAATAGCTCATCAGTTGCTACATATTAAATCACATTAGGTTCGAAATTCATGATGATCGTCCCCCGCCGCTTTTATTTTCACTCAGATACATCTAATTGCTCAATGACAGAAGATTAAAATTTTATTTATTTTTTTCCTTTTTAGTGACCTCAAATAAAATCTTTTTTTTTTAATATATTTTTTATTATTTATTTTATTTAAAAGTATGACAAAAAAAAATACGCGAAAAGTAAAAATAAAACCTGATATATAAAAATATACAAAAATGCCAGTTCCGGTTCCAAATTAACTTTACTAGGTACCGCTCAAAAGAGCAACCTAGTTTATGATATTTACAGCAATAAATAATATGTGATGGTTATTTAAATATTAAAACAAAGTGTCCAATGTGGGATTAGATCACAGTTCATGGGTGTCGGGAATCGAAGGTTTTACCCACTCGTCCACCGACTTATATCTCTATGTATACGGAAATATCTTTATTTACGGGGCTGCTAACCAAAATAGATGATTTTGAGCCCCAAATGGCCGCATAAAACGGAATATATACAAAGTACCAGGTTAGGGACAGGATCTCCGTCAGGGAAGAGGCAGGTTAGGCCGGATTGGGTCTGCGGAGGTCAGGATGCAGGACCAGAGCGTTGACTATATGTATACAAAAATATTTTAAAACCTCATTAATATGTAATAAAAAAAGGTTATAGAGTGTTTAGAACAATATATTTAAATAATAAAAATATTTCAAATCAATTTTAACGTAAATTTAGGTAGGTTATATAGAGTATATTTAATACAAATTATAAATATTATTTAAACAAAGAAATGGTGGTGAAATTTACATAGGAATCAGCAACTATTTGTAAGAAACTAACTAAAGGAAAGAGTGGACCTTCATCCCCACTTTTATGAAATATTTTGCTTTATGATTTGTTCTTAAATTTTGAATCTCTGAATGCAAATATCATATGTTATGTAGATGATGTCACAATAATTTGCTGTAATAAGACTGCAGAAGGATTAAAAACCCATAGGTGAATACATCTTAAAACATGTAGTTGAATGTTGTAATACATTAACGATCAGTAATGAGAATATGTTTTACCTGCATAACAAGAAGAATATTCCCATTAAGATCAATAATTATATATTAATGCCAGTTAATCAAGTAAAAATTCTAGGAATGACATTTTAAAATCAGAAAAAAATAAAGTTTACACTTCATGTTAATGATAATGGGCGAATAAAATGTATTATGTTCACTAAGCGGCAATATGTGGAGTTTGAATACTCAAAAGGGGTTAACTTTCTATAAAACAATCATAAAGCCAGCACTTACATTTGGGTCAGAAATCTGGTTTAAATTTTTAAACAATCGTGGTAAACAAAAGCTGAATTCTATGCAGTATCAGATCATTTTATGGGCAGTTAGAGCATACAAAACCACCTCATCAAACTGTGTATATAGTCTAGCAAAAATTCCACTCCTAACAGATTATATAGAATCCAGAAAAATCAATTATGATCTAGCTCAACTATCAACAGAAGATTTAATTACTTATGAACCTCATGCTCAAGTCGTTTTTAAAGTCAAAAATGAATGAAGTTTTTGTCAAAGCAAATGAAATATTTAGATGCTTTTTTGGTTTGGAATTTCAAGTTTTTTCCGTCCAGATTTTTATGTCCAATTTATCACTGATCATGGAAATTTTAGGAAATGTTTTGCAACTATCGGCGCGATGAAGGAACCAGGAATGCTTCTGCGGAAGAAAAATTCAAGACTCGAAACATCTACTTCTGGAATGTCCAATTTTTCGAGATCATAGGGAAATAAAATTTGGTGGCATCGAACAGCTACATGATTTCGTAGATGAGAAAAGAACATTTAATAAATTTAATCAATATATACAACAATCTTTTGAACTGGGAAAGAGAGGGGAGAAATTTTGAGAAAATTGCTTTTGTATTTTTATCTTTTTCTCCTTGTATATAGCCAATTTGATTTGATGTTAGAAATGTATTTACGCGAATATCCCTGAGTTTGGGATATCGAGTTGTAAGGTGTTAATAAAGCCTATGGAAATGTAGTGTAAGAAATTTCAATTTAATTAAAAATACATATAATCGCGCACAGGCATTACAAGGTTGTTTCAAAAGTTCGTAAACACTTGCAGAAAATTAAAATACCAATATTATTCACCGTTATGTATGATGCCTTTGTAATTATATATAAAGAAATTGTTTATTTTTCGCCGTAATGATATATTTCGCAAAGAAATAAAAAACAACGGTATTAGAAAACCACGAACTTTTGGAACAACATTATTTTTTCATATTAAGGCAAAATTTTGATTAAACAAGTTTGGTTGAAAATACCATTCATCTATTTACATGAATAAAAATGTAAATTTTTTATAAAATAAATAAGTAATCGCCATTAAATGATTAGATTTTTATACTTTAAAATAAAATCAGGCGGTGGCGAAAGACTATTGAGGAAATAGGTAAAATTATCGAGACATAAAACTCGCTAAATTAGCTTTTTCTCATTTAAAGGTTCCAAACAGCCATCATCCTAGGAACAAGTATATTTACCACTAAATACCTACAGAAACAAGTACAGTAAATCTGATAAACTGGATGTCCTCCATTAGACAGTCTGAAGACCAACCCGGATAGTTGATGTTAGTACGTGGCTCCAGAAACCCTGGAGAGATTTTTCTCGTAATATTCAGAATTCTTTTGAATTTCATCTTCTGATTCTATAACTAGTCATGGGAATATAATTTAAGAGAGAGAGAGAGAGAGAGAGAGAGAGTAATTATTTTAATTTAATAATTCAATTTAATAAATGAATACACTTTATTATTGTTTAAAATACACATATTTAAAATGAAGACAAATATTACACGAAATCCCATTACATCCATCTTTCTACATATTACACCAGTTTGGAGTAAATACTTTGTAATTCTATCACTTTTGTTGCCCGCGAAGGCTTCATACAATGCTGTAAAAGAGTATTTTCATTAGGATCAACACCATATTCTATCAGCATAGTTACCATCTCTGGACAATCAAATATGCATGCTAACAAAGTGTCTAAGTTTATTATTTGCATCTGAATCAGATTGAAGTAAAATTCACTAAATTCCTTTTTTTTTTGCAATGAAAACTTCTAAAGCGATTTTTACAATTGATAAGGGCCCTTAGTATTGAGAGATCATTAAAGAAATTTGAGTTTGACTGGGAGTGCAGCAATCATAAATAGTGTGACCATTTATGTGCTTTTGCATTAGCATTTGCTCCAAGATTTATTTATTCAAGGATTTGAAAAGTTCCTCATCTTCAGTTATAATAGACTAGACGAATGGCCCGAGCAACGCCCGGGTTTTACCCGAGTGCGCATATACTTTAAAAACGTTTTAATTCAAATACTATTCGTTACAATTATAAATTGGCGCCATGGATGTCACTCTTGTGAAACGTCCCGTTCCAATTGTGTGTTTTTAAAATGTTTTAATTAAAATACTATTCGTTACAATTATAAATTGGCGCCGTGCATGTCTCTCTTGTGAAACGTCCCGCCCCAAACTGTGTGTGTCTTGAAAATATAAAAATAAAAATGTGAATTTTCATAAAGATTTCATCATGTCGATTTTTTTTTTTGCATTTCACCTACTAAATCGATAGAGATAATTACATTTGCAACATGAACTTAGGTATATTGACTAAATAGAAAACTGCATAGTAATAAAGATCGATTTTTAAAGGCACCATATCGTTTTTTTTTTTCAATAAAATCGAAACAAAAATTAACGATAAATAACGATAATTGCCTTAAAAAGAAATTGCCTTAAAAAAAAGAAACATTCGCGGTGATTTTGTCTTGCATTCGTTTATACAATTATTATATACGAATGACCCGGGCAACGCCCGGGTTTTACCCGATTAAATGATTTTATTCAAATACTATTCGTTACAATTATAAATTGGCGCCGTGGATGTCATTCTTGTATAATATATAAATGAGTTTTAAAAATTGTAAAAAAAAAAAAAAAATGCATCGGCCGGGAATCGAACCCGGGCCGCCCGCGTGGCAGGCGAGCATTCTACCACTGAACCACCGATGGTTATGAAAAATCCCATCCGTGAGCTTCAAACAGACAAACAGACAGAATAAGGCAAATATATAAGTAGATAGAATTAATGGAGTATAACCTTTTACATTTTTTGCCTCAATATCCGCCCCAATTGATAAAAAATAACTGCAGAGATCATGGTTTCTATAATGTACAGCTGTGTGCAGTAGAGTATCATCAATATCAGGTGAAGTGGGGGAATTTCCAACAGATTCTTCCAAATTTGGGGTATTATTTCCAGTATATCTCCAGTTGATATCCGCCCCCATCTTCTACCAACTTCTTTACATATTCTACCGAGCTACCATTCTTTATGGCTTCATACAACTCCATTATTTCTCTAATATTATGTAGATCTGATGCTTTGCCAAAATTTCAGTTTAAAAGTTAAATCGTTATTTTTAAAATTAAAAGAGTGAAATTTTAAATTGATTTATAAAGACTATATTTTTAAAATATAATATTTAGCGAGATATTTATGACCTAGGTTCCTAGAGCGCAGAATTTCAGCTACCTGGTGAATCTAACACAACTTTAAATAGTAATTTATAAACACAAGTATGTAAATATTTAACGTCAATAATTCTCATAATTTTGAACAATATGTATCAGAACGCAATTTATATTTTATAAATATTAAAATTTGTTTATTTGTCTTTTATTAAGCAACTACACACTGTAAAAAAATGTCACCAAATTTTTCATGCAAATTCATTCAAATTTAGTGGTTTCAGACAATTTTTTTTAATAAATCACTTTTCATTGCAATTTTGTTCTCAGGATTTCAAGTAAAAAATGGTAATGGTTAACCAAATTTATTTTTAATCTATATTTTAAGTTAACTTTTTCCCATAGCCACTTGCTGTGTAATAATTTAGAACATTTGAGAAATTTTTTGTAATATTTCTTTTGGTTTCAATTTTTTTTTCTAAATTTCAAGAAAATGAATTCTGAAAATTATCCTTATTACAAAGCAGTTTTCTCATCAAAATATACAATAGAACCTCCCTGGTAAAAAACACCCAATTGCAGAGCCAAAGTGTCCTTTAGGAAGAGGTGTCCTCTTAGCGGAGAGTTGTTAAGGAGTAAAAATGGAAATTTTACAAATGAAAACTGTCCTTTGTAGAGAGGTGTCCTCTCATGGAGGTTCTACTGTATATCTATAATATTATTTAAGGTTTTTGAAAATACAACATATCTTATAAAATATATATTGTGTGTGTGGAACTGTGCGAGGTTTTCATAATATCATTGAAGATAAGTTAGATCAAAGTCTATTCTTCTTCTTCTTTCTTAACTCCACTCAATTATATTAGGGTATCAAGCTTGTAAAGCTTGAGATCATGAATGGGTGAAGTAGAATGCGTCTGCCTTTGTCATTAAGACTGGGAGCACTACTCAGTGGCAGCCCGACTTAGCTCCAAAAGAAATGGCCGTCTCTGACATGAGGAAGAGACGCCATGTGCAGCCGCTCCTAACATGAAGTACAAACACTGCTCATCCTGTATCCATGGATTAGGAGCCCTTACAGGGTACTATCAGCCTGGCCAGTTGAGCCCAGGTTTTTTAGTGAGCTTGTAACTGCTCCCCCTCCTCTTTTTTCATCCAGGCTTGGATATATAGTTAGACAAGATTGATAAAGATCTATAATGGTGAAAAATACATTATAAAATCTCTATTAGAAACTATTTGTTTTCTATATATTCAAAGCAACTGAAATAAGTGTATAGTAATACATCAGAACTAGGATAATTCAAACGTCTTCAATTCCAATATTTATCTTGATCCCTAGGATTTCCTATAAATAGAATTTCCGTTTTTAATTCGAATTTTTGGATAATTCGAAATTTTTTGCTCCTTTGGGCTTTGAATTATCCAAGTTTGACTGTATATAATTGTCAATCTTTTTTTCACACCAAGACAGGCAATATTCTGGCAGATGTGCAAGAAAACGAATTTGTTTCTGAGTCTATATAGCTATGTTGATCCATATCTTTTTAAGGTATTAGAAGACTAAAGAGCTGATTAAAATTATAATAAAAAAGCAAGCATAGCTATTTTATACATGTCTCAAAATATCGAAAGAGTTCTATTGCAGACTAGTAAAGTAATCCCAGGTTTCTTATCTCTCTATTTTCAAGGGCGAGGCGAATCTTTCCTTTTTTAGTGTTTGGAAGTCTTAAACACAGAACAATATTAAAATTATAAGAAAAAAGCGAACATAGAAATTTTATACCTGTCTCAAATTATCGAAAGAGTTCTATTACAGACAAGGAAATTAATCGCAAGTTTCTTATCTTTCCATTTTCAAGGGCGAGGCGAATCTTTCCTTTTTTAGCGTATCGAAGTCTTAAGCACAGAACAATAGGAAGCAACGGAAAAATGGTTTGATGAAAACCTTAGATGCTCACACTGTACTGAAGAGCATTTAACAACCGACTGTGCCAATCTCAGCAACCCGGTGTCACAGATGACAATTTGAGGTTCATAATCCTAATTCAATGACTTGCTCGAAAATAAAAAGAGAACAAGGAACATTGTATCAAATATTAACATTATGAATGGTTTTGAATGCACACCTATGAACATTTGATGTTCTCAGCCATGTTTATGATAATCATAAAACTAACCAGAGAAGCTTGACATTTGTTTCTACAGGAGCTTGCAGTCACTAGAAGAAAAGTTGTTTTGCTTCACCCTACAACATTATTGAGTAGTTCACAGCTCAGTAGAGAATTACAAGGTGGGTTGCATCAAAATATTGTTGAACAACACTCTGAAATTTGTGCATTAAGCATATTTGTCTGAGAAAGTCCCATCTTCTATTTAATGATCAAAATGTAGGGCCTGCTTGTACTAGTTTGTATTGTTTACTCAGCCAATCATTCATGATTCAAGGATCCTAATGATCATCCAATCATTATATAGAAATCTCTACTTTTAGACAAATATAAATAATATGATTGAGTGTAGATAAGAAAGAAGACTTCACCCAATATAGAGGGTCCAATAGTTTACATAAGGAAAGTGGTGTTGAAACAACAATTGTACGAGCTCATCTATTGTACTGTTAGATTAGCGGGAATGATTAAGGACTGGAAAACTATCATGAATGACAAACCAGACCACTATATTATCAAATTTAACATTTCTACCTTGAGATATTCTTCAAATTCAAATACATATTTTTACGTCGTACCCAGACCTGTTCGTGTTCTTTGTCTGATCTGAATGCCACAAAGATACACACGTGAGTTCGTAAGGATGCAGCAAAGGTTTTCGCTTTATTATACATCTCACTTAACAGAAGCAATACAATAATTGGGAATTGCCCTCAACCTCCTCGTCAGAAGGATCTTTGGCGCCGTGGATGTCACTCTCGTGAAACCTTCTGCTCCACACTATACAAGTCCAGCTTGGGCTTACACCGGCTTGTAGGTCGCTCCGATGTCAGGCTCTCCTGGCACTGCCTTGCAGGATCCTCCACACGCCCAAAAGAAATTCGCCACGTCTTCTCCCTGCCGCAGATGTGATCAGACTTTGTACATCCACACACAGGAATGCTGTTTTTCGCGCCTGCCCCCCTGACAACACATGGGCATCCCCCACTCATCTTCCCCCCAACTTTTATCTGACATTTTGGCCTGTCATCCATTTTACAATATATAGCACACACACACACACACACACACACACAAGCCTGAAAACTTTATACAAATAATAATTTCAAAATTTCAAAATAACCTGGACAGTTTGATCGAGAAGAATTTATAACGAGCGCAGGACTTATTTAAAAATTATTGGACATTGGTGAGAGATAATCCCTGTGATATGATCTATTCTACTAGTCTGATGTTTCAGTACGCCAACTATCCTGCATCTTTATTAGTAAGTGCTCTATCTCCTCACACCAATTACAAGGTTCTTCAAATCAAAGATACTTCGGCCAGTAAATATTTTTTATTGACTCAACAAAAATCTTTTGTCCTCGTCAGGATCGAATAAAATCCATTTGACAAAAGATTTTTGTCGAAATGTCGAGATGATAAAAAATAATTACTGGCCGAAGTATCTTTAATTTGAAAAACTATGAATTCCCACCAAGCTTACTCTATCTTTACGATAATAAAAAGGTTGTCCCAAAAGTTCGTAAAAACTTGCAAAAAATTGGAATACGAATATTATTCGTCATAATATTATTTGCAGGTATGCTTAACGTCTTTGTATTATGTAAAAAGTAATTGTATTATTATGTTATCGCCGTAATAATATTCGCTATGTAATAAGTAAACGTTTTGAGATAAACACGAACTTTTGGGACAACCTTATATTTACATTAAAATCATACGCACATGAGACTTTTATTTGAAAATATGAACCCACAAAAAATTACTTGAAAAGTAAAACAAAACATTTAAAATATACAAAAATATTTAAAAACCTATTGATATAACAAAAAATAATTTTGAAGTTGTAGGACGTTGAGAACAATATATTTAGATAATCAAAATAAATCAAATCAATTTTAAACGTTAATTTATGTAAATTATTGAAAAGACTAGACGAATGACTCGGCTTCGCCCGAGAATTCCCCTGGGTGCAATTTCCTTCATACTGAAAGTACGCAATACAGAAGTAACACATAAACCACAGGCAAAAACTGTGTGGATGGCAAAAATTGTATTATATTAGTGTTTAGGTATTTGATTTAATTATTTTTGCCATCAATTTACTTGTTTCAAAATCAATATAGTTTAAATAGATGGCAGCTTTTCCACCCAACCCCCGAGGTACCCGCCTCAGCACATTAAGCATTTAAATTGCCTGAGTTGAGTGAGTGACTGCGTAGCCCATCTTCTCGGTAAGAATAAGAAAATATAGGTTTATAAAAAAAAATGCAAAATACTGGCAAGTGAATATTTTTCTGTAAAAAATAAAAGAGCACATGGAAATTAGGCAAACATATGTGTTTGCTAATTACGCATTTTAAACGATTTTATTTATAAAAAGATTTTTAAAAAAGGCCAAAACAAGAGAAAATAAAAATACGAAGGCCATTATTTATACAGTAACGATAATTTTGTAAAGGATTTTTAAAAATTGCATTGTGTGCACTTATCTATATCTACAATAGATGGAGAGAGGGTTATTGAATTATGACAAACTCCAAAATAATAGCTAACACCGCGTGAATACCAAGTTATAAAGAAGGGACTTGGTGACCTAAGGAGGAAGCTTAAAGAAAGACATTTACCTAAATGTTAACTAGACACGGTGAGGGCCCCACGTGATATCTAGATACATAACACAGAGGGGGTTAGAGGTATACTATACACACCGTCATGTATTGCTACACCCCTGACCCCAACTTCCCAATTCCGACAGTTCGCTGTAGCGTTTTCTATTTACAACAAAGTGGAATGGAGTGAACAAGAGACTGAAGACAGCACTGCTGGACACCGACAACTCTGAAAGCCGGACTTACGTCTACACGCGAGGCCTCCCATCGGAGTTTTGCGCCAGAGCCAACAGTCTAGTAATCAGTGCCTAGTCCCAGGTCTGTGGAGCGAGCAAGCTATCGGAGGGGAAGTTGAGTGCCAGTCCACGCTATGTGAATACACATGGTTAAAATAGTAGGGTCCCTCCCCCCTCCCAGCGTGGAATGACCAATGACCAAAGCGGGATAGTCTAGGGCGGCTAATCGTCGCAGTGGCCACCACAGGGGTGTGAGCACTAAAACCAGCTGTCATAGTACTGTCTAGTCACTAACTAGATCCTGCAACAACGCCGTTAGTAGAGCTGGAACGCAGGGAAGTCACGGCCCCCTATCTGGAACATCTGTTACACACAGCAGCCTAGAATTCAGACTTTATGGTCAACATATTGCTATTGTCACCAAGTCTCTTTTTTATCCTTGGCATTCACGCGGTTTGAAATATTTTTATTCTATCAGAGTATCAGTTATTTTGATTTTGAAAGAGTTCCCAAGAAGAGCAACCAACTATGACAAAGAACCCATCCCAATTCTGTTACAACTAACCGATCGATGGAACAGCTCTAGTCAGAAAGCATATCCAATCATCAGTAGGACACATCTCTCTTTTGTAGAGATTCTTTTTTTATGGAAAACCATTTGTTTAACTTTCTTATAGCTGGATCTACCTCTATCTAGGTAAGTATAGTCTTTGCACTCGTTATATATGGAGCTATATATATATAATAAATAGGAACTTCTTATTCCGAATAATAATGTAGACTGGAAATCATTTTATAACGAATATAAGATTTATGCTTGCTTATGTATGGTTTCTGTATTATTTTCCCACTGATTGGTTGTCAGATGAGCGAGCGTTGATGCACCCGCGCGCCGTCTGAAGGGAAGGTACACATGTTGCTGCTGATTGGACAGTGGTGCGCAAGCGCATTAGCTTAGTGTTTTCAAGCAGAAGGGATATCAATTTTTTTAATTTAAAAATAAACAAATATTTTAATGCTATTTAAATCGAAATTCTTTCTCGAGAGAGAGAAGTTCATTCCCTTACATTTTTTAAATTTAGAAATGCAAAAAAGATTTAGTATTCTGTTTATACCTAAATTATTACATTGTATTTGCGACTGTGGACTAAGGATTCAATATGTGTGACAAAGACGTTCATCAAATTTGTCTAGATATCGCTAGAAGTTTACAAATGGCGTCATTCTGATTTTAATCAAAGCAACCAATTAGGTGAATTTGTTCATATCACGTGACTTGCTACAGTATTAGACCTTGGTGATCAAGAAAGAGAATCAAGTACAGAAATAGCTCAGTTGGGAGAGTGTTAGACTGAAGATTTAAAGGTCCCTTTTATAAGGGCATGTAGCTCAGATGGTGATTAGCATACAAGAGGTACTGGAATTGATACCCAGCATCTCCATTTACAGCTGCCCTCCTACAAGGTCTGTCACTTCTACTCCACCAACTATGTAAACAGCCAGGACAAGGTGACTCGAATGTAAAACCTGTAAACTGAGACGAAATAAATAAAGAGAATCAGTTTCGTCCGCCCAGCTGACAAGTAGAATTTGGCCGTCGTCGGTAGAGAAGGCGATACCATATGAGACTGATACAATGGAATTATCTGGTTTAGTTGAAATGTCTTTTGCTTGAATAGGTCAGAGTGTTTATAGAAATTCTTACCTGATAATTCTTCAACATAATTCATATCAAATTTCATTAAAATTAACCGTTTGTGTGCCTTGAATTTATCATTATTCTTTTTTATTTTATCAATTTCCGAGCCAGCTTCTTTTTGATCTAAAATAGGATATAATTACAAATTAATTCTTCATACAAATTTTAAATTTCAACATCAGAGTTATATTCTTATTACTCTTTGTCATCAAAATTATTTGGTCACATGTAATGAACTATTATTTTATTTCTTCACTTTATAAATTCATTCATTCTGTTTGAGGTTTATTGCCATGATTATGATCTACACAGAGTCAAATTTCAACAAAACAATATCATAGAGAATTTCAAAATGTATCCATGATTTTCTTCAAAATTTCGTTGATATGAATAATGGGATTTCTTCCCCACTATTTTTAAAACTTCTAAATTATTTTTATGAAGAATCAAGCTATTGAATTGATGATAGATTATATGATTTAAAATAGTTTTAGAGAAATAAATAATGTGGTTCGTCCAAATCTTGGGCAAAAAAATTTCAAGCTAAAATAATTTACTTCATTGTTGCTCAAGACTTATTTTATTTTCAAAATATAAAAATAAGTCCTGGATAAACATGAATAAAGACTAATATTTGTTCGATATTATCGTTTCAACATTGACACAGAAGAAATAAATTATTGGAGGAATAATGCGCGCCCTACATCTATTATATTGTTACGTAGAATAAAAACAAAGTACATTCCAGAATAGGATGTTTTAAAACGTTTGAGAATAATGTAGAAAAATTGGAGAACAACTTCGCCTAGACTTCAACTCCCTGATTAACGCTTCAGAGTCCCGAAATGGAGAAGAACTGTAAGAGAATCAGAGGCTGGATCTCAGAGATTATTGTTTTATTAACAAAACATTAAATTAAGATGACAGAAACCAAAAGAGGCAAAAGCGAGCGTAGTGGCAGACAACCAAAGTTAAACTAAAACTACAGGTACAGCCGGTAGGGTTGGCGCCAGGTCACGTGAGATCTGTCATGTGATGTCTGGTAGGAAGGTGGCGTTGCTAGGCAACGGCTGATGTGCGAAGTTACTCTCCAACACTCCCACCTAACGAGCACTTAGTTGTTTCAAGCAGTCCAAGTTGGCCTCGTAGTCTTCTAAACTTTTCTGGAGGTAGAGCTTTCGTAAATATGTCTGCAGCTTGACCATTGGTGCAGACATAAAGAAGGCCAATTCCGTGGTTTTGAAATTGATATCTGATAAAGTGATACGAAATATCACGCTGCAATAGTCTAGAAAAATCCCACTCCTAATAGTTTATATAGAATCCAGAAAAATCAATTATGATCTAGCTCAACTATCAACAGAAGATTTAATCACTTATGAACCTCATGCTCAAAGTATAGTCGAGTCGTTTTTAGAGCCAAAAATGAATGAAGTTTTTGTCAAAGCAAATAAAATATTTAGATGCCTTTTTGGTTTGGAATTTCAAGTTTTTTCCGTCCAGAATTTTATAATGTCCAATTTATTACTGATCATGGAAATTTTGGGAAATGTTTGGCAACTATCGGCGCGGTGAAGGAACGTAATGCTTCTGCGGAGGAGAAATTCAAGACTCGAAACATCTACTTCTAGAATGCCCAATTTTTCGAGATAATTTCGAGAAAATTTGGTGGCATCGGACAGCTACATGAATTCGTAGATGAGAAAAGAACATATAGAAATTTTAACCATTTTGTAGATATATATACAACTATCTTTTGAACTGGGAAAGAGAGGGGAGGAAATTTTGAGAATTGCTTTTGTATATGTTTGTCTTTGTCTCCTTTTATATAGCCAGTTTGATTTGATGCTAGAAATTTATTTACGCAAATATCCCTGAGTTTGGGATATCGAGTTATAAGGTGTTAATAAAGCCTATGGAAATATAGTGCAAGAAATGTTAATTTAAATAAAAATACTTATAACCGCGCACACGCATTACAAGGTTGTATCAAAAGTTCGAAACACTTGCAGAAAATTAAAATAACAATATTATTCACCGCTATGTATGATGTATTTGTAATTATATATAAAGAAATTGTTTCATGTATTATTCGCCGTAATAATATATTTCGCCAGGTAATAATAAACAAGGTTATTAGAAAAACACGAACTTTTGGAACAAACTTATTTTACAAGAATAAAATTGTAAAATTTATATAAAATAAATAAGCAATCGCCATTAAATGATTCGATTTGTATACTTTAAAATAAAATCAGGCGGTGGCGAAAGACTTTACTGAGGAAATAGGTAAAATTATTGAGACGTAAAACTCGCTAAATTAGCTTTTTCTCATTTAAAGGTTCCAAACAGCCATCATCCTAGCAACAAGTATATTTACCACTAATTACCTACAGAACCAAGTACAGTACATCTGATAAACTGGATGTCCACCATTAGGCAGTCTAAAGACCAACCCGGATAGTTGATGACGTTAGTACATGGCTCCAGAAACCCTGGAGAGATTTTTTTCGTAATATTCAGAATTCTTTTGAATTTCATCTTCTGATTCTATAACTGGTCATGAGAATATAATTCAATTTAATAAATGAATACACTTTATTATTGTTTAAAATACACATATTTAAAATGAAGACAAATATTACACGAAATCCCATTACATCCATCTTTCTACATATTACACCAGTTTGGAGTAAATACTTTGTAATTCTATCACTTTTGTTGCCCGCGAAGGCTTCATACAATGCTGTAAAAGAGAATTTTCATTAGGATCAACACCAGATTCTATCAGCATAGTTTTCATCTCTGGACAATCAAATATGCATACTAACAAAGTGTCTAAGTTTATTATTTACATCTGAATCAGATTGAAGCAAAATTCACTAAATTCTTTTTTTTTTCAATGAAAACTTCTAAAGCGATTTCGTTTTGATTATTTTTACAATTGATAACGGCCCTTAGTATTGAGATATCATTTAAGAAATTTGAGTTTGACTGGGAGTGCAGCAATCATAAATAGTGTGACCATTTATGTGCTTTTGCATTAGCATTTTCTCCAAGATTCATTTATTCAAGGATTTGAAAAGTTCCTCATCTCCAGTTATAACAGAAAGAATTAATGGAGTATAACCTTTCACATTTTTTGCCTCAATATCCACCCCAATTGATAAGAAATAACTGCAGAGTTCATAGTTTCTATAACGTACAGCTGTGTGCAGTAGAGTATCATCAATATCAGGTGAAGTGGGGGAATTTTCAACAGATTCTTCCAAATTTGGAGTATTATTTCCAGTATATCTCCAGTTGATATCCGCCCCCTCTTCTACCAACTTCTTTATATTTTCTACCGAGCTACCTTTCTTTATGGCTTCATACAACTCCATTCTTTCTCTAATATTATGTAGATCTGATGCTTTGCCAAAATTTCAGTTTAAAAGTTAAATCTCTATTTTTAAAATTAGAAGAGTAAAATTTTAAATTGCTTTATAAAGACTATAATTTTAAAATATAATATTTAGCGAGATATTTATGACCTAGGTTCCTAGAGCGCAGAATTTCAGCTACCTGGTGAATCTAACACAACTTTAAATAGTAATTTATAAACACAAGTATGTAAATATTTAACGTCAATAATTCTCATAATTTTGAACAATATGTATCAGAACGCAATTTATATTTTATAAATATTAAAATTTGTTTATTTGTCTTTTATTAAGCAACTACACACTGTAAAAAAATGTCACCAAATTTTTCATGCAAATTCATTCAAATTTAGTGGTTTCAGACAATTTTTTTTAATAAATCACTTTTCATTGCAATTTTGTTCTCAGGATTTCAAGTAAAAAAAGGTAATGGTTAACCAAATTCATTTTTAATCTATATTTTAAGTTAACTCTTTCCCATAGCCACTTGCTACGTAATCATTTAGAACATTTGGGAAAGTTTTTGTAATATTCCTTTCTGTTTCATTTTTTTTTTCTAAATTTCAAGAAAATGAATTTTGAAATTTATCCATATTACAAAGCATTTTTCTAATCAAAATATACAGTAGAATCTCCCTGTAAAGAACACCCAATTACAGAGCCAAAGTGTCCTTTAGGAAGAAGTGTCTTCTTACCGGAGAGTTGTTAAATAAAAAAATGGAAATTTTACAAATGAAAACTGTCCTTTGTAGAGAGGTGTCCTCTCATGGAGGTTCTACTGTAAATCTATATTATATAATATTATTTATAACATGGAGTACAAACGCTGCTCATCCTGTATCCCTGGATTAGGAGCCTTTACAGTGTACTATCAGCCGGGCCAGCTGAGCCCAGGTTTTTTAGTGAGCTTTTTACTGCTCCCTCTCCTCCTTTTTCATTCGGGCTTTGGACCAGCAAAGGCGGAGTTTTAGATCAAAGTAAATTATATAAACAAGTATCCAAAGCATTTGATGAATATATTTTCAATAAAATATATATAGTTAGACAAGATTGATGAAGATCTATAATGGTGAAAAATTTATTATAAAATCTCTATAAGAAACGATTTGTTTTCTATATATTCAAATCAACTGAAATAAGTGTATAGTAATACAGTAGTACTTGGATAATTCTAACGTCTTCAATTCCAATATTTATCTTGGTCCCTAGAATTTCCTATAAATAGAATTTCGGGTTTTTAAAACGATTTTTTGAATAATCCGAAAATTTCTGGTCCTTTGGGCTTCGAATTATTGAGGTTTGACTGTATATTAGTGTCAGGCATTATCCTTTTTCACGCCAAGACAGGCAATATTCTGGAAGATGTGCAAGAAAACGAATTTGTTTCTGAGTCTATAACTATGTTGATCCATATCTTTTTAAGGTATTAGAAGACTAAAGAGCTGATTAAAATTATAATAAAAAAGCAAGCATAGCTATTGTATACATGTCTCAAAATATCGAAAGAGTTCTATTGCAGACTAGTAAAGTAATCCCAGGTTTCTTATCCCTCTATTTTCAAGGGCGAGGGGAATCTTTCCTTTTTTAGTGTTTGGAAGTCTTAAGCACAGAACAATATTAAAATTATAAGAAAAAAGCAAACATAGAAATTTTATACCTGTCTCAAAATATCGAAAGAGTTCTATTACAGACTAGGAAATTAATCGCAAGTTTCTTATCTTTCCATTTTCAAGGGCGAGACGAATCTATCCTTTTTTAGCGTATCGAAGTCTTAAGCAATAGGAAGCAACGGAAAATGGTTTGATGAAAACCTTAGATGCTCACACTGTACTGAAGAGCATTCAACAACCGACTGTGTCAATCTCAGCAACCTGGTGTCACAGATGCCAAGTTGAGGTCCATAATCCTAACTCAATGACTTGATCGAAAATTTAAAAAAAGAACATTTTATCAAATATTAACATTATGAATAGACTTGAATGCACGCAAATGAACATTTGATGTTCTCAACCAAGTTTATAATAATAATAAAGCTAACCAGAGAAGCTTGACATTTGTTTCTACAGGAGCTTCCAGTCACTAGAAGAAAATTTGTTTTGCTTCACCCTAAAACATTATTGAGTAGCTCACAGCTCAGTAGAGAATTATAAGGTGGGTTGCATCAAAATATTGCTGAACAACAGTCTAAAATTTGTGCATTAAGCATATTTGTCTTAGAGAAAGTCCCATCTTATATATAATGATCAAAATGTAGGGCCTGTTTGTACTAGTTTGTATTGTTTACTTCACTCAATCAGTCATGATTCAAGGATCCTAATGATCATCCAATCATTATATAGCAAACTGTACTTTTAGACAAATTTAAACAATATGATTGAGTGGAGATAGGAAAGAAGACTTCACCCAACATAGAGGGTCTAATAGTTTACTAGGGAAAATAAGCGATGATTAGCCCTAAAATATAACGATATTATCGTTTGTGGACACTTTAATTCTCGCTCGTCTAGATGGTCCTTGAAAGCAGTACCACATAAACGTAAAACCTATGTAGATTACTATTTTAGATCTTAACAATCTTCTGGTCATGAACGGTGAGACAACACATACGGAAAGTGGTGTTGAAACAACAATGGTATGAGCTCATCTATTGTACTGTTAGATTAGCGGGAATGATTAAGGACTGGAAAACTATCATGAATGACAAACCAGACCACTTTATTATCAAGTTCAACATTTCTACCTTATGATATTCTTAAAAATCAAATGCGTATTTTTTACGTCGTACCCAGACCTGTTCGTGTTCTTTGTCTAATCTGGATGCCACAAAGATACACTCGTGAGTTCGTAAGGATGCAGCAAAGGTTTTCGCTTTATTATACGTCTCACTTAACAGAAGCAATACAATAAGTGGGAATTGCCTTCAACCTCCTCGTCAGAAGGATCCTTGGCGCCGTGGATGTCACTCTTGTGAAACCTTCTGCTCCACACTATACAAGTCCAGCTTGGGCTTACACCGGCTTGTAGGTCGCTCCGATGTCAGGCTTTACTGGCACCGCCTTGCAGGATCCTCCACACGCCCAGAAGAAAGTCGCCACGTCTTCTCCCTGCCGCAGATGTGACCAGACTCTGTACATCCACACACAGGAATGCTGTTTTTCGCGCCTGCCCCTCTGACAATACATGGCCATCCCCCACTCATCTTCCTCCCAAAATGAATAATCCTGCATTTCCCTCATTAAACCTTTATTTATGTTTCCATTTTTTGCACCGTTTAATAACATTTTTAAAAAGGTGGAATATTTAAACTATTTTGGCAAAATAACGAGCTTTTTTCAACTAGTGGCCCTGATATTGGAAAAATTCTACATAGCTTATTGGCAATCCTTCATTTGTACTTATAAATTAACTATTTAATTTTCAGATAATATTTTTTTCTTTATACAATAATTTTTTTAAAATCTTGAATGAAATAGTTTTTCTTCTTGATCAAATATCAAAATTCACCATTAAAAATGTCTTAATTCTCTCTCTCTTTTTGGCTATTTGTTGATCGTTGACACCACATGTCGTTTATTAAAACACACATTTTGTCGAAAATGTTAAATCTTTTTATTCACACAATTTAATA
This sequence comes from Cordylochernes scorpioides, assembly GCA_030710605.1. Lineage (NCBI taxonomy): Eukaryota > Metazoa > Arthropoda > Arachnida > Pseudoscorpiones > Chernetidae > Cordylochernes > Cordylochernes scorpioides. The sequence goes on from CP092868.1 coordinate 65,733,813, forward strand.
TAATAAATTATAAAATAAAATTTGATTTTCAAAGTGAATAATTTATTATTTGAGAAACGATTTGAAAAAAAAAACAAGATGTTTTAAAATGACTAAAGTGGGTATAGTGCTTCAATAATTACGTGCGTCGTAAAGTATATAACATTTTTAAAAATTTATTATTTCAGAATTTATTATTTTTAAACATTAATTATCACATTCTATTTTTAATAGTCTCTCATGAGATACCAAAAATAGATTTTTAGTGGTCGCTCACAGAGAAGGTTGTTCATCGGAGACTCGTTATAAGTAAGCTTTATTTGTACTTGGGTGATCTCTCTTGGAAGACTCTAGTGTATATATATGAAAAATATTTATTAATATTGATATTTAAATTCGAAATAGAGAGAGAAAAGGATTGAGATTTAAAATATTTTATTGAGATCATACATAAGTCAATTATATAATAATATATATATAAAAGAGAGATAATTAAAAAATATATATATGAGAATGATAAAATAAAAGATAGAGTAATGTAAAGTTCAGGAGACTCCCCCTACGACAAAGAATATAAACAGTAGGGGGGTTTTCACGTTCTTCCTTCATCTCAAGGCTCAGAAAGAACCTGTGAATTTATGACTTGACCGACCTATCTTCACAATTAGATCATTTTTATTCCATTTAAAACTGCTATCCTCATTTTCTACTGTCCATTGTGCGTGAGTTATAATTCTTATAATATCTCATTGCTATGTCACTAGGTTTGAGAGCATAGAAATGTTGGGTTGAGGTGGGTCAGTCAAAGCAGGACAGCATCCTATCTCTCAGTTGAGCAGGAAGTTCCATGCTGAGGTCCAGTCTGGCCATAGATGTAGGGTTGAGGTGGGTCAGTCAAAGCAGGACAGCATCCTATCTCTCAGTTGACCAGGAAGTTCCATGCTGAGGTCCAGTCTGGCCATAGATGTAGGGTTAAGGTGGGTCAGTCAAAGCAGGACAGCATCCTATCTCTCAGTTGACCAGGAAGTTCCATGCTGAGGTCCAGTATGGCCATAGATGTAGGGTTGAGGTGGGTCAGTCCAAGTAGGATAACATCCTATGTCTCGGTTGACCAGGAAGTTCCATGCTGAGGTCCAGTCTGGCCATAGATGTAGGGTTGAGGTGGGTCAGTCCAAGCAGGATAACATCCTATGTCTCAGTTGACCAGGAAGTTCCATGCTGAGGTCTAGTCTGGCCATAGATGTAGGGTTGAGGTGGGTCAGTCCAAGCAGGATAGCATCCTATCTCTCAGTTGACCAGGAAGTTCCATGCTGAGGTCTAGTCTGGCCATAGATGTAGGGTTGAGGTGGGTCAGTCCAAGCAGGATAGCATCCTATCTCTCAGTTGACCAGGAAGTTCCATGCTGAGGTCCAGTCTGGCCATAGATGTAGGGTTGAGGTGGGTCAGTCCAAGTAGGATAACATCCTATGTCTCAGTTGACCAGGAAGTTCCATGCTGAGGTCCAGTCTGGCCATAGATGTAGGGTTGAGATGGGTCAGTCCAAGCAGGATAACATCCTATGTCTCAGTTGACCAGGAAGTTCCATGCTGAGGTCCAGTCTGACCATAGATGTAGGGTTGAGGTGGGTCAGTCCAGGCAGGATAGCATCCCATGTCTCAGTTGACCATGAAGTTCCATGCTGAGGTAGAGTCTGGCCATAGATGTAGGGTTGAGGTGGGTCAGTCCAAGCAGGATAGCATCCAATGTCTCAGTTGACCAGGAAGTTCCATGCTGAGGTCCAGTCTGGCCATAGATGTAGGGTTGAGGTGGGTCAGTCCAAGAAGGATAACTGTTTGCATCCTATGTCTCAGTTGACCAGGAAGTTCCATGCTGAGGTCCAGTCTGACCATAGATGTAGAGTTGAGGTTGGTCAGACCAAGCAGGATAACATCCTATGTCTCAGTTGACCAAGAAGAAAGCTTACAGGATCATTGGGACTCTTCAGTTAATTTTAAACCAGATAATGCCTTGATGACTTTTTCAAAGACCAACAGAAATTAAACAGCTTCCAACAAACAACAGCAGCATCAACAATCCATTAAAGATAGAAAGAAGAACACACACTGTGGATATTGCAAGAAGAAGGGACATTGGTGGAAAGAATGCTATAAAAGAAAGGAAGAACAGAAAGGACAACAGCCAAGTTCTTCAGCCATAGTGATAGCTGTGTTTTTTCAGCTGAGACAAGTGCCTTCCTCGCTGAAACAAAGGATTCCTGGATTGCAGACTCGGGAGCAACGGATCACATGGCTTTCAGAAGAGAATGGTTCTCTACATTCGAAGACATACCAGAAGGTGTTCATCCTGTGTGCCTTGGAGATGGAAAGAAGATCTTTGCAAAAGGTAAGGGAAATATTGATATTCTCTCTTATGTTAATAGCCAGAAAATTAATGCAACTCTTTTGGATGTTCTCTATATTCCTGAATTGGAGACCAATCTTTTTTCAATATCTAATGCAACAAAACATGGTTTGGCGCTCATTTGTAAAGTAAATCAGATAAAATTGATAAATAAATCGAAAGTGCTAGTTACTGAAAAAAAAAGGATAATTCAAATCTTTATAGAATTTATATTATAGCAAAGCAGTTTTCACAAACTCATGTTGCTCAGTTAAGTCTATATATATGGCATTAAAGAATGGGTCATGTAAATCCTATAAAATTAACCCCAATGTTTGAAAATAATGTTTTCTTCAAAAACATTAAAATTAGAGAAAAGCCTGATTCTTTACTATGTGAGGCATGTATGTAAAACAAAATATAAAAGTTTTTAACGACTCAATAAGTCCAAATTCGACCTATCCAGGAGAGCTGATATATTCAGATGTTTGTGAACCTATGAGTAAAAGATCACCAGGTGGATCATTATATTTTGTATCATTCAAGGATGATTTTTCCAGATTCAGAATGGTCTACTTCATTAGGCATAAATCAGATGTACTTGAGAAATTTAAAGAATTTGTAAAAATAGTTAGGACTGGAAATAAAATAAAATATTCAGAACAGATAATGGCACAGAATTCTTAAATAAGAATTTTTCTGATTATCTAAAATCTCTATGAATTGTTCATGAACTCACTGCTCCCTATACCCCAGAACAGAATGGAATTTCTGAAAGAGATAACAGAATAATAGTTGAATCAGCTAGATGCTTGTTACATGGAAGAAAAATGCCGCTTGAACTGTGGGCTGAGGCCGTAAATACAGCAGTCTATCTCTTAAATAGATGTACTACTAAAGTATTGGGAAATTCTACACATTATGAAATATGGTGCAAGAGAAAACCCTCCATCTTACATTTGAAAACTTTTGGATGTAATGCTTATGTGCATATACCAAAGGATAACAGAAAGAAATTAGACAAAAATAATATTCGTACATTTTTGTTGGATATACTGAAACTAACAAAAATTATAGGATGTGGGATCCTATTGCTAGAAAAATTATCATAAGCAGAGATGTAATATTTACTGAAGCTAATACATCAGTAAATATTCAGGATAACCAACAAGAGCAGGTAACTATATTTAGTGAAGAAAGTGTTGATAGCACAAATACCAGTTCCAAACCAGAAGAATCATGCAGATACCCTCTCAGGAATAGAATCAGAGAAAAGGAACAACCATCAACCAACTGTACAAGAGCTATTTCATATGCTTGTTATGTCCATGACCAAGAACCATTGAACTATGAAGATGCAATTGTAGGACAAAACTCAGAAAAGTGGAAACTAGCTATGGATGATGAATTCAATTCCTTGATGAAAAATCAAACATGGACTTATGTGACACTACCATCAGACAGAAAAGCTATTGCATGCAAGTGGATATACAAAATAAATCAAAATGAAGATGATCAAATAAAATGTTTAAGGCTAGACTAGTTGCGAAAGGTTATTCACAAAATCAGGACTCGATTATGGTGAAACATTTTCTCCAGTAGTAAAATTCGATTCAATTAGAACAATCTTATCACTTTGTGCATCACTTGATATGGAAATGATTCAATTAGATGTAAAAGCTGGCTTCTTGAATGGTGACTTGGAAGAAGAACTTTACATGGAACAACCCCAAGGTTATGAAAACCCAGATTTTCAAAATCATGTTTGCTCTCTTCCGAAAAGTATCTATGGTCTTAAGCATGTGATTGTGGAACAAGAAATTTCATGAGTTTTTAATTAAGTTTGATCTCAAACCTAGTATATCAGATTCATGTGTCTATACAATGAAGTGTAAACAGGCTTACATATTACTTGCAATATATGTAGATGATTGTTTAATCTGCAGTATGAACAAACAACATTTAGATGATATAGTACAGTACTTAAATTCCCATTTTGAAATAAAAACTTTTACTGCCGATTATTTCCTTGGCTTACAAATAAATCGAGATAGAACAAGTAAAACATTATTTCTACATCAAGCCTCATACATTGAAAGAACACTTGAACATTACAACCTCCTTGAAATTAAATTACAATCCGTACCTTCTGATCCTTACTCAAAACTAACAAAAGAGATGTTTCCAAAGGATGATCAGGAAATTGAAGAAATGAACAAGATTCCATACAGACAGACAATTGGCAGTTTAATGTACCTTATGACTGGAACTAGACCTGATATTGCCTACGCAGTCAGCAGGGATGGTCAATTTATGAACAACCCAGGACTTTCATATTGGACCTCAGTAAAGAAAATATTTGGATACTTAAAAGCTACGAAAAACATCGGTATTTGTTTTGGTGGGAGTTCCTGCACGACATCTCTCTGATAGGTTTTTCCGATGCTGATTTTGCTGGAGACCTAGACACAAGAAAATCAACCACCGGATATGTGTTCATGTTGAATAATGGACCTATTTCTTGGTGCAGTCAAAACCAGAATTGTGTGTCTCTGTCAACAACAGAATCTGAATATATTGCGGCTTCCAAAGCGAAGAAAGAAGCAATTTGGCTTAGACAACTTCTACGAGAGCTACATCAAGAACAAGTAAAGCCTACAACAATTTATTGCGACAATCAAAGCTGCATAAGACTTGTTCACGACCCAGAATACCACAAAAGAGCTAAACATATTGATATTTCGTATCACTTTATCAGAGATCAATTTCAAAACCATGGAATTGGCCTTCTTTATGTCTGCACCAATGCTCAAGCTGCAGACATATTTACGAAAGCTCTACCTCCAGAAAATTTAGAAGACTAAGAAGCCAACTTGGACTGTTTGAAACAACTAAGTGCTTGTTAGGTAGGAGTGTTGGAGAGTAGCTTCGCACATCAGCCGTTGCCTAGCAACGCCACCTTCCTACCAGACATCACCTGACAGACCTCACGTGACCTGGCGCCAACCCTACAGGCTGTACCTGTAGTTTTAGTTTAACTTTGGTTGTCTGCTCCTACGCTTGCTTTTGTTTTGCCTCTTTTGTTTTCTGTCATCTTAATTTAATGTTTTGTTAATAAAACAATAATCTCTGAGATCCAGCCTCTGATTCTCTTACAGTTCTTCTTCATTTCGGGACTCTGAAGCGTTAATCAGTGAGTTGAAGTCTAGGCGAAGTTGTTCTCTGATTTTTCTACATTATTCTCGAACGTTCTAAAACATTCTATTCTGGAATGTACTTTGTTTTTATTCTACGTAACAATATATATAGATATAGGGCGCGTATTATTCCTCCAATAATTTATATCTTCTGTGTCAATGTGGAAACGATAATATTGAACAAATTTTAGTCTTTATTCATGTTTATTCAGGACTTATTTTTATATTTTGAAAATAAAATAAGTCTTGAGCAACAATGAAGTGTGTAAATTATTTTAGCTTGAAAATATTTTTTTCCAAGATTTGGACGAACCACATTATTTATTTCTCTAAAACTATTTTAAATCATATAATCTATCATCAATTCAATAGCTTGATTCTTCATAAAAATAATTTAGAAGTTTTAAAAATAGTGGGGAAAAGAAATCCCATTATTCATATCAACGAAATATTGAAGAAAATCATGGATACATTTTGAAATTCTCTATGATGTTGTTTTGTTGAAATTTGACTCCGTGTAGATCATAATCATGGCAATAAATCTCAAACAGAATGAATGAATTGATATAGTGAAGAAATGAAATAATATTTCCATGCATGTGAGCAAATAAATTTGATAAAAAATAGTAATAAGAATAGATTATAATTCTGATGTTGTAATTTACAATTTGTATGAAGAAATAATTTGGAATTATATCCTATTTTAGATCCAAAAAGAAGCTGGCTCGGAAATTGATAAAAGAAAAAATAATAATGATAAATTCAAAGAAAAAGAGACAGTTAATTTTAAAAAATTTATAAGAAATATGTTAAAGAATTCTCAGGTAAGAATTTCAATAATCACTATGACCTATTCAAGCAAGAGACATTTGAACTAAACCAGATAATTCCATTGTATCAATCTCATATGATATCGCCCTCTCTACTGACGACCGCCACAATCTACTTGTCAGCTGGACGGACGAAACTGATTCTCATTATTTATTTCGTCTCAGTTTAAAGGTGTTACTTTCGAGTTACCTTGTCCTGACTGTTTACACATTTGGTGGAGTAGAGGTGCAGACCTTGTAGGAGAGCAGCTGTAAATGGAAATGCTGGGTATCGATTCCAGTACCTCGTGTATGCTAATCACCATCTGAGCTACATGCCCTTATAAAAGGAACCTTTAGATCTTCAGTCTAACACTCTCCAAACTGAGCTATTTCTGTACTTGATTCTCTTTCTTGATCACCAAGGTCTAATACTGTAGCAAGTCACATGATATGAACAAATTCACCTAATTGGTTGCTTTGATTAAAATCAGCATGACGCCATTTGTAGGTCTTCTAGCGATATCCAGACAAATTTGATAAACATTTGTGTCACACATATTGAATCCTCAGTCCACAGTCGCCCATACAATGTAATAATTTAGGAAATAAACAAAATACCAAATTATAAATAAAAGACAATTCGCTAAGGGAAGAGTTTCTTTTTTTTTTACATATAACGGCAATACAAGCTTTTGGGCTCAACAAACCTTCGACAGGTATACATACGTTACTAAGGTTTTTGAATTTAAACAACTCCATGTATACATAAAAAATACTTAATATTTTTTGTCTCTCTAAATTAAAAACATGTAAGGGAATATCGAACTTTGAGAAGAACTTCGATTTTTGGTTTTAAATAGCATTAAAATATATGTTCAATTCTAACTTAAAAAAAAAAAATTGCCATCCCTTATACTTGAAAACTTTTAGCCAATGAGCTCGCGCATGCGCACCACTGTCCAATCAGCAGCAACATGTGTACCTTCCCTTCAGACGGCGCGCGGGGAAACACCAACGCTCGCTCATCTGACAACCAATCAGTGGGAAAATAACACGGTAATCATACATAAACATTGAAGCATAAATCTTATATTCATTATAATATGATTTCCAGTCTACTTTATTATTCGGAATAAGAAGTTCCTATTTATTATATATATATATATCTCCAAATATAACGAGTGTAGAGACTATATTTACCTAGATAGAGGTAGATCCAGCTATATAAGAAAGTTAAACAAATGGTGTTTCTATAAAAAAGAATCTCTACAAAAGAGAGATGTTTCCTATTGATGATTGAATATCGTTTCTGACTATAGCTGTTCCATCGATCGGTTAGTTTTAACAGAATTGGGATGAGTTTTTTTTTTTGTCATAGTTGGATGCTCCTCTTTGGAACTCTTTCAAAATCAAAATAACCAAAACACTCTGATAGGATAAAAATACTTCCAACCGCGTGAATGTCAAGAATAAAAATGGGGACTTGGTGACAATAGCAATTTGTTAACCATAAAGTCTGAATTCTAGGCTGCTGTGTGTAACAGATGTTCCAGATGGAGAGCCCTGACTTCCCTGTGTTCCAGCTCTACTAACGGCGGTGTTGCAGGATATAGCTAGTGACTAGACAGTACTGGGACAGCGGGTCGGTGTTTAGTGCTTACACCCCTGTGGTGGCCACTGCGACGATTAGCCGCCCTAGACTATCCCGCTTTGGTCATTGGTCATTCCACGCTGGGAGGGGGGAGGGACCCTACTATTTTAACCCTGTGTATTCACATAGCGTGGACTGGCACTCAACCTCCCCTCCGATAGCTTGCTCGCTCCACAGACCTGGGACTAGGCACAGATTACTAGACTGTTGGCTCTGGCGCAAAACTCCGATGGGAGGCCTCGCGTGTAGACGTAAGTCCGGCTTTCAGCGTTGTCGGTGTCCAACAGTGCTGTCTTCAGTCTCTAGTCCACTCCATTCCACTTTGTTGTCAATAGGAAACTCTACAGCGAGCTTTCGGAATTGGGAAGTTGGGGTCAGGGGTGTAGCAACACATGACGGTGTGAGATAGTATAGTCTACCTCTAACCCTCTCTGTGTTATGTATCTAGATATCACGTGGAGCCCTCACCGTGTCTAGTTAACATTTAGGTAAATGTCTTTCTTTAAGCTCCCTCCTTAGGTCACCGAGTCCCTTTTTTATAACTTGTTATTCACGCGGCGGTGTTAGATATTATTTGGGAGTGTGTCATAATTCAATAACCCTCTCTCCATCTATTGTAGATATATTTACAAATCCTGTGAAAAGTAAATTTGAAGTTCGGAGTTGACGAGGAAGAAAAGACAGGAGTCAGTTACTTTAAATGTTCCGATTCTTCTAAACTTTTGAGGTGCTCCAACTGGTGCTTTGCATGCCGGAAAGGTATCGCCCGTAAAGAAATCAGCATGTATATAAAAATATAAATAAATTCCAATAATCCAATTTAAATATTCGAAATAATTTATTGCCATCGTGATTAAACAAAAAAAATATATATGCGTATACATTTTTTTTAAATAATAGCTTATTATCATTGCCCTCGTAAAAGAGCAAGTAGGAAACAAGTAGTTTATATGGCTCAACGGGTAACATGTAATTTTACAATAAGATTTCAGTAGAAATAAAAATATATAGAGAAAACTTAAATTGGTAATAAATTCAATTAAATAAACGTTTTCAAAAGGAAACACTGTTCTTTAAATGGCACTAAAAAGAGATACTACCGCTTTAAACAATCACTATTAAACAGTTATATTTATATTAAATCCAAAAGACAAAAAAAACCTCTCGCAATCAGTATATTTTATTATTACAAATAACAGACGCTAGCTTTCGAACAATTAGTTCTTCAACGGGCGTTCTTACAAAATGAAATCAGATTCTTATTAATATATAGAGGTAATAGAAAAAATAAATACAAATATTCGCTCAAAGATATGCTAAAAGGTAAATTAGAGAATTGAAAAATAATCAGATATGCAAAAATTTCTTTAAAACTAAATTAAGTTTAAAACTAAGTGGGGAAGAGGGGACATAGCAGAATTCGTTCTTCAAACTCTTTTAAAAAAGGCAGCGGAACTGTTCCGGGACATCTATTCTTCTGTTTATGCTGTCTTTACAACCAGAAACCAAGGATTCCAAAATTAATCTTTCCCCTTTGTATCTGATGTTGTTGTAATGGCAGATGGGGTTATCCAGATCAAAACTATGTCCTGTGTTTAACGTGTGTTGGTACAGAAGGGATCTGGGGTCTTTTGAGCTGATATTGTATTTGTGTTCTTTGATTCGGTTTTCGATTTTTCTGCCTGTTTCTCCTACATAAACGGATTCACAATCGTTGCAGGCAACCGAATAGATCGCGTTGCTTTTATGTTGAACATTATGTTTAACTCCTGGTTTGGTAATGAGGTTCCTCAGTATATGTCCTGTTGTGCTTGTGCTGCGATAGGTGAACTGGATTCCATATTTCCTCAAATCATGGGCTATTCGCTGATTGGTAGGGGAGAAATCTATAAAACCCCTGGTTCTATTGACTGTGGGGGTAACCTTTTTGAACGGGATGAATGTATGTTTTCTTATAAAGTCTGGTGGGTATCCAAATGTTCGTAGATTATTGTAAATATTCTCTTTTTCTTTTAAAGCTCGAAGGGAACAATGGGCATGGAGTCTCTTAGTTAGGGTTTTGACAACTGATATTTTGTAAGAGACTGGAGTGTAGGAGTTAAACGGGATATATGATGGTTTGGCGGTGTCTTTGTAATAGACAGTTGTTTGAAAACTTTCCTATTTCTAAAAATGAGGGCATCCAGATATGGTAAGGTGTGGTTTTCTTCTCTTTCTATTGTGAACTTAATTTCTGGGTGGTAACTGTTAAGGGTGTCAAGGATGGCTTGGTCCGCTCCTAGGTGATATTCACAATATATATCATCAACATATCGTCGCCATTTCTTAATCCCCAGATTTTCTCGACTGTTAATCCAGCCATCTATTGTCAGTAGAACAATTTCTGCTACTGTAAGGGAAAGGGGGCTACCCATGGGTGACCCCTTAATCTGCCTGTAAATCTGGTTCTGATATGTAAAATTATTAATGGAGAGGCAAGGCTTGACCATGATACAAATTGTATCAATATTGTCAAGTTCTGCCTTCACAAGTATCTCCCGTAGGTTGCTGATTATGAGATCATGAGGGAGGCAGAGGAAGAGGGATTTCACATCGAAGGAACAAATCCTACTGTGAGGGTCGGGTATAGATCTTCTAATCTCACCTATAAAATCTGCTATGTTGTTAATTGAATAGATGTTCCGTGAACGGACATGGGGCGACAAAAGTGAAGACAAAAAACGAGATACCACTATAGCCGGCGAAAGGTGGTATGCGACTATTGGTCTTAATGGGATATCTTCCTTGTGTAACTTCGGAAGGCCATATATGTAAGGAATATCTGTGTTATTGTTTATGAATGACTTGTATTGTTCATCAGTAATCTTTTTGTTCTTCTTGAGAGATGCTAACGTTTTCTTAAAAAGAGCTATGGATTTAGAATTTTCGGCTTTAGATATGGGTTCAAAAATCTCATTGTCTTCCAATGTTGTCTCCATCTTATTCTGGTAATCCAATCTGTTCATAATGACCGTACTACCTCCCTTGTCTGCTCTGCAAACCACCAATTCCTTATTGTTTTTTATGTTTTTAATCGCTTGGAAAAATTGTTTCTTAGGTTTTATATCAAATGTACCCCTTCTATTAATTTTAGCAGTGACTATTTTCCTTATCTATGATTTCTGTACATGGTTGAAAGTTTGGATTACAGATTCGATTGAACCAATGGTTCTGAAAGGGTGAGTTTCGGTCGGTATTCTGTTTTTTAGGCCATTTCGTAGTAAATTCTCTTCTGATGGGGAAAAAACATGATCGGTGAGGTTAACTATTGTATTTCCTAAAGTATCTGCTGGAAAATTATATTTCTTTTCCCAAAACCAGAATTTATCATGATGTTTCTTGGATATTCTGAGATTCTGTGAATCAACTGCTCTTGTGATGTTTATAAGTAATTCTGCAATGGCTTTCCTTGATAATGTACTAGATAATAGAGAAATTAGTTCTTTAATTGTTTTACCAAGAAATCTTATCATGGAGTGACACCCTTTGATCCTCGCCTTAAGTAGATCTTTGCTAAGATTCTCTATCTTCCGTTCAGAAAAAACATTCCCAACCGGATCTCTAATTCTGAGGGAAGGGGGAATAAAGTCAATGTTTAGCTAGTAGCGTAGATATTCTACAGCCGAGATATTGATGGAAATGTTGAAGCCAAGTTTGACGAGGGAGAGTCGATTTTAATACGAGTATTTATATTAAAATATTCTAAAAACCAATATGTTTCTTTATAACAAAAACACTGCAAGCTTTCGATCTCTCGCTCTTCAACAGACAAATTACACTCTAAGAGTCCAATATTTATAGAGAAACCTCCCTACACCTATGATAGATAGAGAGAGATGTAGACGTCCATTATAAGATATTAAATGGTTTACTATAGATGGTGTGCTGGCCATCAGCAATGGCTAGTTGAGAGATTTTTTCAATTATATATTTCATATAAGATTATATAAGGTTTAATACAAAATAGAGAAAGAAAGAGATTGAGATATAAACTGATTTATAACAATGTCCATATAAGATTATATATGGTTAAATCTAAATTAAATATAAATAGGAATAAATATGGTTATATAATGATAAATGTATGAATAAATAGATAAAAATATATAATAACTGATAAATATACATATATATATATATTGACGGGTGAGGCGACCCTTGTCTCTTTAGATCAATTTCCTCCCGGCAAAATTTCCATCTATATTTTAGCCATAGATATGGCCCAGCCACTTTGCCAGCTAAACACCTCTTTGGCAGATTGTCAAGATTCCATTAGATCCCGTGTGGATCTCAAATATATATATAATAAATATATTTTCTGCCGATTTTGATTATCTTGAGGATTATGCTATGGAATTATTTGCTGGTTCTTTTTAGTAATAAATGGTATTGGTGATGCAGTCGTGGCAAAAATATTGAAAGTATAATAATAAAAATAGTTTTGATTAGTAATTGCTCCAATTGAGCCAAAGGGTGGTGATCCGCGGAGATCAGAGGTGCAGAGACGGGTTCAATAGTGTTGAGCCCAGGGGTGACCGTGGAGAGCAGACATACCGCAATGCTTAAAGTGTATGATTTTTAAGCCCAAAATAATGTAGCAAGCAGACAAGCCGCAATGCACTATATCAAAGTACCAAGGTGCTGCACGCAACCAAGGTTGTTCAAAAAGGTTAGATTCCCCAGACCAGGGAAGATAAAAGAAAGACAGCTGTTGTTCAAATAAGAATATTAGATAAAGCGGGAATGATTAAGCAACTGATGGGAAAAGATAGATTTTCTTTTTGTAAAAATAAATATATAAAAAGCTTTTGATAAGTCAATCGCTATTCGTAATATATAAAATTTTTGAAATTGAGATATTTTACAAGGATTACTAGTGAGGGTACCAGTACTAAGACAACCAACCCCCCACACACACACACACGGGCGTGCGGCCACGCTTTCGCGAGCTCCGCCGTTTTCGCCTCTGGCGTGCGTGTAGATGTCGGCAAACATGCCGAATTCGGTACCGAAAGGTAGCCCAGGCTCTGCTGAACATGTGCCTGAAAGGCCCAGCATCCTAACTCAAGCGGGCGAGGAGATATCGCCGAAAAACAGAATTGTAGAGAATTCATCTATAGAAAATTCTACAATTGAAAATCAAGGAAATGCAAATTCGCCGGTAGGCGTTAAGCATGTAAATCCGGCCGCCGCGCGTGGTGACGTCACGGCGCCGAAGACTGCTGCTACGACCAGCGCAACTCCAGCTAGCCCGGCCTCGCTCAACTGGGCCGACAGCGAGATGGCGGAGGTGGACTCCAACGACGGCTACACCGTTGTGAAGAGCAAGAAAAGGCGCCTCACTTCAACGCCGGAGCACGCCGCTAGGCAGCCTGGCAGGCCTGCTGAGAAGCCCAGCCCCCAGCAGCGGAAGCGGCCAACAGGGCCGAGAGCAGTGCCGCCTCAGGAGATCAAGGCGACACGCGCCAACATCGCCGACGCCAGGGCGAGGCAGGCCACTACCAACCACGAGAACTACGTCTTCGTGGAGCTGTGCCCAGACATCCCGGACTACTCCTACCTCAAGGCCATGAGCACGCTACTCGAGGGGCCAAAGAGCATCACGCAGTTCCATCGAATGAACGGCCACTTCATCGTGGGTCTCGCGGACAAGGAACTTGCGAACCGTCTGGTCGCGGACGGCCTGGAAATCGAGGGTACGTCCCTCAGGGTCTTCCCCTTCCGCAAGAGGGCGGAACGAATAGTCGTGGCCAACCTGCCCGGCTTTGTGGAGGATAGCACCATCGTGAACACCCTGGGCCAATTCGGGAAGGTCACCTCCATCGCCCCCATCCTGGTCAAAATGGGGGAGTTCACCTTCACCGACGGCCGCCGGGAGGCGTTCATCCTGCTCCGCGAGGGTGTAAGGCTGGAAACGCTGCCCACCCGACTGACCATCCATTCCAAGGGAGACACCCTGTCAGCCTTCCTCTCTTTTGGAATCAAGTGTTCCAAATGCGGAAAGCAGGGCCACCGCAGAGCAAACTGCCCATCGCTCGTCAGGCAGAACAGCAGCCCCAGGCAAGCAGCGTCTCCCACCGACGCAAGGCCCCCCTCCCTCCTCCTCAGCGGCCAAGGAAGCCGGCACCTGCGCCCGCAACACCGGCGTCCCCTGTCCAACCGGCAAAGACTTCAACCGAGGCTCAGGCGATCCCCTCGGCACACCAGCCTGCCGAACAAATGGATCTCACCCACCCCGCCCCTGCTGCCCACCCTGCTTCCCTGGCTGCCCCGCGGACCCCCGAGCCTCGCATCCCTCCGCTCGCCCATGTGATGTCGGAGGAGAAGCTATCCTCACCTCCAGCCACGCCTGCCCGGGGAAAGGCTGCACTCCAACAGCTGCTGGAGCACCTCAGGAAGTCCCCCAGCCTCTCCATCGACTGGAACGGGCTGCCCGACCTTAAATGCGAGGAGGTTCAGAAGCTCCTCACCTCTGAGACCACCATGAAGAACCGAGCGCACTTGCTGACAGTGGCACAGGTCGCCGCCCTCAAAGAGCTGGCCAACACCATCATAGCCTCGGTTCCAGACTCCAACCACACCATCCGCAAGACCCTCCGGAAGACCTTGGGGAAGATGCCTACAGGAGGGCAACAATGAGCTTCCGCATCACCAGCATCAACGCGCGAGGGCTCGCCACTCGGGGGAGGAGCCTTGCCCTTTGTCATCTCCTCAGGCAACATCACGTGGACATCGCGTTTGTCCAGGAGACAAACGCATTTCATCTGGGCAGCGGCCAAGACCTCTGCCTCGGCTACAGTGCTGTTGTATTGGCCCATCCCGTAGCCATCTCGGGATCTGGACTCGCCTGCGTCTTTGGACCAGGCGTAGCCGTGCTACAACAACGCATCCTGTGGCCGGGCCACATCGCCTTGGCAACAATAGATGTCCGCGGCGAGGAAATGACGGCCATCGCCGTTCATCTGGCGCATGAACCCCGGGAGAGAAACCGACAACTGGAGCTCCTGGCGGCGACAGCGGCACAGGAGGAGGAGGGGGCCTGCTGGATCATCGGCGACTTTAACATCAGGAATCGGGGCCCCTCATCATCATCATCATCGGATGCCCTCGCCGCTCTTCTGGACCTGGCCGAGCTGGTCGACGTGGCCACCCAGTTCGACGCCGCCCACCTGCCCACCAGAGTCGCCATGCACGGCGACCAAGTCAAATCCAACCGCCTGGACCGGATCCTCGTCCCAGCTGGAGTCCTGGATCGCGTGTCCATCTACGCGACCAGCCACTACCACCTCTCGGACCACCGCCTCGTGCTGCTCCAGGTGGGCCCGCCCACCACCGCCGTCTCCTCCCCCACCAAGCCTCGTTTGGCCGCGATGCTCCGCTCGGGCCTTGCTCTCGAACATCTGGCTGGCTACATCCGGGAGTTGGAGGAAGGCACAGCGCACGATGACGACGACGGGACCTTCTGGGATAGGTGGACCTCCATCAAGGCGGGGCTGCTGGCGGAGGCCAGATCCCTGCACGACCCGCGCCACGCTGCCAGCGACAGCTACGTCTACAGGGCGAGACGTTACATCGCGGCGCAGCTCGAGACCTCCTCCATCCGGGCCGACTACCCTTCGCTGCTGGACCTAGCACGCGCCATCCGCCTCCGACGCCCGGTCAGCGTCATCAGGGACGAGCAGGATAACATCATCGAGGGCCCCGAGCTTCGGCTGAGGGCGTTCGCGACCTTATAGCCCCGCTTCGCCCGTCCCACCAGCGATCCAGCTGCGGGAGCTGCCTTCATCGCCAGCAGCGCGCCCACCACCACCCGCGAGCTGAGTGAGGAGGACCCGCTCCACCGGCCGGACATCAGCCCCAGCGAGATCGCCAACGCCATCGAGCACTTCCCTCGCGGAAAGGCCCCCGGCTGGGATGGCTTGCCGTGCGAGCTCCTCGTCGCCTTCAGCGAGGACTTCTTCGCGGAAGCTCTGGCCCGGGTGTTCGCGGCTTCACGGCTCCGCGGTGCCCTGCCTCCGTCGACGCGGCGCAGCTCCATCTGCCTCGTGCCCAAGGCCCGCGGAGGTCGCGGCCTTGATGGCTACAGGCCCGTCGCGCTGCCCTCGGCCGACTACAGGGTCCTGGCCGCCATCCTTCACCGGCGCCTCAAGCCCCACCTGCGGACCCTTGTGCCGGAATGCCAGACCTACGCCGTCCCCGGGAGGTCCCCGTCATGGAACATCGCCATGGTGACGGACGCCGTCGAGGAGGCCACCGCCCTAGGCTCGCCGCTGGCCGTCATGGGCGTAGACCTGGAGTCCGCCTTTGACTCACTAGACCGCGGCTTCCTGGAGTCCCTGCTGACGTCCCTCCGCCTCCCGCCGGCCTTCAGGGCCTGGATTAACATCCTCTACGCCGGGGCGGACGCCACCATCCGGGCCGGAGGATTCTACACCGCCGCCTTCCCCCTCCTCAACGGCCTAAGACAGGGTTGCGCCGTGAGTGCCGCACTCTTCAGCATCGCCACGGGGCCGCTACTACGTCGCCTGGAGTTGACCCTCGGCCGTGGGCAATGTCATCGCCTACGCCGACGACATCGTCCTCCTATTCCATCGCGACGGAGACTTCGAACGGGTGGCGACCGTCTTCGAGGAGTACAAGCAGGCCTCCGGGGTTGGCGTGAACCTCCGGAAGCCCAGGAGCACCGTCGCCCACCGGGAGCAGCATCTCCTGGCCCTCCTGGAGACTGCGTGCCCTTCACCCGGGGCCGCTCCCTCGTCGGACGAGCAAGAGCGGCGAACACGCTGGTGGGGTCCACGATCCAGCACCACCTGCATGGATACCTTCCATCACCTTATACCTTCCTGCCTCAAGGGGGTGCAGGTCGCGCTCCGCGGAGGCAGAAATGCCTTCAGCTGGCTGATCGGCGGCAAAAGCGGTGAAGCCTGGATCCACCATCTACCGGACGGCACCCGTCTCCAGCCCCGCCGTCTCCTGAAGCTCTGGGAGGAAGCCTCCAACATCCTGGGCCTCAACCACCGGGCGGTCCCCACTGCTCAGCTGCTGGACCTCCCCATCATCGGCGGCTGTCGGTTCCTCCGCCCTCCCGACCTCCTGGCCCCCGCCCGGTGGCGCGGAGCCCGAGTCCGGGACCTCACCGTGGAGGACCACCTCACCGCCCGACCTACGCGCTCGGCCCTGGCTGGCGGAGTCACTCAGGTGATCGGAATCCTCCGCGCGGACGCGTGGCATAAGTCTATCAGAGGCGTTTAGGTACTCCAGGCAGGCTCGCCAAGTGCTCCTGTTGAAAATAAAGTCTTTGAGTGACCGCGGAGTGTACCCTAATTCTTCTGCACAGGTGGAAAGAAGGGCGAATCTAAGGGAATCGAGGCTGCTGCACTCAAGCACGATGTGTGATAGAGTTTCTTCCCTGTCAGCGTCCCAGTAAGGGCAGGAAGGATCGTCAATGACGCCTATCCTGTGGGCGAAACTGTCCGTCCACGTGTGTTCCGATAGCAGGCCAACCACAATGTGTTCGCTAGGGACGATGTATGCATACCTTTTGTCTAAAAGACTAATTGTAGTAAGACCAAAGCGAGTGTGGGTAGAAAGAGCTAGAGAGAGGAATCTGCTTTCCCATGCTTCATGCTTTCCCGTGTGGCCTGAGGAAAACCATAGCCTGGCATTTCCCCGCGCTGAGTTCCAGTTTATACAAACTGAACCACCTAGCGATCATATCTATGGTGTGTTGGGACGCGGGAAGTTGACTAGGTCGACTTCTCGAGACCACCACGACCATATCATCCGTGTAGGCTTGTGGGAAAACATTATTCCTGTAATCCAGCGTGAGGAGTTCGTCAAAGACAATATTCCAAAGGAAAGGGCCAACGGGGAAAAACACAAATCGGTTTTATATAGGGAAAGTCCAGACATCTGGTGGTAGATATAAATTAATATTTGAATCTATGAAATATAATTTTAAATAAAATAATATTTTTATTTATATATAAAAGCGTTTACCTTAAAACCATTTCAATGAACATTTCTATCTACATTTTATATTTTCTACATGCTTACTCTCTGTGACAATGCAAATATTTGAGACTTGTTATTAGGACACTTAACTCTTAAATAATATACGTACAGTGTAAGAATGGCTGACAGGGTGTAGAATCATTCGTTGAACAGTATAATGTCCTATTTTAAATAAAGGAAAAGATATATGTCTTTGATATAAATGTCTCCATATAAAAAATCAGGAGATGTATTTTTAATTAATTTATCCACATGTTCCCAGTATGGTTTCACTTTTTTGTACTATTTCTCACACGCAAAAATGTTTCTTCTAAAGAACTCCAAATCTCTCTTTATATGTGAAAAATCAACGTATATATATTAAAAACAAAAAAAGGCATTTTCTGACCACGATCACACGAGCTTTTTTGATGACAGAGTTCGTGTGAGCGTGACCTTTTTGATTTTAATACCAACACCTGATCTTTTTTATTATTTTATTGTTTTTCCAGATATATTTATACATTATATTACACTGCGGCATGTAATTGTAAAACGACACTTGAAGTTTCACCGCATGAGTTTCTTTTCAAAGACAAATTAAAATTTTATTTTAAGGTGAAATATCGACCATTTCTAACCTTTTGGATGAGGTATGAAAGGATGAATTATGAAGAGTAATGACGAACGGAAAAATAAAAGTGTCCAGGGATGGGAATCGAACCCACAATGTTCCGCTTACCGGGCAGATGCCATGTCCACTAGGCTACCCTGGACGTATTTTTCCGTTCGTAAATGATACATAAAGTAATTTATAATACAATATATTACACTGCGGCATGTAATTGTAATTTTTCCGTTTGTTATTTTCCGTTCGTCATTACTCTTCATAATTCATCCTTTCATACCTCATCCAAAAGGTTAGAAATGGTCGATATTTCACCTTAAAATAAAATTTTAATTTGTCGTTGAAAAGAAACTCATGCGGTGAAACTTCAAGTGTCGTTTTATATTTATACATGTTTGTCGGCTATTCACGTCCTCAATATGTAACTAACCTGGCTGAAATTTCAACAGGGCATAGAGTTAAGTCTGGAAGCGATTTTTGTCATATTTTCAAACAAACAATATTACCCAAGTACTAGGCCAAAAATACTCATTTTTCTAGTCATAAAATGATGATGACAATATTGAAGTATCATGTTTGATTATAATTATCAGAAACAAAATTCTTTCAGGGAATATTCACTAAAGCAAACCACGGGCGAAGCCAGACCATCATTTTTACTAGGTAGGAACAAGGTGCTAACAGTAAAACTTCCACTCGAGCAGATGACACACGAAGCCAGGTCATCTCTATATATAAAACAAAAGTTCAAAGGCAAGTTTCAGACTCTTTTCAATTAAAACTACAAATAAAACTATAAATTTAAGAAGGGTATATGTTTAGATGAAAAGCAATTTAAAATATAGAATATACAAATCCTGTTTAAATTAAACCGATATCAAATTTACATATTTTGTGATAGAAAAATGATGGATAATTGATGAAAGGAATTTGACGCCATATATATTGAAAATATTCAAATATCAGCCTAATTAGCATATTTTGGAGTCAGAACATGTGATGCTAATACTTTATTGAATATTTGGTAATACAAGTAGTTGTAGTTTTTGTTGAAAACTGGTAGTTTTCTCTCTAAATGATATAATGACGATATAATTTCGAATTATGATGTATAAAGGTTTTATACAATTTAAATTTCTTCGAGATTTATATTGGTATGTTTCTTATAAAATCAACATTGTACACTTATAAAAGCTGCTGATTTAGTAAATTTTTATATCTAACACATCCCTAATGTGTGAAACCTGTGACCCCGTTTTAAGTGGATCCTGTTGTGTAAGTTTAAACTCTGGTAAATAATACTTTGAATTAAATTTATTCTGTTTTATCGATTTGATTTTAAAAATATTCTTATTTTAGTGTTCCTCTTTCTCCGGGTAGTTAGCAAACTGCGCTCCAGGGATCTTAGTTATAACTATCTAGTTCCTCTTTAGACACAACTATAATTCAACTCATTATAAATAACATATCTTTTAACCCACAATTTTATTAATTATAGAACTGTAGGCTTAGAACAGGTTGTTGTTCTAGACCTTTCCTTCTATAAACGGGCAGCCGTACTAAACTTTTACCATAAGCCGAATAATAAAGTATAGAACGTGTGGAAAAATGTCAAGACTAATAAAAATAAAATAGATTTATTCTCATGCCGCTAAACTTGTCATTCCATAATAAGGAGATTCCTATAATACAACAATACCTATACCAGGAATTTCTCCTAGGTATAATTATTGATTTCACCAACCACTCAGGCTGTTCTTAATATCCACAACCACGTTGTTATTTTTACAATAGGACGTCAAACGTTGTGTTTCTTAGATTTCAACAATCGCAATAATGGGGTTAAAGCAGCCATTCTGGGGTCAAATACATGTGACTGCTCAACTTAGTTTTAAATAACAGGAAGATTCTTCCTCATTGTTGAAATTGCTAATTAATAAAATGTGTTGTAAATTATAAATATCAAAAAGAATTATATAAAAACTCATATTTTATTTTATTTTTTTATATGAAAATATAATACATATATTACAAATAGGCTAAATACAGCATCAAAAGGATATATAAATAAACATTCATTAAATATTTAAAAGTTTCAGGAGTTATTTAATATTATTTTCCTTCACTTTTGGAACCGAAATCTTCTTTAATGGGGCTCGTTGAAGGATCCTTCAGGATGCATGGAAGTGTGGAGATCATAAAGTCGACTGATACAGGGCTCAAGGTCCTGGGGGCAATATCCTGTCAAGAAATTCAGATGTTCGTTCCAGATTGAATCAAGTCCGAAGAGCATCCGCGTCAATACATATGCGCTACAGGCAACCATGCTTGGCTTGTAAATTGGATATTCCTTCAAAAGAAGCAACTCGCATAAATAAACCGCGTATTCTTGTAGCGATTCTGACATGGGATCCACCTCATTAAGAGTTTTCAAGAAATCCAAAGAGGTTGGCACATTCAACTGGAATTTTAGATCTTGCAACAGCGATATTTCAGCTCTTTTCAAGACTTTTTCGGGGTAGCGAGGTCCAAAAGGGAGATAATCAAACAAATGTTCGATTCTTTCTTCAAATTTGGTAGCCAGTATTAACGAGGCCATAGCCAACAGGTGGACATCATCTACCTGTTGGTAGTTACTCAGGTAGATATCAATGTAGTACGCCGCCAGGAAGAAAGATTTCAGGGAATAATTCCTATTGGATTTAACCTCTGCGAGCCAGCATAGAATGGCTGTTCTTTTTTGTGTATCAAATCGGTCAGAATAATCACAAAGTCCCAACTTTGATTCTTTTTCTTTAATGTACGTGTAATATGTCAATTGACTTTCAAATGACATGATTCTATCATTAGTGCTTTTATGGTTACCTTCGATGCTTTTTGTAGATTGGTAATCTAAGACTGTTTTTAAATAGTGGAGGTATTCTTTTGGAATATCGGCAGCTGTTTTCCACGAATATTCTTGTGGATATTGGACGTATTTTACATTTTGGGTTGAAGCTTCCATTGAAAATGGAATAGCGTTGAATGAATCACCTGCAGCACTTTTCCAATAATACTTCGGGGAAGGCTTTACATTCATTGCAACCTGCGCAGTATGATCAGGGAAATTGGCTGCGTCTATGGTTGAGGTGTTTTCACTGTAATATATTGGTGGATTTTCTCCCCCCAATTCACCAACAGGATCATATGCAATTTGGTTAGTTGCATAAACGGCTTCTTCATATGTATACGTTGGTACATATGGCATATTCTGTTCATATCTATCACAGAATGTGGTTGAAACAATTTCACTCGCATATCTTGTATGATTTTCTCCCCGTGATACATCAACAGGATCATATGCAATTTGGTTATTTGCATAAACGCCTTCTTCATATGTATACGGTGGTACATATGGTATATTCTGTTCATATCTATCACAGAATGTGGTTGAAGAAATTCCACTCGTATATTCTGGATGATTTTGTCCCCGTGATTCATCAACAGGATCATATGCAATTTGGTTATTTGCATATACACCTTCTTCATATGTATACGGTGCTACATATGGTATATTCTGTTCATATCTATCACAGAATGTGGTTGAAGAAATTCCACTCGTATATTCTGGATGATTTTGTCCCCGTGATTCATTAACAGGATTATATGCAATTTGGTTAATTGCATAAACGCCTTCTTCATATATATACGTTGGTACATATAACATATTCTGTTCATATCTATCACAGAATGTGGTTGAAATATTTTCACTCGCATCAACAGGATTATATGCAATTTGGTTATTTGCATAAACGCCTTCTGCATCTATCTCAGGATTCTGAGTTGGTACATAAAGAGGATTCCTGTGGCAGTTACCTTGATGTTCATAAGAGTATGCCATAGATTTACCAAGTTCCTGAGAATCGAAATAGTGATTGCTACTCCCACTTTGAACAGCTTCATGACTATATTCTTGTAACATGAGATCCTGGCTGGGGTTGATGAGCAGCATTCTGTAGCTGTAGATATCTTCATTGATTTTCTCCATTTTCTTAACTTGTCGAGTTTTTAAAATTTATTTTAATAACGATAAAATATGTATTTATTTAATTACACAGGTTCCTAGAAATAGAGAGAGAAAGCTATTTATTAAAATGATGAAAAAATAATGAAGTAACTTGAAGTAATGAATCAAACAGATTCAATATTTATAAAAATAATAATTGTGGAACAGATTTAATATTTCTAAATATTAACAAACTAGAACATGGGCCTGAGGTATGAATAGCTCTGGTATGGCAGTCAGTTCTAAGCCTTAGCATATTATAGATGAAAGGTAAAGGATGTTTGAGCATTATGTGTGTTTCTCACTAATGGATTTCCAATTTAATCTAATGACTAAAGCAAACCAACAGGTTCCAAATAATAGAATTATCATCGCGAGTGTGAGGGTGTAGGATGGCTGATGTTATCATATAAATTGATAGACAATTAACATAATTTCAGTGACATCTTGTCATGTAAAAGTACACAGTCTGCACTAATTTCGAAAAAAAAAATATATTTAGATATATACAATGAACATATACATGGCGCCTCTCTGCCACAACTTCACATTGATAGAAGAGATAACAGAGCAATATAAAACACTATATCTTGGTGTTTAGTTTTCCCATTTATTTACATTAGGTAGAATTAAATATCTATTTAGTTTAACATGCAGTGTCTCACACTTACTTTGTTTTTATCTTTATTAATGTAAAACTTCAAAAGGCTTAGAACTGGCTGTCATTCTAGACTTTGTTCAAAGAACGGGATAATGTTCTATTAATTTATATGTCGTAACTTTGATTCAATAAAATTTTCTGTCTATTATTGCGACTTTCAATAAAACCTATTTATTCATTAATGAGTGTAGCACATATTTATATAAGAACATTTATTTCCAATTCTCTGTGAGTGTGATGATGCCCCTAAAGTTCTACCTTCGCTACCAAGAACCAGAGAATTTTTCTTCACATCAACTTTCCTTTTTATACCTTACGTCAAGCGGTCATGGAAAATGTTTACATTACCTGACTTAACCTGACCTGACCTATCTTATTAACTGGCATACACACACTGCCTCACATTTAGGGATTCAATGGGAATACAGAAAATTACGCTTCCCCGTCTCGGCTCGAACTATTATGAGTTGTAGGGATATTGTTTTACTGTCCGGCTTTGGAGGATGAAAGAGATTCTTCGCGCCCAAAGATTGTTTATGAAAATAATACGCCATATATGTTTTATTGGCAAAGGTAATGAGAAGCAAGACCAATTCACTGGCTTCTCACAAATCCTGGAAAACAGGACAGACAATAGGCGCAACACAGATGATGGACCCAACTTGAAGAAAGGTCGATGTTAATCTCCACTTTCTGTAGATAACTGATATGTTTACTTCTATTTACACATCTTGGAGAATCCTGTCTGGAACGAGTGTCCCTAATAAAGGTTTTTTTATTGTTGAATTGTGGGGATATACTAGAGAGGGATTACTAATCTTGTTCAAAGTTGACACTATATGATGTGAACAGTTCGATATTTGGATGACATTGGTTAATAATGGTTCAATGATGATATGGGTGAATGATTGGTGGAGGCTGGTGGTTGATAGTCTTCTATATCAAATGGTTTTCAGAGATTCAAGTTGGAACAGAAGTTATCTGAATCCGGGTTGAACTATACCATCACAGTTATTTGTGTCAACTTGAAAGATTAACTGCCAGATCTAATCAACACAATGGATATAAAGGAAACAATGGATGTGGCAACTAACGCTGGTCAAAGATAGATGAAAATAATATATTCATTTATAGATAACACAGCAGATGTTAAGAATGTTGGAATTATCGTGTAGTAGCATCAGCTTCCATAAAATCGCTTCACGTCCATTTTGTATAAAAGCATCCCTCCATATACGTCCATTATATGAAATAATGATAAATGATAATCGAAAAGGACATCTATCATACATATAAAACGTCTATATATAACCAGAAAGAAACTGTACGTATACCCGACTCTTGAAGCCACGTACAGAAGTCGTCAACAATCCAGGTTGTTCTTTTTGTCTAGTTGTGACACTCAGCTGATCTCATGTCGTCAGGCCGATTTGTTCTTATGGATGTTTCTTAATATCTCTCTGCATTCAAAGTCTTTACACCGAGTAAAGTGTCAGTCTGGAGATGGTAAGATGGGTGTCTGAGAATAAGGTGGTCGACTGTTTTCTTATAGACAGTGTGGACAGGTTAGGTCGTTCTTGGAGATGTTCAATGTCCGCCAAGCACAAATATATCACATATGGGGAATATAATAATAAATATATACATATATAGTACTTATCTGCGTAATAATTTCTACGTGTGCTTGTTCTTCCCCAGATTTCTTTATTCTAGAACAACATATGTGTAATTGTTGATAAGAAACCTGTAAGAGTTTGTCCTTCACCCAATTTTTTTATTCCACATCACAGGCCACAACATCAATGGCAATTCGTTCAAATGAGCCACATAAATTCTAGATCTTCAACTTTCCTTTGGATCTTGTTTTCGACCTCTTTCTCGGTGAACATTGCGTGCAGTTTCTGCACCATTTTTCGACATCAGCTCGACTTTCTGGCCAACAAAATCTTTCTCTAACTTTGGCCAATGTTTTTCTGATGCCGAGGTGACCTCCCGTAGGACTGCTATGCATCTTGGAGAGCCAAAGGTACATGAGATCTGGGTAACACCAACTTCCAGGATGCATGCATTCCATCCTCGCTCTCCCATCTCTATCTCTATATATATAAAAGTCAATTCCTGTCTGTCTGTCTGTCTGTTTCGCGATAAACTCAAAAACTACTGAACCAATTGGTTCCAAATTTTGCATGTCGCTTTTTATAAACCTGAGGAAAATTTTTGGCTACATTTTGCTGATTATTTTTGGCTATTTCTTTTTTTAATTTGAATAACTATTTTTTTACGCGGACTAATCCGGAATGGAATGAATACCTAAATATGGCCATTTTTTTTAAAGCATCGGTGGCTTAGTGGTAGAATGCTCGCCTGCCACGCGGGCGGCCCGGGTTCGATTCCCGGCCGATGCATTTTTTTTTTACAATTTTTAAAACTAATTTATAAAAAATATAATATAAATATATACTATTATATCTCTATATATATAAAAGTCAATTTCTGTCTGTCTGTCTGGCGATAAACTCAAAAACTACTGAACCAATTGGTACCAAATTTTGCATGTCGCTTTTTATAAACCTGAGGAAAATTTTCGGCTGCATTTTGATTAGTATTTTTGGCTATTTCTTTTTTTAATTTGAAGAACTTTTTTTTTTTACGCGGACTAATCCGGAATGGAATGAATACCTAAATATGGCCATTTTTTTTAAAGCATCGGTGGCTCAGTGGTAGAATGCTCTCCTGCCACGCGGGCGGCCCGGGTTCGATTCCCGGCCGATGCATTTTTTTTTAACAATTTTTAAACTAATTTATAAAAAATATAATATAAATATATACTATTATATCAACTATATTAATTAAATCAAATACCTAAACACTAATATAATACAATTTTTGCCATCACACACACTTTTTTCCTGTAGTTTATGTGTTAGTTCTGTATTGCTATTCTATGGCACTTATAATATTTATTATTGATATACTTTTAGTATGAAGGAAATTGCACCCAAGGGATTTCTCGGGCGAAGCCGGGTCATTCGCCTAGTTTCCTATATAAAACACCATCTCTCAAAGTCAATGAATTCCAGAGGCTCCAGAGACTTTTGGTTTTCGGACTGCACGGGGCCACATCTTCCCAGGATAGGCTTTAATCTGATTCCTTCAATTTTTCATTGGCAACAAATCTCGGTCTTCACGTTGAGCCTTTCTTTAAGCTTGGCCAGTCCAATGTTGCTCTTCTACTTCATCGCTTTCTTGAACTGTAACTTGTATTATACAAAATATGTCTACAGCACGAGCACAATGTACACTTTGTGGAACACATGGCCTTCTTGATAAGGCATCCGCATTATCGTTCCGTCTCCCATGGTTCTTCCTAGGGGCTGAGGTGGTTTTAGAATTTTCCGGACAGTTTCTTCTCATGTGGCCATATTGTCCTCATCTCCAGCAACTTGTATCACTGTGCTGTTTTACTTTTCGGGGGAAATTTGGAGACATGATCATGGGATCCACAAATCTAGCAGCTCCCCTTATCTCTTTCTGGATTATCCAATTTAACTTGTCTAGCCACGCGATCACTTCCTCTTGAAGCTTGTTGGGCAGCTTCATGCTTCATGGCTTGGACCAGGGTTTCTTGTAGAGTAGTCGCATTTGAAAGTCTGGCAAACCTCTGAGTTTCAGGGTCTCCGATGGCATCAATGAATTGTTGTTTGGCCATAAAGTCTCGTGTTTCAGATGGGCACGTTGGAAAGGCTAATCTTGCCAGGCGTCAGATGTCGTTGGCCAAATCCTTCAAAATTTCTTTCTTATCTTGTAGTCTATTCTTGAACTTCACCACATGAAGAGCTGTTGGTAGTGTTCTTGTTGGAGAGTATCTTCGCACATCAGCCGTTGCCTAGCAACGCCACCTTCCTACCAGACCTCACCTGACAGACATGACGTGACCTGGCGCCAACCCTACAGGCTGTACCTGTAGTTTTAGTTTAACTTTGGTTGTCTGCTCCTACGCTTGCTTTTGTTTTGCCTCTTTTGTTTTCTGTCATCTTAATTTAATGTTTTGTTAATAAAACAATAATCTCTGAGATCCAGCCTCTGATTCTCTTACAGTTCTTCTTCATTTCGGGACTCTGAAGCGTTAATCAGGGAGTTGAAGTCTAGGCGAAGTTGTTCTCTGATTTTTCTACATTATTCTCGAACGTTCTAAAACATTCTATTCTGGAATGTGCTTTGTTTATATTCTACGTAACAATATATATAGATATAGGGCGCGCATTATTCCTCCAATAATTTATTTCTTCTGTGTCAATGTGGAAACGATAATAGTGAACAAATTTTAGTCTTTATTCACATGTTTATCCAGGACTTAATATTTTGAAAATAAAATAAGTCTTGAGCAACAATGAAGTGTGTAAATTATTTTAGCTTGAAAATATTTTTTTCCGAGATTTGGACGAACCATATTATTTATTTCTCTAAAACTATTTTAAATCATATAATCTATCATCAATTCAATAGCTTGATTCTTCATAAAAATAATTTGGAAGTTTTAATAATAGCGGGAAAGAAATCCCATTATTCATATCAACGAAGTGTTGAAGAAAATCATGGATAAATTTTGAAATTATCTATGATGTTGTTTTGTTGAAATTTGACTCCGTGTAGATCCTAATCATGGCAATAAATCTCAAACAGAATGAATGAATTGATAAAGTGAAGAAATGAAATAATATTTCCATGCATGTGAGCAAATAATTTTGATGACAAATAGTAATTAGAATAGATTATAACTCTGATGTTGAAATTTACAATTTGTATGAAGAATTAATTTGGAATTATATCCTATTTTAGATCAAAAAGAAGCTGGCTCGGAAATTGATGAAATAAAAAAGAAAAATGATAAATTCAAGGCACACAAACGGTTAATTTTAATGAAATTTGATATGAAATATGTTGAAGAATTCTCAGGTAAGAATTTCTGTAAACACTCTGACCTATCCAAGCAAGAGACATTTCAACTAAACAAGATAGTTCCATTGTATCAATCTCATATGGTATCGCCTTCTCTACTGACGATGGCCACAATCTACTTGTCAGCTGGACGGATGAAACTCATTCTCTTTATTTATTTCGTCTCAGTTTACAGGTGTTACATTCGAGTCACCTTGTCCTGGCTGGTTACACAGTTGGTGGAGTAGAGGTGCAGACCTTGCAGGAGGGCAGCTGTAAATGGAGATGCTGGGTATCGATTCCAGTACCTCTTGTATGCTAATCACCATCTGAGCTACATGCCCTTATAAAAAATGAACCTTTAGATCTTCAGTCTAACGCTCTCCAAACGGAGCTATTTCTGTACTTGATCACCAAGGTCTAATACTGTAGCAAGTCACGTGATATGAACAAATTCACCTAATTGGTTGCTTTGATTAAAATCAGCAAGACGCCATTTGTAGGTCTTCTAGCGATATCCAGACAAATTTGATAAACATTTGTGTCACACATATTGAATCCTTTGTCCAGAGTCGCCCATACAATGTAATAATTTAGGAAATAAACAAAATACTAAATTATAAATAAAAGACAATTCGCTAAGGGAAGAGTTTTTTTTTTTTTTTACATATAACGGCAATACAAGCTTTTGGGCTCAACAAACCTTCGATAGGTATAACTACGTTACTAAGGTTTTTGAATTTAAACAACTCCATGTATACATAAAAAAATACTTAATATTTTTGTCTCTCTAAATTAAAAACATGTAAGGGAATATCGTACTTTGAGAAGAACTTCGATTTTTGGTTTTAAATAGCATTAAAATATATGTTCAATTCTAAATTTAAAAAAATTGACATCCCTTATACTTGAAAACTTTTAGCCAATCAGCTCGCGCATGCGCACCACTGTCCAATCTGCAGCAACATGTGTACCTTCCCTTCAGACGGCGCGCGGGGAAACACCAACGCTCACTCATCTGACAACCAATCAGCGGGAAAATAACACGGGAACCATACATAAACATTGAAGTATATATCTTATATTCATTATAATATGATTTATAGTACTATATTATTCTTAATAAGAAGTTCCTATATAGGTATATAGCTCCAAATATAACGAGTGTAAAGACTAAACTTCCCTAGATAGAGGTAGTTCCAGCTATAAGAAAGTTGAACAAATGGTGTTTCTATAAAAAAGGAATCTCTACAAAAGAGAGATGTTTCCTATTGATGATTGAATATCGTTTCTGACTATAGCTGTTCCATCGATAGGTTAGTTCTAACAGAATTGAGATCTTTTTTGTCATAGTTGGATGCTCTTCTTTGGAACTCTTTCAAAATCAAAATAACCAAAATACTCTGATAGGATAAAAATATTTCAAACCGCGTGAATGTCAAGAATAAAAAAGGGACTCGGTGACAATAGCAATTTGTTGACCATAAAGTCTGAATTCTAAGCTGCTGTGTGTAACAGATGATCCAGATATGGAGCCGTGACTTCTCTGCGTTCCAGATCTACTAACGGCGGTGTTGCAGGATCTAGCTAGTGTTAGACAGTACTGGGACAGCGGGTCGGTGTTTAGTGCTTACACCCCTTTGGTGGCCACTGCGACGATTAGCCGCCCTAGACTATCCCGCTTTGGTCATTGGTCATTCCACGCTGGGAGGGGGGAGGGACACTACTATTTTAACCCTGTGTATTCACATAGCGTGGACTGGCACTCAACTTCCCCTCCGATAGCTTGCTCGCTCCACAGACCTGGGACTAGGCACTGATTACTAGACTGTTGGTTCTGGCGCAAAACTCCGATGGGAGGCTTCGCGTGTAGACGTAAGTCCGGCTTTCAGCGTTGTCGGTGTCCAGCAGTGCTGTCTTCAGTCTCTAGTCCACTCCATTCCACTTTGTTGTCAATAGTGAATTCTACAGCGAGCTGTCGGAATTGGGAAGTTGGGGTCAGGGGTGTAGCAATACATGACGGTTTGAGATAGTATAGTTTACCTCTAACCCTCTCTGTGTTATGTATCTAGATATCACGTGGAGCCCTCACCGTGTCTAGTTAACATTTAGGTAAATGTCTTTCTTTAAGTTACCTCCTTAGGTCACGGAGTCCCTTCTTTATAACTTGGTATTCACGCGGTGTTAGCTAATATTTTGGTGTAGGTCAAAATTCAATAACCCTCTCTCCATCTATTGTAGATATCTTTCAAAATACTGTAAGGTAAATTTGAAGTTTGGAGATGAGAGAGAGAGAGAGAGACGATGAATAAAACAAAGGAGTCAGTTACTTTAAATGTCCTGGTTATTCTCAAATTTTGTGGTGCTTCAACTGGTGCTTTGTATGCCGGAAAGGTATAGCCGGCAAGAAATCAATACATATATATAAGTAAAAATAAAGTTCCAGATATCAAATTTAAATATTCGAAATAAGTTATTGCCATCATGATTAAACAAATATATATAAAAAGTACAAAGACACTTTTTCAAGAAAAGTTTAAAATAATAGCATTGTCATCGTAAAAGAGCAAGTATGAAAAAAATAGTTTATATGGCCCAACGGTTAACATATAATTTTACAATAAGATTTCAATATAAATCTATATTAATAAAATGCAAATTTCATAAGAGAACATCACTAAAAACTTTCGTTACAATGCATCAATTTCAACCAAATTTTCAACATTTATGTAAAACGAGATGGAGCAGGTTTTGCTTAACATCAAAATATTTTACCCTAACATTAACATGCGTAACTTAGCTGTTATCGATTAAATACAAAAAATCAACAGAGTTAATTTTATTTATATATAAATACAAAAAAAAAAAATTCAGCAATTCATTCAACTCAATCTAAAAAAATATTCAAAACAAGCAATTTTAAGACAACATCATATGTAAAACAGTCGGCCAAGAAAACAACAACGATATTACATCTTTCTCACATATTCACACACAATCTTGATTAATAATTAAAACTAATCTTTAACATTGTTTATTATACTTCATAATATATAATATTCGTTAGGCAAACTTTCACTCGGATAAATGTAATATAAAAAGCCAACAATGAAGAATGAATGTAAGATAAAAATCCAACAATGAAGAGTAAATATAATATAAAAAGCCAACAATGAAGAATGAATGTAAGATAAAAAGCCAAAAATGAAGAGTAAATATAATATAAAAAGCCAACAATGAAGAGTGAATGTAAGATAAAAATCCAACAATGAAGAGTGAATGTAATATAAAAAGCCAACAATGAAGAATGAATGTAAGATAGAAAGCCAACAATGAAGAGTGAATGTAATATAAAAAGCCAACAATGAAGAATGAATGTAAGATAAAAAGCCAACAATGAATAGTAAATATAATATAAAAAGCCAACAATGAAGAATGAATGTAAGATAAAAAGCCAACAATGAAGAGTAAATGTAATATAAAAAGCCAACAGAGTGAATGTAAGATAAAAAGCCAACAATGAAGAGTGAATGTAATATAAAAAGCCAACAATGAAGAATGAATGTAAGATAAAAAGCCAACAATGAAGAGTGAATCTATCTATATATATAAAATTGAATGTCTGTCTGTCTGTTTGTCTGCACTCTATAGATTCAAAAACCATACATCCAATCGCCGTGAAATTTTGGGATATTATTAGGTATATCACCGGGAAGGTTTTTGAAAAATAATTTCCTGAATATCTTGAATATCCTTAGAATTATTTGCAGATTTGTAGATTTAACTCGCAAGCAGCGCCCCCCATTGTGACGATGATAACAATATATCGAGAGATTCAAATTTACGAGTTTCAAATTATCAAAATATATCTTTTTTTTTTAAATAAGTTTTTAGAGAATTGTTTTAACACAAATGTTCGCTAGACAAACCTTTACTCGGGTAAAACCCCGGGCGAAGCCGAGTACGTTTTATAAGTTTATAGAGAATTGTTTTAACAAATGTTCGTTAGACAAACATTCACTCGGGTAAAACCCGGGCGAAGCCGGGCACATCCGCTAGTAAAAATATATAGAGATAACTTAAATTGATAATAAATTCAATTAAATATAACGTTTTCAAAAAGTAACGCTTTTATTTTAAATGACACTAAATAGAGATACTACCGCTTTAAACTACAACTATTAAAAAGTTATATTTATATGAATAAAGTTTTTTTTTTAAATCGACAGGTGCATTCATAATGAATTTCTATCTGTTATGTAAATGGATATCTAAATGAACGATCACCTATAAATAAATAACTCACCTTTATAAGCAATTATGTACCTGGGTGAATCCTGTGTAGGACATAGGACCCCGATAAAAGGATTTCTGTTGTTGAAAATTCGATCTGTTATGACGATGCATAAAAGAAAGCTTCGGCAGCACCGCGGTGGAAAGCAGGGTCAATTTGACCAAATGTGTGCATTCCAAGAAAAGCCCACCGCAGGAAAGACTCCGCCACCGATGGACTGCGAGAGTTCTATCCCACAGAGTGGGCAGGTCGAGGCGATGGCCGGGCATTACCCAACTCAAGACTAAGATGGTACTTGTTTATTGAACCAAACTAGATTACGAGAATTGAAATCACCGTAAATGATTAGAGGCTAATCTTTGTGAGTTCCGAGTAAATTTTCATAAAAGTCAAATGTTCACTGCAAAGAGAATTAGAGTGAATATTTAGAAATAATTATATTATTTCTGGAATAATTATTGTTGCACAAAATAAATTTGTAAAGTTTTCAACCTTTATATATCTTAAGTTTTTGTTCAATAATGATTACCATGTATTTATCTTCGTTTTATTTTAGTATACAACTGAGATTCTATTAATGGTCTCTCATGAGAGACTAAAAAATTGATTTTTTAGTGGTCGCTGGTTGTTCACGGGAGCTCTCTATAATAGGCTTACAAGGGGAATTCATTCGTTTCTTACAAGGATGGTCGCTCATGAGAGGTGGTCGCTCTTGAGAGACTCTACTGTATTATCAAATATATATATATAAAGAGAGCCACCATTCATACCCTTATTTTTATTTATATATAAAAGCGTGTTTGCCTTAAAACCATTTTAATAAACATTTCTATCTACATTTTATATTTCTTACATGCTTACTCCCGGTGACAATGCAATTATTTGAGACATTTATTAGGGCATTTAATTCTTAAATAATATATGTACAGTGTAAGAATGGCTGACACGGTCTAGAACCATTCATTGAACAGCATAATGTCCTATTTTAAATAAAGGAAAACATATGTTGAAAATTTATTAAATATAGTTTTATAATATACTTTAATTGGTTGTTTTAATAAAGTTCAAAGGTCGGTATTTAGAAACAATATTAGTCACACATAAATAAACAAAATAATATTAAATTTCATATAGCTTTTCCTATAAGTTTAAAGTATATACAATTATAAAACTCTCAAGCACAGATTTGAGGGCCAGAAACCTGTCCTTTATTGAATATTTGGTAATACAAGTAGTTGTAGTTTTTGTTGAAAACTTGTAGTTTTCGCTCTAAATGATATAATGATGATATAATTTCGAATTATGATGCATAAAGGTTCATACAATTACAATTTCTTTAAGAATGATATCAGAATGTTTCTTATAAAATGAACATTGTACACTTATAAAAGCAGCTGATTTAGTAAATATTGTTAAATGTATCTCTAACCCGCCTCGAATGTACAAAACCTGTGGCCCTGTTTTAAGTGGATCCTGTTGTGCAAGTTTAAACTCAGGTAAATAATTTTTGAATTGAATTTATTCTGTATTATCGAATTGGTTTAAAATATTCTTATTTTATAGTTCCTTTTTCCGAGTAGTTGGCAAACTGCGCTCCAGGAACCTGAGTTATGAATATCTAGTTCCTCTTTAGACACAACTATATATAAACTATATTATAAATTACATATATTTTAACACACACTTTTAATAGTTAATTTTAGAACTGTAGACTTAGAACAGGTTGTTGTTCTAGACCAGGGGTGGCGAACGTGCGGCCTTTTCTTGCCCAAGTTGTGGCCTTTTCTTAAATTCAAAACTATAATTTTTGTTTCGCAGTTTTAAATTACTTTCATTATTTTATTGAAAATATCTAATACGAATGTCATATATTATATAATATATATAATATTTATATATATATATATATATATATATATATATATATATATATATATATATATAAATAGGCGGCCTTCTCAAAAATGGTAAAATGAAAATTGGCCTTCTAATATAAAAAGGTTCGCCACCCCTGTTCTAGACCTTTCCTTCTACGAACGGATCTAGAAATTCAGCAGCCGTACTAAACTTTTACCATAAGCCGAATAATAAAGTATAGAACGTGTGGGAAAATGTCAAGACTAATTAAAACTAAAAATATAATGTATTTATTCTCACGCCGCTAAACTTGTTTTTCCATAATAAGGAGATTCCTACAATACAACAATACCTATACCAGGAATTCCTGATTTCACCAACCTCTCAGGCTGCTCTTAAAATCCACAACCACATTGTTATTTTTACTATAGGACGTCAAGCGGTGTGTATCTTAGATATCAGCAATCACAATAATGGGGTTAAAGTAGCCATTCTGGAGGCCGGGGTCAAATACATGTTGCAGCTCAACTCAGTTTAAATAACATGAGGATTCTTCCCCATTGTTGAAATTGATAATTAATAAAATGTGTTGTATATTATATATATCAAAAAGAATTATATTAAAACTCATATTTTATTTTATTTTTTATATAAAAATACAATACATATAGGCTAAATACAGCATCAAAAGGATATATATATAAACATTCATTAAATATTTCTAAAGTTTCTAAAAGTTTCAGTAGGAGTTATTTGATATTCTTTTCCTTCACTTTTGGAACCGAAATCTTCTTTAATGGGGCTCGTTGAAGGATCCTTCAGGATGCATGGAAGTGTGGAGATCATAAAGTCGACTGATACAGGGCTCAAGGTCCTGGGGGCAATATCCTGTCAAGAAATTCAGATGTTCGTTCCAGATTGAATCAAGTCCGAAGAGCATCCGCGTCAATACATATGCGCTACAGGCAACCATGCTTGGCTTGTAAATTGGATATTCCTTCAAAAGAAGCAACTCGCATAAATAAACCGCGTATTCTTGTAGCGATTCTGACATGGGATCCACCTCATTAAGAGTTTTCAAGAAATCAAAGAGGTTGGCACATTCAACTGGAATTTTAGATCTTGCAACAGCGAAATTTCAGCTCTTTTCAAGACTTTTTCGGGGTAGCGAGGTCCAAAAGGGAGATAATCAAACAAATGTTCGATTCTTTCTTCAAATTTGGTAGCCAGGATTAACGAGGCCATAGCTAACAGGTGGACATCAGCTACCTGTTGGTAGTTACTCAGGTAGATATCAATGTAGTACGCCGCCAGGAAGAAAGATTTCAGGGAATAATTCCTATTGGATTTAACCTCTAAGAGCCAGCATAGAATGGCTGTTCTTTTTTGTGGATCAAATCGGTCAGAATAATCACAAAGTCCCAACTTTGATTCTTTTTCTTTAATGTACGTGTAATATGTCAATTGACTTTCAAATGACATGATTCTATCTTTAGTACTTTTATGGTTACCCTTCGATGCTTTGTGTAGATTGATAATCTAAGACTGTTTTTAAATAGTGTAGGTATTCTTTTGGAATATCGGCAGCTGTTTTCCATGAATATTCTTGGAAAATTTCGACGTATTTAACATTTTGGGTTGAATCATCGGAAGCATTTTTCCAATAATAGTTTGGGGAAGACTCTACATTCGTTGCAACCTGCGTGGTATAATCAGGTTGATTGTCTGCGTCTACATTGAGGATCCATCTAGAATCATATGGTAGATGATAGCTTGATCCATGATCAGATCTTTCCCAGATTTTTCCTGGGGAGATTTCTATTCTATTCTCACTAAGCGGGATGGTTGAAAGTTTGCCAGATACATCTACATTCTGATCTGATGGAATATCGCTCAAAACTAGGTGGTTGCTGATTGGATCATCTACAGTTTGTACCGATATATATTCTTGAAGATTTTCTCTGTCCCATTCATAAACAGGACTATATTCATATTGGTTATTTGCATTAATGTTTTCCTGAACCTCGCTTACAATTTGCTTATTTGTATCCAAGATATTGGGTAAGTAATTTTCGCTGGAATATCCTGATTGATTTTCTCCACTCAATTCCTCAACAGAATTATACACAATTTGGTTTAATGCATGAACGCCTTCTTCATATGTATACGCTTGTACATATGGCATATTCTGTTCATATCTATCACTGAATGTCGTTGAAGAATTTTCACTCGCATATTCTGGATGATTTTGTCTCCGTGGTTCATCAACAGGATCATATGCAATTTGGTTAATTGCATAAACGCCTTCTTCATATGTATCCCTTGGTACATATGGCATATTCTGTTCATATCTACCTAAAAATGTAGATGAGGAGTTTTCACTGTTATATATTGGAAGATTTTCTCCGCCCAATTCACCAACAGGATCATAGGCAATTTGGTTAGTTGCATAAACGCCTTCTTCATATGTATACGGTTGTACATATGGCATTTTTTGTTCATATCTATCACTGAATGTGGTTGTAATATTTTCACTCGCATATCCTGCGTGAACTTCACTCCGTGATTCATCAACAGGATCATATGCAATTTGGTTAATTGCATAAACGCCTTCTGCATCTATCTCAGGATTCTGGGTTGGTACATAAAGAGTATTCCTGTGGCAGTCACTTTGATGTTCATATGAGTATGCCATAGAATTACCAAGTTCCTGAGAATCTAAATAGTAATTACTACTCCCTCTTTGAACAGCTTCATGACTATATTCTTGTAACATGAGGATCCTGGCTGGGGTTGATGAGCAGTATCCTGTAGCTGTAGATATCTTCATTGATTTTCTCCATTTCCTTAACTTGTCGAGTTTTTTTTTTATATATTTTATTAACAATAAAATATGTATTTATTATTTAATTACACAGGTTCCTTGAAATAGAGAGAGTAAGCTATTTATTAAAATAATGAAAAAATAATGAGAGTAACTTGAAATAATGAATCAAACAGATTCAATATTTATAAAAAATAATAATTGTGAAACAGATTTAATATTTCTACATATTAACAAACTAGAACATGGGCCTGAGGTATGAATAGCTCTGGTATGGCAGTCAGTTCTAAGCCTTAGTAAAGTCTTAGCATAATATAGATGAAAGGTAAAGGATGTGTGAGCATTATGTGTGTTTCTCACTAATGGATTATCAATCCTAATTAATATGAATTTATAGGAAAACCTGATTGTCAAGATATAATGTTTCACATTATTCCTATATCTATTTCCATTATATATAAAATGACATCTGTGAAATCCTTATTTAGGTCATATAAAAAATGGTTTTATTTAAATTTGACCATTTTAGAATTTTTCACTTTGCTAACTTGTGATGAATATTCAATTATTTGGAATAATATCCATTGCGAGTCACATTTCAAATAATAGAACCCCATAACTATTTGATAATATATATAATTACTTGACGTGTGACGATCTCAGAACTTATAAAGTAAAAAAACTTAAAATCTAATTCTGAAAAAGACTATCCGGGTAGTTGGCGATCTATGGATACGCTCCAGGAGCCTGGGTTACCTCTATGTTGCTACTGAAAACCAGCATTCCAACTACAGTAATTCCAGACGGCTACACTCCTTGGACTGCGCTCATTCAATGACACTGCTCTATTGAATCTACCAAGAAACAAACCGGCCTGGAAACACTTGGTGAACTGGTTTACTAAGGCTACCAAGACAGACTCCTAAACAACAGGACAGCCCGGATAGTTGGCTATCTATGGATACCCTCCAGGAATCTGGAGGTGTTAATAATAAACACCTTCGATGTGTGACTATTGACATGGAAAAATCTATAATAAATTGAAATTTGACTACCAGCTCTGGTCTTGTCTACAATACAGCGATGGATCAGTCAAAATAA
>CP092868.1:65772310-65954791 GCA_030710605.1 Cordylochernes scorpioides
TGCAATACATTTCCTTCAATAACCTAGTGACTTCTCAATTGGTTCAAAGATAGTTTTTTGAAAGACCGAAATGCTCTCGCTGTGCTTAAAGCAGTAAATTTCCTTAAAAGTAAATTGTTAGGTTAGAATTTCGACTTACCAAAATCAAATTGAAAGCTCAATTTTGTCATAATGGTGTAAAAGATGCAATCATTTTGTTAAAAGGCGCCCTTACTCTGTAACTGATTCAGAAAACAGTCCTTACCATAATAAATAAGACTTTTTTTCAGATTGTGTGGACTTTAATAACCAATATTTCGATGGACGATTCGCTAAATTTCTTAAAGAATTGCATACTTATTTTATCTATTTGTAGATTATGTTATTGCTGATGACGCCAGTGGGTGAGAATAAAACGTTTTCATATCGTCAGTCTTAAATCTACAATGTCTACAATCAATCTACAAAGTTACAAAAGCCATTGCAACATGGTGTATTGAACTAACTGTAGTATATCAATGTAAAGCTTCAAACTGCTACAATATCAGTGGTATTTAGAATGGAAAAGGAAGTTAATTGAAGCCATATTTTGTTGTTTAATATCTTTTTAACTGATAATTTTCTCTGGAGAGAAATAGGTTGCGAACGTTTTTTGCAATACCTTCAAAAGAGATGGGTCAAAATATTTCCGAAATTTTTGCCAACCTTCAAAATGCATTAAAATATTATTGACCAAAATCACAATTAATGAATTATATCTGTAATACGAATATTAGAAAGCTGGGATCACATTCCGGGGATATAATGAATTCTTGGCGACGTTAAACACGGGATGTGTGAATTTCGTGCACGATATTTTCTCATTTTGTGGGTGTCGTCAAAAGAGGATTGTACGGTGAAGTGATGAGGATGGTTGGGAAAGAGGATTTTGGAGATGGATGGAACTTACCGGATGATGGACGCGAGGAGTATCTTGTGGCATAGATCCAGGCCGGCCACATGTTGCTGCCCCCTGAAGTCGAAGGCGGCGAGGTGCACCCCTCAGTGTCCTCGCTGGATGAATTCTCGGCGCCATCCGGACTTGCAGAGCCCCTGGGTGGGCGTCCGAACTCCGGTGACAAGATGTGTTCGATGGAGAACCGCAGCGTTGACGCGGACTTCACGGCCATGCGACCACCACTGACCGCCGTTACCCACGTCAGCCAATCGAACGGCCGAAGGGCGTGGCTTAGCTCGGTGGGCGGAGCTTAACACAGAAGGCGGGGCTTAGACCAGTAGGCGGAGCTTTAGGAAAGTTTTAATTTTTTTTTTAAAGTGTGTGCTGTAAGTAAAGACTGAATCGTCAAAACTTTTTTCTTCTATTTCCATTTTTTATTGGCCGTAATTGTAATAAAAGTTTATCATAAAATTTAGGAGATATATATTTTAAATTATAGCTTTAGAAATATTATATGGGGTCCGGGAGGGAAATTTATCTTTTTTCTTGAAGTACTTCGAGATTAATTTGTAGCTTAGTTATAACAGTTAGGTAATAGAGAAGGCAGATGGCTGAAGCATATTTTTGTATTTTAAAATTCTTATCTAATACATTTGTGATGTTCTATATTAGAAGAACGAGTTTTACGAGACATGAGAAGCTTCATAGCAAAAGAAACTCTAACTTTATTGTTTTTCCTACCTATATATATACATCGCGCTTCCCGCGGACATGCAAATATATCAACCTTTCATAAGAAACAAAAGGTAAAAATATATAAAACAAAACAATGATATGCAAATATCTCGAGGTATGCGACAACATTTTTTTAAAGAACACCCTAAAGATTTTTTATTGTGTCGCCAAGTTGCAAGTTTAGTCTACGGACGGTAACGACGTCGCTACGGAGAGTCTAACGTCGCCAAGTTTCTATGTTAAGTCTACGGACGGTAACAACGTCGCTACGGAGAGTCTAACGTCGTCAAGTTTCTATGTTAAGTCTACGGAAGGTAACGACGTCGCTACGGAGAGTCTAACGTCGCTAAGTTTCTATGTCAAGTCTACGGACGGTAACGACGTCGCTACGGAGAGTCTAACGTCGCCAAGTTTCTATGTTAAGTCTACGGACGGTACCAACGTCGCTACGGAGAGTCTAACGTCGCCAAGTTTCTATGTTAAGTCTACGGAAGGTAACGACGTCGCTACGGAGAGTCTAACGTCGCCAAGTTTCTATGTTAAGTCTACGGACGGTACCAACGTCGCTACGGAGAGTCTAACGTCGCCAAGTTTCTATGTTAAGTCTACGGACGGTAACAACGTCTTTACGGAGAGTCTAACGTCGCCAAGTTTCTATGTTGAGTCTACGGACGGTAACAACGTCGCTACGGAGAGTCTAACGTCGCCAAGTTTCTATATTAAGTGTACGGTCGGTAACGACGTCGCTACGGAGAATCTAACGTCGCCAAGTTTCTATGTTAAGTCTACGGACGGTAACGACGTCGCTACGGAGAATCTAACGTCGCCAAGTTTCTATGTTAAGTCTACGGACGGTAACGACGTCGCTACGGAGAGTCTAACGTCGCCAAGTTTCTATGTTAAGTCTACGGACGGTAACGACGTCGCTACGGAGAGTCTAACGTCGCCAAGTTTCTATGTTAAGTCTACGGACGGTAACGACGTCGCTACGGAGAGTCTAACGTCGCCAAGTTTCTATGTTAAGTCTACGGACGGTAACGACGTCGCTACGGAGAGTCTAACGTCGCCAAGTTTCTATGTTAAGTCTACGGACGGTAACGACGTCGCTACGGAGAGTCTAACGTCGCCAAGTTTCTATGTTAAGTCTACGGACGGTAACGACGTCGCTACGGAGAGTCTAACGTCGCCAAGTTTCTATGTTAAGTCTACGGACGGTAACAACGTCGCTACGGAGAGTCTAACGTCGCTAAGTTTCTATGTTAAGTCTACGGATGGTAACGACGTCGCTACGGAGAGTCTAACGTCGCCAAGTTTCTATGTTAAGTCTACGGAAGGTAACTACGTCGCTACGGAGAGTCTAACGTCGCCAAGTTTCTATGTTAAGTCTACGGACGGTAACGACGTCTCTACGGAGAGTCTAACGTCGCCAAGTTTCTATGTTAAGCGTACGGTCGGTAACGACGTCGCTACGGAGAGTCTAACGTCGCCAAGTTTCTATGTTAAGTCTACGGACGGTAACGACGTCGCTACGGAGAGTTTAACGTCGCCAATTTTCTATGTTAAGTCTACGGACGGTAACAACGTCGCTACGGAGAGTCTAACGTCGCTAAGTTTCTATGTTAAGTCTACGGACGGTACCAACGTCGCTACGGAGAGTCTAACGTCGCCAAGTTTCTATGTTAAGTCTACGGAAGGTAACGACGTCGCTACGGAGAGTCTAACGTCGCCAAGTTTCTATGTTAAGTCTACGGACGGTACCAACGTCGCTACGGAGAGTCTAACGTCGCCAAGTTTCTATGTTAAGTCTACGGACGGTAACAACGTCTTTACGGAGAGTCTAACGTCGCCAAGTTTCTATGTTGAGTCTACGGACGGTAACAACGTCGCTACGGAGAGTCTAACGTCGCCAAGTTTCTATATTAAGTGTACGGTCGGTAACGACGTCGCTACGGAGAATCTAACGTCGCCAAGTTTCTATGTTAAGTCTACGGACGGTAACGACGTCGCTACGGAGAATCTAACGTCGCCAAGTTTCTATGTTAAGTCTACGGACGGTAACGACGTCGCTACGGAGAGTCTAACGTCGCCAAGTTTCTATGTTAAGTCTACGGACGGTAACGACGTCGCTACGGAGAGTCTAACGTCGCCAAGTTTCTATGTTAAGTCTACGGACGGTAACGACGTCGCTACGGAGAGTCTAACGTCGCCAAGTTTCTATGTTAAGTCTACGGACGGTAACGACGTCGCTACGGAGAGTCTAACGTCGCCAAGTTTCTATGTTAAGTCTACGGACGGTAACGACGTCGCTACGGAGAGTCTAACGTCGCCAAGTTTCTATGTTAAGTCTACGGACGGTAACGACGTCGCTACGGAGAGTCTAACGTCGC
The DNA here is from genome assembly GCA_030710605.1 of Cordylochernes scorpioides. NCBI lineage: Eukaryota > Metazoa > Arthropoda > Arachnida > Pseudoscorpiones > Chernetidae > Cordylochernes > Cordylochernes scorpioides. Next base: position 65,776,349 of record CP092868.1, read on the forward strand.
CAAGTTTCTATGTTAAGTCTACGGACGGTAACAACGTCGCTACGGAGAGTCTAACGTCGCTAAGTTTCTATGTTAAGTCTACGGATGGTAACGACGTCGCTACGGAGAGTCTAACGTCGCCAAGTTTCTATGTTAAGTCTACGGAAGGTAACTACGTCGCTACGGAGAGTCTAACGTCGCCAAGTTTCTATGTTAAGTCTACGGACGGTAACGACGTCTCTACGGAGAGTCTAACGTCGCCAAGTTTCTATGTTAAGCGTACGGTCGGTAACGACGTCGCTACGGAGAGTCTAACGTCGCCAAGTTTCTATGTTAAGTCTACGGACGGTAACGACGTCGCTACGGAGAGTTTAACGTCGCCAATTTTCTATGTTAAGTCTACGGACGGTAACGACGTCGCTACGGAGAGTCTAACGTCGCCAAGTTTCTATGTTAAGTCTACGGACGGTAACGACGTCGCTACGGAGAGTCTAACGTCGCCAAGTTTCAAATGTTAAGTCTACGGACGGTAACGACGTCGCTACGGAGAGTTTAACGTCGCCAAGTTTCTATGTTAAGTCTACGGACGGTAACGACGTCGCTACGGAGAGTCTAACGTCGCCAAGTTTCTATGTTAAGTCTACGGACGGTACCAACGTCGCTACGGAGAGTCTAACGTCGCCAAGTTTCTATGTTAAGTCTACGGAAGGTAACGACGTCGCTACGGAGAGTCTAACGTCGCCAAGTTTCTATGTTAAGTCTACGGACGGTACCAACGTCGCTACGGAGAGTCTAACGTCGCCAAGTTTTTATGTTAAGTCTACGGACGGTAACAACGTCTCTACGGAGAGTCTAACGTCGCCAAGTTTCTATGTTAAGTCTACGGACGGTAACGACGTCGCTACGGAGAGTCTAACGTCGCCAAGTTTCTATGTTAAGTCTACGGACGGTAACGACGTCGCTACGGAGAGTCTAACGTCGCTAAGTTTCTATGTTAAGTCTACGGACGGTAACGACGTCGCTACGGAGAGTCTAACGTCGCTAAGTTTCTATGTTAAGTCTACGGACGGTAACGACGTCGCTACGGAGAGTCTAACGTCGCCAAGTTTCTATGTTAAGTCTACGGAAGGTAACGACGTCTCTACGGAGAGTCTAACGTCGCCAAGTTTCTATGTTAAGTCTACGGAAGGTAACGACGTCTCTACGGAGAGTCTAACGTCGCCAAGTTTCTATGTTAAGTCTACGGACGGTAACGACGTCTCTACGGAGAGTCTAACGTCGCCAAGTTTCTATGTTAAGTCTACGGACGGTAACGACGTCGCTACGGAGAGTTTAACGTCGCCAAGTTTCTATGTTAAGTCTACGGACGGTAACGACGTCGCTACGGAGAGTCTAACGTCGCCAAGTTTCTATGTTAAGTCTACGGACGGTAACGACGTCGCTACGGAGAGTCTAACGTCGCCAAGTTTCTATGTTAAGTCTACGGACGGTAACGACGTCGCTACGGAGAGTCTAACGTCGCCAAGTTTCTATGTTAAGTCTACGGACGGTAACGACGTCGCTACGGAGAGTTCAACGTCGCCAAGTTTCTATGTTAAGTCTACGGACGGTAACGACGTCGCTACGGAGAGTCTAACGTCGCCAAGTTTCTATGCTAAGTCTACGGAAGGTAACGACGTCGCTACGGAGAGTCTAACGTCGCCAAGTTTCTATGTTAAGTCTACGGAAGGTAACAACGTCTCTACGGAGAGTCTAACGTTGCCAAGTTTCTATGTTAAGTCTACGGACGGTACCAACGTCGCTACGGAGAGTCTAACGTCGCCAAGTTTCTATGTTAAGTGTATGGACGGTAACGACGTCGCTACGGGGAGTCTAACGTCGCCAAGTTTCTATGTTAAGTCTACGGATGTTGACGACGTCGCTACGGAGAGTCTAACGTCGCCAAGTTTCTATGTTAAGTGTACGGACGGTAACGACGTCTCTACGGAGAGTCTAACGTCGCCAAGTTTCTATGTTAAGTGTACGGACGGTAACGACGTCGCTACGGGGAGTCTAACGTCGCCAAGTTTCTATGTTAAGTCTACGGACGGTAACGACGTTGCTACGGAGAGTCTAACGTCGCCAAGTTTCTATGTTAAGTCTACGGAAGGTAACGACGTCTTTACGGAGAGTCTAACGTCGTCAAGTTTTTTTTTTTCTTCTGATTAATAATCTTGTAATACCATCTCTGATGCGAATTTTGGCCATCATGGAAAACCATTTCACCCTTGTGCAAGACAACGTTCCATTATGTGACTTAAGGGCTGATATGAGCTCCTTGAATCTAACACAGGTTTGTGAACCAAGCTGTCACTCTTAGATATTTTACCGATGAAGAATTCTACACACCTGAATTTGGTCATATTCAAAGTTTTAATATCTTCTATAGATGAACTCTCACTTCTGGAGTGAGCTCTATCTAAGCGGTCTTATTTTCAAAATACCGTCTCTTGGCTTATGTGGAATATTTATAGGGTCAATGCTCTTCTGTTTAAAGAAAACGAAAAAGTTTTTTTGTTTCCTGGTAATAGATTCACCATCTAAGAAGTCAAATCATCCGAGATTGCATATATACACTCATGGATAAAATTTTAGGAAGTGGAAAGTCTTTGAGATCGTCTGTTGTCTGTTTCTTTGAAGGAGACAGAGGCAATTTGTTCACATTTGGTTACTCGTGTGTCTTCAATAAAGGTCACTGTGTATCAGAGTTATTGTCTGAGTCCCGATATACATGCTAAAAGGTAAAAATTTCCTCAAGTGTTTGGCTATGAGTGTATGTTGAAGGTGTTTCTGAAGGTATGCTCTACTGCTATCAAAAGAATCAAGCCAATGATCATCAAAGCTTCAGATCCCCGTCCTACCTTCTTTTTAACGGCTCCATACACCATAGCTCTATTTGGTTGTCAGCTCGTGTAGTCCAGAGTCTAAGAAATTTTCCCCGAAACGATTCATTTGTCGACATCGGGATATCGTAAAGCTAGAGGCTGCCTGGCCGGTATTCATAGTTCTTCAAATTAAAGATACTTCAGCCAGTAAATCTTTTTGTTATCTCTAAGATATAAAAATATATTTACTGGCCGAAGAATCTTTAATTTGAAGGACATCTGGATAGTTCTAAAATAAATAGTTTATTATTATTATTTGAAAGGATTAGCTATCGGCCACAAGCCCTTCTTCGTCAACAACAGGAACGTAGCTATATTCGTTCACTTTTTTAGCTGTACAACGGCTTGCATTATAACTAATTCAATTCAGAATATTCATGGAGCGTTGGGAAAGACGAGACGTAGGCAATGACGGGAACAACCACTTGCAGATACAGAGTTCTCAAGGCGCGGTAACCAAAACCAAAGTTGAGATTAGCGGCTTCGGTCAAACGCGGCAACATGCCGCGAACATTGGCGCAGACTTCAACTACGTGCTGGTGGAAAGATAGACGTCGGTCAAATATCACCCCCAGCACCTTAATTGAGTTGCACCATTGGATTGGCCGTCCGTGGATAACCAGATCCCGGCGTGGCACAGGCTGTCTTACGTGTGGTCTGAGGAGAACCATAGCCGGACACTTCCCCACTCTTGAGTTCCAGTTTATGCAAACTGCACCACCTAGCGATCTTATCTATGATGTGTTATCATTTGACCATCAACTTACAGAACTTATCCTGGGCATCTCGCATGTGCTTGAACATCATGGAATTGGCATTATGCTTGTCACCGCACCTGTGCCACTTGAGCACGCTTTTATTTTCACAGGCAGTAGTAAAATATGCACCTGCATAATTGGCGCCCTTGGGCGTTTTGGGGCACTTTTTACCCTCAGTTCGACAGGGATGCCGAAAATGGCCAATCTTGGCCTGCATGTCGGATTTGATAGGACTTTAAGGCCGTCAATGTTGGCAGTCTTAATCCTTCCACAAACCTCTTTGATTCAGCAACATTGGGGAAGGGAAGTTACTGCGGTCACATCACACCTTTTCAACTGTGGAGTCTTGGCAATTTTAGATCTGATGGCCACGAGAGACAAGTTGTCAGTGGCAATTTTCACATGGTCAAAACTGTTCTTTAGCGTCTGCGTGTAGGTTGAACGCACTGGCACTCTAGGGTTCACAGTTGTGAGTTGAATTGACTTAGGTTGGATGGGAGAGGTAGCTGGTTGGGGGTTCATTCTAGCGGGGTTAGGAGGAGAGCGAGGCTTGGCCAACCTGTTCTTAAGTGGGATGACCTCATGCTCAACTGACCTGACATTCCACTTAAAAAATCTTAGAACTTCAGTTTTCAGTGTAAGTGTTCTTTGACTGAGTTACACAAGATAATCCAGGAGTGGCAGGGAGGTTTGAGGCAGCGATATCCACTATCTCATTATAGTTTTTTTTATTTAGAAGAGAATATATCTCTTCCCAGCAGTCAGAGGACCTAGAATAGGTGGAAATAGGGGCCTGGGGGATCTTACCCTGTGATAAACTATTCATAGAAGCGGAAATCTCATCGACCACAGGCCCAGGACTTGTGGAGGGATTCAAAGGTGGAAATGTATGCTTCACTACAGCTGACATGGCCCGTGACTGCAGGCGAGTATGTACCATTATATCTAAGTTTTTATTAAGGTGTTAAATCGTTGAAATTTTTATCAAAATTGAACTTTAAAAAAAATGCATAGGAGAAAGAGTCATTGGGTTAGTTGACGTCTGTTGAATGTTACTCTTGCATAGAACATGTTAGGAAGTTTCGCTTAAATTCTACGGGAACGGTTTCGATTCCACAGTTGATCAAAGTTGAAATGGTTTGATTATACTTTCCTTAAAACCTCTACAAATTTGTATTTATATTTACGTCAATTTGACTAAAGTACTTTTTCTCGTCGATCTCACATGTTATCACACGGGGAGTAATGGTGCTCTCTCTCTCAACGGACTGTTGGATGTATTTGACCATTTTTATAGCTCGTTGTAGTTTATTTGCTATGGAGTGCTATAGCCCTGACATTTATATTTGGACATACAGTATAATGGATTCTATCGTGTTGGAAATGGTATAAAATATTTTAAATGTTTAATCGACTACTCCACAAAAGGTTTCAAATTAATTGTAATGAGCAAGCTTTCGAGTTTATAAATTCTTCTACAGGTATTTATTTAAAATATATATACAGTTAAACCTGTCTCTAGTGTTCTCTCTTGGGACTCACCAAAATAGGGTGCTATAGACAGGTCACTTTTAATGTAAATCGCATCGTACTACGTATTTAAAATCGGGCGCTATAGAGAGGAAGGCGCTATTTAGAGGGGGCGCTATAGACAGGTTCAACTGTATATACAAAGATACCTTTTGCGGAGTAGTCTATTGAATATTAAACATATAATGGATTGTGTCAGCATGGGGTGAAGTCTAGAGAAGTCTGCACCAACAAACTCTGCCATTGTGGTAGAAGAGATTCCATCTTCAGAAGCTCCATGTTGAGGCCCAACATTTGCCATAAGAAACTGGTGGCCTTCAGCATGGACTATCTCTTGTCTGATTATAACAGAAGACAGTTTATGAAAACCAAAACAAAAGTACAATCGTACCGGGATCAGAAGGATAAATTAAGAAAAAAAAAAAATACATCTCCTGATCATGCAACTAAAAGTTGTGGATAGCTTGCGCCATCTGTTGACATAAATATCAACTAATCGTTGATTTTTAAAAAATATTACAGGATTGGCCAAATATCCTTTTTTGATTAATCAAGTAAAGCTAACCACATTGACGTTTTAGGCTGTTGGTCCTCATCAACATAGTGCAAGCTGTACTTAAATAACAAAACGCTGGTCAAAGACAGTTTTTGATAAAAGATGACACGTGTCTCCCGGGCTCTGATTTTCAAACATATTATGCACACTTTTGCATATACACAGATTTGCATATCATCAATGCGCAGATTTAAACCTATTTACATGTTAGTTTTATTGTCGCATCCACGTGGTAGATTTGATACATTCCTCATTTTTGCGTCTTCTTGTGTGTAGAACAATAAAACGCTTGACGTCAGCGTATTGAGGAAATATGCAAATTTGGTTCATTGTACACGGGCTCCATTGTCAAGTTACAATGTCAACATGGAATTACCCAACGTCATGTACTTACTTGTGTGTTCGGTTTACCAGGACCATCAATCACACGGTGTGGGGAAATTCTCTTTTCACCGCACATTAAACCAGGATGATGATAAGGTGTCGTTTATCATCATTGGTAGGTCACGGAGCGCCCACATCGTTAACCGCAAATTGTCAACATCGCTTCGAGAATAAATATTAGGCAAGAAATGTTGTTTGGCCAGAGTTTCACAGATTTGATGGACATTGCTTTTACCATGTTTATGGCAGCAACTCTCTTTGTTTTTCCTTGTAGGACCTTGGTTAGACGAAGAGAAGAACTAGCTGTTACAACAGTAGCTAACTAAATCACGGTGGCTGGCTGCATTCTTGTCCTTCCAGAGGTCACTTTCCAGGGCCCGTCATTTGATGACATTATAGGCTCTTCTCCTGAAATTGACCATAAATTCCAATCTTTCCTCAATACCCCCCTCCAGTAATACCATTAACTATCCGGACAAAATGTCCCAACATTCTCCCACTCTTGTTGTTTCCAGAAAACCACATTCCACTGATCTCATTTTTAAGAGACCCAAGTCTGACCCAATCAGTGATGGCAAGTTGACAACCTTATAGAGGTAAAAAACTGTGTTGTGCATGTGTAGAACTGTACTTGCAGTAAGAGACGGTCGCTAAAACTACCTACTATGAATATTAGGACCTGTACCATATGTACTGGGGGGGGGGGGGTAATAAATTAAACAAGCTTTTTTGGATAAGGGAGCACTACATATTTTGGATCTAAAATATTTTTGAAATAAGCTTGTTTAATTTATTATCCCATTCCCCCCCCATTTTTTGATGTCTATCGTATTTTTTAGGTATGTTTGAGATCTAGTGTAGGTATAGTTTAAAATTTAGATATATATTTTTGCAGCAATTTGTATCTAATCTGGTTAAATTATGGTGAAACCCCCATGAGAGACCATTATTAACCTATAGGTTGTTAGAAAGGTTTTAGGGTTTTTATATTATTTTAGAAATTAATACATACGATTTTAGTAATTGAAAATAGTTTATTTATGCAAAACTATATCTTTCCATTTATTTACAAGTAATAATATATAAGAATAGTGAGGAGTGATAACTATGGAAATATTAATGATGATATACCACAGAATATTTAAAATAATTATTCAGTGACAATATTATATAAAATATTAAAGTCTAAAATTGAATTCATATATTCAACACTCCTTCTTGAATTCATGTTTTAGAGTTTTAATTACTCTATCAAAACATCTGTAGCAGTGAAGATCTGTGTTTTTCAAAAGTTTCCTTTGGCAGAGGCTTGGTTAGGATATCAGCAACTTGGTCTTGGGTTGGGCAAAACTGAACATCAACATTTTCTCTTATCTGATCTTTCAAAAATGATATCGAACATCTATATGTTTTGTCTTTCTGTTCATTTGTCCTGTCTTCATTAAAGTCATTGCACTTTGGTTGTCAATATTTAGTTTAGCAAGTATGGTTTCATTTGTAAGTTCTTCAATAAGTGCTTTTATATAAATGAGTTCTTTCACACATTCAGCTTTTACAAAATCCCAAGTTTCATTTTTCTTCAATGAATCTTTTTCTTCCTGTATTGCTTTTACCCAGTTTTCTTTGTCTACTCCGGTTACAGCTTCATTGTATGTTAACAATCCTATTTCTTCAGAAACAGAATTCAACACTATATAATCTTTTAGTCTTTCAGGTCTATTGATATTTTCTCTATTCCTTAACATATATTTTGAATTGGTCGAGTTCTGTGGTTTATCATGGGTATCCAATTCCAATTTAGTGTCTTGACTTTCCTCTATTTCAGAATCCAAATCTTCTCTGTATCTTGGCTGAATGACAATGGTCATTTCATTTGTTAGTTTTCCTGTAAACACCACATCTCTTGCAATTATAATCCTTCTTTTCTGCATGTCCCACAATCTGTATCCATTTCCACTGTATCCGATAAGTGAATATTTTTCACTTTTACTATCCAATTTTTTTAGGTTTCCCAATTTTTTGACATACACTTCACTCCCGAATAATTTTACATTAGAAAGATTAGGCTTTCTTCCAAACCACATCTGTACTGGTGTTGTTTGTACTGTATTTGAAGGGCTTCTGTTGATTAAATAGGCAGCGACTCTTGTGGCCTCTCCCCACATTTCCTTATTTAATTTGGAATCCAGCAAAAGTGCTCTGGTTTTTTTCAATCAGAGTTCGATTCAACCTTTCTGCTTTTCCATTCAATTGTGGAGTATTTGGAATTGTAAAATCAAGTATTATTCCTTTCATTTTGCACCATTCTTTAACTTGCGTATTGGCATATTCACCGCCATTATCACACCTTAATTTTGACACTTTCGCATTTAAAAATCTTTCTACTTCATTTACATATTCTTTAATATATTCTTTTGCTTCATATTTATTGCTGAGCAAATACACATAACAGAAATGTGTATAATCATCCAAAAATGTCATTATATATTTCTTATTATCATGTGTTAAGGGTTCTATTGGGCCGCACAAATCAGTATGAACAATTTCCAAAGGTCGGGTAGCTCTAGATCTTTCATTTCCAAATGACTTCCTAGTTTGCTTTGCCATGATGCAAATTTCGCACACATCATTTTCCTGTTTTTCCAATTTGTTAAGCTCCATACCATCAACCAAACTTTCAAGTTTTCTTAGATTCTGCATTCCAATGTGTCCCAATTTTCTGTGCCATTCTTGGGTTTTGTTTTCACTTGGTAAGGTAAGGTTCGAGTCATTTTTCTTTGAAAAATGTTGTTCAATATTTACAGCCCAAAGTCCATTTTCAAGTTGATCTCCTTCTAGAACTTTTTTTCCATCTTTCAAAATTGTCACTTTATCACCTTTAAAATTTACTTCTCCTCCGTTGTTAACAATTGAGGTCACTGACAAAAGGTTTTTTGATAATTCAGGCACAAATATTACTTCATTTAGGTTACATTGTCTCCCCTTAAATTGTCCTGAAGTTTTTGCTCTCATACCTTCTTCTTTTTTGGCAACATTGATGTTCACATCACACTTTTTTTGATGATCAAGCAACTTTTCTTCATTAATCATGTGACAGGTGGATCCGCTATCAACAATGAAAGTGACTGATGATCTTTTATCATATTCTTCTCTTTGTTCAGCAATGAAAGCAATGGGAGGTTGCTTTTCTTTGTTCCTGAAATAGCAGTCTTTTTCTTTATGATTAAACTTTTTACATATTCTGCATTGTTCTTTGTTTACTTTAGCAGCAGGTTTACTGTTGTTCTTAAAGAAACAGTCCTTTTCTTCATGGTTAGTTTTTTTACAAAATTTGCAGAATTTTCTTTGGGTGCAATTTTTAGATATATGTCCTGGTTTATTACAAGTAAAACATACCTTTTGTTTTGTTGCATTCATAGCCACTCGGTCTTCTGGTTGGCTCTGTCTATTTCTTCTTATTTCTTCAGTGGTCAATCTTGATATTAGATTTTCAATAGTTTTTTCATCTTTTCCAGTTGACTCCCAAGCAGTACAAAAATAATTATATTCTTCTGGCAAAATTGTTAAAATCTTTGAAATAACAATATTGTCATCAAAGTTCTGTTTTAGATTATTGAGTTTAAAAGCCAAATTTCTTAAATTACTTATGTTGGCTACAAGGTCTACATTTTTATCAAATTTATAAGTGTGAAATTCTTGTAGCAGCTTACATTTTAATTGTTCATCATCTCTTTCAAATATTCTGCATATGGTGTCATACATTGATTTGGCATTTTCACAATGTATTATGTGTGTTAATATCGTTTTATCGATGCTCGAAATAATATATTTTTGGGCTTTAGCATCTTTTATTATCCATGCGTTTTTTTATTTTTCATCCTTTTGATCTTTAAAACACAATTTGCCATTTATTGTTTCAATTAAATTATTAGCTTTAAAAATAATGTTAATTTGAAATTTCCAAATATCAAAATTTTCAGAGTCTTTTAATTTATCTATAATCGAAATATCTTCCATAACAGCAGCCATTTTTATTTTTACGATTTTAGATTTTAAGTTATAACCACGCTCTGCTACCACTGTTAGAAAGGTTTTAGGGTTTTATATTATTTTAGAAATTAATACATACGATTTTAGTAATTGAAAATAGTTTATTTATGCAAAACTATATCTTTCCATTTATTTACAAGTAATAATATATAAGAATAGTGAGGAGTGATAACTATGGAAATATTAATGATGATATACCACAGAATATTTAAAATAATTATTCAGTGACAATATTATATAAAATATTAAAGTCTAAAATTGAATTCATATATTCAACATAGGTAACCCAGGTCGTATCCATAGATCGCCAACTACTCAGGCTGTCCTGCGATTCAGGAATCTGTCTGTCTTGTCTTAGTAAACCAGTTCAGCAAGTGTATGTCAGCTGGTTTGTTTCTTGGTGGGCTCAACAGAGCAGTGCTGAGGATAAAGAGCAGTCGAAGCAGTGCAGCCGTCTGGAATTGCTGTAGTTGGAATGCTGGGCGGAGGAAAGGCTCCATGAGAGGTTGTGTTAGATCATTGTTAGGCTTGGGGGGTCGGGTGGTCTAAACAGTTGGTTTTCGAACGCTACGACCCAGGATCAAATCCCGCATTGAGCACCTCTTTCTAATATAAAAAAAAAATGCTCCAATGGCCCCCGACACTTGCAAAAGTCCAACCCCACCAGCGAGTGCAAGTAACCAAACAGGGCTCTGGCACATTTGTAAGTGCAAAGCCGAACTGCTTTTCACATGTGTAGATATGTGGTGCACTTACAGTAAAAACAGTCGTCAACTTCTTTCCACCATGATTATTATGGCCTGTACTCCGTGTACTATGGATAATGATTTTAAAAAAAGTGTTTGTCTTACAAGGATGTTCGCGGACATCAGACGGGTGACGCTCATGGCAAATGTATCAAATCACATAAACATATTTGAACCCGATTGTGTTTTACAACTTTGATAGTAAATTTGTTGTTAGCTTAAATTGGCGCGCCCGGCCGATTCTACATTTAAGACCAAGCCAGAAAACCAGAATTTCTCGGTCTTGAATCCTATATTTGGTCTTCTATCTTATATTTTTATCATCATATATTACAGTAAAAGAGTATTTCAAGTTTAAATAATTGTTAAATTAATTGTTATATTTTCAGTTTGACAAAGCTGGTGTTGTGGCTTTGTCACCGACCCGAGGCCGCTAGTTGCGGCGACGGTCAATAGATGGCGTCTGATTTGACGGGAGAGGCGACCCTTGTCTATTTAGATAAATGCTAAATGTAAATATGAATACATATCCAATTCTCTACAGCATTTGCACAAATTGAAAATAAACATTTTGGTCTTGAAGGCATATACGGTCCTGTAAATTTTTAATTTGGGTCTTAACTCTCATCGAATCTTAAATATGACCGGTCTTATTTTCGAGTGGTGTGTTATCATACCATAGTTGAGACCTTTCTGTTTTCTATCCAGTAGGTGTCTTACCTAGCCTTGTTCCAAAATAACTTTATTAGGTACCGCTCAAAAAAGAAGCAACCTAGTTTATGATAATTACAACAAAATGTTAACGCAGGATTCAATCCCGGTTCATGACTGTCGGGAATAGAGGGTGTTACCCACTCGTACACCGACTCTGATAAGTGTCTTAAATCGAGAACCTATCGTAGTTTAAAAAAAAAGGTTCAGTAAAATTTCATTGTTATTTATTTTATATTTTAGTAAATTAAATTTATAAATTCAATTGTGCTATCTATCGATAAAATGTGTAACAAAGAAATTTCCAGGAAATGTGTTTCTTTTCAATAATATCGTCAAATATTATCTCTACAGACTTTACTGCAATGATTAACATTTATTGAATGAGAGGGTTTGGCTCATCAGTGGTGAACCCTCTCTAATTTGGCCCTACTGTTGACTAGGTGTCAATAAACTATTTTTATTGTCAATTGTCACACACAACAACACACACAGCACAACACAGCACAACACACACAACACAACACACACAACACAACACACACAACACAACAACACACACAACAACACACACAGCACAACAGCACACACAACAACACACACAGCACAACAGCACACACAACAACACACACAGCACAACAGCACACACAACAACACACATTCTCTCATGACTTGTAGTAGGGGCACTTATATATATTTTTGGAGATATCTTTACCACACAACAACACACACAGCACAACACACACAATACAACAACACACACAACACAACACAACATACACACAACAGCGAGGATGCACGGGCGCGCGCTCCTGCCCCAAACTTTGCTAGCTTGAAATTTGTAACCGCCTCCGAAGAATAATTTTAAATTTTTATGGGGGATCCCCCACCCCCCGAATCACCAATGGCCGTCGACGGGCTGGGCGAATCTCGTCGATCGGGCGAATCAAGTCCCCATGGAGGAGGAAACAGACGGCTTCACCAAGGTGGAACCAAGGAGAAAGAGGCCGGTGGATTCCGAAGCGGCAGGATTCAAGAATAAAAATTCTGAAAGAATTCAAGAAAATCCTAAATTTGCAAATTCGCCAGCCGGCAAGTTGCATGCAAATCCGGCGGCCGCGCGTGACGTCACGGCGCTAACGACCGCTACCTGCGCAGATCCAGCCCCGAGGGACTGGCCTGAGACCATGGAGGTGGAGGATGGACTTAATGATGGCTTCACAGTCGTCAGGAACAAGAGGAGGCGCCGCGGCTCGGCGTCATCGGAGCACGCTACGAGGCAGCCCAACAAGCCCAAAGAGCCGAATAGCTCCCAGCAGCGCAAGCGACCCACAGGGCCGAGAGCAGTGCCGCCCCAGGATGTCAAGGCCACGCGGGCAAACATAGCCGACGCCAAGGCGAGGCAGTCCACATCCAACCAGGACAACTACATTTTTATAGAGCACTGTCCTGAGCTCTCGCCCTACGAACACCTCCAGGCCATCGACAAGCAGGTCGGGGGACCAAAACATATCATCCAGTTCAGCAGGATGAACGGGCATGTCATCGTGGGCCTGTCCAGCAAGGACCTTGCAAGCCGTCTGGTCGAACAGGGCCTGGATATTGAGGGCACGACCCTAAAGGTCTTCCCCTACCGGAAGAGAGCCGAACGCATAGTCGTGGCAAATCTGCCCGGTTTTGTGGAGGATACCACCGTCGTGGATGCCCTGCGACCCTACGGAAAAGTCACCTCAGCAGCCAAGGCAGCCAGCACCTGCGCCCGCAACACCGGCGTCTCCTACCCCACCTGTGGAGAAGCCGATTGAGGCTTCCGCGGACCCTTCGGCGCCTCAGCCCGCTGAACCGGCGCCTCCAGCTCAGCCCGCCCTCGTTGCCCCTCCCGCTCCTCTGCCTGCCCCGGAGACCCTCGAGCCTGGGACCGCTCCGCTCGACATCGTGATGACGGAGGAAGAAGTGAACCCCACATCTTCCACGGCATCCCAGAAGGTCTCCGCTCACAGCCAACTCGAGAAATTCCTCGAGAAGCCTTCCAGCCCCTCTTTTGCCAAGACTAAACAACTCGATCTTGACCGGGAAGAGGTCCTGCGTATCCTCTCCTCTCGAACCCAGCAAAAGAGACGGATACCCTCGCTCACAGCCGCCCAGGCTAGCGCTCTCACCGAGCTGCTCAACGCCATCTTGGACATGCACCCTGGCACCGACACCACCGTCTATAAGCTCCTCAGGACGGCCAAGGGGCAGCTTGACCTAAGGCTAAAATGAGTTTCCGCGTCGCCACCATCAACGCGCGAGGGCTCGCCACTCGCGGGAGTAGCCTTGTGCTATGTCATCTCCTCAGAGTTGGGCTCGGTGGCGTGGAGGACCCGCTCATCGCCTGGAGGAGAACACTCGCACGCCGAGGATGCCTCCCTTCATCATCTATCATATAATTTCCTTTGTATATATTTTAATTTCTCTATATTATTTTCTTATCTTAAATTTCTACTTAATAACTCCCCCTGAGTGTAAAATTGACGAGATGTCAATAAAATTGTTTTAATTGTCAATTGTCAACAACACACACAGCACAACAACCCACACAACAAAACACACAACAACACACACAACACAACAACCCACACAACACAACACGCACAGCACAGCAGCACACACAGCACAACAACCCACACAACACAACCACACACACAACACAACACAGCAGCACACACAACAACACACACAGCACAACCCACACAACAAAACACACAACAACACACACAACACAACACATCGCCACGGGGCCGCTGCTACGTCGCCTGGAGTTGACCCTCGGCGTGGGCAATGTCATCGCCTACGCCGACGACATCGTCCTCCTATTCCATCGCGACGGAGACTTCGAGCGGGTGGCGACCGTCTTGGAAGAATATAAGCATGCCTCCGGAATTGGCGTGAACCTCCGGAAGAGCGCGGGCCTCTGGTGCGGCGCCTGGCATAACCGCGGCGACTCCCCTCTCGGCGCCTCCTGGTCGACCACCTCCATCAGGGTCCTCGGGCTCGACATCGCCCCCAGGAGCACCGTCGCCCACCGGGAGCAGCATCTCCTGGCCCTCCTGGAGACTGCCTGCCGCAGATGGACGCCCTTCACCCGCGGCCTCTCCCTCGTCGGGCGAGCAAGAGCGGCGAACACGCTGGTGGGGTCCACCATTCAGCACCACCTGCATGGCTATCTTCCATCACCCCCGACCATCGCCAAGCTGCAGGCCCGACTGGCGAGGTTCGTCTGGGGGCCAGACCACACGGCATGGCTTCCCACCGACGTCATGGCGAGGCCGGTTACCATCGGAGGCCTCGGCCTCCTCGACCTCGCGACCCAGCTCCAGCTCGCCTGCCTCAAGGGGGTGCAGGTCGCGCTCCGCGGGGGCAGAAATGTCGTCAGCTGGCTCATCAACGGCAAAAGCGGTGAGGCCTGGATCCACCCTCCACCGGACGGCACGCGCCTTCAGCCCCGCCGTCTCCGGCTGCTGAAGCTGTGGGAGGAGGCCTCCAACATCCTGGGCCTCAACCACCGGGCGGTCCCCACAGCTCAGCTGCTGGACCTCCCCATCATCGGCGGCTGCCGGTTTCTCCGCCCTCCCGACCTCCTGGCCCCCGCCCGCTGGCGTGGAGCCTGAGTCCGGGACCTCATCGTGGAGGACCACCACATCGCCCGCCCTACGCGCTCGGCCCTGGCTGACGCCGCGGCCCTGGGCGCCTTCTGCCGGAGGCTGACCTCCGAGAACGCCGTGGGCTTCGGGGCGGAGTCTACTTCCTCAACATTAGCTTCCGCCGTGGTGCTGCGCGGGACGGCCACGCCGTTCCTCAACGGCCTCACGACCCGCTCGGCCCGACGGGCCCTGGATCGCCCGCGCTTCGCCGCCACGCCCATCTCAAGGTTCACCTCGAGATGGTCGCCCACCATCGGTCCACCACGCCCTGCCCCATCCGGCCTATCCTGCCTCGGTCGGCCCCTCCTGACCTGCCTGCGGGTCCATCGACCGCTCCCTCGGCCACCGTTACTGGTGCTGCCGCTCCATCAGGCCTCTCATCAGAGAGGCCTTCAACATCATAGGGCGGCCCCCTGACCTGCAGGCTTGGATCTTCGGCGGGTCCGGCCTTGAGGACGACGCCATTTCCATCCTGGCGTCGGCAAAGTTGCGAATTTATCGCCACTTTGTCCAGGTTGGGCTCGGAGAAGCAGTGGAGGACCCGCTTATCGCCTGGTCCGGGACCCTCCAGCGTCGAGGTCTCCTTCCATCGTCCCCCTTGTAAAATATATGTAACATATATTGAAATAATAATTCCTTCACTAAACTTTAAGAACGAAATACTTGATGAGGAAAGAGTTTCTTTATTACACAAAATTAGTTCACAAGCTTTCGGGCACAATCACCCTTCTACTGGTGTAAAACGAGACAAAATTATACATATATGTAAATATTTCATTTCTTTATGTAACATATTTCTTTTTATTCTCTTTCTCACTCTCTCTCTCGTTGATAAATTGATGTAATATTGTCTAGAAGACAATAAATAATTTTTAATTGTCAATTGTCACACAACACAACACAGCAACACACAAAACACAACAACACATACAACACAACACACACAACACAGCAGCACACACAACAACACACACAGCACAACAACCCACACAACAAAACACACAACACATACAACACAGCAGCACACAAGGGAGTCCAGGTCGCGCTCCGAGGAGGCAGGAACGGCTTCTCCTGGCTGGTTACCAGCGGCGCCTGGATGAGACCTCCACCAGACGGCACCCGTCTTCAGCCCCGCCGTCTCCGGCTGCTAAAGCTTTGGGAGGAGGCCTCCAACATCCTGGGCCTCAACCACCGGGCGGTCCCCACAGCTCAGCTGCTGGACCTCCTCATCATCGGCGGCTGCCGGTTTCTCCGACCTCCTGGCCCCCGCCCGCTGGCGCGGCGCCCGAGTCCGGGACCTCATCGTGGAGGACCACCTCATCGCCCGCCCTACGCGCTCCGCCCTGGCTGACGCAGCGGCCCTGAGAGCCTTCTGCCGGAGGCTGACCTCCGAGAACGCCGTGGGCTTCGGGGCGGAGTCATCTCCATCTTCATCTTCACTTGCTGCGGCCGTGGTGCTGCGCGGGACGGCCACGCCGTTCCTCAACGGCCTCACGACCCGCTCGGCCCGACGGGCACTGGATCGTCCGCGCCTCGCCGCCACGCTAATCTCCAGATTCCTGGCGATATGGACGCCCACCATCAGTCCACCATCCAGGATCGACTGGGCCTCGCTTGCGGCGCTGCGCCTTCTCGGGCCACGAAGCAGACGCGGCCCTCAAGTTGGCCCTCCTCGCCCTGCCCCATCCGGCCCATCCTGCCTCGGACGGCCCCGCGTGTCCTGCCTGCGGGTCCATCGACCGCTCCCTCGGCCACAGATACTGGTGCTGCCGTTCCATCAGGCCTCTAATCTGAGAGGCCTTCAACATCATCGGGCGGCCCCCTGACCTGCAGGCTTGGATCTTCGGCGGGTCCGGCCTTGAGGACGACGCCCTCTCCATCCTGGCGTCGGCAAAGCTGCGCGTATATCGCCACTTTGTTCAGGTTGGGCTCGGATGAGCAGTGGAGGACCCGCTTATCGCCTGGTCCAGGGCCCTCCAGCGCCGAGGATTGCTTCTTCCTTCATCCCCCATCTTCAATTTATAAAATATTTGTTTCATACATGTTTATACTTCATTCTTTCATGTATATATTTCTCTTCTTCTTTTTCTTTCTCTTTGTTTTTGATGTGTAATATTGTCTAGATGACAAAAATATTTTTAATTGTCAATTGTCACACACAACAACACACACAGCACAACAACCCACATAACAAAACACACAACAACACACACAAAACAACACACACAACACAGCAGCATACACAACACACAAGGGGGTCCAGGCCGCGCTCCGAGGAGGCAGGAACGGCTTCTCCTGGCTGGTTACCAGCGGCGCCTGGATGAGACCTCCACCCGACGGCACCCGACTCCAGCCCCGGCGTCTCCGGCTCCTTCAGATCTGGGAGGGCATCTCCAACATGACCCTCAACCACCGGGTGGCTCCGACGACCCAGCTGCTGGACCTCCCATCATCAGCGGCTGCCGGTTCTTCAGCCCAACGGACCTCCTGGCTCCCGCGCGCTGATCGGCGCTCGAGTTAGGGAGGTGGGCGACCCCTCCATCGTCCGCCCGACGCGCTCCGCCCTCGCTGACGCCGCAGCCCTCGCCGCCTTCTGCCGGAACATCGTGGCAGAGAACCTCTAGGGCAGCTATAAAGAGTCCAGCCTGGCCGAGGCCGATGTCCTACGCAGGACAACAAGGGCCCTCACCAAGACCATCACCCGCTCGGCCCGCTGCGCCCTGGAACTCCCCCGCCTGGCGGCCCTGCCGATCGCCCGGCTCATCGCGAGGTGGCGGCCCACTGTCGACATCCCTGTCAGAGTGAACTGGTCCTCCCTCCGGTCCGGAGCCTTCTCGGGGCATAATGCTGACATCAGCCAACGTTTAGCCCCCCATGTCCTGCCTCACCCCGACCATCCAGCATCTGCCGGTCCTTCCTGCCCTGCATGCGGATCCCCCGATGGCTCCCTGGACCATCGGTACTGGAGCTGCCCTCACATCAGGCCCCTCGTCCGCGAGGCCTTTCAGGTCGTCGGCAGACCCCCGATCTACAAGCCTGGATCTTCGGGTCTGACCTGCTGAACGATGAGCTGGCCATCCTCGCTTCGGCGAAATCTAGAATCAACCGATACTTCGTCCAGGTCGGACTGGGCCTGGCCATCGAGGACTCCGTCATCGACTGGAGGAGGACTCTATCGCGGTGGGGGAGAACACCTGGCATGTAAATATATCATTCTCATGTAAATAACCTAATGTTGACTAGATGTCAATAAACTGTTTTTAATTGCCAATTGTCACACACAACACACAACACAACAGCACACACAACAACACACACACAACAACACACACAGCACAACAACCCACACAAAAAACACACACAACAACACAACACACACACAACATAGCAGCACACACAACAACACACACAGCACAACAACCCACACAACAACACAACACACACACAACACAGTAGCACACACAACAACACACAACACATTACAACACACATGTTATACAAAAAATATTTTTTTATATATATAAAAAGAAACATTTCAACTTTGCTCTCAAACTTTTTATTAAAGTGACAGCTGTACATAAGGAGGTGAGGAAAGTGCAGTACGACGTGCCGGGCGAGAGAATTACCGGGTTGGACGATGAACGGGTGAGTGAGCCCCACGAAGGGAACACTAGGTCAGAAGTTAGCACCTCCAGGTAATTCTGTAGAAATGTAGGGAGTATACAAGGAAGGTTTTTTAAAATTAATTATTTATTCATAGTAATTTGAACATCAAATTTCAAAATAGGAGCCTTGGTTATCTACACATTTTTTTACAGCGTAAAAAAGCTGTTGAAATGCTCCTTCAAAGTCAAATTTTCTAAGCTTGATTATCTCCACCGTCGCATTTTCAATTACTTCTGATGAGGATGAAAAGCGCCTCCCTTTTAACGTCATTTTAAGTTTTGGAAAGAAGAAGAAATCACATGGGGCGATTTAGGAGAGTAAGAAGAATGCGGCAAGACAGATACAGAGTGTTTGACTAAATAGTCTTGAACAATAATGGCTCTATGAGCAGGGGCATTATCATGTAGCAATTTCTACTGTTTTGATTTAAAGAGTTGGTTTCTTTTTCTTCTTATTGCATCACTAAGGCACAAAAGTATTTCTTTATATGCCTTTTAATTAATAGTAACCCCCCTTTAATAAATTCCTAATAGACAAGTCCTTGATAATCGAAAAACACTACAAGCATTACTTTTCCTTTGGACTTGTCAAGACGAACTTTCTTCTTCCTAGGAGAACTTGGTGTGCGCCATTCGAGTGATTGTTTTTTGGTTTTTGGATCAAAAAGAAAGCACCATGTTTCATCACCAGTTATTATTGTTTTAAAAAAATCAGAAACATTATTTGCAGTTTCAATTAAATCTTTGCAAATTGATAACCTGGTTTCTCTTTGTCGATCTGTTAATTTCGTGGGACAAAATAAACACAAAGTTTTTTCATGTTTAAATGTTCACCAATAATTTTTTGACAACTGCCATACGAAATTCCAAGTATTTCTGATATATTATCAATAGTAATTTTTCTATCAGCAACAATTAAATCACGTACCTGTCCAATATTGCGATCCGTTGTTGACGTCAATGGCCGACCTGACCTTGAATCATCTGCGATGCTCTTTAAAACGTTTATACCAGAAATAAATTAGCTTTCCTGACAAATTTTCGTCTTCATAAGCTTCATTCATTAATGCTAATGTCTCTTTGAAAGACTTTTTTAATTTTACACAAAATTTAATATTTGCCATTTGCTCAAATGATGACATTGCAGAAACCGACGCGAGCTAAATACTTACAACAAAAATATGCCTAAAATGAAAACTACGCATGCGCATTTACTAGCGTTGCTAAATTAAATTGTAGCGCTTAGGCTTTGTTTCAGTTTTCTATATATAAACTAATTTGTTCTTTACAGTAAAATTGATTTTACATTTTTCAAAAGTTGTTTTATATTTTATTTTTTAAAAGTTCGGGAACTTTTTGACCGTGTATATACATGTGAAAAAACAATAATATATAAAAAAGACAGATGTTGAAATTAAAAACAAAAAAGGCTAATAAAAATGGCAGAGCGCCATCTAGTGGAAAAAAAAAACTAATTTTTATTTAACATGTTCTGTAATATTTGGCGAACCAAATTTCTTGATAAATCAAGAAAAGCCAATGGCGACCGCGTTCCGGGCTGTTGGCTCTCGTTTTCTCAGGAAGCCTCCGTGACAAAATATTGGTCGTAGGTTCGGAAAATAATGATTAACATGAATTGATATTAATGAATTCCTATGTCATCAGTGTTATCATTGAATTGTTGGTCAACAATGATGTTGGAGCAAACAGTCTCTCTCTCTTTCGCGCGCTGAGAAACCTGAGCGAGCCATTCTTGTTGTGGTTGTAGAATAAAATGACTTGTTGACTGTAAGTGTATCTCCAGGAAAATGGTATAATCCGATAGAAAACATTTACTTTTATATTAAGTAAAATAAACTTTTCTCTACCTGATCGTACAACTGAAGGTTGCTGATGGCTTGCGCCATAGTCGGGATAAATATAAACTAAGCTTTTCTTTTTAATTATTAAAGAATATTGGCCTCAAATGCGCCTTTTATTTATAAATCAATAAAATCGAATGACGTACCTCTTTCAGGGTGTTATTCAATGTTAGCGGGGTGTATCTCAACGACCAAAAAAGCTGGTACTTGAGGACGAGGATTTGTTGATATTTTTCCCCGATAGATGGCACAAGCCATCTGCAAGTTGCAGTTGCACGATCAGGATATTATTTTTGAAATTATTTTATCAACCTGATCCCGGTACAATTTTACTTTTGTAATGTTTTAACTTTACAAGTTACATGTTCTAACTTTACAAGTTACATGTTCTAACTTTACAAGTTACATGTTCTAACTTTACAAGTTACATGTTCTAACTTTACAAGTTACATGTTCTAACTTTACAAGTTATTACATTCTTTACAGTTCTTACTGCGATGAAAAATATTGGGAGAGCTTGGCTCATCAGTGGTGAATATCCCAGCGGTTTCGCCAATTTAATCCACCACACCGATTTTTAGAGCTCTAATATTGTATTTGGATATTCCGCTTATATATCCAACCCTGTAGGGTTAGCGACAGATATTTATAACCCAAGTTCCTGGAGCGCAGAGCGCCAACTATCCGAGAAGTCCAGCTTACTAGTATGGAATAGTGTTGAGCTCTTTTATTCGCGTCTTGTTTTGATTGCTGAGTTAAATCAGTTGACCAGGAAGTTCCATGCTGAGGACCAGTCTGGCCATATATGTAGGGTTGAGGTGGGTCAGTCCAAGCAGGACAGCATCCTATGTCTCAGTTGACCAGGAGGTTCTATGCTGAGGTCCAGTCTGGCCATAGATATAGGGTTGAGGTGGGTCAGTCCATGCAGGACAGCATCCTATGTCTCAGTTGACCAGGAAGTTCCATGCTGAGGTCCAGTCTGGCCATAGATATAGGGTTGAGGTGGGTCAGTCCAAGCAGGATAACATCCTATGTCTCAGTTGACCAGGAAGTTCCATGCTGAGGTCCAGTCTGGCCATATATGTAGGGTTGAGGTGGGTTAGTCCAAGCAGGATAACATCCTATGTCTCAGTTGACCAGGAAGTTCCATGCTGAGGTCCAGTCTGGCCATATATGTAGGGTTGAGGTGGATCAGTCCAAGCAGGATAACATCCTATGTCTCAGTTGACCAGGAAGTTCTATGCTGAGGTTCAGTCAGGCCATATATGTAGGGTTGAGGTGGGTCAGTCCAAGCAGGATAACATCCTATGTCTCAGTTGACCAGGAAGTTCTATGCTGAGGTGCAGTCTGGCCATATATGTAGGGTTGAGGTGAGTCAGTCCAAGCAGGATACCATCCTATGTCTCAGTTGACCAGGAAGTTCTATGCTGAGGTGCAGTCTGGCCATATATGTAGGGTTGAGGTGGGTTAGTCCAAGCAGGATAACATCCTATGTCTCAGTTGACCAGGAAGTTCCATGCTGAGGTCCAGTCTGGCCATAGATGTAGAGTTGAGGTGGGTCAGTCCAGGCAGGATAGCATCCTATGTCTCAGTTGACCAAGAAGTTCTATGCTGAGGTCCAGTCTGGCCATATATGTAGGGTTGAGGTGGGTCAGTCCAAGCAGGATAACATCCTATGTCTCAGTTGATCAGGAAGTTCCATGCTGAGGTCCAGTCTGGCCATAGATATAGGGTTGAGGTGGGTCAGTCCAAGCAGGACAGCATCCTATGTCTCAGTTGACCAGGAAGTTCTATGCTAAGGTCCAGTCTGGCCATAGATATAGGGTTGAGGTGGGTCAGTCCAAGCAGGACAGCATCCTATGTCTCAGTTGACCAGGAAGTTCCATGCTGAGGTCCAGTCTGGCCATAGATATAGGGTTGAGGTGGGTCAGTCCAAGCAGGAAAACATCCTATGTCTCAGTTGACCAGGAAGTTCCATGCTGAGGTCCAGTCTGACCATAGATGTAGGGTTGAGGTGGGTCAGTCCAAGCAGGATAACATCCTATGTCTCAGTTGACCAGGAAGTTCCATGCTGAGGTCCAGTCTGGCCATATATGTAGGGTTGAGGTGGGTTAGTCCAAGCAGGATAACATCCTATGTCTCAGTTGACCAGGAAGTTCCATGCTGAGGTCCAGTCTGGCCATATATGTAGGGTTGAGGTGGATCAGTCCAAGCAGGATAACATCCTATGTCTCAGTTGACCAGGAAGTTCTATGCTGAGGTGCAGTCTGGCCATATATGTAGGGTTGAGGTGAGTCAGTCCAAGCAGGATAACATCCTATGTCTCAGTTGATCAGGAAGTTCCATGCTGAGGTCCAGTCTGGCCAAATATGTAGGGTTGAGGTAGGTTAGTCCAAGCAGGATAACATCCTATGTCTCAGTTGGCCAGGAAGTTCCATGCTGAGGTCCAGTCTGGCCATATATGTAGGGTTGAGGTGGATCAGTCCAAGCAGGATAACATCCTATGTCTCAGTTGACCAGGAAGTTCCATGCTGAGGTCCAGTCTGGCCATATATGTAGGGTTGAGGTGGGTTAGTCCAAGCAGGATAACATCCTATGTCTCAGTTGACCAGGAAGTTCCATGCTGAGGTCCAGTCTGGCCATAGATGTAGAGTTGAGGTGGGTCAGTCCAGGCAGGATAGCATCCTATGTCTCAGTTGACCAGGAAGTTCTATGCTGAGGTCCAGTCTGGCCATATATGTAGGGTTGAGGTGGGTCAGTCCAAGCAGGATAGCATCCTATGTCTCAGTTGACCAGGAGGTCTATGCTGAGGTCCAGTCTGACCATAGATGTAGGGTTGAGGTGGATCAGTCCAAGCAGGATAACATCCTATGTCTCAGTTGACCAGGAAGTTCTATGCTGAGGTCCAGTCTGGCCATATATGTAGGGTTGAGGTGGATCAGTCCAAGCAGGATAACATCCTATGTCTCAGTTGGCCAGGAAGTTCCATGCTGAGGTCCAGTCTGGCCATATATGTAGGGTTGAGGTGGATCAGTCCAAGCAGGACAGCATCCTATGTCTCAGTTGACCAGGAAGTTCCATGCTGAGGTCCAGTCTTGCCATAGATATAGGGTTGAGGTGGGTCAGTCCAAGCAGGATAACATCCTATGTCTCAGTTGACCAGGAAGTTCTATGCTGAGGTCCAGTCTGGCCATATATGTAAGGTTGAGGTGTGTCAGTACAAGCAGGATAACATCCTATGTCTCAGTTGATCAGGAAGTTCCATGCTGAGGTCCAGTCTGGCCATATATGTAGGGTTGAGGTGGGTTAGTCCAAGCAGGATAACATCCTATGTCTCAGTTGACCTGGAAGTTCCATGCTGAGGTCCAGTCTGGCCATAGATGTAGAGTTGAGGTGGGTCAGTCCAGGCAGGATAGCATCCTATGTCTCAGTTGACCAGGAAGTTCTATGCTGAGGTCCAGTCTGGCCATATATGTAGGGTTGAGGTGGGTCAGTCCAAGCAGGATAGCATCCAATGTCTCAGTTGACCAAGAAGGTCTATGCTGAGGTCCAGTCTGACCATAGATGTAGGGTTGAGGTAGATCAGTCCAAGCAGGATAACATTCTATGTCTCAGTTGACCAGGAAGTTCTATGCTGAGGTCCAGTCTGGCCATATATGTAGGGTTGAGGTGGATCAGTCCAAGCAGGACAGCATCCTATGTCTCAGTTGACCAGGAAGTTCTATGCTAAGGTCCAGTCTGGCCATAGATATAGGGTTGAGGTGGGTCAGTCCAAGCAGGACAGCATCCTATGTCTCAGTTGACCAGGAAGTTCCATGCTGAGGTCCAGTCTGGCCATAGATATAGGGTTGAGGTGGGTCAGTCCAAGCAGGAAAACATCCTATGTCTCAGTTGACCAGGAAGTTCCATGCTGAGGTCCAGTCTGACCATAGATGTAGGGTTGAGGTGGGTCAGTCCAAGCAGGATAACATCCTATGTCTCAGTTGACCAGGAAGTTCCATGCTGAGGTCCAGTCTGGCCATATATGTAGGGTTGAGGTGGGTTAGTCCAAGCAGGATAACATCCTATGTCTCAGTTGACCAGGAAGTTCCATGCTGAGGTCCAGTCTGGCCATATATGTAGGGTTGAGGTGGATCAGTCCAAGCAGGATAACATCCTATGTCTCAGTTGACCAGGAAGTTCTATGCTGAGGTGCAGTCTGGCCATATATGTAGGGTTGAGGTGAGTCAGTCCAAGCAGGATAACATCCTATGTCTCAGTTGATCAGGAAGTTCCATGCTGAGGTCCAGTCTGGCCAAATATGTAGGGTTGAGGTAGGTTAGTCCAAGCAGGATAACATCCTATGTCTCAGTTGACCAGGAAGTTCTATGCTGAGGTCCAGTCTGGCCATATATGTAGGGTTGAGGTGGATCAGTCCAAGCAGGATAACATCCTATGTCTCAGTTGGCCAGGAAGTTCCATGCTGAGGTCCAGTCTGGCCATATATGTAGGGTTGAGGTGGATCAGTCCAAGCAGGACAGCATCCTATGTCTCAGTTGACCAGGAAGTTCCATGCTGAGGTCCAGTCTTGCCATAGATATAGGGTTGAGGTGGGTCAGTCCAAGCAGGATAACATCCTATGTCTCAGTTGACCAGGAAGTTCTATGCTGAGGTCCAGTCTGGCCATATATGTAAGGTTGAGGTGTGTCAGTACAAGCAGGATAACATCCTATGTCTCAGTTGATCAGGAAGTTCCATGCTGAGGTCCAGTCTGGCCATATATGTAGGGTTGAGGTGGGTTAGTCCAAGCAGGATAACATCCTATGTCTCAGTTGACCTGGAAGTTCCATGCTGAGGTCCAGTCTGGCCATAGATGTAGAGTTGAGGTGGGTCAGTCCAGGCAGGATAGCATCCTATGTCTCAGTTGACCAGGAAGTTCTATGCTGAGGTCCAGTCTGGCCATATATGTAGGGTTGAGGTGGGTCAGTCCAAGCAGGATAGCATCCAATGTCTCAGTTGACCAAGAAGGTCTATGCTGAGGTCCAGTCTGACCATAGATGTAGGGTTGAGGTAGATCAGTCCAAGCAGGATAACATTCTATGTCTCAGTTGACCAGGAAGTTCTATGCTGAGGTCCAGTCTGGCCATATATGTAGGGTTGAGGTGGATCAGTCCAAGCAGGACAGCATCCTATGTCTCAGTTGACCAGGAAGTTCTATGCTAAGGTCCAGTCTGGCCATAGATATAGGGTTGAGGTGGGTCAGTCCAAGCAGGAAAACATCCTATGTCTCAGTTGACCAGGAAGTTCCATGCTGAGGTCCAGTCTGACCATAGATGTAGGGTTGAGGTGGGTCAGTCCAAGCAGGATAACATCCTATGTCTCAGTTGACCAGGAAGTTCCATGCTGAGGTCCAGTCTGGCCATATATGTAGGGTTGAGGTGGGTTAGTCCAAGCAGGATAACATCCTATGTCTCAGTTGACCAGGAAGTTCCATGCTGAGGTCCAGTCTGGCCATATATGTAGGGTTGAGGTGGATCAGTCCAAGCAGGATAACATCCTATGTCTCAGTTGACCAGGAAGTTCTATGCTGAGGTGCAGTCTGGCCATATATGTAGGGTTGAGGTGAGTCAGTCCAAGCAGGATAACATCCTATGTCTCAGTTGATCAGGAAGTTCCATGCTGAGGTCCAGTCTGGCCAAATATGTAGGGTTGAGGTAGGTTAGTCCAAGCAGGATAACATCCTATGTCTCAGTTGGCCAGGAAGTTCCATGCTGAGGTCCAGTCTGGCCATATATGTAGGGTTGAGGTGGATCAGTCCAAGCAGGATAACATCCTATGTCTCAGTTGACCAGGAAGTTCCATGCTGAGGTCCAGTCTGGCCATATATGTAGGGTTGAGGTGGGTTAGTCCAAGCAGGATAACATCCTATGTCTCAGTTGACCAGGAAGTTCCATGCTGAGGTCCAGTCTGGCCATAGATGTAGAGTTGAGGTGGGTCAGTCCAGGCAGGATAGCATCCTATGTCTCAGTTGACCAGGAAGTTCTATGCTGAGGTCCAGTCTGGCCATATATGTAGGGTTGAGGTGGGTCAGTCCAAGCAGGATAGCATCCTATGTCTCAGTTGACCAGGAGGTCTATGCTGAGGTCCAGTCTGACCATAGATGTAGGGTTGAGGTGGATCAGTCCAAGCAGGATAACATCCTATGTCTCAGTTGACCAGGAAGTTCTATGCTGAGGTCCAGTCTGGCCATATATGTAGGGTTGAGGTGGATCAGTCCAAGCAGGATAACATCCTATGTCTCAGTTGGCCAGGAAGTTCCATGCTGAGGTCCAGTCTGGCCATATATGTAGGGTTGAGGTGGATCAGTCCAAGCAGGACAGCATCCTATGTCTCAGTTGACCAGGAAGTTCCATGCTGAGGTCCAGTCTTGCCATAGATATAGGGTTGAGGTGGGTCAGTCCAAGCAGGATAACATCCTATGTCTCAGTTGACCAGGAAGTTCTATGCTGAGGTCCAGTCTGGCCATATATGTAAGGTTGAGGTGTGTCAGTACAAGCAGGATAACATCCTATGTCTCAGTTGATCAGGAAGTTCCATGCTGAGGTCCAGTCTGGCCATATATGTAGGGTTGAGGTGGGTTAGTCCAAGCAGGATAACATCCTATGTCTCAGTTGACCTGGAAGTTCCATGCTGAGGTCCAGTCTGGCCATAGATGTAGAGTTGAGGTGGGTCAGTCCAGGCAGGATAGCATCCTATGTCTCAGTTGACCAGGAAGTTCTATGCTGAGGTCCAGTCTGGCCATATATGTAGGGTTGAGGTGGGTCAGTCCAAGCAGGATAGCATCCAATGTCTCAGTTGACCAAGAAGGTCTATGCTGAGGTCCAGTCTGACCATAGATGTAGGGTTGAGGTAGATCAGTCCAAGCAGGATAACATTCTATGTCTCAGTTGACCAGGAAGTTCTATGCTGAGGTCCAGACTGGCCATAGATGTAGGGTTGAGGTGGATCAGTCCAAGCAGGATAACATACTATGTCTCAGTTGACCAGGAAGTTCCATGCTGAGGTCCAGTCTGGCCATAGATGTAGGGTTGAGGTGGATCAGTCCAAGAAGGATAACATCCTATGTCTCAGTTGACCAGGAAAATCCATGCTGAGGTCCAGTCTGGCCATAGATGTAGGGTTGAGGTCGATCAGTCCAAGCAGGATAACATCCAATGTCTCAGTTGACCAGGAAGTTCCATGCTGAGGTCCAGTCTGGCCATATATGTAGGGTTGAGGTGGGTCAGTCCAAGCAGGATAGCATCCTATGTCTCAGTTGACCAGGAAGGTCTATGCTGAGGTCCAGGCTGGCCATATATGTAGGGTTGAGGTGGGTCAGTCCAAGCAGGATAACATCCTATGTCTCAGTTGACCAGGAACACACAGTTTCGAACCTAGGTCGCCGTAACACATAAGGTACATATAGTAATACGTGATACAACCGTGCTATAGTTGACCAGGAAGTTCTATGCTCAGGTCCAGTCTGGCCATAGATGTAGAGTTGAGGTGGGTCAGTCCTAGCAGGATAGCTGTTTACATCTTATGTCTCAGGAAATCTGGACAGATGAAAAGGAGATGATCAACTGTCTGCCTGTAGAGTGAATTTGGTTGTGGTTATAAGCAGACTCTATGTGTACACAATCTTAGATGAATTACATGTAAATTATCTGTATATTGATAAATACTCTGTAATAATATAGTCACTGGGTGGGACAAATGTATACTTATTCACTACCAGAATGGGCTATTAATAGATAGTTAAAGGATAATAAAAATGTAAAAAGTAGGAAATGGTTTTGGAAGCGTATCTAACAAGACCTCATTCGTTCGACGCAGCAACCTTCAAATATCGCCAAAACATAGAGATCACGGAACAAATTTCGAGTAAATGTTTGAATAGATTCAAGAATATAACCCACCATCTTCATATAAGAAAAAAACAATGGTTGCCTGTAAAGTCGGTTTTACGGGCGAAGATTTTACGTGACAACGGTAGAATATTTATTGATATGTGAATATAATTAAATTGCACAATAGGAACAAGGAATTGAATGAAAATAAGAATTGCACAAATTTTAACTATAGAAATATATTTTGTTTACTAAAACATTGTACATGTAAACTTAAACTTAACTAATTCCTATTTGAGTGATTTTGTTGAGGATAGGACGATGATAGGAGAAATATGAAATGAAAGGAAGTGTTTCTGCTGTAATGTGTCTTGCGAAAGTCAAGTCGATAGTTGTTCCTTTTAACGTAGTTGACTTAGAAACGTTTGATACGCAATCAAGATTATACGTATTTTTCATGATATTAAGAAACGAGTTGTCAGGCTTTACGTTTTTGTTAAAATCACCACACAGAAGAATCGGTATACTAGAATCAACTTGCACGAACGGTGGCACGTACTGGCTGTTGTGAATGTACGGACCGAGTCCTTGCCATAGTAACATTCCAATATCCTGCATACTAGCTCCTGGATGAATATATACAGCACCGAGTATAAACTTGAAGCTAGTATTAGCGGCGAAGCAAGTAACTTCAGTCATGCACATGTCACCCTTGGTTTTAATGACACGAGTTACGTCTGTAATCGCAACTTGGAACACTTCCGC
Source organism: Cordylochernes scorpioides (assembly GCA_030710605.1). NCBI lineage: Eukaryota > Metazoa > Arthropoda > Arachnida > Pseudoscorpiones > Chernetidae > Cordylochernes > Cordylochernes scorpioides. The sequence continues at coordinate 65,805,830 of CP092868.1, forward strand.
CGTAGATGTCGATGATAATTTACGATAGATCGCCACTCCACCAGCCGCGTTGGTATTTGAAAATCAAAACACTTATTCAGATCGAAGGTTCAAATTTTTGCTAAATAAATTTGAAATTAAATAAAATTTGTAATTGTAAATGATGAAGTTGAAAATTAAAACATTTACTTAAATTAGATGTTAAAATTCTTGCTCAACACAGTTTAAATAAAGTTTTCTTATATCTGCCACTTTTTCTTAATATTTGTAATTTTAAAGAATCAATTCGAAAATCAAAACATTTATTCAGATCGAAGGTTCAAATTTTTGCTAAATAAATTTGAAACTATTTAAAATTTGTAAAATAATAATTAATTAATTAATTAATTTTAAACTAATAATTTACTTAACACTATCAACATTTATCAATAGTATGACATAACCTATAAACTCAGTTTCTCAACTTTTGTGTCAATCTAACAATTAATCAATCAATCATAGTTTACGATAATGAAATATCAGTGTACAATTATTTACCTTTATTGTTGTAGTTGTTGTAAATGACGAATCTAAGCACTCCACATTTTCACTACAGACACAGCTGACGATACTTTAACCACACGTGTGAACTTGTATTATGACGCTTTCTTGTTTTTCCAACGCCAAGAACGTTCGAGAAAGACAAAGACAGAGACAAGCATGCGCCGATTCAATGCGCCTAATTCTCTAGCGCTGCGCGCGCAGCACTCTCGTTCGGTGACTCATCGTAACGTTACCGGGCGTTACACTTTTTCATAAGTGACTCCCAGCCGCAACCTAATTTAAGACGTTGTCACGTCAAAAAAAAAAAAAAACTACCACAAAGATATGAATTTTTATTTTTTCAAATAACATAAAAACTTTCTGCTGTCCTTACTGAGATAAAAAAAATAGAGCACACAAGTAGTCACAACACTACAAGGAGACGTACAAACACTAAATACTCTAACAAAGTATAAACCAAACTCCGCAGCCAATATAAACCAAACACCAAACTCTGCAGCGCTGGCAGAGGCGCCATATTCATTTTATATCTATATTAATAAAATGCAAATTTCATAAGTGGTGTTCGCTAAAAAAATTCGTTACAATGCATCAATTTCGACCAAATTTTCAACATTTATGTAAAACGAGATGGAGCAGGTTTTGCTTAACATCAAAATATTTTTCCTAACTTTAACATGCGTAACTTCGCTGTTATCGATTAAATACAAAAAAATCAACAGTTAATTTTATTTATATATAAATACAAAAAAAAAAAAATTCAGCAATTCATTCAACTCAATCTAAAAAAATATTCAAAACAAGCAATTTTAAAATTAACACCATATGTAAAACAGCCGGCCAAGAAAACAACAACGATATTACATCTTTCTCACATATTCACACACAATCTTGATTAATAATTAAAACTAATCTTTAACATTGTTTATTATACTTCATAATATATAATATTCGTTAGGCAAACTTTCACTCGGATAAAACCCGGGCGAAGCCGGGTACACATCCGCTAGTAGTGTTGAAAAAAGGAGGAAGATAGGAGAGGGCACTGAACACCGGAGGATTTTTATTAAACCGATCACGGTAAGATAACACAACTAACTAACTAACCAAGACATCCATCTATATATACACCGCAACACACCACAGAGTAACCGGTCACTGGTCAAAACAATTATATCACGAAATCCGAGAGAATTGCCATTTTAACACTTCCTCTCAATTCATCAGATTTCTACATTCCAAATCCAGTGACGTGTTTTTCATACAAAAACCTTGGTAGGCCTTTAGTAAGGATGTCGGCAACATTTTCTTGGGTTGGTGTGTGGACGACCTCGACAAGTCCATCGCTGCAAATGCTTCTGATGTAATGCCATTTGATGTCAATATGCTTAGTTCTGGCATGATAAACCGGATTTCTCGCCAGCTGTTGAGCACCCTGGTTATCCGTCTTCAGAACAGTCGGTCCATTCAGCAATTCACCAAATCCCATCTCGTCCAACAGCGCTCTAAGGTAGACTGCCTCCTTTCCTGCTTCACAAAGTGCGATGTACTCAGATTCTGTGCTCGAAAGAGTGACAGTCTGCTGCTTCTTCGATTCCCAGGCTATTGGACCTCTTGCCAAAAAGTAAACAATTCCCGTATGAGATTTTCTATACACGAGGTTTCCACCCCAATCAGCGTCGACATAACCATGAATAGCCTCATTAGATTTCCTGTAGGTAATCCTCAAACATGAGGTGCCTTTCAAATAGCGGAGGACACGCTTGGCAGCATTCCAGTGCTGTCTCCTAGGATCATTACTGAACTGTCCCAAAGCACTAACTGCATAGGCTATATCGGGCCTTGTCGACACTGAGAGATATATCAATGATCCAATCAGTGATTGGTATTCTACCTTTTTCACTGGCTCATTCTCACCTTCTATAGATGAAATTTTTGTTAACTTGGAGTTCGAGTCCATGGGTGTAGAAATAGGCTTTGCCTCTTTCATCCTATATTTCGCCAGAAGTTCTTCAATATATCTCTCTTGATCTATGGATATTGAACCATCCTCTTTCATTTGTATCCTTATACCCAGGCAACAATTTATCCCTCCAAGATCTTTTATTTTGAATATTCTCTTCATACTTTCTTTAAAGGATTTCAACGTGTCTTCTCTTTCAGCCGCAATTATCAGATCATCAACATAGATTGCCACCAGGAGAATACCCTCATCATGCTTGATATAGACACAATTGTCAGATTGAAGTTGCTTCAGTCCCAAATTCTTTAATTCATTGTCAAGCTTTTCATGCCAAACTATTCCAGCTTGTTTTAACCCATAAATGGCCTTCTTGAGTCGACATACCTTCTCTGGATATTTTCTTGAGACGAAGTTTTCCGGCTGTGTCATATAAATTTCTTCTTTAATTTCTCCATTTAAATAAGCAGATTGAACGTCCATCTGATGGAGTATCAAGTTGTATTCAACAGCCAAGGCTAAAAACATTCTAATAGTACTTTGGCGTACTACTGGGGCAAAAGTTTCCTCGTAGTCTATTCCGTACTGCTGTGAATAGCCTTTTGCTACCAGGCGAGCCTTATGGCGCTCAACAGAACCATCACTATTGCATTTCGTTTTGAATACCCATTTGGTTCCTATGATGTTTCGATTCTTAGGGGGATCAACCAATTCCCAAGTTTTGTTCTCAATCAAGGAATCAAACTCTTCCTCCATTGCTTTCTTCCAAAAATAAGAATCCCTTCCTGACAGCGCTTCCTCTGCGTCTTTTGGATCTGGCAAGTATTTCGCCGCTAGAAGTTCTTGCGTTGACAAATTGGCTGTAGGGTACTCCTTTCTTGGTCGGCCAGGTTTTCCCGTTCTAATATACCTTGGTCTTCCTCTTCCTCTTCTAGAAATTATCACTTCACTTTCTGACGGCTCGTTTAGCACTTCAGATACTTCTAGATCCGATTGGCTTTCAATTTCAGCTTTTGGATCAATTTCTGATGTACTTCCTCTTTCTTCTACTAGAGGGATTTCCTTGAAAGAAGCCCTTTCTGAACCAACATCAATTTCAACGACTTCATTCCTAATTTTGGACAATTCTGGTTCAATAAAACGTACATCTCTACTTTTTATAATTGTACGTGTACCAGGCTTCCAAAGTCTGTATGCCTTAGATTCTGTGAAATACCCTATTAACTTGTATTCCTCACTGCGAGGTGCGAATTTAGATCTATTCGGCCTATTATTCACGGCAAACGATTTACTTCCTATAATTTTTAAATGAGAAACTACAGGTTTTCTTTTGGTAAATAACTCATGTGGAGTTTTACAATCGTTATTTCTCGGGCATCTATTTCTGATAAAAGTTGATGTATGTATCAATTCAGCCCATAAAGTTTCAGGTAAATCACCTTCGATCATGAAGCACCTAGTCATATCCAGTAGAGTTCTATTCGCTCTTTCAGCGACACCGTTCTGTTGAGGTGTATATTCGACAGAGAGCTGACGTCCTATACCTTCTCCTTCTAGGTAATCTTTGAACTCTTTGCTAAGGTATTCAGGCGCATTATCACTTCTAATACATTTCAACCTTTTTCCGGTTTGCTTCTCAGCATAATTTTTGAATAGTCTAAATCCTTTGAATACTTCACTTCTTGATTTCATTATAAATGTGAAGATAAATCCTGAGAAGTCATCAATAAATGTTGAAAAATAAAGGGCGCCACCCAATGATTTTGTTCTCATGGGACCACAAATATCAGTATGGATCAGCTCCAGCGGTTCCCTTGTTTTCGTAAAAGACTCTTTCTGAAAAGGTAGCCTTGTTTGTTTACCTTTCAAACAAACTTCACAGGTAAAATTTTTAATATCAAAATTTGGCAGGCCGTAAATAATATTTTGCATTTTTAGCTTTTTGAGATCTTGCAAATTTAAATGGCCAAATCTACTATGCCATTTTTCGTAATTTTTCTCTCCAGCTATGCAAATTTCTCTTGTCGCTAATGCCTTAGGACAATTGATTTGACTTAAGATGTAAAGTCCTTTCTTTTCATATGCTTGTATGCAAATTTTTGTGCGCATGTTCACAATTTCAGCTTTTCTGTACTTGAAATTAACGACATTAAATTTACTTGTGCACCTACTGATAGAAAATAGATTTCCATTTAATCTAGGTACAAACAGCACATCTTCTAAGGATAAGGTTACAGTTCCAGTATTGGTTTGACATTCCAATTTTACATTCCCCTTTCCTATAGCTTCAATGAATTGACCATCTGCCAGTGTAATTTTTACTGGTGCAGTGTATTCAAAATAAGTGAATGATTTCTTTGTGCTACACATGTGGGCAGTTGCGCCACTATCCAAGCACCACTCGTTTGCATCAAGTTTGTTTAAACATTCGATTCCCAATGATGCAAGCATTTCAGTTCTAGAACTCTTGAACTTTCTTTTTCTGCAATCAGCAGCTTTATGTCCCTTTTTCCCACAGAAGTGGCAGTTAAATGGGAATCCTTTCGCCTTTGGCTTCGATGTACTTGAGAAAGGCTTTCTTTCCGAACTACCAAGGAATACCTTTTCTTCAGACTCGGTTGTACCGTTTAATTCAGTTTGTCTGATTGCCTCCTCCAGCATTTTTACTTTTAAAGTTTCAAATTTCGGCAACTTGTCCCTAGTTTCAATGGCAGTTCTAAAACCCTCATAACTCTCGGGAAGGCTACACAACAGAAGGATGGAAAGGAAGTCTTCTGGGACTTGTGCATCCATTTCACTCAACTTGTCAGCCAAACTGCTAAATTTGTTGAGATAATCCTGCATCCTTTCATTTGGTTTCATTTTCAATAATATTAACTGTTTCGTAAGAAACACCTTCGTTGCAGGTCCTTTTGGCTGATGCACTTCATTTAAAAGCTTCCATGCCTCTGCAGAAGTTTTACATCTCTTCACGTGTATTATTTCTGGAGGACTTAAACTTAGGACTATAGTTGCTAGCGCCTTCTGGTCATTCTTCTCCCATTCGTTGGATTCTACTTCGGTTTCAGGCTTGATTCTTATGCTATTTGCATAATCCCAAAGTTCGGAATGAATTAGAATCATCTTCATTTGCATATTCCATGTCTCATAATTTTCGGAATTCAATTTTTCTATTTGATAAAGGCTTGACATTTTTGAAATACTTCCTTGATGCTACAATTTCTTTAAAGTAATCCTGAGCCCATAACCTGTTGAAAAAAGGAGGAAGATAGGAGAGGGCACTGAACACCGGAGGATTTTTATTAAACCGATCACGGTAAGATAACACAACTAACTAACTAACCAAGACATCCATCTATATATACACCGCAACACACCACAGAGTAACCGGTCACTGGTCAAAACAATTATATCACGAAATCCGAGAGAATTGCCATTTTAACAAGTAGTTTATATAATGCATATATATATTTAATTATCTTTTTAAAATAGTGCAGACTATGCACTTTGCATGTATTGACAAGATGTCAATAAAATTATTTTAATAGTCAATTGTCTAACAAAGTATACAAGTATAGGTAGAATGGGACGTTCCATCCCACGGAGGTCAGTCAGGCTGGGGAGACGCACCCACCACAGCCAATTGTCCTGTCGTGTTGGCAAATCCTTCAGTCAATCCAAGGTCCACCTCACCCTGGGAAGAAGAATTGAGACGATTTGAAGGTTATAAGATTTGTGTCAGAATGATTTCTATAGGCCAGAGTTTGGCGTGACGTCTCGCGAATTACTCAAATATGTCACCAGCACACTGTGAATCATCAACTATCAACTACAATTACATATTGTCCTAGAATAAATAAATAAATAGGGTGAAAAAACAACAGCACGCATAGGTTCTTATCTACAATTATAGTTCTAGAATGAAGAAATCGGGTGAAAAACAACAACTCTAACAGGTTTCTTCGTTCACATATTGTCCTTGAATAAAGAAATCGGGTGAAGAATAACAATCTCACAGGTTTCTTCGTTCACATATTGTCCTAGAATAAATAAATAGGGTGAAAAAACAACAGCTCGCATAGGTTCTTATCTACAATTATAGTTCTAGAATAAAGAAATCGGGTGAAAAACAACAACTCTAACAGGTTTCTTCGTTCACATATTGTCCTTGGATAAAGAAATCGGGTGAAGAATAACAATCTCACAGGTTTCTTCGTTCACATATTGTCCTTGAATAAAGAAATCGATTGAAGAATAACAATCTCACAGGTTTCTTCGTTCACATATTGTCCTTGAATAAAGAAATCGGGTGAAGAATAACAATCTCACAAGTTGTAGAGAACAACATTTTAATTATCATTAACTATTTCGCGATAATATAAAAGAACGAAAAGGAGATTCTTGTGTAGAACACGTTTATTGCGCTAGCTTTCGAACGACATCGTTCTTCAACGGGTGTGGAAATAGAGCATAATGCATGACAATATGTAGAAATACAATGAGAGACAAGTGATATGCAAATCAGTAAGTAACATGATGACAGATTACGAAGTGAGAAATTAAACCAGTTATGTAAATCTATATATTTGGGCAAGAAAAGAATCTTAGAATGATATTGAGAAATAAACAAATAGGGTGCGACTGAAATAGAATATTGTGATACCTGATTACTGTTTTAATAAATGGTAAATTTCTGGAATTTCAAATTTCTTAATGATTCTATTATTTTGGATGCAGACCTCCGAAATTAACATTATGATTTATTGGGGACTTTGGTGTGATGCACATGGGGACAGGTTTAAAACATGTTAACCAAACAGGACATTCATTCAACCTGAGAAACCCCGCTGTCCATAATATCACAGGTTATTATATCATAATTATAGAATAAATAATTTGGATGAAGGACAAACTCTCAAAGGTTTCTTATCCACAAATTTACACATATGTTGTTCTAAAATAAAGAAAACTGGCGAAGAACAAGCACATTGTAGAAAACATTACGCAGATAAAAATTTTAAAGCCAATGTCATTCTATACACTAAATCAAAGTAACCCCATTTGGGATAAACTCTATGTACATATGTGCATATATTTATTATTATATTCCCCATATGTGATATATTTGTGCTTGGCGGACATTGTGAGCATCTCCAAGAACGACCTGACCTGTAAACACTGTCTAGAAGAAAACAGTCGAGCACCTTCTTCTCAGACACCCATCTTACCATCTCCAGACTGACACTTTACTCGGTGTCAAGACTTTGAATACAGAGACATTAAGAAACCTCCATAAGAACAAATCGGCCTGACGGCATGAGATTAGCTGGATGACAACTATACAATAAGACTAACCTGGATTGTTGGCGACTTCTGTACGTGGCTTCAGGAGTCCAGGTTACGTAGTTTATTTCTGGTTATATATAGACGTTTATATGTCTTAGAGGTGTCCTTTTTATTTATCATCTTTATCATTATCTTGTATATGGAGGGATGCTTTTATACAAAATGGCCGTGAAGCGATTTTGTGGAAGCTGATGCTACTACACGATAATTCCAACATTCTTAACACATATATCTGATGTGTTATCTATAAATAATCTATGAATACATTCTTTTCATCTGTCTTTGACCAGCGTTAGTTGCCACTTCCATTGTTTCCTTTATATTCATTGTGTTGATTAGATATAGCAGTTAATCTTTCAAGTTGCTACAAATAACTGTGACGGTATAGTTCATCCCGGAATTAGATAACCTCTGTTCCAACTTGAATCTCTGAAACCATTTGATATAGAAGACTATCAACCACCAGCCTCCACCAATCATTGACCCATATCATCATTGAACCATTATTAACCAATGTCATCCAAATTTCGAACTGTTCACATCATATAGTGCCAACTTTGAACAAGATTAGTAGTCCCTATCTAGTATATCCCCACAATTCAGCAACAACAAAACCTTTATTAGGGACACTCGGTCCATACAGGATTCTCCCAGATGTGTAAAACAGAAGTAAACATATCAGTTATCTACAGAAAGTGGAGATTAAGATCGACCTTTCTTCAAGTTGGATCCATCATCTGTGTTGCTCCTATTGTCTGTCCTGTTTTCCAGGATTTGTGAGAAGCCAGTGAATTGGTCTTGCTTCTCATTACCTTTGTCAATAAAACATATGGCGAATTGTTTTCATGATCAATCTTTTGGCGCGAAGAATCTCTCTCATCCTCCAAAGCCGGACAGTAAAACGATCTCTCCACAATTCATGATAGTTCGAGACGGGAAAGTGTAATTTTTTAGTATTTCCATTGAATCTCTAAATGTGAGGCAGTGTGTGTATGCCAGTTAATAAGATAGGTCAAGTCATGTTAAATTAGGTAATGTAAACATTTTCCATGACCGCTTGACGTTAGGTATAAAAAGGAAAGTTGACGTGAAGAAAAATGCTCTGATTCTTGGTAGCGAAGGTAGAAATTTAGGAGCATCTTACACTCACAGAGAATTGGAAATAAATGTTCTTATATGAATGGATGTTACACCCAATAATGAATAAATAGCTTTTATTGAAAGTCTCAATAATAGATAGACAATTTTATTGAATAAATGTTACAATATATCAATTAATAGAACATTAGCCCGTTCTATGAACGGGTCTAGATTGACAACCAGTTCTAAGCCTTGTTGAAGTTTTACCTTAATAAAGATAAAAATAAATTAAGTTCTGAAAATAGATCAATCCATATTTAAATCATTAGATAATAAAAAGGTATATATTGTATTGAATTAAAGATTCATTTTGCCAATATTTCGGTTGACTGAACGCCAACCTTTATTAAGGCATTACATTTTTGTATAAACAATGCGGCGCTGAGTTTGTTTATACAAAAATGTAATGCCTCGATAAAGGTGGGCGTTCAGCCGAAGAAATATTGTCAAAATAAATATTTTGTTCACACACAATGCAATATATTTAATTTTATTATCTAATTAAGTAAGCGTGAGACACTGTATGTTCCACTAACAGATGTTTAACTTTACCTAATATTCTGCTGTGAGAAATAAATCTAAAAATAAATGAGAAGCAGGGGGAGAAATTGAATTCTCGATCAGAAAAGAGAAAAGAATAAAACTGAACATTAAGATATTGTTCTTTTATCAACTTTACCAAAGGAATAAAATATCCGAACTCTGGAACACTATATATTTGAATGTACGTCTCTCACTATGGAAAGATAAACTTTTTGCGGTAGAGCTGCTCAACCACACTTTTCGCTGTATTCTTTTCTTTCAAACTTGATGGCTAATGGGTCAGCTATTTTAAAGTTTTAATATTTTCAAGACTGCAAGGAGGAAAAAAATACCTAACTGAACTATGTGGAAATATTTTTTTCTTCACAAGATGCACCCATTTACTCAATAATCTACTTCTTCACTGTGCACAAAAAAATATAGTCTCAACTTCTGTACATAGCTATTCTTTACTTTTATTCTTTTTCTCTTTTCTGATCGAGAATTCAATTTCTCCCCCTGCTTCTCATTTCTTTTTTGATTATTTCTCACAACAGAATATCTGGTTCAAATTCACATAAATAGGTACCGCTCAGCAAAAGCAATCTAGTTCATGATAATTGAACAATGAATAATATGTGAAGGTTATTCACATATTAAACAATTTTTAACACGGGATTCAATCCCGGTTCATGACTGTCGGGAATCGAGCGTGTTACCCTCTCATCCACCGACTTACAGAATATCTGTATAAGACAGAATGTCTTAATAAAAACTTGTGTATGTGATATTGTTCTTTTATCCATTCTATCAAATCATATGAAGCGGTGGCAGAGGCGCCATTTATATATTCATTTTACATAGTTGTATATATCTAAATTTCATTTTTAAAAAACAATAGTGCAGACTGTGCCCTTTTACATTACAAGATGTCAATGAAATTATGTTAATTGTCTATCAATTTATATGATAACATCAGCCATCCTACACCAAAAAAAGAGTATGTATATCTGTTGGTAATGCACGATTTCGAATCCATTTGAGAATTAACAATTGAAATTTTTTGAAATGATTGTATTGGAGAAGGAAGAAAAGATTAAATCCAAGATCTTGAACTTTATCTTTAACGCCCTCAGCAATTTAAACAACAACAACAACAAAAAAAAAAAACCAGAAGTGATCGCAAATGTATAAAATATCACCTTAAATATATATTATAAGTCATTAAATTAAAGTTTTAAAATTTTATAAGCTCTCTGATCCACACGTAAAGTAATTATACATATTTTATCAAATAGTTATGGGGTTCTATTATTTGAATATGACTCGCGCAATGAAAATTATTCCAAATAATTGAATATTCATCACAAGGTGAAATTTTTTGAAATGGTAAAATTTAAATAAACCATATTTTATATAACCTAAATAAGGGTTGCAGATGACATTTTATATATTATGGAAATAAATATAGGAATTATGTGAAACATTATATCTTGATAATCAGGTTTTCCTATAAATTCATATTATTTAGAATTGAAAATCCATTAGTGAGAAACACACATAATGCTCACACCTACTTTACCTTTCATCTATATTATGCTAAGACTTTACTAAGGCTTAGAACTGACTGCCATACCAGAGCTATTCATACATCAGGCCCTTGTTCTAGTTTGTTAATATGTCGAAATATTAAATCTGTTTCACAATTATTATTTTATAAATATTGAATCTGTTTGATTCATTATTTCAAGTTACTTCATTATTTTTTTCATCATTTTAATAAATAGCTTTCTCTCTCTCTATTTCAAGGAACTTGTGTAATTAAATAAATACATATTTTATTGTTATTAAAATATATATTAAAAACTCGACAAGTTAAGGAAATGGAGAAAATCAATGAAATAGAAGAGGCCTACAGCTACAGGATACTGCTCATCAACCCCAGCCAGGATCCCATGTTACAAGAATATAGTCATGAAGCTGTTCAAAGAGGGAGTAGTTATCACTATTTAGATTCTCAGGAACTTGGTAATTCTATGGCATACCTATATGAACATCAAGGTAACTGCGACAGGAATCCTCTTTATGCACAAACCCAGAATCCTGAGATGGATGCAGAAGGCGTTTATGCAAATAACCAAATTGCATATGATCCTGTTGATGAATCCCGGGGACAAAATCATCCAGAATATACGAGTGGAAATTCTTCAACCATATTCTGTGATAGATATGAACAGAATATACCATATCTACGACCGTATACATATGAAGAAGGCGTTTATGCAAATAACCAAATTGCATATGATCCTGTTGATGTATCACGGAGAGAAAATCATGCAAGATATGCGATTGAAAATGTTTCAACCACATTCTGGGATAGATGTGAACAGAATATGCCATATGTACCAACGTATACATATGAAGAAGGCGTTTATGCAACTAACAAAATTGCATATGATCCTGTTGGTGAATTGGGGGGAGAAAATCCTCCAATATATTACAGTGAAAATACCTTAACCATAGACGCAGCCAATTTCCCTGATCATACCGCGCAGGTTGCAATGAATGTAAAGCCTTCCCCGAAGAATTATTGGAAAAGTGCTGCAGATGATTCATTCAACGCTATTCCATTTTCAATGGAAGCTTCTTCAACCCAAAATGTAAAATACGTCGAATATCCACAAGAATATGCGTGGAAAACAGCTGCCGATATTCCAAAAGAATACCTCCACTATTTAAAAATAGTCTTAGATTATCAATCTACACAAAGCATCGAAGGTAACCATAAAAGCACTAAAGATAGAATCATGTCATTTGAAAGTCAATTGACATATTACACGTACATTAGAGAAAAAGAATCAAAGTTGGGACTTTGTGATTATTCTGACCGATTTGATCCACAAAAAAGAACAGCCATTCTATGCTGGCTCGCAGAGGTTAAATCCAATAGGAATTATTCCCTGAAATCTTTCTTCCTGGCGGCGTACTACATTGATATCTACCTGAGTAACTACCAACAGGTAGATGATGTCCACCTGTTGGCTATGGCCTCGTTAATTCTGGCTACCAAATTTGAAGAAAGAATCGAACATTCGTTTGATTATCTCCCTTTTGGACCTCGCTACCCCGAAAAAGTCTTGAAAAGAGCTGAAATTTCGCTGTTGCAAGATTTAAAATTCCAGTTGAATGTACCAACCTCTTTGGATTTCTTGAAAACTCTTAATGAGGTGGATCCCATGTCAGAATCGCTACAAGAATACGCGGTTTATTTATGCGAGTTGCTTCTTTTGAAGGAATGTCCAATTTACAAGCCAAGCATGGTTGCCTGTAGCGCATATGTATTGACGCGGATGATCTTTGGACTTGATTCTATCTGGAACGAACATCTGAATTTCTTGACAGGATATTGCCCCCAGGACCTTGAGCCCTGTATCAGCCGACTTTATGATCTCCACACTTCCATGAATCCTGAAGGATCCTTCAACAAGGCCCATTAAAGATAATTTTGGCTCCAAAAGTGAAGGAAAATATTTTCAAATAACTTCGACTGAAACTTTAGCCCAATTGGAAATATGTTTTTGAAGAAATATTTAATGAATGTTTATTTATATATCTTTTTGATGCTGTATTTAGCCTATTTGTAATATATGTATTATATTCTAATAAAATAAAATATGAGTTTTTATATAATTCTTTTTGATATTTATAATATACAACACATTTTATTAATTAACAATTTCAACAATGAGGAAGAATATTCCTGTTATTTAAAACTGAGTTGAGCAGCAACATGTATCTGACCCCAGAATGGCTGCTTTAACTCCATTATTGTGATTGTTGAAATCTAAGGAACACACCGCTTGACGTCCCTAAGTAAAAATAACAATGTGGTTGTGGATATTAAGAGCAGCCTGAGTGGTTGGTGAAATCAGACGTGTGAATAAATAAATTTTATTACATTTTTATTTTAATTAGTCTTGACATTTTCCCACAGATTCTATACTTTATTATTCGGCTTATGGTGAAAGCTTAGTACGGCTGGCTGAGTTTCTAGATCCGTTCGTAGAATGAAAGATCTAGAACAATAACCTATTCTAAGCCTACAGTTCTAAAATTAACTATTAAAAGTGTGGGTTAAAAGATATGTTATTTATAATGTTTGCAAGAACTTCTAAGGAAGTGTCAAGGTTGAAAATTACCGAGACATATTTAATGATCTGTTGCTTTCCTACAAGGCACTGGGATGTAACATGTCTCTCAAGATCCATTTCCTGCATTCACAACTGGATTTCTTTCCAGACAATCTTGGTGCAGTTAGCGATGAGCATGGTGAGAGGTTTCATCAAGATATATCAAGCATGGAGAAGCGGTACCAAGGTAAATGGAGTCCCGGTATGCTTGCTGACTACTGCTGGACACTCAAGAGGGATGTACCACAAGCAAAGTATAGAAGAAAATTCACTGTCACTACTTTTCAATAAAATAAATATAATTCGTTCATATAGGCCTATATATTAAAAACATTTCCAAATTTCAAGTAGGTGTATCTCAAAAATCTTGCGTGATAGAAAAAAACTAATGGTATATTTGGAATCAGCACAAAGAGTTTAAATTAGATAAGATGATGTTTCTTTTGGGACAAAGGAAAATAATTTTTGATAAATCAGTGTAATGCAATGAGGTTTATGCAAAAATGCTTACGTAATATTTTTTTGCATTTTTCGCTGTATTTATCCCAATAACAAAAAAAAAAAAGGCTGTCACGCAAAAACCATGGGTGATGGAAAATTTCTGATTAGATTTTTGAGTTCAGCATGAAAAGTTACACTAGAAACACCATCAGGTTCACTTGGGCAAAAATTTTGTTGACCAGTGTTATAGGTGTAGGGAGGTTTCTCTATAAATATTGGACTCTTCGAGTGTAATTTTAACTGTTGAAGTCTGTGTGTGCGAGAGCTCGAAAGCTTGCGGTGTTTTTGTTATAAAAAAAAACATATTGGGTAAGGATTTTAGATTATTTTTATATAAATATTAAAATCCTTCTCCCTCATCAAACTCTGCTCCAACATTTCCATTAATATCTCGGCTATAGCATAGCTAAACATCTTTTTGGCAAATTCTGAAGAGTCCATCAATCCCTCACGAATCTCACGAAACCAAACTCCTCCCTGGACTGAGAGGGCCATTAGCCGAAACCATAGTCTCCAGATGGACGTTTGTCAAAGCAGGTATTGTGGCTTTGTAATCGACTCGATTCTCTACAATAATATATAAAATTCATTAAGCCTTTCTCAGCTCTCACCGTTAAATCGTTAGATTTATATGACTGAAGGAGGGTAAAACTTGCGAGTAATATATTGATTGAATAGATGAAAAATGTGAAACCAAAAACTTGCTAATTTACATTAAGATCGGTTGCGCCGCCACAGTGTCAAGGATGGTCAAATAACGCGGGATCAGTAAGGATCTCTGTTCGACTCCTCTTTATTTATCCTCGTACAGTACGGATAACAAGGAAAGAAACATCAGAAAGAATCTTACAACAGCCGTTTTCAACAACAGGGAGCACCACCTAACTGCTGGTCACCAGATGGCTTCTCCCTTCTTGACTGGTCCATCCACTCCCCTCAGCTATTCTTGGGATGAATACATGTGGTCAAACTGACCCTGCTTGCTACCGCAGCGATGTCGAAGCTTTATTTTATGCATCGTCATAACAGATCTAATTTAAACAACAGAAATCCTTTTATTTGGGACCTATGTCCAACACAGGATTCACACGGGTGCATAATTGCTTAGAAAGATGAGTTAGATAGTTAGATGAGGTGATCGTTTATTTACATATCTATTTACATAACAGATAGAAATCCTTTATGACATAGAAGTAAATACAAATTCTTTATTCATATTGTTATTTTGTAGTTTATTTAACACATAAATATACTACAAATTAAGATAATATCTTATTTTATTATCTTTACCAAGATTACAAACATATTAATTAAAGAATTATTTACAACTAACTAAAAGGTAAACATTAGGGCTATACACATTCCTTTCTTCTGTACTGCCAGGGTTGCTGAAACACATTTATTTTAACACATATAAATATAACTGTTTAATAGTTGTAGTTTAAAACGGCAGTATTTCTTTTTAGATCCATTTAAAATAAAAGTGTTTTCTTTTGAAAACGTTTTATTTAATTCGATTTCCTGCCAATTTAAGTTATCTCTATATATTTTTATTTATATTGAAATCTTATTGTAAAATTATATGTTAACCGTTGGGCCATATAAACTACTTTTTTCTACGTGCTCTTTTACGACGACAATGCTATTATTTTAAACTATTCTTGAAAAATATGTCTATGTAATTTTTTATATATTTGTTTAATCACGATGGCAATAACCTATTTCGAATATTTAAATTTGATTTCTGGATCTTAATTTCTACTTTTCTATATATATATTGATTTCTTGCCGGCTATACCTTTCCGGCATACAAAGCATCAGTTGAAGCACCTCAAAAGTTGAGAAGAATCAGAACATTTAAAGTAATTGACTCCTGTGTTTAAGTTTTTCTTCATCGTCATCTCCAAACTTCAAATTTACCTTTTACAGGATTTTGAAAGATATCTACAATAGATGGAGAGAGGGTTATTGAATTATGACACACTCCAAAATAATAGCTAACACCGCGTGCATACCAAGCTATAAAGAAGGGACTCGGTGACCTTAGGAGGAAGCTTAAAGAAAGACATTTACCTAAATGTTAACTAGACACGGTGAGGGCTCCACGTGATATCTAGATACATAACACAGAGAGGGTTAGAGGTAAACTATACTATCTCACACCGTCATGTATTGCTACACCCCTGATCCCAACTTCCCAATTCCGACAGCTCGCTGTAGAGTTCACTATTGACAACAAAGTGGAATGGAGTGGACTAGAGACTGAAGACAGCACTGCTGGACACCGACAACGCTGAAAGCCGGACTTACGTCAACACGCGAGGCCTCCCATCGGAGTTTTGCGCCAGAGCCAACAGTCTAGTAATCAGTGCCTAGTCCCAAGTCTGTGGAGCGAGCAAGCTATCGGAGGGGAAGTTGAGTGCCAGTCCACGCTATGTGAATACACAGGGTTAAAATAGTAGGGTCCCTCCCCCCCTCCCAGCGTGGAATGACCAATGACCAAAGCGGGATAGTCTAGGGCGGCTAATCGTCGCAGTGGCCACCACAGGGGTGTAAGCACTAAACACCGACCCGCTGTCCCAGTACTGTCTAGTCACTATCTAGATCCTGAAACAACGCCGTTAGTAGAGCTGGAACACAGGAAAGTCACGGCTCCCCATCTGGAACATCTGTTACACACAGCAGCCTAGAATTCAGACTTTATGGTGAACAAATTGCTATTGTCACCGAGTCCCTTTTTTATTCTTGACATTCACGCGGTTTGAAATATTTTTATTCTATCAGAGTATTGTTTATTTTTATTTTGAAAGAGTTCTAAAGAAGAGCTACCAACTATGACAAAGAACTCATCCCAATTCTGTTAGAACTAACCGATCGATGGAAATGCTATAGTCAGAAACCATATTCAATCATCAATAGGACACCTCTCTTTTGTAGAGCTTCTTTTTTTTATAGAAACACCATTTGTTTAACTTTCTTATAGCTGGATCTACCTCTATCTAGGGAAGTATAGTCTTAACTCTCGTTATATTTGGAGCTATATACCTATATAGGAACTTTCTATTAAGAATAATATAGTAGACTGGAAATCATATTATAATGAATATAAGATTTATGCTTCAATGTTTATGTATGGTTCCCGTGCTATTTTCCCACTGATTGGTTGTCAGATGAGCGAGCGTTGATGCTTCCCAGCCACCGCCATCTGAAGGGAAGGTACACATGTTGCTGCTGATTGGACAGTGGTGCGCAAGCGCATTAGCTTAGTGTTTTTAAGTAGAAGGGATGTCAATTTTTTTAAAGTAAGAAATTAACAAATATTTTAATGCTATGTAAGACCAAAAATTTCAGTTTTTCTCAAAGTTCAATATTCCCTTATTTGTTTTTGATTTAGAGATACAAAACTGATTTAGTATTTTGTGTATACCTAAATTATTACATTGTATTTGTGACTGTGGACTAAGGATTCAATATGTGTGACAAACACGTTCATCAAATTTGTCTGGATATCGCTAGAAGACCTACAAATGGCGTCATTCTGATTTTAATCAAAGCAACCAATTAGGTGAACTTGTCCACATGACGGGACTTGCTGCAGTATAAGACCTTGGTGATCTAGAAAAAGAATCAAGTGCCGAAATAGCTCAGTTGGGAGAGCGTTAGACTGAAGATATTGTCACTGAATAATTATTTTAAATATTCTGTGGTATATCATCATTAATATTTGCATAGTCACTCATTACGATTATTATATATTTTACTTGTAAATAAATTTTTAGATATAGTTTTGAATTTTCTAAATAAACTATTTTTACTTAAACTTTTGTAGTGCTCGTTATCTCTACCGTGACAACTGGTGGAGAAGCTGGAATATTCCCTCGACGCCCAAGCCATTAGAAGAAGCCGAAGACTACAAAGACTAGAACCTGAGGAAAACATCGCTATGGTCAATCAAGAGACACAGACAAAAATGAGTGAGTACCACTTTCAACCTTTTAGAAACCCTTCTATTTTTACTGGAGAACGCAACCAGAATCCAGAAAAATGGTTGAAGGAGTTCCATCGCGTCGCCCGCTATAATTGCTGGGATGATTCAATGTGCCTCGCAAATGTTTATTTTTTTCCTCCAAGGAACAGCGCACAGATGGTACGAAAATGTTGAAGAGAAAATTAATTCATGGGATATTTTTGTGAAAATGTTTTCACAGAATTTCGGACATCATGTCACCCAAAAAGATCAGCTCGCAGAGAACCTCAAAACTCGAGCTCAGGGGAAGAAGGAGACCAGTGACTCCTACATTCAAGATGTTCTCCATCTGTGCAGAGAAGTAGATCCGGCTATGATGGAAAATGAAATAATCGCTCACTTGACGAAAGGAATATCGGAGGAGATATATCGGTCAATGATCATTTTAGACATCGCAACTATCGACGAGTTCATCAAATGGTGCCGAAAAATCGAGGCTTCAAATAAAAAACGTGTAAATAAACGTGTAGTATTCGACAGACTACCGAATGTTGCTGCCATCGGTTCAGCAGACTCTGAATCAATGGAAGACTTGGTCCGACGCATCGTGCGTGAAGAGGTTCATCGCGCACTAAATCCGGAGTCAACTACCCCTGAACCATCTTCTCTGAAAGAGATTATCCGAGAAGAGATTGAAAAAAACGTAGCTGCAATTTCGAAGCCTATTCAAAGGCCTCCACCACGACAGTCGTACCCCAACCAAACACGTACATTCAACCAGGTTCCACGACGTCAGTACCCTACCCAAACACCCATATATAACCAGACGCCACCACAACGAAGAACGGATGAATGGAGGACGCATGACAACATCCCAATATGTTTTAATTGCGGCCGCCCAGGCCATGTTAAGCGATATTGTAGAGAACGCCGACAATGGACGCAGAGACCCGAAGGACATGCACCAAGCACCCAAGAACCTCAAATGGGTGACCACCAAGCCATAAGAAGCCAAACCTACCGCAGACAATCGCCGTATCCAAACAGAGGAAGATCCCCAAGACGCCAGTCCGTTTCCCCAGGCCGCCATACAAGCCAATCCCCACGCCGTTACAATCTAGAAAAAAACTAAGCGTCGCATCTTCTTTCGAGGGGGAAGCCGCGGGTGTGAAAAACCCTCCATCGTCGACAGCCGCTAAATTACAACAAAATTATGTCGAAATCATCATTGATGACATTGCGTTTTCTGCTCTAGTCGATTCAGGTTCCTCTTTTTCGGTTATCTCTGATGGATTAAGACGACAATTAAAAAAGACCATGTTCAAGGATAGCGGAATGACTCTGAAAGTTGCTGATGGCAAGAATGTTACATCGATCGGCCGATGCACAATCAGCTTGAGTATCAATGGATTGGAACAGCCGCTTGAGTTTATCGTCCTCCCTAATAGTAACCCAAGTATTATCCTCGGATGGGATTTCCTAGAGGCATCAAATGCCGTGATTGATTGTGGACGCGCCGAAATCAGATTGGAAGAGGCCAAAGATGTACTAAATTCACCAGCTTCCATGGGAAAGGTTGTGGCTAGCAGAAGCGTCGTAATCCCAGCCGAATCAGCCAAACTAATAAATGTTATGAGTGAAGAGCTTAATGGGCAAAATCAGGTACTTTTTGAACCTTCGAAAAAGGTATCAATAGGAAAAGGGTTAACACTTCCCTGTGCATTATTCAGGCTTTCCCATAATAAAGGAAAACTTTGGATCGTAAATTCTGGCACCACAGCTCAAATAGTCCCTAAGGGAATGTGCCTGGGAAAAATTCAAAGGGATGAAGAAAATAACTTGACGGCTATTTCAGAATGTTCTGAATTTAATAAGGAGGTGAAAGATAGGAATCATGCCAGTCATGCTGATAAAGGTGACTTTAAATTTTTACAAAATCTAATTAGTGATGATTTATCAGAGGAGCAGCAGTCTCAAATCTTATCAATTTTAAAACGACATGATAAAATATTTGATAAAAATAATGAACCAGTAAAGCAAACTTCAGTAACCAAGCATAAAATTGAAACTGGAAACCATCAGCCTATTAAGCATAGACCATATCGAGTCTCCCCTACAGAACGCCAAGCAATCCAAACGGAAGTGGACAAAATGCTAGACGCCGGGATTATACGTCATTCAGAAAGTCCATGGTCATCGCCGGTTATTTTAGTGAAGAAGAAGGATGGTAACTGGCGTTTCTGTGTGGATTACAGACGACTAAACAAGGTTACTAAAAAAGACGTTTACCCACTACCTCGAATCGATGATACACTTGACTCCCTGAAAGGAGCCAAATTTTATTCATCAATGGACCTTCGTTCAGGATATTGGCAAATAGAAGTCGACGAAGCAGATAGAGAAAAAACTGCCTTTATTACCCCTGACGGACTCTATGAATTCCTGGTCATGCCCTTTGGCCTATGTAATGCCCCTGCAACATTCGAGCGCATGATGGACAAGATATTGAAAGGCCTGAAATGGACGATGGCCCTCTGTTATTTAGACGACATCGTTGTGTATTCCAAATCGTTCAACGAACATTTACACCGGCTTGAAATCATACTACAATGTCTCGACAAAGCCGAGCTACGCCTCAACCCCAAAAAGTGCCTTTTCGGAACCAAACGAATAAGAGTGTTTGGACACCTCGTCGATAGATTGAAGCTATCGCCAGGTTCCGACCCCAAGATCTATAACAGATGTGAGAAGCTTCATTGGCTTATGCTCCTATTATCGTAGATTTATCGAAAATTTTGCTGAGAAAGCTGCTCCTCTACACGAAGTCCTCAAAAAAGATAATAAATTCACGTGGAACTCTGACCAACAGGATGCTTTTGATTCCTTGAAAGAAGCATTGATGTCTGAACCTGTTCTTACCTATTTCGAAGAACAACTGCCAACCGAGCTTCATACTGACGCCAGCGGTTATGGAATTGGAGCTGTCCTCGTGCAGATCAACGATGGGAAGGAGCGGCCAGTTGGTTATGCTTCAAGAACTTTATCGAAGGCGGAGAAGAATTACTCAACAACGGAAAGAGAATGCTTGGCCGCAATATGGGCCATCAACAAATTTCGACCGCACCTTTTTGGTCGTGAGTTTGTCATCGTCACTGACCACCACGCTCTTTGCTGGTTATCTAACCTGAAGGACCCGACAGGAAGACTAGCAAGATGGGCTTTAAAACTCCAAGAATACAACGTAACAGTTGTTTATAAAAGTGGACGCAAACACCAAGATGCCGACTGTCTTTCTCTAAATCCTCTCCAACTTGAATCGGAGGAAGCATACAATGATGAGGATGATGATATACCCTCAATAACTGCTCTGACGTGCTTTGAGGCTGAACAAAGAAAAGACCCTAAAATTAGTAAATTGATAGAAGAAACAGAAAGATTTGGTGCAGAATCGAAAGCATATGAAATGTTAAAAGGAACCTTATACAAAAAGAATTTCGACCCCCTGGGAAACCAACACCTTTTAGTTGTTCCCAGGCACTTACGCTTAGAACTACTGAAAAGTTTACACGACGCTCCCACAGCAGGTCATCTTGGATTTTCGAAGACATATGAGAGAGTTAAAAACAAATATTTCTGGCCAGGACTTCTCCGGGACATACGGAAGTATGTCGCTCATTGTAAAGAGTGCCAAAGAAAGAAACAATCAACTCAAAAGCCACCCGGACTACTTAAGGCAATACCTCCTGCAACCTCCCCTTTTCAGAGAGTTGGAATGGACCTCCTTGGAAGATTTCCCAAGTCTGATGCTGGTAATAAATGGATCATAGTCTGCACTGACTATCTTACTCGATTTGCCGTTACTAAAGCCTTACCCACAGGGGAAGCAAAAGAAGCAGCCAAGTTCTTAATGGAAGATGTTGTTCTCAAGCACGGAGCCCCCAGAGAAATCATCACGGACCGAGGACGAGTATTCCAATCCAAGTTGATTGCGGAACTCACCAATCAATGCTCGTCGATACATCGGTTCACAACAGCGTATCATCCCCAGACGAATGGACTTACGGAGAGATTAAACAAAACCTTAGCCAACATGATCGCTATGTATGTAAGTGTTGAACAGAAGGACTGGGACGTAATCCTGCCCTACGTTACGTTCGCCTACAACACGGCAAAACAAGATACGACAGGTTTTACCCCTTTTGAACTGATTCATGGACGCGAAGCCGAGACAACTGTAGACACTCTTTTCCCAAATCCGCATGAAGATCTCCAAGAGGATTACAGTCAGAGGATTGCCTCGCGAGTCGAAGAGACTAGGCAGCTAGCAAGATTAGAAACCTTGAAAGCCCAAGAAAAGGACAAGGCCAGATATGACTCAAAGCACGAAGCAATGGATTACAACGTTGGTGACCTGGTATGGATTTTCATCCCGATAAGAAAGGTGGGACTCTCAGAAAAACTGATGAAAAGGTACTTCGGGCCATACAGGGTTACTCGGAAACTCTCTGACGTGACCTTCGAAGTTGAACCTGTGGACCAACCAACCAGGAGACGCCAAACAAGAGACCTGGTCCATGTACTGAGAATGAAACCCTACCATGACCCTGAGGACCAAGCTGATCTGTTCAAGTGATAATTACAGCGGGACGCTGTTCATCTAGGAAGGGGGCAATGTCACTGAATAATTATTTTAAATATTCTGTGGTATATCATCATTAATATTTGCATAGTCACTCATTACGATTATTATATATTTTACTTGTAAATAAATTTTTAGATATAGTTTTGCATTTTCTAAATAAACTATTTTTTACTTAAACTTTTGTAGTGCTCGTTATCTCTACCGTGACAATATAAAGGTCCCTTTTATAAGGGCATGTAGCTCAGATGGTAGATTAGCATACAAGCGGTACTGGAATCGATACCCAGCATC
Source organism: Cordylochernes scorpioides (assembly GCA_030710605.1). Taxonomy (NCBI): domain Eukaryota; kingdom Metazoa; phylum Arthropoda; class Arachnida; order Pseudoscorpiones; family Chernetidae; genus Cordylochernes; species Cordylochernes scorpioides. Next base: position 65,828,911 of record CP092868.1, read on the forward strand.
TCCATTTACAGCTGCCCTCCTGCAAGGTCTGTCACTTCTACTCCACCAACTGTGTAAACAGCCAGGACAAGGTGACTCGAATTAAACACCTGTGAACTGAGACTAAATAAATAAAGAGAATCAGTTACGTCCGTCCAGTTGACAAGTAGATTGTGGCCATCGTCAGTAGAGAAGGCGATACCATAGGAGATTGATACAAGTGCTGGAATTATCTTGTTTAGTTGAAATGTCTTTTGCTTGAATAGGTCATAGTGATTATTGATATTCTTACCTGAGAATTCTTCAACATATTTCTTATAAATTTTTCAAAATTAACTGTCTGTTTTCTTTGAATTTATCATTATTATTTTTTCTTTTATCAATTTCCGAGCTAGCTTCTTTTTGATCTAAAATAGCATATAATTCCAAATTAATTCTTCATACAAATTGTAAATTTCAACATCAGAGTTATAATCTATTCTTATTACTATTTGTCATCAAAATTATTTGGTCACATCCATGGAAATATTATTTCATTTCTTCACCTTATCAATTCATTCATTCTGTTTGAGATTTATTGCCATGATTAGGATCTACACGGAGTCAAATTTCAACAAAACAATATCATAGAGAATTTCAAAATATATCCATGATTTTCTTCAATATTTCGTTGATATGAATAATGGGATTTCTTCCCGCTATTTTTAAAACTTCTGAATTATTTTATGAAGCATCAAGCTATTGAATTGATGGTAGTTTATATGATTTAAAATAGTTTTAGAGAAATAATGTGGTTCGTCCACAAATCTTGGGAAAAAATATTTACAATTTAAAATAATTTACTCCATTGTTGCTAAAGACTTATTTTATTCTCAAAATACAAAAATAAGCCGTGGATAAACACGAATAAAGTCTTCAATTTTTTCAATATTATCGTTTCCACATTGACACAGAAGAAATATATTATTGGAGGAATAATGCGCGCCCTATATCTATATATATATATATATTGCTACATAGAATATAAACAAAGCACATTCCAGAATAGAATGTTTTAGAAGGTTTGAGAAAAATGTAGAATAATCAGAGAAAAACTCACCTAGACTTCAACTCCCTGATTAACGCTTTGGAGTCCCGATATGGAGAAGAACACTACCAACAGCTCTTCTTGTGTAAAGTTAAGAATAGACTACAAGATAAGAAAGAAAGTTTGAAGGATTTGGCCAACGACATCCGACGCCTGGCAAGATTAGCCTTTCCAACGTGGTCATCTGAAACACGAGATTTTCTGGCCCAACAACAATTTATTGATGCCATCGGAGACCCTGAAACTCAGAAGTTCGCCAGACTATCAAGTGCGACTACTCTACAAGAAACCCTGATCCAAGCTATGAAGCTGCCCAACAAGCCTCAAGGGGAAGTTATCGCGTGATAAACAAGTTAAATGGGATAATATAGAAAGAGAAAAGGGGTCGCTGCTGGACCTGTGTAGCCCGTGGTCACATGTCTCCAACTTGCCCCCGAAAAGTAAAACAGCACAGTGATACAGGCTGCTGGAGATGTGGACAATATGGCCACATAAGAATAAACTGTCCGGAAAATTCTAAAACCATGCTGACGCCTTATCAAGAAGGCCATGTGTTCCACAAAGTCGATATTGTGCTCGTGCTGTAGACATATTTTGTATAATACAAGTTACAGTTCAAGAAAGCGATGAAGTAGAAGACCATCAACCACCAGCCTCCACCAATCATTGACCCATATCATCATTGAACCATTATTAACCAATGTCATCCAAATCACATCATATAGTGCCAACTTTGAACAAGATTACTAGTCCCTATCTAGTATATCCCTACAATTCAACAACAACAAAACCTTTATTAGGAACATTCGTCCCATACAGGATTCTCCCAGATGTGTAAAATAGAAGTAAACATATCAGTTATCTACAGAAAGTGAAGATTAAGATCGACCTTTCTTCAAGTTGGATCCATCATCTGTGTTGCTCCTATTGTCTGTCCTGTTTTCCAGGATTTGTGAGAAGCCAGTGAATTGGTCTTGCTTCTCATTACCTTTGTCAATAAAACATATTGCGAATTGTTTTCATGATCAATCTTTTGGCGCGAAGAATCTCTCTCATCCTCCAAAGCCGGACAGTAAAACGATCTCTCCACAATTCACGATAGTTCGAGACGGGAAAGTGTATTTTTTTTTAGTATTCCCATTGAATCCCTAAATGTGATGCAGTGTGTGTATGCCAGTTAATAAGATAGGTCAAGTCATGTTAAATTAGGTAATGTAAACATTTTCCATGACCGCTTGACGTTAGGTATAAAAAGGAAAGTTGACGTGAAGAAAAATGCTGATTCTTGGTAGCGAAGGTAGAAATTTAGGAGCATCTTACACTCATACAGAATTGGAAATAAATGTTATTATATGAATGGATGTTACCCCCAATAATGAATAAATAGCTTTTATTGAAAGTCGCAATAATAGATAGACAATCTTATTGAATTAAAGTTACGATATATAAATTAATAGAACATTAGCCCGTTCTTTGAACGGGTCTAGATTGACAACCAGTTCTAAGCCTTGTTGAAGTTTTACCTTAATAAAGATGAAAATAAAGTAAGTTCTGAAAATAGATCAATCCATATTTAAATCATTAGATTATAAAAAGGTATATATTGTATTGAATAAAAGATTCATTTTGCCAATATTTCGGTTGGCTGAACGCCAACCTTTATTAAGGCATTACATTTTTGTATAAACAATGCGGCGCTGAGTTTGTTTATACAAAAATGTAATGCCTCGATAAAGGTGGGCGTTCAGCCAACCGAAATATTGTCAAAATAAATCTTTTATTCAATGCAATATATTTCATTTTATTATCTAATGAAGAAAGCGTGAGACACTGTATGTTCCACTAACAGATGTTTAACTTAACTATTATTCTGTTGTGAGAAATAAATCTAAAAATAAATGAGAAGCAGGGGGAGAAATTGAATTCTCGATCAGAAAAGTGAAAAAGAATAAAACTGAACATTAAGATATTGTTCTTTTATCCACTTTGCCAAAGGAATAAAATATCCGAACTGGAACACTATATATTTGAATGTACGTCTCTCACTATGGAAAGATAAACTTTTTGCGGTAGAGCTGCTCAACCACACTTTTCGCTGTATTCTTTTCTTTCAAACTTGATGGCTAATGGGTCAGCTATTTTAAAGTTTTAATATTTTCAAGACTGCAAGGAGGAAAAAAGACCTAACTGAACTGTGTGGAAATATTTTTTTTCTTCACAAGATGCAACCATTTACTCAATAATCTACTTCTTCACTGTGCACAAAAAAATATGTATATAGTCTCAACTTCTGTACATAGCTATTCTTTACTTTTATTCTTTTTCTCTTTTCTGATCGAGAATTCAATTTCTCCCCCTGCTTCTCATTTCTTTTTTGATTATTTCTCACAACAGAATATCTGGTTCAAATTCATATAAATAGGTACCGCTCAGCAAGAGCAACCTAGTTCATGATAATTGAACAATGAATAATATGTGAAGGTTATTCACATATTAAACAATTTTTAACACGGGATTCAATCCCGGTTCATGACTGTCGGGAATCGAGCGTGTTACCCTCTCATCCACCGACTTACAGAATATCTGTATAAGACAGAATGTCTTAATAAAGACTTGTGTGTGTGATATTGTTCTTTTATCTATTCTATCAAATCATATGAAGCGGTGGCAGAGACGCCATTTATATATAGTTGTATATATCTGAATTTCACTTTTAAAAAACAATAGTGCAGACTGTGCACTTTTACATGACAAGATGTCAATGAAATTATGTTAATTGTCTATCAATTTATATGATAACATCAGCCATCCTACACCCTCAATTTTATTGAAGTCGTACAAAAGAACGTTTCTGTATGAATTTGATTATTTCAGTATTTTATACTTGCTCACTCGCGATGATAATTCTATTATTTAGAACATTTTAAAATGGGGTCATATTTTAAAATATAGAACCATGACGACCATTAAAATATGTAAAATATTACTTAATGTTGATCTGAGTATACATTTTTTAAAACAATAACAAAAACTTGAGTTTTTAAAGACTTGTAAATATTTATTAATATTATAGCTAACTATAGATAATATAATGAAAAGAAATATAGACGTGAATATATTTGAAGCATATATCTTACTTATAACAGAGAAATGAAAATATTTATTTTGATTTTTGTCAGTTCTTTGCTTGTTATTCCATGAAGGTTAGAGATAGAATCCTAAAATTTCAAATTTCTTTCTTCTTTTAGGTAATGAATAAATTAAACAAAAGTTTATATCATAAAAAATCTATAAAATGCGACTCAATTTGTGTTTAAAAATGCATTTGTATTTAAAAAAGAGTATGTTTATCTGTTGGTAATGCACGATTTCGGATCCATTTGAGAATTAACAATTGAAATTTATTTGAAATAATTGTATTGGAGAAGGAACAAATGATTAAATCCAAGATCTTGAACTTTATCTTTAACGCCCTCAGCAATTTAAACAAAAAAAAAACAACCAGAAGTGATCGCAAATGTATAAAATATCACCTTATATATATTATAAATCATTAAAAAATTAAAGTTTTAAAATTTTATAAGCTCTCTCTGATCCACACGTAAAGTAATTATACATATTTTATCAAATAGTTATGGGGTTCTATTATTTGAATATGACTCGCGCAATGAAAATTATTCCAAATAATTGAATATTCATCACAAGGTGAAACTCTTTTAAATGGTCAAATTTAAATAAAACCATATTTTATATGACCTAAATAAGGATTTCAGATGTCATTTTATATATAATGGAAATAGATATAGGAATTATGTGAAACACTATATCTTGACAATCATGTTTTCATATAAATTTACATTAGTTAGAATTGATAATCCATTAGTGAGAAACACACATAATGCTCACACCTACTTTACCTTTCATCTATATTATGCTAAGACTTTACCAAGGCTTAGAACTGACTGCCATACCAGAGCTATTTATACAATAGGCCCATGTTCTAGTTTGTTAATATGTAGAAATATAAAATCTGTTTCCTAATTATTATTTTTTAAATTTTGAATCTGTTTGATTCATTATTTCAAGTTACTTCATTATTTTTTTCATTATTTTAATAAATAGCTTTCTCTCTCTCTATTTCAAGGAACTTGTGTAATTAAATAAATACATATTTTATTGTTATTAAAATATATATTAAAAACTCGATAAGTTAAGGAAATGGAGAAAATCAATGAAATAGAAGAGGCCTACAGCTACAGGATACTGCTCATCAACCCCAGCCAGGATCCCATGTTACAAGAATATAGTCATGAAGCTGTTCAAAGAGGGAGTAGTTATCACTATTTAGATTCTCAGGAACTTGGTAATTCTATGGCATACCTATATGAACATCAAGGTAACTGCGACAGGAATCCTCTTTATGCACAAACCCAGAATCCTGAGATGGATGCAGAAGGCGTTTATGCAAATAACCAAATTGCATATGATCCTGTTGATGAATCACGGGGACAAAATCATCCAGAATATACGAGTGGAAATTCTTCAACCATATTCTGTGATAGATATGAACAGAATATACCATATCTACGACCGTATACATATGAAGAAGGCGTTTATGCAAATAACCAAATTGCATATGATCCTGTTGATGTATCACGGAGAGAAAATCATGCAAGATATGCGATTGAAAATGTTTCAACCACATTCTGGGATAGATGTGAACAGAATATGCCATATGTACCAACGTATACATATGAAGAAGGCGTTTATGCAACTAACAAAATTGCATATGATCCTGTTGGTGAATTGGGGGGAGAAAATCCTCCAATATATTACAGTGAAAATACCTTAACCATAGACGCAGCCAATTTCCCTGATCATACCGCACAAGTTGCAATGAATGTAAAGCCTTCCTCGAAGTATTATTGGAAAAGTGCTGCAGATGTTTCATTCAACGCTATTCCGTTTTCAATGGAAACTTCTTCAACCCAAAATGTTAAATACGTCGAATATCCACAAGAATATTCATGGAAAACAGCTGCCGATATTCCAAAAGAATACCTCCACTATTTAAAAACAGTCTTAGATTATCAATCTACACAAAGCATCGAAGGTAACCATAAAAGCACTAAAGATAGAATCATGTCATTTGAAAGTCAATTGACATATTACACGTACATTAGAGAAAAAGAATCAAAGTTGGGACTTTGTGATTATTCTGACCGATTTGATCCACAAAAAAGAACAGCCATTCTATGCTGGCTCTCAGAGGTAAAATCCAATAGGAATTATTCCCTGAAATCTTTCTTCCTGGCGGCGTACTACATTGATATCTACCTGAGTAACTACCAACAGGTAGATGATGTCCACCTGTTGGCTATGGCCTCGTTAATTCTGGCTACCAAATTTGAAGAAAGAATCGAACATTCGTTTGATTATGTCCCTTTTGGACCTCGCTACCCCGAAAAAGTCTTGAAAAGAGCTGAAATTTCGCTGTTGCAAGATCTAAAATTCCAGTTGAATGTACCAACCTCTTTGGATTTCTTGAAAACTCTTAATGAGGTGGATCCCATGTCAGAATCGCTACAAGAATACGCGGTTTATTTATGCGAGTTGCTTCTTTTGAAGGAATGTCCAATTTACAAGCCAAGCATGGTTGCCTGTAGCGCATATGTATTGACGCGGATGATCTTCGGACTTGATTCAATCTGGAACGAACATCTGAATTTCTTGACAGGATATTACCTCCAGGACCTTGAGCCCTGTATCAGCCGACTTTATGATCTCCACACTTCCATGCATCCTGAAGGATCCTTCAACGAGCCCCATTAAAGATAATTTTGGCTCCAAAAGTGAAGGAAAATATTTTCAAATAACTTCGACTAAAACTTTAGCCCAATTGGAAATATGTTTTTGAAGAAATTAAATGAATGTTTATTTATATGTCCTTTTGATGCTGTATTTAGCCTATTTGTAATATATGTATTATATTCTAATAAAATAAAATATAAGTTTTTATATAATTATTTTTGATATTTATAATATACAACACATTTTATTAATTAGCAATTTCAACAATGAGGAAGAATCTTCCTGTTATTTAAAACTGAGTTGAGCAGCAACATGTATCTGACCCCAGAATGGCTGCTTTAACCCCATTATTGTGATTGCTGATATCTAAGAAACACAACGTTTGACGTCCTATTGTAAAAATAACAATGTAGTTGTGGATATTAAGAGCAGCCTGAGTGGTTGGTGAAATCAGACGTGTGAATAAATAAATTTTATTACATTTTTATTTTAATTAGTCTTGACATTTTCCCACAAGTTCTATACTTTATTATTCGGCTTATGGTGAAAGCTTAGTACGGCTGGCTGAGTTTCTAGATCCGTTCGTAGAATGAAAGGTCTAGAACAACAACCTGTTCTAAGCCTACAGTTCTAAAATTAACTATTAAAAGTGTGGGTTAAAAGATATGTTATTTATAATGTTTGCAAGAACTTCTAAGGAAGTGTCAAGGTTGAAAATTACCGAGACATATTTAATGATCTGTTGCTTTCCTACAAGGCACTGGGATGTAACATGTCTCTCAAGATCCATTTCCTGCATTCACATCTGGATTTCTTTCCAGACAATCTTGGTGCAGTTAGCGATGAGCATGGTGAGAGGTTTCATCAAGATATATCAAGCATGGAGAAGCGGTACCAAGGTAAATGGAGTCCCGGTATGCTTGCTGACTACTGCTGAAAACTCAAGAGGGATGTACCACGAGCAAAGAATAGAAGAAAATTCACTGTCACTACTTTTCAATAAAATAAATATAATTCGTTCATATAGGCCTATATATTAAAAACATTTCCAAATTTCAAGTAGGTGTATCTAAAAAATATTGCGTGATAGAAAAAACCAATGGTATATTTGGAATCAGCACAACGAGTTAAAATTAGATAAGATGATGTTTCTTTTGGGACAAAGAAAAATAATTTTTGATAAACCAGTGTAATGTAATGAGGTTTATGCAAAAATGCTTATGTAATATTTTTTTGCTGTATTTATCCCAATATTAAAAAAAAAAAAAGGCTGTCACGCAAAAACCATAGGTGATGGAAAATATCTGATTAGATTTTTGAGTTCAGTATGAAAAGTTACACTAGAAACACCAACAGGTTCACTTGGGCAAAAATTTTGTTGACCAGGGTTATATGTGTAGGGAGGTTTCTCTATAAATATTGGACTCTTAGAGTGCAATTTTACCTGTTGAAGTGTGTGTGTGCGAGAGCTCGAAAGCTTGTGGTGTTTTTGTTAAAAAAACATATTGGGTAAGGTTTTAGAATATTTTTATATAAATATTAAAATCCCTTCTACCCCATCAAACTTGGCTCCAACATTTCCATTAATATCTCGGCTATAGCATAGCTAAACATCTCTTTGACAAATTCTGAAGATTCCATCAATCCCTCACGAATCTCACGAAACCGAACTCCTCCCTGGACTGAGAGGGCCATTAGCCGAAACCATAGTCTCCAGATGGACGTTTGTCAAAGCAGGTATTGTGGCTTTGTCATCGACTCGATTCTCTCTGCAATAATATATAAAATTCATTATAAGCGCCTTTTCAGCTCTCACCGTTAAATCGCTTGATTTATATGACTGAAGGAGGGTAAAACTTACGAGTAATATATTGATTGATAGATGAAAAAGTGAAACCAAAAACTTGCTAATTTACATTAAGATCGGTTGCGCCGCCACAGTGTCAAGGATGGTCAAATAACGCGGGATCAGTAAGGATCTCTGTTCGACTCCTCTTTATTTATCCTCGTACAGTACGAATAACAAGGAAAGAAACATCCAAAAAGAATCTTGCAACAGCCGCCGTCAACAACAGGGAGCACCACTTAACTGCTGGTCACCAGATGGCTTCTCCCTTCTTGACTGGTCCATCCACTCCCCTCAGCTATTCTTGGGATGAATACATGTGATCCAACTGACCCTGCTTGCTACCGCGGCGATGTCGAAGCTTTCTTTTATGCATCGTCATAACAGATCTAATTTAAACAACAGAAATCCTTTTATTTGGGAACTATGTCCAACACAGGATTCACACGGGTGCATAATTGCTTAGAAAGATGAGTAATTATTTACAGGTGATCGTTTATTTACATATCTATTTACATAACAGATAAAAATCCTTTATGAAATAGAAAAAAATACAAAGTCTTTATTCATATAAATATAACTGTTTAATAGTTGTAGTTTAAAGCGGCAGTATTTCTTTTTATTGGGAGTACAAATAAGTTTGAGGGATTTGCAAAAGAAGCCACAACAAATATTATATAAATAGCATCGGACCCCCCTTGTAAGGTTTCATGTTAAGGCTTCATCATTTCCCCCAAAAAAATCAGAAGAAGTCTTTTCACTCAAGTGTAAGGAACTTTTTTTTGGTGCTCTAACCATGTCAAACTTTTTGCCAACAAAACACAATTTGCGGGAAGCGCTGCTTTTTTGTTTTAATTTGAAGAAAAGTGCAACTGATGGACATCGATTGCTGTGTGAGGCATATGGTAAACATGCTCTATCAATAAAATCATGTGAGTACTGGTTTCGGCGTTTCAAAAGTGGCGATTTTGACACCAGAGACAAAGAACGCGGAGGGAGGCCAATAAAGTTCGAAGACGCTGAGTTGGAGGCTTTATTGGACGAAGATTCAAGCCAAACTCAAGAGGAGCTAGCTGAAGCCTTGGGAGTGACTCAACAAGCGATTTCGAACCGTCTCAAGGTCATGGGTATGGTGCAAAAACAAGGAAATTGGGTTCCATATGAACTCAAGCCAGGAAACATCGAGCGCCGTATTTGCACGTGCGAACTACTGCTCAAAAGACAAAATCGGAAGAGTTTTTTTGCATCGAATCGTGACGGGGGACGAAAAGTGGATTCACTACGACAACCCAAAGCGCAGAAAATCGTCGGTTAAGCCCGGTCATGCATCAACTTCAACGGCCAAACCGAATATTCATGGCAAGAAGCTAATGCTGTGCATCTGGTGGGATCAGCTCGGAGTGATCTACTATGAGCTACTTCAGCCTAACGAAACAATCACTGGAGAACGTTACCAACAACAATTGATGCGATTAAGCCGAGCATTGAAGATTAAACTCCCACTATATGCCAAAAGACATGACAAGGTGATCTATCAGCACGACAACGCTCGGCCACATTGTTGCAAAAGTTGTCAAGGAGACTTTGGAGGCGCTTCAATGGGATGTCCTACCCCACCCGCTGTATTCACCAGACATTGCTCCTTCAGACTACCACATGTTCCGTTCGATGACACATGGCCTGGCCGAGCAGCACTTCACTTCTTACGAAGAGGCGAAAAATTGGGTCAATGTTTGGATCGCCTCAAAAGACGAGGAATTTTTTCGACACGGAATCCGTATGCTGCCTGAAAGATGGGAAAAAGTCGTAGCTAAAGATGGACAATACTTTGAATGAAATATATTGTACTGATTTCTCTGAATAAAGCTTCGAATTTATATAAAAAAAAATCCCTCAAAACTTATTTGTACTCCTAATAGATCCATTTAAAATAAAAGTGTTTTCCTTTTTGAAAACGTTTTATTTAATTCGATTTCCTGCCAATTTAAATTATATCTCTATATAGTTTTATTTATATTGAAATCTTATTGAAAAATTATATGTTAACCGTTGAGCCATATAAACTACTTTTTCCTACGTGCTCTTTTACGAGGACAATGCTATTAAGCTGTTCTTAAAATAAAGATATACGCATTTATTTTTATATTTGTTTAATCACGAGGGCAATAAATTATTTCGAATATTTAAATTCGATTATTGGAATTTATTTATATTTTTCTGAACATAATGATTTCTTACCGGCGATACCTTTTCGGCATACAAAGCACCAGTTGGAGCACCACAAAAGTTGAGAATAATCAGTACATTTAAAGTAACTGACTCCTGTGTTTAAGTTTTTCTTCATCGTTTTTTTTTATTTTTAAACTTCAAATTTACCTTTTACAGGATTTGGAAAGATATCTACAATAGATGGAAAGAGGGTTATTGAATTATGACACACTCCAAAATAATAGCTAACACCGCGTGAATACCAAGTTATAAAGAAGGGACTCGATGACCTAAGGAGGGAGCTTAAAGAAAGACATTTACCTAAATGTTAACTAGACACGGTGAGGGCTCCACATGATATCTAGATACATAACACAGAGGGGGTTAGAGGTAGACTATACACACCGTCATGTATTGCTACACCCCTGACCCCAACTTCACAATTCCGACAGCTCGCTGTAGAGTTCACTATTGACAACAAAGTGGAATGGAGCGGACTAGAGACTGAAGACAGCACTGCTGGACATCGACAACGCTGAAAGCCGGACTTACGTCTACACGCGAGGCCTCACATCGGAGTTTTGCGCCAGAGCCAACAGTCTAGTAATCAGTGCCTAGTCCCAAGTCTGTGGAGCGAGCAAGCTATTGGAGGGGAAGTTGAGTGCCAGTCCACGCTATGTGAATACACAGGGTTAAAATAGTAGGGTCCCTCCCCCCTCCCAGCGTGGAATGACCAATGACCAAAGCGGGATAGTCTAGGGCGGCTAATCGTCGCAGTGGCCACCACAGGGGTGTAAGCACTAAACACCGACCCGCTGTCCCAGTACTGTCTAGTCACTAGCTAGATCCTGAAACACCGCCGTTAGTAGAGATGGAACACAGGGAAGTCACGGCTCCCCATCTGGAACTTCTGTTACACACAGCAGCCTAGAATTCAGTCTTTATGGTCAACATATTGCTATTGTCACTAAGTCCCTTTTTTATTCTTGACATTCACGCGGTTTGAAATATTTTTATCCTATCAGAGTATTTTGGTAATTTTGATTTTGAAAGAGTATGTTCCCAAGAAGAGCGTTCAACTATGACAAATAACCCATTCCAATTCTGTTACAACCAACCAATCGATGGAACAGATATAGTCAGAAACTATATCCAATCATCAATAGGACACCTATCTTTTGTAGAGATTCTTTTTTATAGTAACACCATTTGTTTAACTTTCTTATAGCTGGATCTACCTCTATCTAGGGAAGTATAATCTTTACCCTCGTTATATTTGGAGTTATATATATAGGAAATTCTTATTCAGGATAATATAGTCTGGGAAACATATTATAATAGATAAAATATTTATTCTCTAATGTTTATATATGTATAGTGTCTGAGTTATTCACCCACTGATGGCTCACAGATGAGCGAGCGTTAGTGTTTCCCAGCGCGCCGTCTGAAGGGAAAGTACACATGTTGCTGCTGATTGGACAGTGGTGCGCATGCGCGAGCTCATTAGCTAAGTGTTTTCAAGTAGAAGGGATATCAATTTTTTTAAGTTAGAAATTAACAAATATTTTAATGCTATTTAAGACCAAAAATCGAAGTTTTTCTCAAAGTTCAACATTACCTAATATGTTTTTGATTTAGAGATACAAAACAGATTTAGTATTTTGTTTATACCTAAATTATTACATTGTAATTGCGACTGTGGACTAAGGATTCAATATGTGTGACACAAATGTTTATCAAATTTGTCGGGATATCGCTAGAAGACCTACAAATGACGTCATTCTGATTTTAATCAAAGCAACCAATTAGGTGAATTTGTCCACATCACGTGACTTGCTGCTTTATAAGACCTTGGTGATCAAGAAAGCGCAGTTGGTAGAGCGTTAGACTGAAGATTTAAAGGTCCCTTTTATAAGGGCATGTAGCTCAGATGGTGATTAGCATACAAGCGGTACTGGAATCGATACCCAGCATCTCCATTTACAGCTGCCCTCCTACAAGGTCTGCACCTCTACTCCACCAACTGTGTAAACAGCCAGGACAAGGTGACTCGAAAGTAACACCTGTAAACTGAGACGAAATAAATAAAGAGAATCAGATACGTAAGTCCAGCTGACAAGTAGGTTGTAGCCGTCGTCTGTAGAGACGGCGATACCATATGAGATTGATACAAGAGCTGAACTTATCTGGTTTAGTTGAAATGTCTCTTGCTTGAATAGGTCAGAGTGTTTATACAAATTCTTACCTGAGAATTCTTCAATATATTTCATATAAAAATAAAATTATTAAAATTAACCGCTTGTGTGTACCATGAATTTATCCTTTTTCTTTTATCAATTTTCGAGCTAGCTTCTTTTTTGATCTAAAATATGATATAATTCCAAATTAATTCTTTATATACAAATTGTAAATTTCAACTTCAGAGTTATAATCTATTATTATTACTATTTTTCATGAAAATTATTTGGTTACGTGCATGGATATATTATTTCATTTCTTCACTTTATCAATTCATTCATTCTGTTTGAGATTTATTGCCATGATTATGATCTACACGGAGTCAAATTTCAACAAAACAATATCATAGATAATTTGAAATTTATCCATGTTTTTCTTCAACACTTTGTTGATTTGAATAATGGGATTTCTTTTTCCCGCTATTTTAAAACTTCAAAATTATTTAATGAAGAATCAAGCTATTGATTTAAAATAATTTACTCCATTGTTGCTAAAGACTTATTTTATTCTCAAAATACAAAAATAAGCCGTAGATAAACACGAATAAAGTCTTCAATTTTTTCAATATTATCGTCTCCACATTGACACAGAAGAAATAAATTATTGGAGGAATAGTGCGCGCCCTATATCTATATATATTGCTACATAGAATAAAAACAAAGCACATTCCAGAATAGAATGTTTTAGAAGGCTTGAGAATAATGTAGAATAATCAGAGAAAAACTCACCTAGACTTCAACTCCCTGATTAACGCTTTGGAGTCCCGATATGGAGAAGAACACTACCAACAGCTCTTCTTGTGTAAAGTTAAGAATAGACTACAAGATAAGAAAGAAAGTTTGAAGGATTTGGCCAACGACATCCGACGCCTGGCAAGATTTGCCTTTCCAACGTGGTCATCTTAAACACGAGATTTTCTGACCCAACAACAATTCATTGATGCCATCGGAGACCCTGAAACTCAGAAGTTTTCCAGACTATCAAGTGTGACTACTCTACAAGAAACCCTGATCAAAGCTATGAAGCTGCCCAACAAGCCTCAAGGGGAAGTTATCGCGTGATAAACAAGTTAAATGGGATAATATAGAAAGAGAAAAGGGGTCGCTGCTGGACCTGTGTAGCCCGTGGTCACATGTCTCCAACTTGCCCCCGAAAAGTAAAACAGCACAGTGATACAGGCTGCTGGAGATGTGGACAATATGGCCACATAAGAATAAACTGTCCGGAAAATTCTAAAACCATGCTGATGCCTTATCAAGAAGGCCATGTGTTCCACAAAGTGGATATTGTGCTCGTGCTGTAGACATATTTTGTATAATACAAGTTACAGTTCAAGAAAGCGATGAAGTAGAAGAGCAACATCGGACTGGCCAAGCTTTAAGAAAGGCTCAACGACCGAGATTTGTCGCCAGTGATAAATGGAAGGAATCAGATGAAAGACCATTCTGGGAAGATGTAGCCCCGTGCAGTCCTAAAATCAAAAGTCTCTGGTCCCTCTGGAATTCTTAGACCCTGCAAGATGGTGTCTTATACAGGAAATGGGAGAGCGAGGATGGAAAGCACACATGAATCCTGGATTCATGGACAAGATTGGTAATCCCTATCTAGTATATCCCCACAATTCAACAACAACAAAACCTTTATTAGGGACACTCGTTCCATACAGGATTCTCCCAGATGTGTAAACAGAAGTAAACATAACAGTTATCTACAGAAAGTGGAGATTAAGATCGACCTTTCTTCAGGTTGGGTCCATCATCTGTGTTGCGCCTATTGTCTGTCCTGTTTTCCAGGATTTGTGAGAAGCCAGTGTGTGTGTAGTGAAGCTTTGTCACAGTTCGCGCTCGCTGAAGCAAAGTGTGGTCGCCACACTACTCCCCCTGCAGTAGGAACTTTCCAGCGATCCATGCAATCTTATTGGCTTGCCAAGTTCAGGTCTTGGGAAAACATCGGTCCTTCTGATGTGAAAGCAGGCTTGAGGCGGTCGATTGACACCCATGTGGATTTTTTTTTAAATTTTCAGTTTGTAAATTTTGGGTTTCCTAAAAAGGAATTCATATGGACCGTCGTATGGGGGAGCTAGCGGTGGCAATATCAGGTCCCGACGTAGATAGACATGGGAACATGTCTCGAGTAGTTTGGCCACGTAAGCGTGCGGTTCCCATGCGGCCTGCTTGGTGCAGGTTTCAGAGATGCCATGGCGCGCTTGAAGTCCTCCAGCCATGGTTCGGTAGGCGAGCTTGCAGAGGGGGGGGGGGGGGGGGGGGGGGGATTCCTCGAAAAATGTTACTGTTACTCGGCGGTTGTGGTGTTGAGATCTTCCCTTAGCGACGAACGAATCCCTAGGAGCGCCAGGGGAAGTTTCAAGGACCAGCTCGTGGAGTCGTGACAGCGGAAGGAGTCTTTCAGCTGTCTGTAGAATCTTTCCACCAGGCCGTTTGCTGCTGGATGGTAAGGTGATGTCCTTATTCTGTTGATTCCCAGAAGCTGTGTCAACTCATCGAAAAGTGCTGATTCAAACTGCCTGCCTTGGTCTGTAGTCACTTTTGCTGGCACGCCAAAACGAGATATTCAGACCGATAGGAAGGCATTTGCTACTGTTTTGGCGGTGATGTCCTGTATGGGTAGGGCTTCGGGCCACCTAGTGAATCGGTCGACGCAGGTGAATATGTACCGATAGTTTTCACTCGGTGGTAGTGGTCCGACCAGGTCAATGTGAACATGATTGAACCTTCCGTCTGGGGGACTAAACGACTGAAATGGCGTTCTTGTGTGTCTAGTGGTTTTGGAGACTTGGCAGCGGTGGCAGGCGCGAGTCTATAGTGCGCAATCCTTCTTGACGGCCGGCCAGACGTAATGGGCGGTGACCATCCTTGTAGTAGCTTGTACTCCGGGGTGAGACAAGTTGTGTTATGCAGAAAAAATTATGCGGCGACGGGATGCGGGTACAATTGTTCTGGGGTTTGCTGTGGAAACGTCACAGTACAGGGAAATGTTCGTTTCTGGGATTTGTACTTTTTCCAGTTGTAGTGATCTGCGGTTTTCCGATGTCAAGAGAGCTTGTAGCTCCTGGTCTACTGCTTGCGCTTCGGCGAGGGATTTCGGGTCATAAGGTTGGTGATGAGAGATGGGTTCCACACGTGACAGGAAATCTGCAGGTACATTTTCACAGCCCGCGATGTGGCGGATGTCTGTTGTGAACTCCCCAATGAAATCGAGGTGTCGACATTGGCGCGGCGAGGCTTTGTCCAGATTTTGTTGGAAGGCGTAAGTGAGAGGTTTGTGGTCCGTATAGACCGGATTCCAAAAAGGTTAGAAATAGTCGATATTTCACCTTGAAATAAAATTTTGATTTTTCGTTAAAAGAAACTCTGCGGTGTAACTTCAAGTATCGTTTTACAATCACAGGCCGCAGTGTGTTATATTGTATTATAAATTATTTTATGTATCATTTACGAACGGAAAAATACGTCCAGGGTAGCCTAGTGGACATGGCATCTGCCCGGTTAGCGGAACATTGTGGGTTCGATTCCCATCCCTGGACACTTTTATTTTTCCGTTCGTCATTACTCTTCATAATTCATCCTTTCATACCTCATCCAAAAAGGTTAGAAATAGTCGATATTTCACCTTGAAATAAAATTTTGATTTTTCGTTAAAAGAAACTCATGCGGTGTAACTTCAAGTATCGTTTTACAATCTTCTTTATTATAAAACTAGCAGACGTACCCGGCTTCGCCCGGGTTTTACCCGAGTAAAGGTTTGTCTAACGAACATTTGTTGAAACAATTCTCTATAAACTAATAAAAAAATAATAGATATATTTTGATAATTTGAAACTCGTAAATTTGAATCTCTCGATAAAGTGAACATTTTTTCCCGGTCCCTTGAAAAATACTCGATAAGTTGAATAAAATCAATATTAATTGGTTCCCTCGGTAATTGGAAGTTAAAGGAATAGTATCTTGCCTTGGAATTGTATCATTATTCTTGTCTCAAATAAATTGCCGTGTCATCCTGAATTTTGTCTTTCCTAATTTTCTACATTACAAAATCATCGTTTTATCTAGTGAACATTTTCCCCGGTCCCTTGAAAAATACTCGATAAGTTGAATAAAATCAATATTAATTGGTTCCCTCGGTAATTGGAAGTTAAAGGAATAGTATCTTGCCTTGGAATTGTATCATTATTCTTGTCTCAAATAAATTGCCGTGTCATCCTGAATTTTGTCTTTCTTAATTTTTTACATTACAAAATCATCGTTTTATCTACTGAACATTTTTTCCCGGTCCCTTGAAAAATACTCGATAACTAACTTTGACTTGTGCGCAATTAATAGGTAGAAAATCTTACTCTTGATAAATAATCTTTAAGATAATAAACTTAGTGTTAATAAAACTTATAGATAAAAAAACTTATCATCGTCGCAGTGGGGGCGTTGCTTGCGAGTTAAATCTACAAATCTGCAAATAACTCTAAGGATATTCAAGATATTCAAGAAATTATTTTTCAGAAACCTTCCCAGTACTATACTAAATAACTTCCCAAAGTTCCATGGCGTTCCAATGAGTGGTTTGGTCAGGCATAAAGGACACACACACACATACATTCATTTATATATATATAGACAACATAAAATTAAATTAACAATGTAAAAATATATTTTAACATTTAACACAAAAACATTACAATATCTTATTTAAATATATATTAATATTGAAATGCCAAGTTTTTTTTCACGGTCATTGGAATATTATATTACTAAATTCTCAAATTAAATTTAGTGTACTTGAAACACATTTTAGCATTTTTACAATTTATAAATGTAATTTCACCAGATGCCGCGAGAGGCGCTGCTTGCGAGTGAAAGTAGAAAATTTGCAAATAAAATTGCAATGAATATTTATTTCAAATCAAATTCAAACCAGAGACTTTCGCAGTAGTATAGTAAATAACTTCCTAAAGTTTCACGGCGATTGGATAATCTTACCTTTAAAAACATTCATCGTGTAAATTTTTAACCAACCAAATTCATTTATCGACGCGACCAGTGCGGCGCCAAGCGGTAAAAGACTGGAACTAACGCTTTCTGGTTTTACATTTAATATTTTAAATGGTGTGTTGAACTTTTTAATGATCTCTCTCCATTGTAAATCACATATATCTAATTATTTATAACATAGGGATTTAAGGAATGCTGCTTCAGGGATCTTGAGAAAATATATTCTCAATAAGAAAAAATAAAAAGTAGTGAAATGTAAGGATAGTATCGACTTTTATTATCTCTTTCTCTCAAAACGAACACATATAAATTGATAGTGTGGTAAAAAAATAAAAAATATATATTTTATATCTTTATAATTTTATATAAAATTTTAAAATATATAAATGGGATAAATATTTTATTTCTATGCTTTTCATATTAATCTGTCTCTTTATCATTCTAAAAAATAACTAAGTTTGCTCTAAATAAAAGATATAAGAAATCTATTTCAAGGTAAAAGATGAAAATAGTATATCTCTTGCTCCTGGTCATAGCTGCAGCCTCGGCTCGCTCACTCCCAGCTGCAGACAGTCCATTGACCCCGGACTCCCTCCATCTCAGCTACGTGCCTCCAGAGCCGGACCCCACCAACAATCTTTGCAACGATTTTTACCAGAACATCTGCGTTCCACTCGAGGACAACTTTGGCTATCACGAAAACAGGTTCACCAGGTTGACCCACAGCATCGTGAAAGAGATGGGTATGCTCTTAGCACAGGTTCATAAGTATCCCACACAAGTTCCTGATTTCTTGAGTAAGGCTGCTCAATATTTCGATAGTTGTATGGATTCTGATGATGTTCAAGTTGATGTTAATGACATTTTGGAGCCGTTAATCCCTACTAAGTCTCATCGAGATCACTATATCGACATGCATCTGAGTGGCAAGGTATGGGGTTCTAAAGACATGAAGTGTATGGTGGCGACAAAGAATGCGTTCGGCTATGCCCTTGAGTACCTCTTCTACGAGATGGCAAAGCACGATGTCAACTTGAAGAAGTCCGAGAACATTGCTGGAGCGGTCAAGGAAGCCCTTATCCATGAAATTCGACATAACAGGCGGTATGACTCTAACACGCTCGCTAACAACGCCGAGGCGATCCGTTCTATCCACACCTTGAACGGCTATCCAGGCTACGTGAAGGATGCCCAAATACTGGAGATATTCTACCAGACCCTGGAAATCAGCGAGAACTACCATCAAAACAATCAGAACATCATGAAGTTCTTGGAATCCAATAAAATCGACGACTCCTGGTCCTATATATTCCCTAGCTTCATCGCCAACGCCGCCTATGACCCCAGTGACAACTCCATCTATATCCCAGCAGCCGTGCAGTTGCTGGTCAAGAAGTTCCCAACGACCGACGCTGCTTCCAACTACGGCACCCTGGGCGTCATCATCGGACACCAGATGGCCAAGGCCATCGCCAGCCCGGTGCCAGGCATGTGGTCCCATCAGAGCCAGAAGGCGTACAAGAAGGAAGCATCGTGTCTTCTCTACCAATACCACATGATTGGAAGCGGTTACAGGAAGGAAGCCTTAAGAGGAAACGTGGCTGACAACCTAGGACTCCGCGCGGCCTTCTCAGCCTACAGGACGGTCACAGGAGGACGGGCCTCCAACAGCAGGTTCTACGACGCCCACGGCAGGATAATGTGCACCAACGGCGCCCGACATCCCAGCTCCACGCAGGCCGACTCTAGGACCCGGGTGCAGGCGGCGCTGAACAACCTGGAGAAGTTCAGGCAGGACAAGGGCTGCTACTACAAGGCGCCCTGCAGAGTCTGGTGAGGATACTGTACATGTTTTTATAAATAATGTCTCATATGTTTGAACTATTTTATTAAATCCTACTTCCTCTATCTCACGTTTTCCATTTTAAGTTTGTCTTTATTCGTAAATTTTCATATCACAAATACATTGATATAACTTGTCCTTAGATTGTTATAATTTGAGTAAAAATACCAGGCTTCCAGGGAAAAGTATATTTTATTTATCTGATATTTTTACTTAATATTGATAAAGGGATTATTTTATTGTCATACTTTAATAATACACCTATCCCCCGATTTACAAGGTAGATACGTTCCTGAGAAAAACGTGTAAATCGGGGGATAGGTGTACACAGAAATAAAAATAAAATGCATTGACAGGTTAAAATATGTAGTCAGCACTTAAGCTCGGGATTCCTCGTGAGATGTGTACACAGCGCATGTTTTCAATCACAGTAGCATTAAGTATAATGCGATAAAAAAAACTTATTTGGAAAACCGTGTAAAAGCGAAAACGTGTAAAAAAGTACCGTGTAAATCGGGGGATAGGTGTATATATATATTTTTAATTTTGAGCGTTCGATAAAAATATCACTTTCGGATTTTTGCATCTATGGTGTAAGAGAGCATCGACATGATTTTGTTACTCATCCTTACAATTAAGAATATTTCTTTAATATCAGTTATACATTTGATAGTATAGTACGGAAATTCACTTTGTCTTCTCCCCGCCAGTAAGTGCAAGTATCCAAGTGGAACTCTGGCACACTTTTGAGTGCAAAAGTTGAACAGCTCTCCACATGTGATGACATGTGATGCACTTTCAATCAAAGCAGTCACTAACTACTATTCATCATGATTTAATGGCCTGTACAATGCGCGCATAATAGGGATAATTAAAAAAAAAAACATTTTGTTTTATTGTATTGGTAATTTACATATTTTTAAAACAACCAATTATTCGAATTTTCTGTTTTAAAATGTTATACAATATATTGCGCTTTTATAGACGCACCATGACTTTTCAACGTCCTATTTAACTTGTTACAACATTAAGTCATAATTTAATGCAATGCAATGGAATTAGGTGCACACACACATAAATTAAAAAGGAAAAAGGCATCTCCTTATCATACAACTGAAAGTTTCTGATGGCTTGCGCCATCTATTGCCCCAACTTTCAGTTGCGCGATAAAGAGATGCCTTTTTTATTTATAAACTAGCGGATGTACCCGGCTTCGCCCGGGTTTTACCCGAGTAAAGGTTTGTCTAACGAACATTTGTTAAAACAATTCTCTATAAACTTATAAAAAAAAAAAGATATATTTTGATAATTTGAAACTCGTAAATTTGAATCTCTCGATAAAGTGAACATTTTTTCCCGGTCCCTTGAAAAATACTCGATAAGTTGAATAAAATCAATATTAATTGGTTCCTTTGGTAATTGAAGTTAAAGGAATAGTATCTTGCCTTGGAATTGTGTATCATTATTCTTGTCTCAAATAAATTGCCGTGTCATCCTGAATTTTGTCTTTTCTAATTTTCTACATGACAAAATCATCATTTTATCTATTCTCCCAATATATATGTTGTAGATAAATGATAAAACTAACTTTGACTTGTGCGCAATTAATAGGTAGAAAATCTTACTTTTGATAAATGATCTTTAATATAATAAACTTAGTGATAATAAAACTTATAGATAAAAACTTGTTATCATCGTCGCAATGGGGGCGCTGCTTGCTAGTTAAATCTACAAATCTGCAATTAACTCTAAGAATATTCAAGATATTCAAGAAATTATTTTTCAAAAACCTTCCCGGGAATATACATAATAATATCCCAAAATTTCACGGCGATTGGATGTATGGTTTTTGAATCTATAGAGTACAAACATACAGACATTCATTTTTATATATATTTATAGATTTATTTATTTACAAGAATATATTTAGTGTGAAGAGAGAATGTTTTTTTTTTCGGAAACAATTTTATGAAATCTGGATTAATCAAATAAATAGATAAGTACGCAAAAATGAAGAACTAATTCTTCTATTTATATCTTTCTTTATTCCTATCACCACCAGCCAAATAAGTTTTAAAGGCTAAAATATAGAGCCGAGGCCGCTCTTCATGAGTTTCGAACTTTACTCAACGGGAATAGAGTAAGATATTGCCTTATTACATTTTCATCTATTCACTCAATATGTGACGAACCTTCGCCATTTTAGTCTTACAAATCTAATTGTATAATAATGTTAGGTGAAAGAATTTTCTCTTTTAAGTATATTTTCTATAAAGGTCTTTCCTTATAAAGTTTATAAAATGTAATCATTTATATAATGCTTTTTTGATTTATAAATATTTATTTTTTATTCATTCGATATTACATTATTTAAATCTCTTCACATTTCGACAAATATAAATCTGTATCTTTCTTTCGACTTATCATGCTAGCTGACTACCTAGAAGTATGACATTTTGTACATTTGTATTGTCATCGAGATTAAGTAAATGTGCAAATTTCCAGGCTTATAGATTGTTTGGAATTATGTTAATATTGAATATAGGATTCGTCTACAAACATTCAGGCATGAAAAAATCAAGGGGATTTTTTTTTAATTGAAATTCAATAAAAACATTATTTTCGGATTGAATATATATATAGTACTAGACGGGTGAATATATAGTTTTAATAGTTGATTTATATATATTTTTAAAATAGCATATCGTCTTCCCCTATTTTTTTACCTATGTTTGGAAATCATGGTTTGAATTAGTGAACTACTGCGAATTTGTATACCGGACATACAAACAAACAAACATACAAACATTGATTTATATATATATAGATATTCTCGAATAAAAGATTCCCAACAAAATACGTTTATTGAAGTTGTGGCTCTATCAGAAAATAAGCTTCTTTTACGTGATAAAACCTAGAAGCTCATGAGAGGCTTACCTATGTTCAATATTAGTATATATATTAGTATATGTAGTATAGTGTAATATATATATTACACTAGATTGATCTTAAATTAAAAATCTGCTGCTTCACGGATAAATATAACATTCAGCAAAATGATAAAATAGACAAAAGGACCGGGTAGTTGGCTACTTCTGTAAGTTCCTGGGTAACTGAATGAATAAATAGACAATGGAAAAAATGTCCTAGCTCAGGCAGTCCTGATTCAGAACGTTGCTGATGACTTGCCCCAACTTTCGGAATAAATATTACTAATATTCGATTTTATAAATCAAACATATTTGAAAAAAAAAACTAGTATTGATAGATCAAGCAAAATCAACCTTGTATGCGCTGCGGACTGTTAACCCTCGATAGCATGGTGCAGGTTGTATCACCAAAAGAGGTTGACTTTAAAGACTTTATGATTAATTAAATACGAGTATTCAAGGTCAATTATTTATCTATGTATGTATGTTCATATATTTATTTGTTCCTTATACGTTTCCTTAATATTTAACCAATCTGACTGAAATTTTAACAGTATATAAATTTGGGTTGGAAAAGGGTCTTTGTCACATTTTCCTCCAAGGAAAATTCAAATTACCTGAGTACTAGACTAATTTACCTAATTTTAGTAAATAAATAATGTTTAAATATCGTTGTATCATGTTTGATGACAAAAACAGAATTCTTTCAGGGATCATTCACTCAAGTAGAACACGGGTGAAGTCTTACCAGGCTGTTGTCGTGTCCAATGAAGAGCCTCAGATGTCTCCCCAGGTCATATATAAATTAAAATAAAGTTCACTAACTCTTTTCATGAAATTTATCAAATGAGTGTATAGATTAAAATGTAGTTTAAAATATATAAGATATTAAAAGCCTATTTCAAATCAAATAAATAATATACACTTTTTGAGATAAATATTATAATCAATATTTGAAATAATTATAACCCATAATTTGAAAATAGCTAAATATCATAATTAATTGCTTATTTTGGGGATATAAAATGTTTTGTTAATATGTATTGCGGAATTATGTTTGATAATATTATGCATTCTTATAATAATACTCGAATATTAGCCTTTTCTATATAAACAGGTGTAGAACGACAGCCAAGTAAGTCTAAGCTTTATTAAAGTTTTACCCAAATAAAGTCAATAAAATAACTACGTGTGTCAAAGACTACATATTTCACTAATGGATTTTTTAAATAAAAATGAATAATAAATAAAAAAAAAGCATAAAAAAAGGTTTTATTTAAATGCACTAAAAAGGAAACATATATATTTTGATCTTCTATCATTGAGCAATTAGATGTATATGAGTGAAAATAAAACGGCGGTGGACGATCATAATGAATTTCAAACCTAATATGATTTAATATTTAGTAACACATTAGCGATTTATGAGTTGGTCAAATATCAGGGAACAGGCTAAATCAATGTTTAGTTGATTTCTGTTCCAACAGATGGCGCTCTGCCATCTGAAAAGCACAGGTGCTCCTGGTCAGGATATGCCTTTTTTATTTATAGAATATATATGTAATTAATTCAGGTTTCGTAGGCCCCTTCATAAGATCTCTCTAACCACTAGTGTTGTCAGTCAGACTTGAGTCTTTTTGTTTTTTTTTGCATTGACTGTGGTGGTCCAAGATGTTAAGTGTCAAGCAGATTCATTTCTAGAGATTTCTGACTTCTACGAGCTAATTGATTAAAACATGTGTGGACAGATTGAAATGGAGCAAGTTGAATATTTTTTTTTAAAATCGTTATCACTGAGGATTAGGGCTTAAACAGACAGAAGTTTGCTCGCGGCGGATTGGTCGATTCCTCGTACGAAGTGACAAACTAAAGCATAACTGAAATATGTTTTTTTTAAATTTTGGTTTGGGAACCCAACATTTATTGTAACCTATATTTCAATGTTGAAGACACATATTGGATTATTGCTGAGAATTGGTACATATTTAATACAGATTATGCTGATTGTTCAATTGATTAATTTTAGTTATATGAGTATAGGTTTTATCTTCAAATTAAAGTTTTTTTTAATTTCCAATTGAATTTTTTAAATTCAAATT
This sequence comes from Cordylochernes scorpioides, assembly GCA_030710605.1. Classification (NCBI taxonomy): domain Eukaryota; kingdom Metazoa; phylum Arthropoda; class Arachnida; order Pseudoscorpiones; family Chernetidae; genus Cordylochernes; species Cordylochernes scorpioides. The sequence continues at coordinate 65,853,955 of CP092868.1, forward strand.
AAAGAGTTTTTCATTTTAAATTGAAGATTTTTAATTTCAAATTATAAATTAACTGCAATTATCAATTGCAGTAATCACAAAATAAAACTTTCTTTGCAATCGCAGAATAAAACTGTTTTTATTACATTTCTTGATGGATTATTTAATAAACTTACTGAAAGTAACATCGTAGAAGCATGGTTGGTTCTTGACAATGCCAGAATCCATAAAACTCGGGAAGTGCGCGAAAAGATTAGTGACACTAATCATACGTTAATTTTTCTATCACCATATTCCACCGTGTTAAATCCTATAGAAAAGGTATTTTCAAAAATAAAATTGTCTGCACGAAATTTGCTGGCCGATCCACAAAACAATCAAAATTTGGTACAGTGACCACTGTTACTTCTACTGATTGCAACAATTATTACGTTGACATGTCTAGGAAACTACCGCTGGCTGTAGCAGTACAACCGTTGCATTAAATGCTTTGTCCACAAATTGCTTTATTTAACTTTTTTTGATTCTTATTCTTGTTAGTATTCATTTTTTATTGTAAATATTCAATATTACATTAATAAACTTTAATTTGAAATTGAAAATCTTTAATTTGAATTTGAATATATATATATATTTTTTGAAATCAAAAAACTTTTATTTGAATTTAAAAGCCTATATTTATAAATAAAAATCGGGTATAGATTTTGGCTCTCTTCATATATATATATATTTGAAAATACAGAAAAGCCTCTCATGAGCGGCCACCCTTGTAAGCCTACTATAGTGAGCTCCCGTGAGCGACCACTAAAAATCAATTTTTAATCTCTCATTAGAGACCATTAATAGATCTCAGATTGTATACTCAAATAAAACGAAGATAAATACATGGCAATTATTATATTGAACAAAAATTAAGATATAAAAAGGTTAAAACTTTACAAATTTATTTTGTACAACAATAATTATTCCAACATCCAGAAGTAATATAATTATTTCTAACTTCTATATTCACCCTAATTCTCTTTGCAGTGAACATTTGACTTTTATTAAAAATTTATTCGAAACTTACGAAGACCAGCTTCTAATTCTTTGCGGTGATTTCAATTGTCGTCATCCAGTTTGGTTCAATAAAGTCCAACAACCAATTATTGAAGAAACTAACCTATACATTCATAACCTAAATATCAACACTTGTCGCGGTACTAGTATAATAGATCTCACTATTTCTAATAAACATTCATTGAATTAGATAGTGAATTGGCACACTGCCGAAATATATAAAACTTATGATATCATGTTGCTATAGAGATATATTTATAACCCAGGTCCGCAGAACGCCAACTACCCGGGAGTCACTAGTATGGACTAGTGCAGCAGTTTTGGAGTTGAAATCTTGTATCACACGCAGATAGATATCGTATATAGATGATAAGAACGTGGATTCGATTCTAGGAAAATTTAAATTTTAAATTATATTTCATTTTGTACCTTTAAAAACAATATCAGAGATATATTTGGGAATCATATATTGATATTAATCTTTATAATATTTCTGTACTATAGAGTTCTGATATTCGATCTTTTTATTCAGTTATGCAAGGTTTAGCGGCACAAGAATATTTAGATTTTATTACATGGATACTTGGAATTAGGCTTAATGATTCTTGACATGTTCCATCGCATGCATGTACAAAGGCCTAATGCTCTGGTAGTTTTATAATAAGTATGAAGAGCTAGATTGAAATAGTCTTTTTTTTTTTTAATTCATCGTTAATTGTATAAGGCCTTGTTCAAAAAAGTATTCAAACATATTTTTATTGAATATAGGCCTTTGTTCTATTATTTAAAACATGCATCAGAAATCCGGTTTACATTATAAGAGAAAATATTTAAAACGGAATTCGAAATAAATGTATTGTAATCGTGAGTGAGCAAATGGGGGTAAAAGCCTTATTAACATTTACATATAACATTTACAAATTAAAAAAGAAATCCTATATATTAATGAGGTGTTTCAAATATCATCAGCATATATTTTTATAATAAGTATATTACAATTTATTTATATTAAAAGTTCCTTTAAAAAATGTAGATAGGCTCATCAGTGTTATTCTAATTTATCGTCAAAAATCAATAGCGTTATCTTTTTAAAACTAGAATTGGAAAATAAGCTCAGTTTCACATCACAAAATAAGTATATATACCTTTATATAATAAATTTGGTCATCGTATTCCCATTTAAAATAAGCCAATCAAAAGGATCGAAATTATAACATTGTCGTCGTAAATGAGCAAGTAGAAATAAAAGGCCTCTCTCAAATAACAAACCTTTAGACGAAGAAACTCCATTATATGACAAATTATGTAACGTGGAGGCACTCAGCATATATATTGAGAGAAGAGGTGAAGCACTTATGAAATATACAATGCAATATAATATAATGCGGCTTGTGAGTGTAAAACGACATTTGAAAATTCCCATCCCTGGACACTTTTCTTTTTCCGTTTATCATTAACTCTTCACAACTCATCCTTTCATACCTCATCCCTAAGGTTAGAAATAATCGTCATTTTTCCTTAAAATAAATTTTTATTTTTCGTTTAAAAGAAACACACGCGGGATAATTTTCAAATGTCGTTTTACATTTATGAAATATATTTACTTTGCTATTCAATTTCTTCGCGCTAATATATATTAGGTAGCGTGTAAAATATATTAAAAAGACTCCCATACACTTTTTATATATACTTTAACGTTTAGATTTATTTTGGGGAACAATTTAATAACGTTTAAGATTGACACTTGTTCTAGACCCTTTCATTGATAAGCTAATGTTATATTTTCATATATATTGGAAATATAGGTTAAAATATTAGTGACACGTGATCAGCATAGACCACACTGTTCTAGTTAAAATTAAACACATTTAGAAAAATTGTATTAAAAAAACTTTATTATTAATATATCTAGATTATTTACGAGGTACCCGGGTAGTTGGAGATATATGTACGCTCCAGAAACGTTGATTTATATATTTACAGATTATGAAAAGAAAGATCAAATATACAAAAGTTGGTATAAAATAACAGAATGATAGGTATGTAGAAATGTATTAACCAAGCATTTCAATGACTGCATTCCTCTCCTGGTAGGCCAGGTCCAGCCTTGAAGCACAGGACTCAAGATCTTCAATGCTGTAGCCAGTTAAGGTTATCAATTCTTCAGGCCAGTACGGCTCGATCTGGTAAAAACATTTAGTTTGCATATAAGCGCTACAGGCTACGAGACTCGGCAGAAAGGAAGAATGCTCCTGGATTATTAGAAGGAGGCAGAGAAGAAGAGGATTTTCTAATGGAACTTCCAGAGGGTAGCGCTCGTTGAGGATTCCAAGAAAGTCCAGAACCGTGGGATTGTTCAGATTGAAGTTCAGACCTTTCAGCATCTCCCGCTCGCAGCGCTCGATGTCCGACTTCTCCCACTTACCATCCAGGAAACTGAGGTAAAAAGACATAGTCCTACTGTTGTGTATGCTATTGAACTTGGATGCCAGGACAGTAGCTGTAAATGCCGTAAGGTCGGGATTCTCAACAGAGTGAACGCTAAGGTTTTGGCAATACTATATGCTCGATCTCTGCTTTAGCTCAACTCTTAATCAATTACAGAGTTTTATTTATTTATCTACTTTGTACAAATTACATTACATATGATGATGTAAAGACACATGTCAATAATACGTATAATCATTAACAGCTGTGTTTCTATTATACAACATTAAAATCTTGCTATAAGTTATATACATGGGGTTGTTGGCTTAAATTACCATATACAGGGTGTACCAGGTAAATTGGGACTAACTTTGACAGTCCATAAAACAAAAACTACTTGAGATTAAAAACTTGTTTTTTTTTTCATTACGTAGCCATATTCATGTAAAATGCAACAGTACATGTGTGCGCAGTGTAGTGATGAAGAGTAACCGAGAATTTGAAAATCGAGCTGCCATCATCGTTGCTCTGCGCGCCGGAAGGAGCCCCAAAGAGATAGTGGATTTTCTTAAGTTGCCCAAAACCACTATTTATCGTGTCAAGAAGCAGTTTGATGAGGCCGACAGTAACAAAGAGGGGATAGCTACAAGGAAAAAGCACTCGCGTCGATCGGACAGGGTAAGAGGCGAAGAATTTGTCAAAAATGTCAAGGAGAAGATTGATGGAAACCCTGGGAAGAGCATGAGGGCCATAGCCAAGGAAATGGACGTTGGCTCTATGACAATTGTCAGAACTATCCATGAGGACCTTGGTCTCAAGTCTTATGCCCTTCGGAAAGGTCAGTTGCTGACCGAGAATATGAAGAATAACAGAAAAGGAAAGGCTGCTGCCCTCCTCAACAACCTGAAACACGACTCTTTTGGCATGCTAAGGTTCTTCTCTGACGAAAAGAACTTTGACGTGGACCAAAAGGTAAATCCCAGGAATGATCGCTGGATCTGTAAAGACCCCTCAGAGATACCCGTCGTGATGCACACGAAATTTCCTGCCTCCGTAATGGTCCTTGGCGTTATCAGCAGTGAAGGTGATGTCATGCCTCCCCATTTCTTTGAGAAGGGCCTTAGGATTAACGCTGACACCTACATCAATGTTCTGGAGACCGTTGTGAAGCCTTGGATGGACATGGTGGCCGCAGGAAGGAAGTATGTCTTCCAACAGGACTCAGCTCCAGCCCATAAGGCAAAAAAGACACAATCGTGGCTGACACTTAACGTCCCTAGTCACTGGGGTCCTGATATTTGGCCCCCTAATTCTCCAGATTGCAATCCCCTCGACTACTATGTATGGGGCGTTGTTGAGAGAGATGTCAACAAAGCTCCTCATACCACCATCCAGTCTGTCAAGAAAGCAGTTCACACGGTGATGACCCAAATGGACAAGGTCATCGTCGCCAAGGCCTGTGCTTCATTCCGCACTCGCCTCGAGACTGTTGTAGCTAATAATGGAAACTTCATTGAATAAATAAAAACTATATCCTTTTATCTACTACTGTGTCAAATTTCATTCGGATATTTTAATTTTTACTTGCAAAAAATTTCAATTAAAATACCATTGTTGAAATTTCCAATTTACCTGGTACACCCTGTATATTGACTTCTTGCCGGCGATACCCTTCCGGCATACAGAGCACCAGTTGAAGCACCACAAAAGTTGAGAAGAATCAGAACATTTAAAGTAACTGACTCCCGTGTTTGAGGTTTTCTTCATCGCGCGTCTCTCTCATCTCCAAACTTCAAATTTATCTTACAGGATTTTGAAATATATCTACAATAGATGGAGAGAGGGTTATTGATTTAAAACAAACTTTAAAATAATAGCTAACACCGCGTGAATACCAAGTTATAAAGAAGGGACTCGGTGACCTAAGGAGGAAGCTTAAAGAAAGACATTTACCTAAATGTTAACTAGACATGGTGAGGGCTCCACGTGATATCTAGATACATAACACAGAGGGGGTTAGAGGTAGACTATACTATCTCACTCCGTCATGTATTGCTACACCCCTGACCCCAACTTCCCAATTCCGACAGCTCGCTGTAGAGTTCACTATTGACAACAAAGTGGAATGGAGTGAACTAGAGACTGAAGACAGCACTGCTGGACACCGACAACGCTGAAAGCCGGACTTACGTCTACACGCGAGGCCTCCCATCGGAGTTTTGCGCTAGAGCCAACAGTCTAGTAATCAGTGCCTAGTCCCAAGTCTGTGGAGCGAGCAAGCTATCGGAGGGGAGGTTGAGTGCCAGTCCACGCTATGTGAATACACATGGTTAAAATAGAAGGGTTCCTCCCCCCTCCCAGCGTGGACTGACCAATGACCAAAGCGGGATAGTCTAGGGCGGCTAATCGTCGCAGTGGCCACCACAGGGGTGTGAGCACTAAAACCAGCTGTCCCAGTACTGTCTAGTCACTAACTAGATCCTGCAACAACGCCGTTAGTAGAGCTGGAACACAGGGAAGTCACGGCTCCCCATCTGGAACATCTGTTACACACAGCAGCCTAGAATTCAGACTTTATGGTTAACAAATTGCTATTGTCACCAAGTCCCTCTTTTATTCTTGACATTCACGCGGTTTGAAATATTTTTATTCTATCAGAGTATTTTGGTAATTTTGATTTTGAAAGAGTATGTTCCCAAGAAGAGCATCCAACTATGACAAATAACCCATCCCAATTCTGTTACAACCAACCAATCGATGGAAAAGCTATAGTCAGAAACTAAATATTGTGGCGAAGAAAAATTTTATTATTTAATTTAATATTATCCAATGAAAATATATTCAACAGATTATAAAAATATATTTTAATCTGTTTTGTGAAATCATCTTAAAATATTTCTTTGCTTACTTGCTTAAGATTCTCTAGCTGTAAAATAGTTTTGGGCTGACCTGTTAATAATTGTCGACTCGTCGCTGTGACGTCATCAATAAATACTTTCACATCTTAGGATATTTCAAGGCTTGATTTCTACGCTACAACTGGTGGAGAGACTGGACCGATACCCATTAAGAAATAAAAGAAAAATTGATTCTGTTGAACCAGAAGAAACTTCTATGAATGTAAAGAAGGAAGGTACTCAGGTAAGCAACTACGTTGTTCAACATCTGCCAAGGAACCCTTCCATTTTCTCCGGGGAGGATGGTGAAGATCTCCAAAAATGGTTAAAAGGGTATGCACGTGTGGCAAGGTACAACCATTGGGACGAGACTCTTTGTCTTACTAAAGTTTATTTTTATCTGTCTGGAACTGCTCTCAAATGGTTTGAGAACAACGAAGAAAGCATCCAGACTTGGAAGGAATTCACATCTCAATTAGAGAATGTGTTCGGAAAAAAAGAAAATTCAAAATTGCAAGCGGAGAAGAAACTTAAAACACGGGCACAATTAAAAGGTGAAAGTACCGAATTTTACATCCAGGATGTCCTGTGCTTGTGCAAAGAGGTTGATCCTCAAATGAGCGAGGAAGATAAAATCTCCCACCTCATGAAGGGAATAGCTGAGGAGCTTTATCAAGCACTCCTACCGAGGGATATACAGAGCACCGAGCAATTCATTACAGAATGTCGCCGTGTCGAAGCGCTCCGTTGTAGGCGAGTTACCCCAACCAGGTACGAGCGCCTACCAAATGTAGCCTCTCTCTGTGACCAGGATGACGGAGAAGATCTGTCATCTATGATCAGGCAAATTGTTCGTGAGGAGGTACAGCGGGCATTAGGCTCTACTCGAGAGGAACCAAAAATTTCTACCATCGAAGATATGGTAAAGGAGGAGATTGGAAGAACCCTGGCGCCAATCTCAAAGCCTAGGAGAAGTTCCCCACAGAAGGAAAGACCCCGAGAGTTTTATAATAATAGATATGTGGCCCAAACGATAAGACCGCACCCTGAACCTCGGTACCCAAAACAAGGAGGAAGACGCGATACCAACGAATGGCGAACCACGAAAGGTAAGCCAATCTGTTTCCACTGCGGACGCCCTGGCCAGGTCGTGCGCTACTGCCGTGACAGGAGGAGAGAATATGAAGGACAAAATTGGTATTACAAACATAGAGATAGGCAAGAGCCTAGAACATTCTATAATTCTCGGAGCAGCCAAGAGCCCAACGACGACCTGCCAAGAGAAAATAGACGCCGCTACCGAAGCCCCTCTCCTTACACTGGCCGAAAAGGACAATATTCGTCTCCTGATAGAAGACCCAGCCAGTCGCCTCGCCGTTCCCGTCAGGAAAACTAGAAGATGCGTCCTATTTTGGAGGTAAGGCCGCAAAATTTATAAATCCTCCCTTATCGACCACATTAGAATTAAAAGAAAATTACATAGACATTAAAATAGAAGGAAAAATGACGCGTGCCCTCGTCGACTCAGGAGCCTCATATTCTGTCATTTCTGAGAGGTTCAGACTCAAACTAAGAAAAATAATGTTTGTCGAAACTGACGTCACATTACGAGTAGCCAACGGTAAAATTGTAAGACCAAAAGGACGCTGCACACTGAAACTGGACTTGAATGGACTACAGGAAAGCTTTGAATTTGTCGTTATGGAAGACTGTAGTCACGAAGTTATTCTTGGTTGGAACTTTTTGAAGTTATCTAGGGCGATAATTGATTCAGCTGACGACACACTCTTCTTAGAAAAATGTCTTTTTGAGGATACCCCTAAGAACAGCTCACCTCTCTACTCGGAATTGGAATATAGAATCGAACCCGCCTCTATTCAGTTAATAGAAGTAGCAAGTCGTGACATTCCTAATGACGCAATTGTGGTGGCAGAATGTCGAAAAGAGCTATTGCTGGAAAGAGAACTAACGGCTCCCTCCTCTGTCATTTCACTTACCAATAACCGAGGTAAACTTTGGGTGGTGAATTGGAGTCCATATCCGAAACTAATCCCACAGGGTATGCATGTAGCCGATAGTGTTGTCATCGAAGATAGTCAATTATGTACTCTAGCTGATTGTAACCAAGTTGAAACAGAGGCGGAACATTCTGAAGACCCAAAAATCTCGGAATTTTTTATAGATGATTCACTTGATGAATCTCAAAAAGAAAAATTAAGAAATTTGTTAAAAAACTATACGGATATTTTCGAATTTAGTAAAAGAAAACAATTCAAGGACGTCAATGTTAAACACCGAATTAACACTGGAGACCACCTACCGACCAAACAAAGACCTTACCGAGTTGCACCAAGAGAACGCCAAATTATTCAGGATGAGGTAAACAAGATGGAAAAACTTGACATCATTCAGCCCTCTGAAAGTCCGTGGGCCTCACCTGTAGTATTGATAAGAAAAAAGGATGGAAGCTGGAGATTCTGCGTCGATTACCGCCGCCTTAACAAAATAACAAAAAAGGATGTCTACCCTCTCCCAAGAATCGACGACACTTTAGACTGCTGACGGGGAGCTAGATTTTATTCTTCCATGGACCTCCAATCAGGGTACTGGCAAATCGACGTAGAAGAATCGGACCGTGAGAAGACAGCATTTATAACTCCAGATGGACTGTACGAGTTCAAAGTAATGCCATTTGGGTTATGTAATGCTCCAGCTACCTTCGAACGAATGATAGATAATCTTCTGAAGGGTCTTGAGTCGACCATTTGCTTGTGTTACCTCGACGACATCATCGTTTTTTCAGATGGCTTTGAAGAACATCTAAGACGCCTTCAACTTGTATTAAATTGCCTTAAGAAAGCCGGATTATGTCTCAATTCCAAGAAATGCAAGTTTGGTGCAAAAACTATCAAGGTTCTTGGACATGAGGTGAGTGAAAATGGAATTCGTCCCGACCAAGAAAAGATTCGAGCAGTCCGCGACTTCGCTACGCCAAGGTCATTGAAGGAAGTTAGAAGTTTTCTTGGCCTTTCATCCTACTACCGCCGCTTCATACCCAATTATGCCCACGTAGCCCAACCCTTGAATGACCTTTTGAAGAAAGACTCAGCATTTAATTGGAACCAGGAAGAGCAAAATGCATTTGAAGCTCTCAAGTCAGCGTTAATTTCCGAACCCGCTCTTGGACATTTTGATTACTCATCCCCAACCGAAATACACACTGACGCAAGCAACTACGGAATAGGAGCAGTATTAGTGCAGATACAAAAGGGAAAGGAAAGAGCCATTGCTTATGCATCCAGAACCTTAAATAAGGCAGAAAAAAATATTCAACCACAGAAAGGGAATGCCTTGCCATCATTTGGGCTATCAATAAATTCCGACCATATGTCTTTGGACAGCCGTTCACTATTGTTACAGACCACCACTCTTTGTGCTGGCTGACCAACCTCAAAGACCCATGTGGGAGGTTAGCAAGATGGGCACTTCGGCTGCAAGAGTTTGACGTCACTGTCGTGTATAAGAGCGGAAGGAAACATCAGGGCGCAGACTGCTTATCAAGAAGTCCATTAGAATACAGTGAAGATATGGAGGAAGATATTCCAAGCATAGTGACTTTGCAGAACTTTAGCGAAGAGCAGATGAATGATCAAGCTATTAGAAAAATCGCTGACAAATTACAAAGTTCTCCTAATAATTCCTTTGTAAAAATCGATAACACGCTCTACAGAAAAAATTATGATCCAATGGGGAAACCATGGCTTTTGGTGGTTCCACGCCATTTAAGGCAGGAATTACTGAAAAATTTCCATGATTCACCCACGGCTGGTCACCTCGGATTTACTAAAACCTATGACCGAATAAGAAAAAATTATTACTGGCCCGGCATGTATAGAACGGTTAGAAGGTATGTGGCACACTGTTCAGATTGTCAGAGGCGTAAACATCAGCCCCAACTCCCCTCAGGACACTTACAGCCAATACCTGTTCCTGAAGTTGCCTTTGAAAAGGTAGGAATGGATCTCCTGGGGAGATTTCCAACATCAGAAGGCGGCAACCGTTGGATTATTGTATGTACGGACTACCTAACGAAATATGCGATAACTAAAGCTCTACCCACAAGTGAATCCATGGAAGTCGCCAAATTCTTCATTGAAGATGTCATCTTAAAGCACGGCGCGCCGAGGGAATTAATCACGGATAGAGGAAGGAACTTCACATATTCAATGATAAGTGATCTAAACAACCAGTGCAGAATAACCCATCGGAAGACGACCGCCTATCACCCCCAGACAAACGGACTCACGGAGAGGTTGAATAAGACCATAGCAGACATGCTGTCCATGTATGTAGATGTCAACCATAAAGATTGGGACAGGATTCTTCCATTCGTTACATTTGCATACAACACAGCAAAACAAGAGTCTACTGGGTTCACCCCATTTTTCCTTGTACACGGGCGTGAAGCCGAGACTCCACTTGACGTGTTATTCCCCAAGTTATTGCCAGAAGACGACGATTTCATCCAAACTCTAGGGGCAAGAGCCGAAGAAGCACGAAAACTGGCACGTATCCACTCCATGAGATCTCAAGGTAGCAATAAGTTCCAAGTTCCAAATAACTTTATTAGGTGCCGCTCAAAAAGAGCAACCTAGATCATCATATTTACAATATACTGAGGGGGGTGGTTATGTACAGGGGTTCATTTACAATTATAATTTATAATGATGTCGTTGGGTCCGAATTCTCAGGTCCTTGGGGATATTTTTCTTGGGAAGGTTTTTTATGGCTTGTTTGATATTCAAGGTGGGTTTGTTTTTCCTTTTTTTCCACTTTTCGTCATTCTGGCTTAATTGATGGAGAATTTGTCTAGGTTTTAAATTTCTTATTTTCCTTTTTCCGCATTTGTAGTTTGTGGCTTCCTTAAAGGTGGGGTTTTCTAATTTTTTCGGATTTTTCGTAGAATTTAAATGATTGTCTAATAATGTAGTCATTGATGTTTTCGATATTTAGATCGTTCCTGAGGATTGTGTTCCGAACGATCCAGGGTGGAGACATGATTTTTCTGATCATTTTATTTTCGAAGACTTCTAGCTTTTTAAGGATGGTTTTATGTGCTGTTATAAAAATGGGGTGGCCATATATGAGTATTGGTCTTATTATTGATGTGTAAATGGTTCTTTTGCAATGAAGGGATAATTTGCTTTTGGGTCCTAGAAGTAGGGATAATCGGTGTTGGGCAGCTTTCGCCAAATTAATTCTGTTTTCGATGTGTTTTTTGAAGGTTAGGTGCTCGTCTAGGGTCATCCCTAGGTATCGGATGTTCTCTTTCCATTTAATATTGTCTTCGAAGACAAAAACAAGATATCCCGGCTAGGGATAATTGCGTCGATTTACATTTTTTTTTAACAGAAACAGTTATAAACATATTATACAAGAAAAAGTAATCGAAATAAAAAGAGAAACGATAATATATATTAGGAACCTGAACCTTTCAGGTTTGAAAGAAAATCATAAATATACACAGTCTAGCCATAAATTCTGTTACAAACAATTTTATAAATTAAATGATTAAGAACAAAAACTAATGGATTATAAATACATATTTTATTAGCCAATAGGACATAGATTTTAAATATATACAATCATCCAAAATGTCCTCCCTTATTTTTGACACAGGATCTCAAACGTCCGAGCCACTGATCTATGGCGGCACGCAGCTTTTCTAAGGGTATTTCTTTCATTGCTCTCACAAATGCTGATTTCAATTGATCCAAATTATGATATCTTTTAGAGCACACCTTCTCCTCTAAATATTCTCACAAACTGTAATCAAGGGGGTTTAAATCAGGGCTTCCAGAGGGCCATTCATTGGCCTTTATGAACTCCGAACATTCGTCTTCAACCATTGTTGAGTTGACTTAGCTTTGTGAGCAGGAGCTGAATCTTGTTGAAATATCCAATGTTCTCCATTAAACATTTTTCTCTATTCAGAGGCTTTACTATTTGTTCCAAAGTATCTTCTTGATAGTTTTTAGCTGTAGTTTTTACCCCTTTGGCACAGAAGTGGAGATCTGTTACACCTTGGTAGCTAACTCCCCACCAAGCCATGACAGAAGAAGGATGGTGACATTTTTCAAGTCTTCTGACTTTCAAAGAAGCTTCTAGAGAGCTACAAGCATATATCCTATCATTCTGACGATTAATCTTTTTCTCGACAGTGAAAATTTTCTCGTCTGTGAAAAGGATTCTATCATGCCACCGACATCATGCCGCGCCAACAACATTTTTGATCTAACTCTTCTAACATCTCTAAGAGCAGGGGTTATCAAATGACTTGTGCGTCGTTTGAAAGCTCTGTGTCCAAGGTCTTCGTTGATTATCCTGGAAAGGGTTCTTGAAGCTAAATTCATCTGCTTTGCGAAGTTCTTTTGTTTGCGGCGTGGATTTCGACGAAATCTTTCGCGAATGGCTTTTATAGCTGTTTGCGTTCATTGCACGCGCGGTCGACAAAATCTTTCAAGTCCTTAATAGTGCCAGCCTTGTTGAACCTAGGTAGCAATAAACATCGCTATGACGCCCATCACAGAAATATAATTTATCAGCCTGGAGATCTTGTATGGATCTTTATTCCTGTGCGTAAAGTGGGATATTCGGAAAAACTAATGAGACGTTACTTCGGCCCATACAAAGTAACCCGAAAAATATCTGATGTGACCTATGAAGTTGAAACATTCGGAAACCAGCAAGGTCGTCGTAAAACAAAAGATTTAGTTCACATTGGTAGGATGAAACCTTATTTAAACCCAGAGGACCAGGAGGACCAGCTAGAAGAGGACCCAGAAGATGACTCGACAAACATCCAGGAAGAAGACATCCCCACTGAACGAACACAACAACCACAGACCCGCGAAGAGATCTCAGGCCCTACACCCGTTCTCGAGCCTTGAGACTGAGGATGTAAGTCTCCTTCTGAGCATCGGGTCGATGCTCTTTATAGGAGGAGGCTATGTGGCGAAGAAATATTTTATTATTTAATTTAATATTATTCAATGAAAATATATTCAACAGATTATAAAAATATATTTTAATCTGTTTTTGTGAAATCATCTTAAAATATTTCTTTGCTTACTTGCTTAAGATTCTCTAGCTGTAAAATAGTTTTGGGCTGACCTGTTAATAATTGTCGACTCGTCGCTGTGACGTCATCAATAAATACTTTCACATCTTAGGATATTTCAAGGCTTGATTTCTACGCTACAATATATACAATCATCAATAGAGAGTGAGAGAGAGAGAGAGGACACATCTCTATTTTGTAGAGATTTTTTCAAAATTGAAAAACCATTTGTTTAACTTTAATAGCTGGATCTACCTCAATCTAGGGAAGTATAATCTTTGCCCTCGTTATATTTGGAGCTATATATATAGGAACTTCTTATTCCGAATAATATATTAGACTGGATATAAAATTATAATGAATATAAGATTTATGCTTCAATTTTTATGTATGGTTTCCGTGTTATTTTCCCACTGATTGGTTTTCAGATGAGCGAGCGTTGATGCACCCGCGCGCCGTCTGAAGGGAAGGTACACATGTTGCTGCTGATTGGACAGTGGTGCGCATGCGCGAGCTCGTTAGCTAAGTGTTTTCAAGTAGAAGGGATGTCAATTTTTTTAAAGTTAGAAATTAACAAATATTTTAATGCTATTTAAGACCAAAAATCGAAATATTTTCTCAAAGTTCAACATTCCCTCACATGTTTTTAATTTAGAAATGCAAAACAGATTTAGTATTTTGTTCATAACCTAAATTATTACATTGTATTTGCGAGCGTGGAGTAAGGATTCAACATGTGTGACACACACTTTCATCAAATTTGTCTGGATATCGCTAGAAGACCTACAAATGGCGTCATGCTGATTTTAATCAAAGCAACCAATTAGGTGAACTTGTCCACATCACGTGACTTGCTTCTGTATAAGACCTTGGTGATCTAGAAAAAGAATCAAGTGCCGAAATAGCTCAGTTGGGAGAGCGTTAGACTGAAGATTTAAAGGTCCCTTTTATAAGGGCATGTAGCTCAGATGGTAGATTAGCATACAAGAGGTACTGGAATCGATACCCAGCATCTCCATTTACAGCTGCCCTCCTGCAAGGTCTGCACCTCTACTCCACCAACTGTGTAAACAGCCAGGACAAGGTGACTCGAATGTAACAACTGTAAACTGAAACGAAATAAATAAAGAGAATCAGTTTCGTCCGTCCAGCTGACAAGTAGATTGTGGCGGTCGTCAGTAGAGAAGGCGATACCATATGAGACTGATACAAGAGCTGGAATTATCTTGTTTAGTAGAAATGTCTTTTGCTAGAATAGGTCAGAGTGTTTATAGAAATTCTTACCTGATAATTCTTCAACATATTCCATATAAAAATTGATTAAAATTAACCGTTTGTATACCATGAATTTATCATTATTCTTTTATTGATTTCCGAGCCAGCTTCTTTTTTGATCTGAAATAGGATATAATTCCAAATTAATTCTTCATGCAAATTTCAACATCAGATTTATATTCTTATTACTATTTGTCATCAAAATTACTTGGTCACATGCATGGAAATATTATTTCATTTCTTCACTTTATCAATTCATTCATTCTGTTTGAGATTTATTGCCATGATTATGATCTACACGGAGTCAAATTTCAACAAAACAACATCATAGAAAATTTCAAAATTTATCCAGGATTTTCTTCAACACTATGTTGATATGAATAATGGGATTTCTTTTCCCCGCTATTTTTAAAACTTCCAAATTATTCTATGAAGCATCAAGCTATTGGATTGATGGTAGTTTATATGATTTAAAATAGTTTTAGAGAAATAATGTGGTTCGTCCACAAATCTTGGAAAAAAAAAATTACAATTTAAAATAATTTACTCCATTGTTGCTAAAGACTTATTTTATTCTCAAAATACAAAAATAAGCCGTGGATAAACACGAATAAAGTCTTCAATTTTTTCAATATTATCGTTTCCACATTGACACAGAAGAAATAAATTATTGGAGGAATAATGCGCGCCCTATATATATATATGAAAAAACAATAGAAAAAAATAAAAGATAAGTGGGTCAGGTGTTGATATTAAAAATAAATAAGGCATCTCCTGACCACGAGCACATGTGCTTTTTAGATGGCAGAGCGCCATCTAGTGGAGCAAGAATAAACTAAACGTTTATTTAGCTTGTTCCGTGATATTTGGCCAACCCAATTTCTTGATAAATCAAGAAAAGTCATCCACGAACGCGTTTCGCGCTGTTGGCGCTCGTCAGCGTGGAGTAGACTGTAACCACTGCGACCAAAAAGATTTTTTGGTCCCAATGGCTTCCCGAGAAATCAAGAAATGGGTATTTAAGGCCAAATTTGCGTAAAGACGCTTAACACATGAGAAAACAACAGAAAAAAAAAAAAAAGATAAGTGGGTCAGGTGTTGATATTAAAAATAAATAAGGCATCTCCTGACCACGAGCACATGTGCTTTTTAGATGGCAGAGCGCCATCTAGTGGAGCAAGAATAAACTAAACGTTTATTTAGCTTGTTCCGTTGTTATTTATTTTTAATATCAACACCTGACCCACTTATCTTTTATTTTTTTCTATTGTTTTTTCATGTGTTAAGCGTCATTACGCAAATTTGGCCTTAAATACCCATTTCTTGATTTCTCGGGAAGCCATTGGGACCAAAAAATCTTTTTGGTCGCAGTGGTTACAGTCTACTCCACGCTGACGAGCGCCAACAGCGCGAAACGCGTTCGTGGATGACTTTTCTTGATTTATCAAGAAATTGGGTTGGCCAAATATCACGGAACAAGCTAAATAAACGTTTAGTTTATTCTTGCTCCACTAGATGGCGCTCTGCCATCTAAAAAGCACATGTGCTCGTGGTCAGGAGATGCCTTATTTATTTTTAATATATATATATATTGCTACATAGAATATAAACAAAGCACATTCCAGAATAGAATGTTTTAGAAGGTTTGAGAATAATTTAGAATAATCAGAGAAAAACTCACCTAGACTTCAACTCCCTGATTAACGCTTTGGGTTCCTGATATGGAGAAGAACACTACCAACAGCTCTTCTTGTGTAAAGTTAAGAATAGACTACAAGATAAGAAAGAAAGTTTGAAGGGTTTGGCCAACGACATCTGACGCCTGGCAAGATTAGCCTTTCCAACGTGGTCATCTGAAACACGAGATTTTCTGGCCCAACAACAATTCATTGATGCAATCGGAGACCCTGAAACTCAGAAGTTTGCCAGACTATCAAGTGCGACTACTCTACAAGAAACCCTGATCCAAGCTATGAAGCTGCCCAACAAGCCTCAAGGGAAGTTATCGCGTGGCTAGACAAGTTTAATTGGATAATATAAAAAGAGAAAAGGGGTCGCTGCTGGACCTGTGTAGCCCGTGGTCACATCTCTTCAACTTGCCCCCGAAAAGTAAAACAGCACAGTGATACAGGCTGCTGGAGATGTGGACAATATGGCCACATAAGAATAAACTGTCCGGAAAATTCTAAAACCATGCTGACGCCTTATCAAGAAGGCCATGTGTTCCACAAAGTGGATATTGTGCTCGTGCTGTAGACATATTTTGTATAATACAAGTTATAGTTCAAGAAAGCGATGAAGTAGAAGAGCAACATCGGACTGGCCAAGCTTTAAGAAAGGCTCAACGACCGAGATTTGTTGCCAGTGATAAATGGAAGGAATAATATGAAAGACCATTCTGGGAAGATGTAGCCCCGTGCAGTCCTAAAATCAAAAGTCTCTGGTCCCTCTGGAATTCTTAGACCCTGCAAGATGGTGTCTTATACAGGAAATGGGAGAGCGAGGATGGAAAGCACACATGAATCCTGGATTCATGAACAAGATTAGTAGTCCCTATCTAGCATATCCCCACAATTCAACAACAACAAAACCTTTATTAGGGACACTCGTTCCATACAGGATTCTCCCAGATGTGTAAACAGAAGTAAACATATCAGTTATCTACAGAAAGTGGAGATTAAGATCGACCTTTCTTCAAGTTGGGTCCATCTTCTGTGTTGCGCCTATTGTCTGTCCTGTTTTCCAGGATTTGTGAGAAGCCAGTGTGTGTGTAGTGAAGCTTTGTCACAGTTCGCGCTCGCTGAAGCAAAGTGTGGTCGCCACACTACTCCCCCTCCAGTAGGAACTTTCTAGCGATCCTATGCAATCTTATAGGCTTGCCAAGTTCGGGTCTTGGGAAAACATCGGTCCTTCTGATGTGAAGCAGGCTTGAGGCGGTCGATTGACACCCATGTGGATTTTTTTTTTTAATTTTCAGTTTGTAAATTTTGGGTTTCCTAAAAAGGACTTCATATGGAGCGTCGTATGGGGGAGCTAGCGGTGGCAATATCAGGTCCCGACGTAGATAGACATGGGAACATGTCTCGAGTAGTTTGGGCACGTAAACGTGGCGGTTCCCATGTGGCCTGCTTGGTGCAGGTTTCAGAGATGCCATGGCGCGCTTGAAGTCCTCCAGCCACGGTTCGGTAGGCGAGCTTGCAGAGGGGGGTCCTCGAAAAATGTTACTGGAAAGGGTAGGAGCTTCCCATAGACCAGCTCGGAGGTTGTAGTGTTAAGATCTTCCCTTAGCGCGACGAACGAATCCCTAGGAGCACCAGGGGAAGTTTCAAGGACCAGCTCGTGGAGTCGTGACAGCGGAAGGAGTCTTTCAGCTGTCTGTGGAATCTTTCTACCAGGCCGTTTGTTGCTGGGTGGTAGGGTGATGTCCTTATTCTGTTGATTCTCAGAAGCCGTGTCAACTCACCGAAAAGTGCTGATCAAACTGCCTGCCTTGGTCTGTAGTCACTTTTGCTGGCACGCCAAAACGAGATATCCAGACATTTGATACTGTTTTGGCGGTGATGTCCTGTATGGGTAGGACTTCGGGCCACCTAGTGAATCGGTCGACGCAGGTGAATATGTACCGAGAGTTTTCACTCGGTGGTAGTGGTCCGACCAGGTAAATGTGAACATGACTGAACCTTCCGTCCGGGGGACTAAACGACTGAAATGGTGTTCTTGTGTGTCTAGTGGTTTTGGAGACTTGGCAGCGGTGGCAGGCGCGAGTCTATAGTGCGCAATCCTTCTTGACGGCCGGCCAGACGTAATGGGCGGTGATCATCCATGTAGTAGCTCATACTCCGGGGTGAGACAAGTTGTGTTATGCAGAAAAAATTATGCGGCGACAGGATGCGGGTACAATTGGTCTGGGGTTTGCTGTGGAAACGTCACAGTACAGGGAAATGTTCGTTTCTGGGATTTGTACTTTTTCCAGTTGTAGTGATCTGCGGTTTTCCGATATCAAGAGGGCTTGTAGCTCCTGGTCTACTGCTTGCGCTTCGGCGAGGGATTTTGGGTCATAAGGTTGGTGATGGGAGATGGGTTCCACACGTGACAGGAAATCTGCAGGTACATTTTCACAGCCCGCGATGTGGCGGATGTCTGTTGTGAACTGCCCAATGAAATCGAGGTGTCGACATTTGCGCGGCGAGGCTTTGTCCAGATTTTGTTGGAAGGCGTAAGTGAGAGGTTTGTGGTCCGTATAGACCGGATTCCAAAAAGGTTAGAAATAGTCGATATTTCACCTTGAAATAAAATTTTGATTTTTCGTTGAAAAGAAACTCATGCGGTGTAACTTCAAGTATCGTTTTACAATCACAGGCCGCAGTGTGTTATATTGTATTATAAGTTACTTTATGTATCATATACGAACGGAAAATACGTCCAGGGTAGCCTAGTGGACATGGCATCTGCCCGGTAAGCGGAACATTGTGGGTTCGATTCCCATCCCTGGACACTTTTATTTTTCCGTTCGTCATTACTCTTCATAATTCATCCTTTCATACCTCATCCAAAAAGGTTAGAAATAGTCGATATTTCACCTTGAAATAAAATTTTGATTTTTCGTTAAAAGAAACGCATGCGGTGTAACTTCAAGTATCGTTTTACAATCTTCTTTATTATAAAACAACAAAAAATTAAATTAACAATGAAAAAATATATTTTAACATTTAACACAGAAATATTACAATATTTTCTTTAAATATATATTAATATTGAAATGCCAAGCTTTTTTCACGGTCATTGAAATATTATATTACTAAATTCTCAAATTAAATTTAGTGTACTTGGAACACATTTTAGCATTTTTACAATTTATAAATGTAATTTCACCAGATGCCGCGAGAAGCGCTGCTTGCGAGTGAAAGTAGAAAATTTGCAAATAAAATTGCAACGAATATTTATTTCAAATCAAATTCAAACCAGAAACCTTCGCAGTAGTATAGTAAATAACTTCCTAAAGTTTCACGGCGATTGGATAATCTTACCTTTAAAAACATTCATCGTGTAAACAAACTACGTGTAAAATTATTAACCAATCAAATTCATTTATCGACGCGACCAGTGCGGCGCCAAGCGGTAAAAGACTGGAACTAACGCTTTCTGGTTTTACATTCAATATTTTAAATGGTGTGTTGAACTTTTTAATGATCTCTCTCCATTGTAAATCACATATATCTAATTATTTATAACATAGGGATTTAAGGAATGCTACTTCAGGGATCTTGAGAAAATTTATTCTCAATAAGAAAAAATAAAAAGTAGTGAAATGTAAGGATAGTATCGACTTTTATTATCTCTTTCTCTCAAAACGAACACATATAAATTGATAGTGGTAAAAAATAAAAAATATATATTTTATATCTTTATAATTTTATAAAAAAATTTAAAATATATAAATGGGATAAATATTTTATTTCTATGCTTTTCATATTAATCTGTCTCTTTATCATTCTAAAAAATAACTAAGTTTGCTCTAAATAAAAGATATAAGAAATCTATTTCAAGGTAAAAGATAAAAATAGTATATCTCTTGCTCCTGGTCATAGCTGCAGCCTCGGCTCGCTCCCTCCCAGCTGCAGACAGTCCATTGACCCCGGACTCCCTCCATCTCAGCTACGTGCTTCCAGAGCCGGACCCCACCAACAATCTTTGCAACGATTTTTACCAGAACATCTACGTTCCACTCGAGGACAACTTTGGCTATCACGAGAACAGGTTCACCAGGTTGACCCACAGCATCGTGAAAGAGATGGGTATGCTCTTAGCACAGGTTCATAAGTATCCCACACAAGTTCCCGATTTCTTGAGTAAGGCTGCTCAATATTTCGATAGTTGCATGTATTCTGATGATGTTCAAGTTGATGTTAATGACATTTTGGAGCCGTTAATCCCTACTAAGTCTCATCGAGACCACTATATCGACATGCATCTGAGTGGCAAGGTATGGGGTTCTAAAGACATGAAGTGTATGGTGGCGACAAAGAATGCGTTCGGCTATGCCCTTGAGTACCTCTTCTACGAGATGGCCAAGCACGATGTCAACTTGAAGAAGTCCGAGAACATTGCTGGAGCGGTCAAGGAAGCCCTTATCCATGAAATTCGACATAACAGGCGGTATGACTCTAACACGCTTGCTAACAACGCCGAGGCGATCCGTTCCATCCACACCTTGAACGGCTATCCAGGCTACGTGAAGGATGCCCAAATACTGGAGATATTCTACCAGACCCTGGAAATCAGCGAGGATTACCATCAAAACAATCAGAACGTCATGAAGTTCTTGGAATCCAATAAAATCGACGACTCCTGGTCCTATATATTCCCTAGCTTCATCGCCAACGCCGCCTATGATCCCAGTGACAACTCCATCTATATCCCAGCAGCCGTTCAGTTGCTGGTCAAGAAGTTCCCAACGACCGACGCTGCTTCCAACTACGGCACCCTGGGCGTCATCATCGGACACCAGATGGCCAAGGCCATCGTCAGCCCGGTGCCAGGCATGTGGTCCCATCAGAGCCAGAAGGCGTACAAGAAGGAAGCATCGTGTCTTCTCTACCAATACCACATGATTGGAAGCGGTTACAGGAAGGAAGCCTTAAGAGGAAACGTGGCTGACAACCTAGGACTCCGCGCGGCCTTCTCAGCCTACAGGACGGTCACAGGAGGACGGGCCTCCAACAGCAGGTTCTACGACGCCCACGGCAGGATAATGTGCACCAATGGCGCCCGACATCCCAGCTCCACGCAAGCCGACGCTAGGACCCGGGTGCAGGCGGCGCTGAACAACCTGGAGAAGTTCAGGCAGGACAAGGGCTGCTACTACAAGGCGCCCTGCAGAGTCTGGTGAGGATACTGTACATGTTTTTATAAATAATGTCTCATATGTTTGAACTATTTTATTAAATCCTACTTCCTCTATCTCACACGCTTTCCCTTTTAAGTTTGTCTTTATTAGTAAATTTTCATATCACAAATACATTGATATAACTTGTCCTTAAATTGTTATAATTTGAGTAAAAATACCAGGCTTCCAGGGAAAAGTATATTTTATTTATCTGATATTTTTACTCAATATTGATAAAAGGGATTATTTTATTGTCATACTTTACATAATATTTATATTTTTTAATTTTGAGCGTTCGATAAAAATATCACTTTGGGATTTTTGCATCTATGCGTAAGAGAGCATCGACATGATTTTGTTACTCATCCTTACAATTAAGAATATTTCTTTAATATCAGTTATACATTTGATAGTATAGTACGGAAATTCACTTTGTCTTCTCCCCGCCAGTAAGTGCAAGTAACCAAGTGGAACTCTGGCACACTTTTGAGTGCAAAAGTTGAACTGCTCTCCACATGTGATGCACTTTCAGTAAAATCAGTCACTAACTACTATTCCCCATGATTTTATGGCCTGTACAATGCGCGCATAATAGGGATAATTAAAAAACATTTTGTTTTATTGTATTGGTAATTTACATATTTTTAAAACAACTAATTATTTGAATTTTCTGTTTTAAAATGTTATACAATATATTGTGCTTTAATAGACGCACCATGACTTTTCAACGCCCTATTTAACTTGTTACAACATTAAGTCAGAATTTAATGCAATGCAATGAGATTAGGTACACACACAAATTAAAAAGGAAAAAGGCATCTTCTTATCGTGCAACTGGAAGTTTCTGATGGTTTGCGCCATCTATTGCCCAAACTTTCAGTTGCGCGATAAGGAGATGCCTTTTTTATTTATAAATTTATTTATTTACAAATAAATATATATATTTATATTATATACTAGCCGAATGACCCGGGCAACGCCCGGGTTTACCCGATTAAATGCTTTTATTCAAATACTATTCGTTACAATTATAAATTGGCGCCGTGGATGTCATTCTTGTGAAACGTCCCGCTCCAAACTTTGTGTCTGAGAAGCGATATTTTTATAAAGAGATTATATATAAATAAATTTATTTATTGAAGATAGAATATATTTTTCCGGAAAATATTTTATGACATCTGGGTTAATCAAATAAATAGATAAGCACGCAAAAATGAAGAAATAATTCTTCTTTTTATATCTTTCTTTATTCCTATCACCATCAGCCAAATAAGTTTTAAAGGCTAAAATATAGAGCCGAGGCCGCTCTTCATGAGTTTCGTACTTTACTCAACGTGAATAGAGTAAGATATTGCCTTATTACATTTTCATCTATTCACTCAATATGTGACGAACCTTCGCCTTTTTAGTCATACAATTCTAATTGTATAATAATGTTAGGTGAAAGAATTTTTTCTTTTAAGTATATTTTCTATAAAGGCCTTTCCTTATAAAGTTTATAAAATGTAATCATTTATATAATGCTTTTTTGATTTATAAATATTTATTTTTATTCATTCGATATTACATTATTTAAATCTCTTCACATTTCGACAAATATAAATCTGTATCTTTCTTTCGACTTATCATGCTAGCTGACTACCTAGAAGTATGACATTTTGTACATTTGTATTGCTATCGAGATTAAGTAAATGTGCAAATTTCCAGGCTTATAGATAGCTTGGAATTATGTTAAAATTGAATATAGGATTCGTCTACAGACATGAAATGAATCAAGGGAATTTTTTTTAATTGAAATTCAATAAAAAAAAATATTTTCGGATTGAATATATGTATAGTATATTCTCGAATGAAAGATTCCCAACAAAATACGTTTATTGAAGTTGTGGCTCTATCAGAAAATAAGCATATTTTATGTTATAAAATCTAGAAGCTCATGAGAGGCTTACCTATGTTCAATATCTATCTTCTATCTTCTTCTATATATATAAAAATGAATGTTTGTATGTTTGTTGGTCTGTATGTCCGGTATACAAATTCGCAGTAGTTCACTAATTCAAACCAAAATTTCCATACATAGGTAAAAAAATACGGGGAAGACGATAGGCTATTTTAAAATATATATAAATCAACTAGCGGATGTGTACCCGGCTTCGCCCGGGTTTTATCCGAGTTAAAGTTTGCCTAACGAATATTATATATTATGAAGTATAATAAACAATGCTAAAGATTAATTTTAATTATTAATCAAGATTGTGTGTGAATATGTGAGAAAGATGTAATATCGTTGTTAGTATATACAGGGTGCTTCAAAAAAATGTATACACACTTTGAACTTCCATAGAAAATTTATTTACCGTTCTACAAAGTTAAATTTCAGGAAAATAGAAAACTGAAAGTCCAATATAAATGAAACATAAATAACAAATGTTAATACTGTTCAAATTGGTGACCTGCAGCATCAATACAATTCTGAGTACGAGTCACCACAGATTCTGTACATCGTATCAAAACGTCCAATGAGATTTCTCTACACACTGCTTGAATCTCATTCCAAAGAATGTCTAGGTTACGTGGTTTACGTTTGTACACCCCATCTTTTACTGTGCCCCACAAGAAGAAATCCAGTGGTGTAAGGTCTGGAGAGCGTGCTGGATCAAAATTTGTCGGGCCAGTGGATAGGACGCAGGGGGCCAATCGAGTTTCCAGCACGCTCTCCAGACCTTACACCACTGGATTTCTTCTTGTGGGGCACAGTAAAAGATGGGGTGTACAAACGTAAACCACGTAACCTAGACATTCTTTGGAATGAGATTCAAGCAGTGTGTAGAGAAATCTCATTGGACGTTTTGATACGATGTACAGAATCTGTGGTGACTCGTACTCAGAATTGTATTGATGCTGCAGGTCACCAATTTGAACAGTATTAACATTTGTTATTTATGTTTCATTTATATTGGACTTTCAGTTTTCTATTTTCCTGAAATTTAACTTTGTAGAACGGTAAATAAATTTTCTATGGAAGTTCAAAGTGTGTATACATTTTTTTGAAGCACCCTGTATATTAGTATATGTAGTATATAGTGTAATATATATACGAGTATATTACATCTTAAATTAAAAATCTGCTGCTTCACGGAGATAAATATAACATTCAGCAAAATGATAAAATAGACAAAAGGACCGGGTAGTTGGCTACTTCTGTAAGTTCCTGGGTAACTGAATGAATAAATAGACAAAAATGTCCTAGCTCAGGCAGCAAAAATAGCATCGTGTTATCATGCTGCACTCCTGATTCAGAACGTTGCTGATGACTTGCGCCAACTTTCGGAATAAATATTACTAATATTCGATTTTATAAATCCATAATATTTGAAAAAACAACCTAGTATTGATAGATCAAGAAAAATCAACCCTGTATGCGTTGCGGACTGTTAACCCTCGATAGCATGGTGCAGGTTGTATCACCAAAAGAGGTTGACTTTATGATTAATTAAAGACGAGTATTCAAGGTCAATGATTTATCTATATCTATAAAGGTCAACGTATTCATATATTTATTTGTTCCTTATACCTTTCCTTAATATTTAACCAATCTGACTGAAATTTTAACAGTAAATAAATTTGGGTTGGAAAAGGGTCTTTGTCACATTTTCCTCCAAGGAAAATTCAAATTACCTGAGTACTAGACTAATTTACCTAATTTTAGTAAATAAATGATGATGAATATCGTTGTATCATGTTCGATGACAAAAACAGAATTCTTTAAGGGATCATTCCCTCAAGCAGAACACGGGCGAAGTCTTACCAGGTTGTTGTCGTGTCCAATGAAGAGCCTCAGATGTCTCCCCAGGTCATATATAAATTAAAATAAAGTTCACTAACTCTTTTCATGAAATTTATCAAATGAGTGTATGGATTAAAATGTAGTTTAAAATATATAAGATATTAAAAGCCTATTTCAAATTTATCAAATAAATAATATACACTTTTTGAGATAAATATTATAATCAATATTTGAAATAATTAGAGCCCATAATTTAAAATAGCTAAATATCATAATTAATTGCTTATTTTTGGGGATATAAAATGTTTGGTTAATTTGTATTGCGGAATTATGTTTGATAATATTATGCATTCTTATAATAATACTCGAATATTAGCCTTTTCTATATAAACAGGTGTAGAACGACAGCCAAGTAAGTCTAAGCTTCATCAAAGTTTCACCCGAATAAAGTCAATAAAATAAAGTATGTGTGTCAAAGACTACATATTTCACTAATGGATTTTTTAAAATATAAATGACTAGACGAATGGCCCGGGCAACGCCCGGGTTTTACCCGAGTGCGTATATATTTTAAAAACGTTTTAATTCAAATACTATTCGTTACAATTATAAATTGGCGCCATGGATGTCACTCTTGTGAAACGTCCCGTTCCAAACTGTGTGTTTTTAAAATGTTTTAATTAAAATACTATTCGTTACAATTATAAATTGGCGCCGTGGATGTCTCTCTTGTGAAACGTCCCGCCCCAAACTGTGTGTGTCTTGAAAATATAAAAATAAAAATGTGAATTTTCATAAAGATTTCATCATGTCGATTTTTTTTTTTGCATTTCACCTACTAAATCGATAGAGATAATTACATTTGAAACATGAACTTAGGTATATTGACTAAATAGAAAACTGCATAGTAATAAAGATCATTTTTTAAAGGCACCATATCGTTTTTTTTTTCAATAAAATCGAAACAAAAATTAACGATAAATAACGATAATTGCCTTAAAAAGAAATTGCCTTAAAAAAAAAAGAAACATTCGCGGTGATTTTGTCTTGCATTCGTTTATACAATTATTATATACGAATGACCCGGGCAACGCCCGGGTTTTACCCGATTAAATGCTTTTATTCAAATACTATTCGTTACAATTATAAATTGGCGCCGTGGATGTCATTCTTGTATAATATATAAATGAGTTTTAAAAATTGTAAAAAAAAAAAAAAAAAGCATCGGCCGGGAATCGAACCCGGGCCGCCCGCGTGGCAGGCGAGCATTCTACCACTGAACCACCGATGGTTATGAAAAATCCCATCCGTGAGCTTCAGACAGACAAACAAACAGACAGAATAAGGCAAATATATAAGTAGATTAATAAATAAAAAAACATAAAAAAAGGTTTTATTTAAATGCGCTAAAAAGGAAAAATATATTTTTATCTTCTATCATTGAGCAATTAGATGTATATGAGTCACAATAAAATGGTGGTGGACGATCATAATGAATTTCAAACCTAATATGATTTAATATTTATTAACACATTAGCGATTTTTGGGTTGGCCAAATATCAGGGAACAGGCTAAATCAATGTTTAGTAGATTTCTGTTCCAACAGATGGCGCTCTGCCTTCGAAAAAGCACATGAGCTCTTGGTCAGGATATGCCTTTTTTATTTATAGAATATATATGTAATTAATTCAGGTTTCGTAGGCCCCTTCAAAATATCTCTCTAACCACTAGTGTTGTCAGTCAAACTTGAGTCTTTATTTGCATTGACTGTGGGGTCCAAGATGTTAAGTGTCAAGCAGATTCATTTCTAGAGATTTCAGACTTCTACAAGCTAATTGATTAAAACATGTGTGGACAGATTGAAATGGAGCAAGTTGAATAAAATCTTTTTAAAAAATCGTTATCACTGAGGATTAGGGCTTAAACAGACAGAAGTTTGCTCGCGGCGGATTGGTCGATTCCTCGTACGAAGTGACAAACTAAAGCATAACTGAAATATGTCTCTTTAATTTTGGTTTGGGAACCCTACATTTATTGTAACCTATATTTCAAAGTTGAAGACACATATTGGATTATTGCTGAGAATTGGTACATATTTGATATAGATTATGCTGATTGTTCAATTGATTAATTTTAGTTATATGAGTATAGGTTTTTTTTTTATTTTTAAATTGAATTTTTAAAATTCAAATTAAAGTTTTTTTATTTGAAATTGAATATTTTTAATTTCAAATTAGAAATTAACTTCAATTAGCAATTGCAGTAATCGCAAAATAAAACTTTCTTTGCAATCGCAGAATAAAACTGTTTTATTACATTTCTTGATGGATTATTTAATAAACTTGCTGAAGGTAACATCGTAGAAGCATGGTTGGTTCTGGACAATGCCAGAATCCATAAAACTCGGGAAGTGCGCGAAAAGATTAGTGAGACTAATCATACGTTAATTTTTTTATCACCATATTCCCTCGTGTTAAATCCTATAGAAAAGGTATTTTTCAAAAATAAAATTGTCTGCACGAAATTTGCTGGCCGATCCACAAAATAATCAAATTTGGTACAGATTATTGAAGAATCATTGACCACTGTTACTTCTAATGATTGCAACAATTATTACGTTGACATGTCTAGGAAATTACCGCTGGCTGTAGCCGAACAGCCGTTGCATTAAATTATTTGTCCAAATTGCTTTATTTAACTTTTTTTGATTCTTATTCTTGTTAGTATTCATTTTTTATTGTAAATATTCAATATTACATTAATGAACTTTAATTTGAAATTAAAAATATTTAATTTGAAATCAAAAGCCTATATATATATAAATAAAAATCGGGTATAGATTTTGGCTCTCTTCATATATATATATTTGAAAATACAGAAGAGCCTCTCTTGAGCGGCCACCCTTGTAAGCCTACTATAGCGAGCTCCCGTGAGCAACCACTAAAAATCAATTTTTAATCTCTCATTAGAGACCATTAATAGATCTCAGATTGTATACTCAAATAAAACGAAGATAAATACATGGCAATTATATATTGAACAAAACTTAAGATATAACAAGGTTAAAAACTTTACAAATTTATTTTGTACCACAACACTTATTCCAACATCCAGAAATAATAAAATTATTTCTAACTTCTATATTCACCCTAATTCTCTTTGCAGTGAACATTTGACTTTTATTAAAAAATTACTCGAAACTTACAAAGACCAGCTTCTAATCCTTTGCTGTGATTTCAATTGTCGTCATCCAGTTTGGTTCAATAAAGTTCAACAGACTACAACCAATTATTGAAGAAACTAACCTATACATTCATAACCTAAATATCAACACTTGTCGCGGTACTAGTATAATAGATCTCACTATTTCTAATAAACATTCATTGAATTAGATAGTGAATTGGCACACTGCCGAAATATATAAAACTTATGATATCATGTTGCTATAGAGATATATTTATAACCCAGGTCCGCAGAACGCCAACTACCCGGGAGTCACTAGTATGGACTAGTGCAGCAGTTTTGGAGTTGAAATCTTGTATCACACGC
This sequence comes from Cordylochernes scorpioides, assembly GCA_030710605.1. NCBI lineage: Eukaryota > Metazoa > Arthropoda > Arachnida > Pseudoscorpiones > Chernetidae > Cordylochernes > Cordylochernes scorpioides. Next base: position 65,882,934 of record CP092868.1, read on the forward strand.
AGATAGATATCGTATATAGATGATAAGAACGTGGATTCGATTCTAGGAAAATTTAAATTTTTAAATTATATTTCATTTTGTACCTTTAAAAACAATATCAGAGATATATTTGGGAATCATATATGGATATTAGTCTTTATAATATCTCTGTACTATAGAGTTCTAACATTTGATCTTTTTATTCAGTTATGCAAGGTTTAGCGGCACAAGAATATTTCGATTTTATTACATGGATACTTGGAATTAGGCTTAATTATTCTTGACATGTTCCATCGCATGCCTGTACAAAGGCCTAATGCTCTGGTAGTTTTATAATAAGTATGAAGAGATAGATTGAAATAGTTTTTTTTTAATTCATCGTTAATTGTAAAAGGCCTTGTTCAAAAAAGTATTCAAACAAATTTTTTATTGAATATAGGCCTTTGTTCTATTATTTAAAACATGCATCAGAAATCCGGTTTACATTATAAGAGAAAATATTTAAAACGTAATTCGAAATAAATGTATTGGAATCGTGAGTGAGCAAATGGTGGAAAAAGCCTTATTAACATTTACATATAACATTTGCAAATTAAAAAAGAATTTCTATATATTAATGAGGTGTTTCAAATATCAACATGCATATATTTTTATAATAAGTATATGACAATTTATTTGTATTAAAAGTTCCTTTTTGAAAAATGTAGATAGCTCATCAGTGTTATTCTAATTTATCTGCAAAAAAACAATAGCGTTATCTTTTTAAAACTAGAATTGGATAATAAGCTGTTTCACATCACAAAATAAGTATATATACCTTTATATAATAAATTTGGTCATCGTATTCCTATTTAAAATAAGCCAATAAAAAGGATCGAAGTTATAACATTGTCGTCGTAAATGAGCAAGTAGAAATAAAAGGCCTCTCTCAAATAACAAACATTTAGACGAAGAAACTCCATTATATGACAAATTATGTAACGTGGAGGCACTCAGCATATATATTGAGAGAAGAGGTGAAGCATTTATGAAATATACAATGCAATATAATATAATGCGGCTTGTGTATGTAAAACGGCATTTGAAAATTCCCATCCCTGGACACTTCTATTTTTCTGTTTATTCTTAACTCTTCACAACTTATCCCTAAGGTTAGAAATAATCGTCATTTTTCCTTAAAATAAATTTTTATTTTTCGTTTAAAAGAAACACACGCGGGATAATTTTCAAATGTCGTTTTACATTTATGAAATATATTTACTTTGCTATTCAATTTCTTCGCGCTAATATATATTAGGTAGCGTGTAAAATATATTAGAAAGACTCCCAAACACTTTTTATATATACTTTAACGTTTAGCTTTATTTTGGGGAAACAATTCAAGAGTGTTTAAGATTGACACTTGTTCCAGACCCTTTCATTGATAAGCTTATGTTATATTTTCATATATATTGGCAATATAGGTAAAATATTAGTGACACGTGATCAGCATATATAGACCACACTGTTCTAGTTAAAATAAAACACATTTAGAAAAATTGTATTAAAAACGTTATTATTAATATATCTAGATTATTTACAAGGTACCCGGGTAGTTGGAGATATATGTACGCTCCAGAAACGTTGATTTATATATTTACAGATTATGGAAAGAAGGATCAAATATACAAAAGTTAGTATAAAATAACAAATTTATAGGTATGTGGAAATATATCAACCAAGCATTTCAATGACAGCATTCCTCTCCTGGTAGGCCTGGTCCAGCCTTGAAACACAGGACTCAAGATCTTCAGTGCTGTAGCCAGTGAAGGTTATCAATTCTTCCGGCCAGTACGGCTCGATCTGGTAAAAGCATCTAGCTTGCATATAGGCGCTACAGGCCACGAGACTCGGCAGAAAGGAAGAATGCTCCTGGATTATTAGAAGGAGGCAGAGAATAAGAGGATTTTCTAATGGAGCTTCCAGAGGGTAGCGCTCGTTGAGGATTCCTAGAAAGTCCAGAACCGTGGGATTGTTCAGATTGAAGTTCAGACCTTTCAGCATCTCCCGCTCGCAGCGCTCGATGTCCGACTTCTCCCACTTACCATCCAGGAAACTGAGGTAAAAATACATAGTCCTACTGTTGTGTATGCTATTGAACTTGGATGCCAGGACAGTAGCTGTAAATGCCGTAAGGTCGGGATTCTCAACAGAGTGAACGCTAAGGTAAGAATCGATGTAGGAAGCCGTGAGGAAGAAGACCCCGTAGACTTGAAAACCGCGAGAGAAAATGGCCTTTCCCACCCAAGCAAGAAGTTGGGACCTTCGCCTTGCTTCAAATTTCTGGGAATAATCAACGTGACGCAATCCTTGCTCCTTCTCCCTTAGAAACTGGAAATTCTCACACATATCCTCGACCTTAAAAATGGGTCCTTTCTCTGTAGAACTGAAGTACAATTCTAGAGAATACTTTGCTTCACGACTCCTAGACGAGATGATGGTTCCACATTCTTCAATATCAAACAGTTCTTTTAGGCGTTTGTTAGAGGGTGGAGTGAATAGGAGTTCGGAGGCTTTAGGTTCACTTTGATAATTGTCAACTTTGGACAATGAACTTGCGACCAGGTAATTCTGACCATTTTCATTATATTCCTCACATATATCATCAGAAATTTCGGTAATTTGACATTTATTTCTTTGTACTGGCGGAATCTGGGGATCAACAGGTGATTGGATGTATATATGAAATTCTTCCTTCTCGGAATATTCTGTGAGTTCTTCTTGGTATTCTAAATCTTGAGATGTAGGAGATGTAGGAATCCTGGAGTATTGATGTATCTTTGCAACATTATTTGAACGTTTGAAAGAACTAAGTGAAATTTGGGTCTTTTCATATACAATTTGAGGTAAAGTCCCTCTATACTCTGATTTGAAATCTACAAATCTTCTAAAGTTAGGTTTGGACCTCGGCTGTTTTTTTCCCTTCACCTTGTTTATTAACTTCTTTAAATATTTCAGCATTTTTATATCAAATATATTTAAATATTTATAAATATTCACACACTTTTAGAAATATCTGATATCTACAAAATTAATAATAAAAAATAAAGGTTAAAGAAATTTGAAACTAAATAATGAATTATATTATAATGAACAAATATCAATTTTAATTTTAATATTTTCACAGATTATTTTAATTTTTATTACTCGCGCGCGCCGATTTTATTTTATTATAAACTAGCGGACGTACCCGGCTTCGCCCGGGTTTTACCCGAGTAAAGGTTTGTCTAACGAATCTCTCGATAAAGTGAACATTTTTTCCCGGTCCCTTGAAAAATACTCGATAAGTTGAATAAAATCAATATTAATTGGTTCCCTCGGTAATTGGAAGTTAAAGGAATAGTATCTTGCCTTGGAATTGTCTCACACACACACACACAAAAGCCTTTATTAAGACACACAGGTCTTACAGAGGATTCTCCTTGGGGTTACAAAACGGAGAAACCTATGAAAGTGGGAAATAAAAAATGGAGAAAGATTATATACATTTGGTAAATATATACAGATTATAAGAAAGAATAAAAAAATAAGAAGAATAAAAAAAAAATCAAAAAAAGAAAAAAAATTTTTTTGGAAATATGGATGGGAGAAGTGGAGAGCGAAAAGAGGAAAGAAAACAGGTATTTACATATGGAACAAGACAATTTAAGCTCTCACACAGCACAGGTGGCCAATGTATTTTTTAAGAAATCTTTACGAGATTTCCCAGGAAAATCCGCGTGTTCGGGGTTGTAAGGTAAACTCCGTTTTATCAGTGTGGGGGTTAACTTATCGTATCTGCCTAAACAAATAATTGGATGTTGGTTCTGTCTTTCTCATCAAACAGAAATTTTTGGTATGTTTGAATGTTCGGTTAAGTCTTTCTTTTTTACAGCATTTTTATGGAAGTTATATAGATTTAGAGCTACTGAACTATTCTCTATAAAGTTGGATAATAAAGAATATAATGTGAAGTGTGTATGGCCTATCTTAGAGAAGAGTATTTTTCTTTCCGTGTCAAGAGGCATGCATTCAAATATATAATGTTCTAATTCATTTTCGGTTCTATTTTTGCATAGTTGGCAATACAAGTCTTCTGTCCTTAGATATTTTATATGGTCTTCTCGATATAAAACAAATAGAATTCTCAATTGCGCAATGAGGCGTTTAGCCGGCAGTGGGAGTTCACTTAGTAGATAGTTCTCTGCTGCGAATGTTTTATGTAAATATTTGTAGTGTGTGTGTAGCTTCGAATTGGTTATTCTTGATTGATCGGTTTGGATAGACTGTTCTATAGTGATTCTGATAATTTGAGGTATTGCTTTCTGTAGAATATTGGGGTCTGAACAATTCTTTAACCACATGAATCCAGTTGAGTTTAGGATATTCATTAAATTTTCTGTAAAACCTATAAAGGCATTCGTCAGAGTGGACGTTTCCCATAATTGGGCTAGACAGATTGCGGGCAATCAGGATTTTTCCATTTTTAATATTATTAACCAGAACTTTAGAATTAGTTTGGTTGCTGTGACTCCTAGTGAGAAGCGTCCGGTTTCCATGCGTAGTATGTAGCCTGGTGTGTTACTCGGCAAGTTCAATAGTCGTCGGAGATAGTTATTCTGAATTTGGTCCAAGATTTTGTACTTTTCGTTTGCCCAAATTGGAGCAGAATACAGCAGAGTTGACAGGATAATCGAGTCTAATAGTTTCATTGATGAACCAAATGAATTCAACCTGGATTTCTCCATAATTTTCCATACTTCGCCGGTAGCTGCAAGCGCTTTGCCTTTAAAGTATGAAGCCACTTGACTAAACGAGATTGTTGGAATTGTATCATTATTCTTGTCTCAAATAAATTGCCGTGTCATCCTGAATTTTGTCTTTCCTAATTTTCTACATTACAAAATCATCGTATCATCATGATAATATTTAGAGCAGATTGTTGAATTATAACAGATAAATTAGAATATTTATCTTGATTATTTTAAAGCGAAAAGTTATTTCAAAAATTTTATTTGCTAGAAACCTTCCCAGTACTATACTAAATAACTTCCCAAAGTTTCATGGCGTTCCAATGAGTGGTTTGGTCAGGCATAAAGGACAAACAGACACACATACATTCATTTTTATATATATAGATTAAAATAAGAACCCTTGCGCGCCAGGAACCGAGTTATATATATTTCACACAAACAATATATCCCATCAAGAAATTAAACAATTAAAAAAGGTTTCCGGAGATGAGTTTATTTTTATTTCAATCATAGCATCAGGCGGTGTTTTATCCATTGTATATGTTCTCCTGTAGAAGGACAGAGATGTCTTGAGATGTTATTTGAAATAAAAAATAAAAACTCGATCTCTGGAAACCTTTTTTAATTGTTTAATTAATGTCCAGGACATTTCAATCAATTCATCAATAAATTATACATATTTTCAAAAAATGGTGGCGTCATGGTTCTGTTATTTAAAATACGACCCAATAAAAAGGAAGAGTTCCAAATAATTCAATTGTGATCGTGAGTGAGCAAATTGGAATAAATTGAGGGTGTAAGGTCTCATCCTATTGTAGCAAAGTATTTATTATTTTATCAACCGATTAACAATATTGTTGTTTATATTTTGTTACTATGTAAACTTCCCTCAGTTCTTTATTTTTATTAATTATAATTTATTCTCTTGCCTCAAATAAATTACTGAAGTTTGTCTTTCCTAATTTTTCACGTGGCATTTTGATGGAGATGCTGGGTAAATAAGGGAAGACAAACCTGAAGATCGCCTAGAAGACATGGCTGCTGTGATCTACATTTTCAGAGACTGACTCCAGGATTCCACGGCCGTGTCAATGCCAAGACTTCCGTCCAAGATGACGATGTCCCTACAGACGATACAACGACAAAACCGCTTTTCCCGCCGCAAGAAGAAGAACGCAAAGGTACTAGAGACAAAGTTCCAAGACTCCGATGGAATCCTTGGCAGGAGCACGTCAGATCCATCTCAGTATCAACAATAATTGCAAACTGTGGTCACAGCTCCCATAGGGAAGGAGCTATGTAGCAAAGTATTCATTATTTTATTAACATATCATCAATTTTGTTGTTTATATTTTGATTCTCTGTAAACTTCCCTCTTTTCTTATATTTTTATCATTCATAGTTTGTTCTTGCTTTAAATAAATTGCCGTGTCATCTTGAAGTTTGTCTTTCCTAATTTCCCACGTGGCAATATATATCGAGGGAATAGATAAGCAATTGAATAAAACATATCTTGATAATAATTTTCACATTGTTTTATATTAAGTAGAGAGAGAGAGTTCTCTAAATTTATTAATAAAACTTAGTCTCTTTTTCTTGGACATACCTATATTTCTTAGATTTACTAAATATTAAAACTCTAATAAGAAATAGAGAGGACCCGCATTGATTTATTAATTTTTTTGGGTCATTATTTTATATTTTGCAAGTTTTTAAATTAAATTAATTGCCGTGTCATTCTCATATTTGAAATTTCAACCTAAAAAAAATATATTATTTAAAATAAAAAGTAAAAAGAAAACAAGAGATAATTCCTAAATATAATAGTGAAGAAGAACCCAAAGATGTTAATACAGAAATAGTAAAATCACCCAACACTAGTCCATACTGGTGAGCTAGACTTCCCGGGTAGATGGCGTTCTGTATGTTCAATATGTCTTATACCCAAGTCGCACGGTGGTCCGGGCCTCAACGGCTACAGACCCATCTCCATTCCAACGACAGACTATCGGGTCCTCAGCAGCGCTCTCCTCGGGCGACTTCGACCTCACCTTCCTCGCCTAGTGCCGGAGTGCCAGACCTACGCTGTTCCGGGACGGTCCTCCTCTTGGAATATAGCTCTTGTGTCTGACGAGGTCGCCGCAGCCTCAAGGAACAACACACCGCTAGCTGTAATCTCCACAGACCTTGAGTCTTCCTTCAACACTTTGGACCGGAGTTCCCTGATTTCTCTACTGGTGTCACTTCGGCTGCCGCCGGCCTTCATCGGGTGGTCCATCGTACTCTATGCCCGGGCAGACTGTAGTCAGAGTAAACAAACACTACACGCGACCTTTCCACCTGCTGAACGGAGTCAAACAGGGCTGCGCCGCCAGTGCCGCCTTGTTCAGCATTGCGACAGGACCGCTCCTACGTCGTCTAGAGCGGGTACTCGGCCAAAGGAACTTCTGGCCTATGCCGATGCAATTCCAATTAGGCAAAAACATCTTCGGCGAATTCCGGCATGCATCGGGAATACTAGTCAACTACAACGAGGGAAAAGGTCTGTGGTGTGGTGCTTGGAGAAACCTAGTCGATCTCCTCTCGACATCTGCTGGTCAACAGCCCAATTGAAGGTGCTGGGCTGTCTAGTAACTACTGGACATGGAACATCAGTCCAGGAGAACCATCTGGTCGAACTGATGGAGACAGCAGCTGCAAGATGGTCCCCCTTCGTCTTCAGCCTCTCTCTCGTTGGGAGGGCAAGAGCTGCAAACTCTCTGGTGCTCTCCTCAGTGGTACACCATCTTCACGGATATCTGCCTACCGACTCCACCATCTCTAAGCTTGACTAGTGCGTTTCGTCTGGGGACCTGAGCGCACCGCGTGGCTGTCGGGTGGTGTTCTAGCACGTCCTGTCTCCATGGGTGGCTTCGGCCTCCACGACGTCGGCACGCAGCTGAGACTGGCGTGTATGAAAGGTGTCCAAGCTTCGATTCATGGAAGTCTCAACGCCTACTCTTGGGTTGTCAAATTATATTGACAAATATTTGCAATCTTATCATATCTTATCTCAGGTTTTAGTGGCAAGAATTTGTGTTTTCGTTTGTTTGTGAACAAATCTCTCCCGCCTTCTCATTGGACGAATGTGGTCATGTTTGTATATAAAGGGGGCTATGGTATGAGTCTCCGCTCCTATTAATAGGACTGCCCAAGGTAAGATCCCCCAGGCCCCTACTTCCATTCCTTCCTGTACCCATTCTGGATCCTCTGACTGCTGGGAAGAGATAGATTCTCTTTTCAACAAAAATTTTCATGAGGTAGCGGATATCGCTGCCTGTAACCTTCCTGCTACCACCCGCACCGGGTTATCTGACTCAGTGAAAGACGATGTAAGGCGTATTTTTAACGCTTTACAAACTGAAGTGTTAAGAATCTTCAAAAAAAATGTAAAAATAGTTGAAAATGAGGTCATCCAACTTAGGAAAAGGTTGGCCAAGCCTCCCTCTCCTCCTAACCCCGTTACAATGATCCCCCAACCTGATACTTCTGCTATCCAAATTAGGTCCAACCAACCCACAACTGTACACCCTAGAGTGCCAGCGCGTTCAACCTACGCGCAGACGTTAAAGAACAGTGTAAACCATGTAAAAATTGGCTCAGACACCTTATCTTTCGAGGCCATCAGAGCCAAAATTGCCAAGACTCCACAGTTGAAGAGTTGTGATGTGACGGCGGTAACTGGGAAGGACAAAAAACTTGTCCTTCACTTTCCCAATTCTGCAGAATCAAAGCGGTTTGTGGACGGATTTAAGACCGCCAACATTGACGGACTTAAAGTCTTACCAAACCCGACATTCAGGCCCAGGTTGGCAATTTTCGGCATCCCTGTCGAAAAATCTGAATCTGATCTGGTGTCTGATCTGATGGAAAACCCTGTGATAGCCCCGCAGTTAATTAATAACAGCGGCGGCTTGAAGCTGGTTAAATTGATTAGGAAGGAAGGTTCGCCTTCTACCGCTATCATAGAGGTCAATAAGGGTATCGAGGAAGCTCTCCTTGCACGCGGCCGCGTCACTGTTGACTTCCTGTCCCTCAGGCTCGCCCAGGCGAAACGCGTCTTCCCATGTGGTATCTGCGGTAGCCTCTCTCACAGAACGCACACTGATGGTAAAAAGTGCACCAATGCGCCCAAGTGCGCCAATTGTGCAGGTGCACATCTTACCACTGCCTGTGAAAATAAAAGCGCGCTTAAGTGTCACAGGTGCGGTGACAAGCACAATGCCAACTCCATGATGTGCAAGCACATGCGAGATGCCCAGGATCAGTTCAATAAGTCGATAGCCAAATGATTGTTTTCAAGTGCCTACAAATCAATATAAGACGCTCTCAGCCTTGTTTGTATTCAGTATTGAATGATTGTCGTGAGGAGAACATAGATTTACTACTTTTACAAGAGCTCCCAGCCGCGCGCGGCAAAATCCCATCGCTGCCAATCCCATCTAACAGAGTTTGCTATGGCCCTATTACAAACTCTAGGTTGGGAGCTATGGTCATTGTAGTAAATCCTAGCCTTAAATTTGTCCATTTGTCTCATTTGTCCAGTGTTAATGTCGTGTTTGTCATGTGTGAATTGAGTGGTAAAAGTATTCTTCTTTGTAATGTTTACCTTCCGCCATCATGTGATATCTCCCCTCTTCTCGATAAGATAAATTTTAGCCTTAATTCTCTGAACTATGACGAGGTCATTTTTTGCGGCGATCTAAATGTTGAATCTTTTAGGTGGTCGGATAAACCTCTGCTCCTCAGGCATCACTCACCTAAGAGAGATCTAGTTGAAAACTTTATTGATGCCAACTATTTGCATGTGCTCAACACTCACGGCGCGGTGACGTGGGAGGAGGGCAACCGCTCTTCTTCCATCGACGTCACTTGCTGTAGTGCTGGCCTTGTAAATAGCGTTACCGATTGGCATCCTGAGTACCAGGAGTTGTCTGACCATAAACGCCTCGTCTTTAACCTCAATTTTGCTCCCTCTTCACAGGACAACACCAGATTTAAATTAAACAAATTTAGCCAAATATACTTCAGCTTTGGTCGCGCTGACTGGGATAGAGTTTTTGAACATTTCAGCAAAAAAATAGAAAATATTAATCTTTTTTTAGAAAATGTGCGTGACTCATCCTCCCTCGACGATGTAATTAATTTACTCGGCGAAGAGATTTTTCACACATGTCTAAACACCATTCCATCCCGTCCCAGAAGTGATAAATACCTCAAGTCCATCTCTTGGTGGAAATCTGATTTGAATCCTCTCAAAAGAGCCACTCAAAAGGCACAGCGGGCCTTTATAAAGGCACGCGGTGTCGTTAAGGGTGTGCTGGAGGTCTTTTACAAAAGACTGAAGGCAAGATATCGCCGTGCGAGGAGACTGGCTAAGAAAGAAGCATGGAGGGCAGCCTGCTCGCGTTGCGAAATCAGCCCTTGGGGTGGAATCTACAGTTTCATCAAGGGAAATTTTAAGCCCAAACCCCTCTCAGCTCTCCCAGTTGGTAGCGGCTTCACTGAAGGTCCGCGGGACACATTAAATCACGTATTAGATTACTATTTCGGCCGCGTCCCGCCCGATACCATGTTAGAACACAAATATTTAAGCAAAGTCATCGCATCGTCATCTGATAACGACCCTTTGTTTACAGATAACGAGTTGTTGTTGACAGCGGATAAGGTAAACTTAAATTCTTCTCCTGGTAGTGATGGCATGCCACCTCTTCTTATCGTAAAACTAGTTAAACATTTTCGGACGTTTTTTCTAAGTATTTTCAACATGTGTTTAACCACTGGCCACTTTCCATCTACATGGAAGCTGGGGGACGTCGTTCTCGTCCCCAAGCGAAGTGGGGAGGACTTTCTCGCATCACACCGTCCAATCACGATGCTGCCTGGTTTGGGCAAGATCCTTGAGCGTCTAATTCTTGCTAGGCTGTCGTGGATGGCCGATAGGATGTGTAAAGCGCCTCCAAACCAGTTCGGATTTAAGCCTTGTAGATCTACTACAGCCGCACTCTTAAATCTAAAATCTACTATAACCCGGACGATTAAAAATAGGAAATCTTGTCTTCTTCTTTCTTTTGATGTTAAAGGCGCTTTTGACAACGTGCTCCACTCCAGTATCTTGAGAGCGTTGCACAAAAGCGTCTGTCCTAGAAACATTTATCACCTGATAAACTCGTTTCTATGTAACCGTGTTGTGAGACTATCTATGAATGGTTGTACTGTGTCGAGACGAATTTCCAAAGGATGTCCCCAGGGTTCAGTTCTCGGCCCATTCCTTTGGAATATTGTCTTTGATGAACTCCTCACGCTGGACTACAGGAATAATGTTTTCCCGCAAGCCTACGCCGATGATCTGGTCGTGGTGGTCTCGGGATGCCGACCTAGTCAACTTCCCGCGGCCCAACACACCATAGATATGATCGCTAGGTGGTGCAGTTTGCATAAACTGGAACTCAGCGTGGGGAAGTGCCAGGCTATGGTTCTCCTCAGACCACACGGGAGACTGCCTGAACCGCGCCGGGATCTGGTTATCCACGGACGGCCAATCCAATGGTGCGACTCAATTAAGGTGCTGGGAGTGAGATTTGATCAACGTCTATCTTTCTACCAGCACGTAGTTGAAGTCTGCGCCAAGGTCCGCGGCATGTTGCCGCGTTTGACCGCAGCCGCTAATCTCAACTTTGGTTTTGGTTACCGCGCCTTGAGAACTCTGTATCTGCAAGTGGTTGTTCCGGCCATTGCCTATGCCTCGGCGGTTTGGTTTCCTAATCTTTCTCAACGCTCCTTGAATGTTCTACTGAGTGCTCAAAGGCCTTTCCTAGTGAGAGCTTGTAGAGCTTTCAGATCAACCAGCAACGCTGCTCTAATCTCCCTCTCCAGAGTCCTTCCTCTCGATCTGGAAATCTTGGCTAAAACTGAGCTATACCTTAAAAAGTATGGATTGGTTGACGCTGAAATTCCACTCGAGCCTCCTCCCTTTCCACATCCTCTCCCCTACCCCCCCTATTACTCCGCTCCCAGTAATATTCCTGCTCTTTTCTTCCACGTGGCATACTATACAGATGGTTCCAAAACCAGAGATGGAGTTGGCGCCGGCGTGTACAGGTTCTCTTGTCTCGATTGTGCACCTGAAATACGTGAATCTCATGTTCTGTCCCCTCATTGTTCTGTCTTTCAGGCGGAAGCCCTTGGATTGGTTAAGGCTCTTGAAAACGCAACCACTTTACCTAATCATCTAACTTTAGGATTCTTCCTGGACAACCTCTCAGTCGTGAAGTCAGTTCTGAACTCTAAGACTGGTAATTACCTTATCGACAGAGCTCTGCTACTGATTTCGCGATTGAATCGGAATGGGAACAGATGCACCATACAATGGATCAAGGGCCACAGTGGGAACGTGGGTAATGACATTGCGGACACACTCGCAAAGCGGGGTGCTGAGTCTGCTGACCCAAGCTGTTACAAACTCGCTCCTTTGTCGTTTGTAAAATCGGCAATCTACGGCCGGGCGCGTGAAGCATGGGAAAGCAGATTCCTCTCTCTAGCTCCTTCTATCCACACCCGCTTTGGCCTTACTCCAATGAGTCTTTTAGACAAAAGGTATGCGTACATCGTCCCTAGCGAGCACATTGTGGTAGGCCTGCTAACGGGACACACGTGGACGGACAGTTTCGCCCACAGGATAGGCGTCATTGACGATCCTTCCTGCCCTTACTGCGACGCCGACAGGGAAGAAACTCTGTCTCACATCGTGCTTGAGTGCAGCAGCCTTGATGCCCTTAGATTCCCCCTTCTTTCCACCTGTGCAGAAGAATTAGGGTACACTCCGCGGTCACTCAAAGACTTTATTTTCAACAGGAGCACTTGGCGAGCCTGCCTGGAGTTCCTAAAGGCCTCTGATAGACTTAAGCCACGCGTCCGCGCGGAGGATTCCGATCACCTGAATGACTCGGACTCCTCACCTCATGGTTAACACCGGTCATTGGCGGCTGCTCGTAGACGTAACTTTGGCCTGTGCCGCTGTTTAAGATCGGTTTCGCGACCTGCCATGCGTATGTGATCGCCCCTGACGCTGTCTCTGTAACCCAAGGACAGAGGGCAAATGGTTTGGCGATTCGACGGCGCGGGCTGCTCGAAAAATTGACTTACGCAGCGACCCATTTGAACGCGCTATGCAATCCATGGTGTACTTTTCTGGTTGGTCGTCTTAGCACTGGTACCCTCACCAGTAATCTTATCCAAAACTTTAATATATTCATTTTTACAAAAAAAAATAATAATAATAATAATAAATAAATAAATAAATAAAAAATAATAATAATCTATCTTTTCCCATCAGCTGCTGAATTATTCTCGCTTTATCTAATATTCTTATTTAAACAACAGCAGTCTTTCTTTTATTTTCCCTGGCCTGGGGAATCTAACCTTTTTGAACAGCCTTGGCTGCGTGCAGCACCTTGATACTTTACATCGTGCATTGCGGCTTGTCTGCCTGCTACAAACCTGCTACGCCTGCTTCAACACCATTGAACCCGTCTCTGCCACCCCCTGAACTCCGCGGATCACCACCCTGCTCCCCCCCGGTCCTCCTCTACATCCCGGCTCTCCTGGCCTCACCTGGCGATGATCCCTGGCCACCCATCCCCAGCCCCTCCAACTATGCTTTGTATATATTCCGCTTTATGCGTCCATCGGGGCTCAAAAATCATTCATTTTGGTTAGCAGCCCCGTAAAATAAAGATATTTTCTCTGAGTCGACGCCAGTGTGGTGGAATATCGTGTGGGGACGCTTAAAGTGTTCTCTGCGTGCTATATCCCTGTCTGGCAATCTCGGCGCATACCTGTGTAACCCCGGTCCGATCCCTACCTAAGCAGCAATAAAGCTAAGTACTGTTTTTTATTTTATTTAACGAATTGTGGTTTATTATTTACTTTTTTTTTTGTACTTTTGAGTCCACGATTTTTTCTGTGTTTAAGTTACTCTTACTGTAGGCCCTAGTATATTGTATTTGTGTGTTAACCCGTACAAAGTTACATTTTGTCATTGGCGAGCCTGCCAGGATTACTGGTGTTTTGCACGTGTAAATTCCTGTAATTTTACGTGCGTTTTTTTTTTTTTTGATTGAGTGGTTTATTACTAAATTTTGTACTCCATCATGTTTGCGAATTCTATGCTCAACTTGTCAGTGTTTAATGGGGTTAATCTCGAATCTTTCATTCGGGAAGTCGAGCTTAAAGCTCGAGTAGGCAAATGGGATCCTGAGGTCAAAGCATTGCTCATGTTCGAGGCTTTATCCCCTGAAGTTAGGTTGAGCTTAGAGGAGATGGGTATCCGTAACGATAGCAGTTTCAAAAGTATTGCTAGTAAACTGAACATATTGTACCCTAAGAAAGCGCGTGGTATTAGGGAATGCCTTAAATTAATAGAAGGTCTTAAGCAGAGAGTTGGGGAAAGTCCTATGGTTTTTAAAGAAAGATTCCTGGCCATTAGAGATAAAGTAGAGTACAGTTTTGACGATAGCCTAGTGTTTGAAATTTTCTTCGAAAATGTGCTCGATAAGTATAGAGAGGCTATTGTTCGCAGTGAGGCTAAATCAATAGACAAAGCAGTCAGTGTCATGGCCACGGAGGATAGTGTAGAACACCGTTGCAGCTTTATGAAAGGGGTATGTTCAGTAGAAGGGGTTGAAGAAATAAATAGCATTAAGAGTGAGATGAAGATGCTTAGTGCCAGTGTAAACAGGATGAAGCACGAAAATGAGCAGTGTATTGCAGATCTTAGGGGTGAGGTAGAAAAAACTGACTAAATTGTTGGGCGAAATCAGGCTGAGTCCACCTGAGTGTAGCTTAGGACATATAGCTAGTGATTGCTCAAGACAGTCTTCTATGTTTTTCAACCGCAATACTCTTGACAATGCTGAGATAGTGAACATACGTTCATATGGAGGAAATCAGTTTAGAAATCTGCCAATAGTTAAGGTGAATATTAACGGCAATATGTGGCACCTGTTATACGATACAGGAAGCCAAGTCAGTATTATTGATTCTGAAAAGTGCAAGGTCTTGAAGGAGAATTGGGACGATGCACTTAAAACTTTACGTATAGTGTCAGTGACAGGCCAAGAGCAGACACTTACACGTGTTAAAACCTGTAGAGTTGGTAACGAAAACGGCATTGAGCTGGGAGAGATAAGGTTTTGGCTAATGTCACTCGGAGATAAAGCCTACGACGGGATTCTGGGAATCAATGATATAAGGAGATTCAATATCCCGTTACCTGCCATACGGGAGCGTTGCAACATGATTTCCTTCAAACCAGAAGACCGAGATTATGTAGACCTTAGCTACGTTGCCAGTGAACATAGACCAATGGTTTCAAGCTCCATAGTGAGACGCATTGAAAACGAGGCTGTAAAGTTGCCACCTACTAAGTTTAACAGAAGCTGTGAGTGTAGCGCTGGGTCTGTTAATAGTTTTAGAAAGCCTACTTGGGCTGAGAGGTTAAGGGCGATGCGGAAAGCAAAGGAGACTGTCAGACAGTTTATGTCAGGTAATTCTGCTAAAAAGCTTATGAATCCTAGGCCACCTTATTCCAGAAGTTTCGACAGAGGAGATCTGGTAATGCTAGCTGTTCCTAAGACTGAAGGTTACTCTAACGTCTATGGGCCTTTCCGTGTGGAAGCTAGGGTCTCCGATGTTAACTTTAGAGTAAGAGGGGTCACCATGCACGATGTGAAAGTTGTGCATGTCGATAGGATGAAAGCGTTTAGAAACAGACGTTAAGAAGAGCTTTTTAGCTCTTGGACTTGAGAGAACTGAATGGAATTGGATCGTTCGGTTTCTCATCAAGTGCGCGTCTGTCAGTACCCAATGTCTCTACCTAACATGCCCAGCCTGTCCCAGATGAGAGCTTATTTGGTCCCCCATTAAACTCTGTATACTAAAGCATATTATATATGTGTGTGTTTGGTAATCACTCATGGTAACTCACGTAGTTTGCGCAGATTTTTTTTTTTCAAGTTTCTTTTGGGAGGAGCAAGATGGAAGGCGCCTTTATGGAACGACCCGGATGCCTACTTCTCCTCTCTTTATTTTTTTTTTGTATCTTTATAACATGGCTCCCGTGAGCTTTTTCCCTCCCGACAGCGGGAGGTTTTCCTTACGGGACAATGGGAATGTTTGGGAGATTTGTTAGTTTCTTTTTTTTTTTCTTTGGAAAGATACCTTTTGTCAAATTATATTGACAAATATTTGCAATCTTATCATATCTTATCTCAGGTTTTAGTGGCAAGAATTTGTGTTTTCGTTTGTTTGTGAACAAATCTCTCCCGCCTTCTCATTGGACGAATGTGGTCATGTTTGTATATAAAGGGGGCTATGGTATGGGTCGACAGGCCAGTGTGGTGGAATATCGTGTGGGGACGCTTAAAGTGTTCTCTGCGTGCTATATCCCTGTCTGGCAATCTCGGCGCATACCTGTGTAACCCCGGTCCGATCCCTACCTAAGCAGCAATAAAGCTAAGTACTGTTTTTTATTTTATTTAACGAATTGTGGTTTATTATTTAATTTTTTTTTGTTGTACTTTTGAGTCCACGATTTTTTCTGTGTTTAAGTTACTCTTACTGTAGGCCCTAGTATATTGTATTTGTGTGTTAACCCGTAAATAGTAACTTTTGTCATTTTGAAGAGGTGTTGTACTTTTGAGTCCACGATTTTTCTGTGCTTAAGTTACTCTTACTGTAGGCCCTAGTATATTGTATTTGTGTGTTAACCCGTAAATAGTAACTTTTGTCATTTTGAAGAGGTGTTGTACTTTTGAGTCCACGATTTTTCTGTGCTTAAGTTACTCTTACTGTAGGCCCTAGTATATTGTATTTTTGTGTTAACCCGTAAATAGTAACTTTTGTCATTTTGAAGAGGTGTTGTACTTTTGAGTCCACGATTTTTCTGTGCTTAAGTTACTCTTACTGTAGGCCCTAGTATATTGTATTTGTGTGTTAACCCGTACAAAGTTACATTTTGTCAGGGTCACCGATAATGGGTCCTGGTTAACTTCCCTTTCATCTGGGACATGGCTTCCACCTCGACGTCATAGATTCATGAAGTTAGGGGAAGCAGTTTTAGACTTCCCCCCAAGCGCTGGGCCACCGGATAACCGTAGGAACCATAATCGTAGGATGCAGGTTTCTTAGGCCATCTGACCTCCTAGCCGCTGCACAGTGGATGGGAGCACGTATTGGGGACTTCGATGATGAAGCTGTGGTGCTGCGCGGAACGGTGACTCCGTTCATGCGCCTAACTACCCGCACCATCCGCCGTACACTTGAGCGACCACGCCTGGCAACCCAGCCCATCACCCAGCTTCTGTACCGTTGGCAAGACTTTGTCAACATCCCTATCACCATCTGCTGGCCATCTTTTCGACGTCACACATTCTCAGGGTACAATGCCGACATTGCATTACAGCTGGTCCTGCACACTCTTCCCCATCCTGCACATCCGGCCTCTGCTCGAGAGACTTGTATGGCCTGTGGCTTTAGCGAACTGACGCTGGCCTGCAGCTCCACCAGGCCCCTCATACGGGAAGACTTCAACATCATACAGCCGACCTGCAGACTGGACTTTACCTAACACTGAATAATTACTCATTTCTTTTATTTTATATTTTTTACTTAAAAAATTATCTCTCTTTATATATATATTATTTTATATATGCTACCATTGACACTTGTATGATGTCAATAAAATATTTTTAAATATCAAAATCTCACTTTCTTTCTCTATTTTATATTTAACCTTATATGATTCTATATGAACGATGTATTAAAGTAGTCTCAATCTCTCTCCGGAAGGTATTAACTTCCTGTGACTTCCCCTGGATCTGCAGGTCTGGCTCTTCAGTGTCGGCCTCCATCCTGAGGCAATGAAGTTGACCAGTGTAGCTAAGGCTACCATCTATGAGTACCATCTTAGTCTTGAGTTTGGTTATGCCGGACATCACACTGACCTGCCCACTCTGTGGGAAAGAACTCTCGCAGTCCAAGGGTGGCGGAGTCTTTCCCGCGGTGGGCTTTTCTTGGAATGCACACATTTGGTCAAATTGACCCTGCTTGCCACCACGGCGATGCCGAAGCTTTCTTTTATGCATTGTCATAACAGATCGAATTTCAACAACAGAAATCCTTTTATTTGGAAACCTATGCCCTACACAGGATTCGCCCTGGTACATAATTGCTTAGAAAGATTATTTAGTTATTTACAGGTGATCGTTTATTTACATTTCCATTTACATAACAGATAGAAATTCATTATGAATGCCCCCGTCGATTTAAAAAAAAATCTTTATTCATATAAATATACCTGTTTACTAGTTGTATTTAAAGCGGCAGTATCTCTATTTAGTGTCATTTAAAATAAAAAGGTTACTTTTTGAAAACGTTATATTTAATTCAATTTCTTACCAAATAAAGTTTTCTCTATATATTTTTATTTCTAATGAAATCATATTGCAAAATTAGATATGTTAACCGTTGAGCCCTAAAAACTATTTTTTTTTCCTACTTGCTCTTTTACGAGGACAATGTTATTATTTTAAGATTTTCTTAAAATGAATGTGTATATGTACCTTTTTTATATTTGTTTAATCACGATGGCAATAAATTATTTCGAATATTTAAATTCGATTATTGGAATTTATTTATATTTTTCTATATATAAATATTGATTTCTTGCCGGCTATACCTTTTCGGCATACATCAAATCGAATATCAAAACATTTATAGAGTAACTGACTTCCGTGTTTAAGTTTTTCTTCATCGTCTCTCTCATCTCCAAACTTCAAATTTACCTTACAGGATTTTGAAAGATATCTACAATAGTTGGAGAGAGGGTTATTGAATTTGACCTACATCAAAATATTAGCTAACACCGCGTGAATACCAAGTTATAAAGAAGGGACTCCGTGACCTAAGGAAGGAGCTTAAAGAAAGACATTTACCTAAATGTTAACTAGACACGGTGAGGGCTCCACGTGATATCTAGATACATAACACAGAGGGGGTTAGAAGTAGACTATACGCACCGTCATGTATTGCTACACCCCTGACCCCAACTTCCCAATTCCGACAGCTCGCTGTAGAGTTCACTATTGACAACAAAGTGGAATGGAGTGGACTAGAGACTGAAGACAGCACTGCTGGACACCGACAACGCTGAAAGCCGGACTTACATCAACACGCGAGGCCTCCCATCGGAGTTTTGCGTCAGAGCCAACAGTCTAGTAATCAGTGCCTAGTCCTGGGTCTGTGGAGCGAGCAAGCTATCGGAGGGGAAGTTGAGTGCCAGTCCACGCTATGTGAATACACATGGTTAAAATAGTAGGGTCCCTCCCCCTCCCAGCGTGGAATGACCAATGACCAAAGCGGGATAGTCTAGGGCGGCTAATCGTCGCAGTGGCCACCACAAGGGTGTAAGCACTAAACACCGACCCGCTGTCCCAGTACTGTCTAGTCACTAGCTAGATCCTGCAACAACGCCGTTAGTAGAGCTGGAACACAGGGAAGTCACGGCTCTCCATCTGGAACATCTGTTACACACAGCAGCCTAGAATTCAGACTTTATGGTCAACAAATTCCTATTGTCACCAAGTCCCTTTTTTATCCTTTGCATTCACGCGGTTTGAAATATTTTTATTTTATCAGAGTATTTTGGTTATTTTGATTTTGAAAGAGTTCCAAAGAAGAGCATCCAACTATGACAAAGAACTCATCCCAATTCTGTTAGAACTAACCGATCGATGGAACAGCTATAGTCAGAAACCATATTCAATCATCAATAGGACACATTTCTCTTTTGTAGAGCTTCTTTTTTATGGAAAACTATTTGTTTAACTTTCTTATAGCTGGATCTATTTCTATCTAGGGAAGTATAGTCTTTACTTTCGTTATATTTGGAGCTATATGTAATATATAGGAACTTCATATTCTGAATAATAAAGTAGACTGGAAATCATATTATAATGAATATAAGATTTATGCTTGTTTATGTATGGTTTCCGTGTTATTTTCCCACTAATTGGTTGTCAGATGAGCGAGCGTTGATGCACCCGCGCGCCGTCTGAAGGGAAGGTACACATGTTGCTGCTGATTGGACAGTGGTGCGCATTATCTTAGTGTTTTCAAGTAGAAGGGATGTCAATTTTTTAAATTTAGAAATTAACAAATATATATTAATGCTATTTAAGACAAAAAATCGATTTTTTTTTCTCAAAGTTCAACATTCCCTTACATGTTTTTAATTTAGAAATGCAAAACAGATTTAGTATTTTGTTTATACCTGAATTATTACATTGTATTTGCGACTGTGGAGTAAGGATTCAACATGTGTGACAAACACGTTCATCAAATTTGTCTGGATATCGCTAGAAGCCCTACAAATGACGTCATGCTGATTTTAATCAAAGTAGCCAATTAGGTGAATTTGTCCACATCACGTTACTTGCTGCAGTATAAGACCTTGGTGATCAAGAAATAGAATTAAGTACCGAAATAGCTCAGTTGGGAGAGCGTTAAACTGAAGATCTAAAGATTCCTTTTATAAGGGCATGTAGCTCAGATGGTAGATTAGCATACAAGAGGTACTGGAATCGATACCTTGCATCTCCATTTACAGCTGCCCTCCTACAAGGTCTGCACCTCTACTCGCTATGTGTAAATAGCCAGGACAAGGTGACTCGAATGTAACAACTGTAAACTGAGACGGAATAAATAAAGAGAATCAGATATGTAAGTCCAGCTGACAAGTAGATTGTGGCCGTTGTCAGTAGAGAAGGCGATACCATATGAGATTGATACAAGAGCTGGAATTATCTGGTTTAGTTGAAATATCTCTTGCTTGAATAGGTCAGAGTGTTTATAGAAATTCTTACCTGATAATTCTTCAACATATTCCATATAAAAATTGATTATAATTAACCGTTTGTATACCATGAATTTATCATTATTCTTTTTTATTTTATTGATTTCCGAGCCAGCTTCTTTTTTGATCTGAAATAGGATATAATTCCAAATTAATTCTTCATGCAAATTTCAACATCAGAGTTATATTCTCATTACTATTTGTCATCAAAATTATTTGGTCTTATGCATGGAAATATTATTTAATTTCTTCACTTTATCAATTAATTCATTCTGTTTGAGATTTATTGCCATGATTAGGATCTACACGGAGTCAAATTTCAACAAAACAACATCATAGAGAATTTCAAAATGTATCCATGATTTTCTTCAACACTTCGTTGATATGAATAATGGGATTTCTTCTCCGTTATTTTTAAAACTTCAAAACTATTTTATGAATAATCAACCTATTGAATTAATGATAGATTATATGATTTAAAATAGTTTTAGAGAAATAAATAATGTGGTTCGTCCAAATCTTGGGAAAAAAAATTCAAGCTAAAATAATTTACTCCATTGTTGCTCAAGACTTATTTTATTTTCAAAATACAAAAATGTCCTGGATAAACATGAATAAAGACTAAAATTTGTTCAATATTATCGTTTCCACATTGACACAAAATAAATAAATTATTGGAGGAATAGAGCGCGCCCTATATCTATATATATATTGTTACCTAGAATAAAAACAAAGCACATTCCAGAATAGAATGTTTTAGAACGTTCGAACGAACGTTTGGATTCCCGATATGGAGAAAAACACTACCAACAGCTCTTCTTGTGTAAAGTTAAGAATAGACTACAAGATAAGAAAGAAAGTTTGAATGATTTGGCCCACGACATCCGACGCCTGGCAAGATTAGCCTTTCCAACGTGACCATCTGAAACACGAGATTTTCTGGCCCAACACCAGTTCATTGATGCCATCGGAGACGCTGAAACTCAGAAGTTTGCCAGACTATCAAGTGCGACTACTCTACAAGAAAACCTGGTCCAAGCCATGAAGCATGAAGCTGCCCAACAAGCCTCAAGAGGAAGATATCGCGTGGTTAGACAAGTTAAATTGGATAATACAGAAAGAGAAAAGGTCACTTCTGGACTTGTTGAGCCCTTGATCACATGTCTCAACTTGCCCACGAAAAGTAAAACAGCACATTGATACATGTTGCTGGAGATGTGGACAATATGGCCACATAAGTAGAAACTGTCCGGAAGATTTTAAAACCTCCACAACCCTTAGGAAGAACCACGGAAGACGGAACGATAATGCTGATTGCCTTATCAAGAAGGCCATGTGTTCCACAAAGTGGACATTGTTCTCGTGGTGAAGACAGATTTTGTAAAAGGCAAGTTGACGTTCAAGAAAGCGAAGAAGTATAAGAGCAACATTGGACAGGACAAGCTTTAAGAAAAGCTCAACGTGAAGACCGAGATGTGTTGCCAATGAAAAATGGAAGGAATCAGATGAAAGACCATCTTGGGAAGATATGGCTCCGTGCAGTCCTAAAACCAAGAGTCTTTGGTGTCTCTGGAATTCATTGACCCTGTGAGATGGTGCCTTATACAGGAAATGGGAGAGCAAGGATGGAAAACAAAAGTTGGCGTTACCCAGATCTCATGTACCTTTGGCTCTCCAGGAGATGCATAGCAGTTCCACGGGAGGTCACTTCGGCTTCAGAAAAATATTGGCCAAAGCTAGAGATTATTTTGGCCAGAAAGTCGAGCTGATGTCGAAAAATGGTGCAGAAACTGTACACAATGTTCACCGAGAAAGAGGCCGAAAACAAGATCCAAAAGAAAGTTGAAGATCTACAATGTAGGTGCCCCATTTGAACGGATTGCCATTGATGTTGTGGGGCCATTTCCAAAGAGCGACCTAGTAAATAAGTACATCCTGGTAATAATGGATTACTTCACTAAATGGCCTGTCGCAGTCCCTATTCCAGACCAAGAGGCTTCAACTGTATCCGAGGCGCTACTGCAAGATTGGGTCTACATTTTTGATGTTCCAAGAATTCTACATTCCGACCAAGGAAGGATTTTCGAATCAAAACTATTTCAAGATCTGTGTAGACGACTGGGCATTGAGAAAACAAGAACTACACCTTTGCATCCTCAATCTAATGGGATGTTTGAACGTTTTAACAGGATTCTTTCTCAACACCTGACCATGTTTGTCGACAAGAATCAAAGAGACTAGGATCAACATCTTCCCATGCTCCTGATGGCCTATCGATCAGCTGAGCATGAATCGACTGGTTACAGTCCTGCTAGAATGCGATTTGGCCATGAACTCCGAATGCCTTGTGATGTGCTCCTTGGTCATCCAGAAGAAACCTTCGAAAACAATAATGAATATATCTCTCACCTGGAAGAAAGGATGCTGACCATTTACCAGTGGGCAAGAGAAACGCTTCACTTTTCCAGTGAGAAAATGAAACGTCAAGACTTCCAATAAGACTTTCAAAGAGGGTGAAATGGTTTAGCTACATAATCCTCAACGGAAGAAAGGACTTTCTCCTAAACTTCAGTATCAGTGGGAAGGATCCTACAGGTTCATCAAGTGCCTCAATGATGTTATTTATCGAATTCAGAAGACCCGGACATCTAAACCCAAAGTGGTGCACTACAACCGGTTAGCACCCTTCAGAGGTACTGTTCCAGAACAATGGACTGTTCGGGACGATCAGTCCTAAGGAGGGGGCAATGTTACGTAGAACAAAAATAATTAATAATTAAAAAATATTTAAAAAAAAAAAAGCTTTTATTTATATGTACTGAAGATGAAAAATAAAATATTTTTATTCTCTCTCTGTGTCATTGTGAGCAATTAAATGTATCTAAGTGAAAATAAAAGCGGCGGGGGACGATCATATTTAGAGAAGAGGTAAAAATATAGCAAACACTTATAAAAATCGCCAATCAGTCGCTACATATTGAATCACATTAGGTTCGAAATTCATGATGATCGTCCCCCGCCGTTTCTTTTTTTCACTCAGATATATCTAATTGCTCAATAACAAAAGCTAAAATATTTTATTCTTCCTTTAAATAAATTCTTCATTTAAATAAAAGTTTTTTTAAAGGTATTTTTTTAAATTAATTATTTTATTTGAAAATATGACAAAAAATACGCGAAAAGAGAGTAAAAAATAAAACCTGATATATAAAAATATTCCAAAATTTCAGTTCCACAATCATTTTACTAGGTACCGCTCAACAAGAACAACCCAGTTTATGATATTTACAACAATAATTAATATGTAAAGGTTATTCACATATTAAAACAAAGTGTCCAATGCGGGATTAGATCACAGTTCATGGGTGTCGGGAATCGAGGGTTTTTAACAACTCGTCCACCGACTTATATCTCTATGTATACGGAAATATCTTTATTTACGGGGGTGCTAACCAAAATAGATGATTTTGAGCCCCAAATGGCCGCGTAAAACGGAATATATACAAAGTACCAGGCTAGGGACAGGATCTCCGTCAGGGAAGAGGCAGGTTAGGCCGGATTGGGTCCGCGGAGGTCAGGAGGCAGGAGCAGAGCGTTGACTATATGTATACAAAAATATTTCAAAAACCTATTCATATGTAAAAAAAATAGGTTATATAGGGTTTAGAACAACATATTTAAATAATGCAAATATTTCAAATCAATTTTAACTTAAATTTAAAAGTAAGTTACATAGATTAGATTAAATGCAAATTATAAAATCTTATTTGAACAACGAAATGGTGGTGAAATTTACATAGGAATCAGCAACTATTTGTAAGAAACTAACTAAAGGACAGGGTTGACCTTTATCATCATTTTTATCAAATATTTTTCTTAATTGTTTGTTGATAAATTTCGAATCTCTGAATGCAAATATCATATGTTATGTAGATGATGTCGCAATAATTTGCTGTAATAAGACTGCAGAAGGATTAAAACCCATAGGTGAATACATCTTAAAACATGTAGTTGAATGTTGTAATACATTAACGATCAGTACAGAGAATATGTTATTCCTGCATAACAAGAAGAATATTCCCATTAAGATCAATAATAATATTTTAATGCCAGTTAATCAAGTAAAAATTCTACGAATGACATTTTAAAATCAGAAAAAATAAAGTTTACACTTCATGTTAATGATAATGGACGAATGGACTGGTAAAAAGTATAACAGTGCTACTCAATACCACCGGTTTCTCATGGCTTGTTGGATGTACAGACTTCAATATTCTACAAAGATACATCCCCCTAATTATTAGAACGGCAACCGATCAGTCTTTGCAGATGGATTATGTAAGAATAAGAAAATCAGTACTATACTCTCACTATAAATACTTTCACTCATCACCTACAATGGAACGCTATCTGAATGACAATATCCCCCTAACCTTAAAGAGAATCATTGCACAAGTAAGAAGCCTTTTTGTAGTACAGAGAATTAATCACGTTTCACTATTGAAAACTAGGACCATAAAATGCACCTTATGCAACGGTGAATTTAGTCTCGATTTTCCACACTATATGTTCTACTGCACTGCAATGGAAGAAGAAAGAGAAATTCTTCGTCAAGAGGCCGGCTATAATAGCAATTCGCCTTAGGTTTTAATAGCAAAAGTTGTAAAATCCAGACCCCTTGCATTCGCTTTTTATAAATACTGGAAATCAGCTCATTCAAAATGTTTAGCACAGACACCGGACCCAACTCGATAATTGGTCGAGGTCAATACCCAATATTTGTATATAACTATGATGCTAATCTGTTATTTATTTATTTTGTTCTACCGGGAGAATCCTGTATGGCACGTGTGCCCAATAAAGGCTATTTTTGTTGTTTGTTTGATAATGGACGAATGAAAGAATGTATTATGTTCACTAAGCGGCAATATGTGGAGTTTGAATACTCAAAAGGGGTTAACTTTCTATAAAACAATCATAAAGCCAGCACTTACATTTGGGTCAGAAATCTGGTTTAAATATTTAAACAATCGTTGTAAACAAAAGCTGAATTCTATGCAGTATCAGATCATTTTATGGGCAGTTAGAGCATACAAAACCACTTCATCAAACTGTGTATATAGTCTAGCAAAAATTCCACTCCTAACAGATTATATAGAATCCAGAAAAATCAATTATGATCTAGCTCAACTATCAACAGAAGATTTAATCACTTATGAACCTCATGCTCAAGTCGTTTTTAAAGTCAAAAATGAATGAAGTTTTTGTCAAAGCAAATGAAATATTTAGATGCTTTTTTGGTTTGGAATTTCAAGTTTTTTCCGTCCAGATTTTTATGTCCAATTTATCACTGATCATGGAAATATTGGGAAATGTTTGGCAACTATCGGCGCGGTGAAGGAACCAGGAATGCTTCTGCGGAAGAAAAATTCAAGACTCGAAACATCTACTTCTGGAATGCCCAATTTTTCGAGATTATAGGGAAATAAAATTTGGTGCATCGGACAGCTACATGAATTCGTAGATGAGAAAAGAAAATTTAAGAAATTTAATCAATATATACAACAATCTTTTGAACTGGGAAAGAGAGGGGAGGAAATTTTGAGAGAATTGCTTTTGTATGCTTGTCTTTTTTCTCTTTGTATATAGCCAATTTGATTTGATGTTAGAAATGTATTTACGCAAATATCCCTGAGTTTGGTATATCGAGTTGTAAGATGTTTATTAACAGGCTTTATTAAGCCTATGGAAATATAGTGCAAGAAATTTTAATTTAATTAAAAATACATATAATCGCGCACAGGCATTGCAAGGTTGTATTAAAAGTTCGAAACACTTGCAGGAAATTAAAATACCAATATTATTCACCGTTATGTATGATGTCTTTGTAATTATATATAAATTGTTTAAATATTTTTCGCCGTAATAATATATTACGATGTACTAGAGCGCCATCTGTTATCAAATTATAAAACTATTTTAGATGCGCAATATTCTTTTTAAAATAAAACAATTTCTACTGTCCTTACTGCGATGGAAAAATTAAAGGGAGGGCCTGGCTCATCAGTGGTGAACCCTCCCAGCGGTATGGTAGATTAAACTGGCGAAACCGCTGGGAGGGTTCACCACTGATGAGCCAGGCCCTCCCTTTAATTTTTCCATCGCAGTAAGGACAGTAGAAATTGTTTTATTTTAAAAAGAATATTACGCATCTAAAATAGTAATAATATATTTCGCCAAGTAAAAAAAACAACGTTATTAGAAAAACATGAACTTTTGGAACAACCTTATTTTTTTCATATTAAGGCAAAATTTTGATTAAACAAATTTGGTTGAAAATACCATTCATCTATTTACATGAATAAAAATGTAAATTTTTATAAAATAAATAAGTAATCGCCATTAAATGATTAGATTTGTATACTTTAAAATAAAACAGGCGGTGGCGAAAGACTATTGAGGAAATAGGTAAAATTATCGAGACAAAACTCGCTAAATTAGCTTTTTCTCATTTAAAGGTTCCAAACAGCCCCATCATCCTAGGAACAAGTATATTTACCACTAAATACCTACAGAGCCAAGTACAGTACATCTGATAAACTGGATGTCCACCATTAGACAGTCTAAAGACCAACCCGGATAGTTGATGACGTTAGTACATGGCTCCAGAAACCCTGGAGAGATTTTTCTTGTAATATTCAGAATTCTTTTGAATTTCATCTTCCGATTCTACAACTAGTCATGAGAATATAATTTAAGTGAGAGAGAGTAATTATTTTAATTTAATAATTCAATTTAATAAATGAATATACTTTATTATTGTTTAAAATACACATATTTAAAATGAAGACAAATATAACACGAAATCCCATTAAATCCATCTTTCTACATATTTGCACCAGTTTGGTGTAAATACTTTGTAATTCTTCCACTTTTGTTGCCCGCGAAGGCTTCATACAATGCTGTAAAAGAGTATTTTCATTAGGATCAACACCAGATTCTATCAGCATAGTTACCATCTCTGGACAATCAAATATGCATGCTAACAAAGTGTCTAAGTTTATTATTTACATCTGAATCAGATTGAAGCAAAATTCACTAAATTCTTTTTTTTTTTCAATGAAAACTTCTAAAGCGATTTCGTTTTGATTATTTTTACAATTGATAACGGCCCTTAGTATTGAGATATCATTTAAGAAATTTGAGTTTGACTGGGAGTGCAGCAATCATAAATAGTGTGACCATTTATGTGCTTTTGCATTAGCATTTTCTCCAAGATTTATTTATTTAAGGATTTGAAAAGTTCCTCATCTCCAGTTATAACAGAAAGAATTAATGGAGTATAACCTTTCACATTTTTTGCCTCAATGTCCGCCCCAATTGATAAAAAATAACTGCAGAGATCATAGTTTCTATAACGTACGGCTGTGTGCAATAGAGTATCATCAATATCAGGTGAAGTAGGGGAATTTTCAACAGATTCTTCCAAATTTGGGGTATTATCTCCAGTATATCTCCAGTTGATATCCGCCCCCTCTTATACCAACTTCTTTACATAATCTACCGAGCTACCTTTCTTTATGGCTTCATACAACTCCATTCTTTCTCTAATAATATGTAGATCTGATGCTTTGCCAAAATTTCAGTTTAAAAGTTAAATCCCTATTTTTAAAATTAAAAGAGGAAATTTTAAATTGCTTTATAAAGACTATAATTTTAAAATATAATATTTAGCGAGATATTTATGACCTAGTTTCCTAGAGCGCAGAATTTCAACTACCTGGTGAATCTAACACAACTTTAAATAGTAATTTATAAACACAAGTATCTAAATATTTAACGTCAATAATTTTCATAATTTTGAACAATATGTATCAGAAAGCAATTTATATTTTATGAATATTAAAATTTGTTTATTTGTCTTTTATTAAGCAACTACACAATGTAAAACAAACGTCACCAAATTTTCCATGCAAATTCATTCGAATTTAGTTGTGTTTCAGACAATTTTTTTCATAAATCACTTTTCATTGCAATTTTGTTCTCAGGATTTCAAGTAAAAAAAGGTAATGGTTAACCAAATATATTTTTAATCTATATTTTAAGTTAACTTTTTCCCATAGCCACTTGCTGCGTAATAATTTAGAACATTTGGGAAAGTTTTTTGTAATATTTCTTTTGGTTTCAATTTTTTTTTCTAAATTTCAAGAAAATTAATTCTGAAAATTATCCATATTACAAAGCAGTTTTCTCAATAAAATATACAGTAGAACCTCCCTGTAATGAACACCCAATTGCAGAGCCAAAGTGTCCTTTAGGAAGAGGTGTCTTCTTACCGAAGAGTTGTTAAATAGTAAAAATGGAAATTTTACAAATGAAAACTGTCCTTTGTAGAGAGGTGTCCTCTAATGGAGGTTCTATTGTATATCTATAATATTATTTAAAGTTTTTGAAAATACAACATCTCTTGTAAAATATATATATTGTGTGTGTGGAACTGTGCGAGGTTTTCATAATATCATTGAAGGTAAGTTTAGATCAAAGTCTCTTCTTCTTCTTCTTTCTTAACTCCACTCAATCATACTAGGGTATCAAGCTTGTAAAGCTTGAGATCATGAATGGGTGAAGTAGAATGCGTCTGCCTTTGTCATTAAGACTGGGAGCACTACTCAGTGGCAGGCCGACTTAGCTCCAAAATAAATAGCCGCCTCTGACATGAGGAACAGACGCCATGTGCAGCCGCTCCTAACATGGAGTACAAACGCTGTTCATCCTGTATCCCTGGAATAGGAGCCCTTACAGGGTACTATCAGCCTGGCCAGTTGAGCCCAGGTTTTTTAGTGAGCTTGTAACTGCTCCCCCTCCTCTTTTTTCATCCAGGCTTTGGACCGGCAAAGGCGGAGTTTTAGATCAAAGTAAATTATATAAACAAGTATCCAAAGCATTTGATGAAGAAATTGTCAATAAAATATATATAGTTAGACAAGATTGATAAAGATCTATAATGGTCAAAATTTTATTATAAAATCTCTATAAGAAACGATTTGTTTTCTATATATTCAAATCAACTGATATAAGTGTATGGTAATACAGTATAACTTGGATAATTCAAACGTCTTCAATTCCAATATTTATCTTGGTCCCTAGAATTTCCTATAAATAGAATTTCCGGTTTTAATTCGAATTTTTGGATAATTCGGAAATGCTTTGGTCCCTCGGCCTTTGAATTATCCAGGTTTGACTGTATGTAAGTGTCAATCCCTTTTTCACACCAAGACAGGCAATATTCTGGAAGATGTGCAAGAAATCGAATTTGTTTCTGAGTCTAGTTATGTTGATCCCTATTTTTTAAGGCTTAAGAAGACTGAAGAGCCGATTAAAATTATAATAAATCAAACATTGAAATTGTATACCTCTCTCAAAATATCGAGAAAATTCTATAACAGACTAGTAAAGTAATCCCAGGTTTCTTATCTCTCTATTTTCAAGGACGAAGCGAATCTTTCCTTTTTTTATAGTGTTGGGAAGTCTTAAACACAGAACAATAGGAAGCAACGGAAAAATGGTTTGATGAAAACCTTAGATGCTCACACTGTGCTGAAGAGCATATAACAACCGACTGTGCCAATCTCAGCAACCTGGTGTCACAGATGACAATTTGAGGTCCATAATCCTAACTCAATGACTTGCTCGATAAAAAAAAAACATTTTGTTGAATATTAACATTATGAATAGTCTTGAATGCAAACAAATGAACATTTGATGTTCTCAGCCAAGTTTATAATAATCATAAAACTAACCAGAGAAGCTTGACATTTGTTTCTACAGGAGCTTCCAGTCACTAGAAGGAAAGTTGTTTTGCTTCACCCTACAACAGTATTGAGTAGCACACAGCTCAGTAGATAATTACAAGGTGGGTTGCATCAAAATATTGTTGAACAACAGTCTAAAATTTGTCCATTTAGGATATATGTCTGAAAGTCCCATCTTCTATATATTGATTAAAATGCAGGGCCTGCTTGTACTAGTTTGTATTGTTTACTTCAGCCAATCATTCATGATTCAAGGATCCTAATGCTCATCCAATCATTATATAGCAAACTGTACTTTTAGACAAATATAAATAATATGATTGAGTGGAGATAGGAAAGAAGACTTCACCCAATATAGAGGGTCCAATAGTTTACTAGGGAAAATAATTGATGATTAGCCCTAAAATATAACGATTTTATCGTTTGTGGACACTTTAATTCTCGCTCGTCTAGATGGTCCTTGAAAGCAGTACCACATAAACGTAAAACCTATGTAGATTACTATTTTAGATCTTAACAATCTTCTGGTCATGAACGGTGAGACAACACATAGGGAAAGTGGTGTTGAAACAACAATTGTATGTGCTCATCTATTGTACTGTTAGATTAGCGGGAATGATTAAGGAATGGAAAACTATCAAGAATGACAAACCAGACCACTATATTATCAAGTTCAACATTTCTACCTTGAGATATTCTTCAAATTCAAATACATATTATTACGTCGTACCCAGACCTGTTCGTGTTCTTTGTCTAATCTGGATGCCACAAAGATACACACGTGAGTTCGTAAGGATGCAGCAAAGGTTTTCGCTTTATTATACGTCTCACTTAACAGAAGCAATACAATAAGTGGGAATTGCCTTCAACCTCCTCGTCAGAAGGATCCTTGGCGCCGTGGATGTCACTCTTGTGAAACCTTCTGCTCCACACTATACATGTCCAGCTTGGGCTTAAACCGGCTTGTAGGTCGCTCCGATGTCAGGCTCTCCTGGCACCGCCTTGCAGGATCCTCCACACGCCCAAAAGAAAGTCGCCACGTCTTCTCCCTGCCACAGATGTGACCAGACTTTGTACATCCACACACAGGAATGCTGTTTTTCGCGCCTGCCCCCCTGACAACACATGGCCATCCCCCACTCATCTTCCTCCCAAAATGAATAATCCTGCATTTCCCCATTAAACCTTTATTTATGTTTCCATTTTTTTTGCACCGTTTAATAACATTTTTAAAAAGGTGGAGTATTTAAACTATTTCGGCAAAATAACGAGCTTTTTTCAACTAGTGGCCCTGATATTGGAAATATTTTACATAGCTTATTGGCAATCCTTCATTTGTACGTATAAATTAACTATTTAATTTTCAGATAATATTTTCCTTTATACAACAAATTTTTAAAAATCTTGAATGAAATAGTTTTTCTTCTTGATCAAATATCAAAATTGACCATTAACAATGTCTTAATTCTCTCTCTCTCTTTTTGGCAATTTGTTGATCGTTGACACCACATGTCGTTTATTGAAACACACATTTTGTCAAAAAATGTTAAATCTTTTTATTCACTCAATTTAATATAATTAATTATAAAATAAAGATTGAATTTCAAAGTAAATAAATTTGAGAAACGATTTGAAAAAAAAAAAAACAAGATGTTTTAAAATGACTAAAGTGGGTATAGTGCTTCAATAATTGCGTCGTAAAGTATATAACTTTTTTTAAAATTTATTATTTTATAATTTAATATTCTTAAATATTAATTATCACATTATATTTTTAATAGTCTCTCATGAGATACCAAAAATAGATTTTTAGTGGTCGCTGGTCGATCACAGAGAAGGTTGTTCATCGGAGACTCGTTATAGTAAGCTTTATTTGTACTTGGGTGGTGGTCTCTCTTGGAAGACTCTAGTGTATATATATAAAATATTTATTCATATTGATATTTAAATTCGAAAGAGAGAGAGAGAAAGGGATTGAGATTAAAAATAGTTTATTGAGGTCATACATAAGTCAATTATATAATAATACTAGCCGAATGACCCGGGCAACGCCCGTGTTTTACCCGATTAAATGTTTTTATTCAAATACTATTCGTTACAATTATAAATTGGCGCCGTGGATGTCACTCTTGTGAAACGTCCCGCTCCAAACTTTGTGTCTGAGAAGCGATATTTTTATAGAAAGATGATCTGGCTTTTGTTTTCTGCTCAAATGAATGTTTTTCTGTTAGAATTTTGTTCCTGCGTACAAAATAATGAACTGGTTTCACCCGTGGTCTCTGCTTTTTGTAATTTTTCCCGATATAATTTTGTATCTGATAATCAAACATGATACAGCAATATCGTCATCATCATTTTCTGACTAAAAATATATAGTTTTAATAATTGATTTATATATTTTTTAAAATAGCCTATCGTCTTCCTCGTATATTTTTACCTATGTATGGAAATTTTGGTTTGAATTAGTGAACTACTGCGAATTTGTATACCGGACATACAAACAAACATACAAACATTCATTCTTATATATATACTAGACGAATGGCCCGGGCAACGCCCGGGTTTTACCCGAGTGCGTATATATTTTAAAAATGTTTTAATTAAAATACTATTCGTTACAATTATAAATTGGCGCCGTGGATGTCTCTTTTGTGAAACGTCCCGCCCCAAACTGTGTGTGTCTTGAAAATATAAAAATAAAAATGTGAACGGAAAAATATGTCCAGGGTAGCCTAGTGGTCATGGCATCTGCCCGGTAAGCGGAAGGTCGTGGGTTCGATTCCCATCCCTTGACACTTTTTTTATTTTATCCATTCTGACCAAAATCTATCCGTGAACTTCACACAGTGAACTTCACACAGACAGAATAAGGCAATTATATAAATAGATAATCCAAATTGTGCCTTATCACACACTATTTTTTTTTATTTGGCCTTATTACCTTGTGTTTATAATCTAGGACGTAATGCCGGCGGCGCGCGCCCGTTGGCTGCCGGCGAGCACGTGACACCCCTGTGCGCGCGCATCCGTGACAGCGATGAGGAATTGAGGAAAACGGTCGTGACTATATATATTAATAATAATAATATAATAATAATAATTATTATTATTATCATTAGATAATGATAATGATCATAATGATGCGCGCGCATCCGTGACAGCGATGAGGAAAGACGGTCGTGACTATATATGTTGATATATATATAAATATAATATAATATATATAAAAGAGAGATAATTAAAAAATATATATATGAAAATTATAAAATAAACGATAGAGTAATGTAAAGTCCAGGAGACTCCCCCTACGTCAAAGAGTATAGACAGTAAGGGGGTTTTCACGTTCTCCCTTCATCTCAAGGCTCAAAAAGAACCTGTGAATTTATTACTTGACCGACCTATCTTCACAATTAGATCATTTTTATTCCATTTAAAACTGCTATCCTCATTTTCTACTGTCCATTGTGCGTGAGTTATAATTCTTATAATATCTCATTGCTATGTCACTAGGTTTGAGAGCATAGAAATGTTATAGAAATGTTGGGTTGAGGTGGGTCAGTCAAAGCAGGACAGCATCCTATGTCTCAGTTGACCAGGAAGTTCAATGCTGAGGTCCAGTCTGGCCATAGATGTAGAGTTGAGGTGGGTCAGTCAAAGCAGGACAGCATCCTATGTCTCAGTTGACCAGGAAGTTCCATGCTGAGGTCCAGTCTGGCCATAGATGTAGGGTTGAGGTGGGTCAGTCCAAGCAGGATAACATCCTATGTCTCAGTTAACCAGGAAGTTCCATGCTGAGGTCCAGTCTGGCCAGTCAGAACTTACAGCCATATATGAAGCCTTAAAACCTATCAGAAACACTAAACATCACGATATATGGATTCTTACTGATAGTAGAAGTGCCATACAACACTTGAGTCACACAGGGGAACTCGGAGACAAAGTAAGCAGGAACATAATTGTTATCTCGAAAAACTCTCAAAAACCTCAAAAATTCACCTTCAATGGATACCCTCACATGTTGGCATTGAAGCTGCTGATGCGCTAGCGAAAAAAAGGCACAAAAGAACCCTTGCTACAGAAAAATAAACTTACATTTAAAGAAATAGAAACAGTAGCCAAAACAAAAACAAGAACTGGAGGATCCCACCTAAGCACAGTTGGTTCACCTTAGAAGCAGATGGCCACCCAGACCTTTCGGTCCACAAGCCGGCATGCCCTTCGCTGCTAGGTTGTTCAACTCATAATCCAAGTAACAGCATCCAAGCTAGTGCTTGGACATTGTACCTGGAAAACCACCTCCCAGACAACATGTCTGAAAGGATTTCTATATCAGTGGCCTTTAGTGACAGCAAAATAGGAAACTATCTACTGTGTCCAGCAGGGACCGCGGGAAGGCGGCCACCGGTCGACTCTGTTCACTCACAGCTGAGGAAAAGCTCAGCTGCCACGTCGTGGGCTTTCTCGAGAAGCTTGTTGTGATTTCTCAGCAGCTCACTCTCGATTGCGTCCCTCGCCCTCCTCTCTTCCTGCACACCCACTACCTTTGGGCAATCCAAGACGTAGTGGCGTGCATCCACATCTCTTTCTCCACAGACGCACTCAGGATTGCTCTTAATTTTAAATTTGTGGAGACTCCTGGGGAAGGGCCCATGTCCCGAAACTACCCTAATGAGTTTGTGGGACATTACCTTACAGAGGTACTTGGGTGTTGTTACCCAATTGAATATATATGTACCTCTCTCCCCTTCACACTGTTCCTCCATCTGTCCAACCATAAGTCTTGGACGTGCCCCCTGATCCTCCTATAAACTTCTTTCTTGGTCACTGGGATCCTCATTAATCTACCTCTGAAGCATCCTGCCTTAGCGAGCCTGTCTGCGAACTCATTACCTTCGATGAGGCTGTGTCCCCTAACCCAATGGAGCTCCGGAGTCCGCTTCTTCATCTTCAGCTCCTGAATTATTTGATGCGCGAGTTGCCCTTTCTCCAGATTGATGGCGACGAGAGCCGACATACAATCTGAATAGAGGCGGTCCGGGCTGAAGTTCTTCTCGGCACACACTCTGAGGGCTTCCCTGATCGCAACCAGCTCGGCTGAAAAGACCAGTTCGTCCACTCTGAGTGTTAAGCTTTCTTGGAAAATCAGCTCTCCATTATTGAAAATCACTACCCCAGCTCCAGTATTGGTTCCAGACTTACTCCCATCAGTGAAAACCTCCGTGCCAATCCCTGTCGGCACTCCAGGACTCCAGTTCCACTTTGGCAACCTCTGCGGAGGCTTCCTTGGGTCCCTCTTACATTCCAGGGCACCCGTTTCAAGTCGCAGGGCATCTTCCCTGTTCTCCCATATCTTCTGTCTCATGGTCTCCTCTAGTTTCAATCCCAGGGGAATAAGCCCAGCGAGGACCAATAAGTCCTCACTGCTGGTAGTGCGATATCCCCCTGTGATTCTGAGTGCCGCTGTCCTCTGCGCTCTCTATAGAGTTGTTGCCACCTTCTGATCCCTGTTTCGGCGCCACCAAGCCCTGGAAGCATATAGCAGGATTGGCTCGACACAGGAGAGGTAGAGGTTCCTAAAAATAGTACCCCCCTACTGTTGAGAGCCAACCGCGACAGCCTGCACAACGCCCTCCTTACCTCTCGCCACCATCTCCTCCGCCTGGTATTGTCAACCTATCTTGTCATCAATGACTACCCCCAGGATTGTCATCCTATTGACCAACGCTACCCTCCGTCCTTCCATCCGGATAGCTGGCTTATGTTCCCATTTAATCCCTTTCCTTTTAGTTCTTATGTCTTTAGACTTAAAGCTGAGTGCTTTAGTTTTGGAGACATTGAACTTAAGGCCAGAGTCATGGGTCCAGTTCGAGAGGATTTGGAGAGAAGTTTCAACACACTTCTCAGCCTTTGCTCTCGAAGCAGCCTCAATGATGAGGAACTGGTCGTCGGCATAGAGAACCAGCCTGGCTCACTCAGGTAACTCCTCCTGTAAAACGGTGTTTACGAGGATATTCCACAGAATAGGTCCGCAGCAGGAGCCCTCGGGGCAACCCCTAGTACAGTTTCTTTCCAACTTCAGCCCACCAAAACTGACGTTAATCCGTCTATCCCTCAGGAAGTCACGAACAAAGCTGCACAAATTATCTGGACAACCCATGTCTACCAAATTACTTATCAGCTTGTTCCAGTTCAAGGACTTGAACGCGCCATCAATGTCCAGGGCCACGAGAAGAACCCAAGCACTCTTATTTAAGCCCATCTCAACCCCCTCTAACACCTCGTTTAGAGCTGTGGTTGTGAATTTTCCTTCCCTAAAACCATGTTGGGAAGAGGAAAGGAGCTCATTACTCTCTAGCCAGTGCTTCAGGCGCTGAGCTAGTAGGCTATCCAGGACCTCACCTAGACACGCTAGTGAAGAAAACGGACGATAATCATCAGGAGAATTACCCTTTCTACCAGACCTTTAGAGAAGCACTACTCGGGCAACCTTCCATGCCTCAGGAAAGGTACCAGTGTCCAGGCACCTATTGAATAACCTGCATCCTTACCAGGGCTTTCACGACCGTGTTATCGATACCGTCGGGACCAGATCTCCTGTTCTCGAACTTGAAAGCCGTTCGTTTCACCTCATTCTCAGAAACGGGCGGAAGCACCAAATCAAAAGTGGTTTATGAGATCTCGTCCTCTGGTTCTTCGTTTCCGAAGTACCGATCCAAGATGAGGTCTAGGGTCTCCTTCAGGTCCTGAACCCATCTTCCCCTTCAAGCAGCCTCAAGTTAGCGGAGCTCCTTATCTTCCCAGAGACAACCCTGTAAGGGAGACCGTATGGATTAATCTCCATTACGGTTTTGCACTGCTCCCTCCAGTATTTCCTCTTCGCCCTTTTGGTGTGTCTCTTGTATCCTGCTAGGACCTTCTGGAAAGTTATTCTTCTCCTAACTCTCTCTTTGCCCGTACTAATCTGGAATAGCTTCCTCATGGCCCTGACTATCTTCCTCTCGATCTCCAGCTCCTCGGTCAACCAAGGCTGTTTAAGCCTTTCAAATGCGGTAACCTTCCAGATCCAGGCCCCAAGGTTTTGCACGTGTTGGTTATATCCTGGTGGAGCTCATTGACCATGCTATTAATAGCCATTCTGTCAACTGCTCCAGCCAGGCTATCCCCAATTCTGCAAGCGAACCGGCGTCTGAATCTTTCAAGGTTGGGCCCCCTGATGCTGTACCGAGGAACTCTCTCCACTGATGGTGGTTCCACTTCACACTTGGCCTCAAGCCTGATGAGTTTGTGGTCGCTTACGTCCGTGGGGTCCGTTGACCACCTCAAGCGCCACATCCTGCTCGTTCTTGCCAGGGAGAAGTCAATGATGCTTTCACCGTTTGCCGTGGCAAACTTCGATTCACCATAGACGTTCCAAATCTCCAGACTCTAACCAATAACAAGATCGCCCAGCGCCTTTCCTTTAGAATTTTCCTCCCTGTTCCCAAACAGCTGGGTGCGCGCGTTTAAATCCCCGCCAATCACGATCACGTGCCCTTTCTTCCCAACCAAAAAATCATTTAGGAAGTCTTGTTTACCGAGGTCGTTGTCCTGAGGTGGTATGTACGTAGAGAGGGAGACCAGTTTTAGATCCACCGCCTCGATCGGTATAGCCACCGCCCCCTCCCAGGACCCACAACTCAAACAAGGAAGATCTCCCCGGACCAGTAAGGAGGCCTTGTTGCACTCGCTAGAGAAAAAACTGTAAAAAGTATCTAGACTCATCCTCCCATCATCCTCCAGGTACATTCCCTGCACCAGGATAACATGAGGGCGATCACTTTTTATGATCCGGTCTAGTTCCTCGGAGCTACTCCTCGAACGAGCGCAATTTAGCTGCACGAACCTCCACACCTCCTTGCTTGGCCCCTCTACCATCGCCTCGAGTTCACGTACCAGGCCTTAACCGAGCACTGCGTTCTCCGGGGGCGATGATTAGAGTCATAAATTCTGCCGTACCTCTTGTTGTACTCTAAACAGAGCCAATAACCCGGCTTCATATCGCATACCTGTTCTTGGGAGTGCACGCCCTCGCACCTCCCACACCTCTTAGGATGTTCGCAGGTCCTTGCGATATGACCGAGCCTGAGGCACCTGAAGCAGGTTGACACTGCCTCATTCACCCTGATAGGTACAATCCTAGCACATATATTCAACCTCTTCTTGCCCAGTAGGGATTTCATGGTGGCCTCCTTCAAGCCCGAAATGACCCAATTCATTGCGTAGGGCATCCTTATACTCTTTGGATACAATCTCATGTATCCTTCCAAGAAGTCCCCACACCCCGAATTTTGGAGCACCACCATTTCTCTTAGCGTCTCCTCTTTGATGTCAGAGTTGACACCCAAAAGAATCAGCTCCCTCCTGGCCTTCTTGAGGCCTCCTAGCCTCAGTGCAGGCTCCCACTCTATGGCCTCCACGGCCAGTTTCTTGTCCTCGGGGTTCTTCAATATGAGAGCCACAGCTCCCCCACCCCGAATCATTTTGAGATCATAGCGGGGCCCAGGAATGCTACCAGCGATGCTTTTCAGCACCGCGAGTATTAACCAGGACCCTGCATCCTCACTCTACTCAACTACCAGGGTCAGGTCCTCCTTCCATCTAGGGGGGCCCTTGACCTTTGGGGTTCCGGCTTGGTGGTCTTGGCCGCCTTGGGGGGATCCTTAACCTCTTTAGCCCTGATCTATTTCGGGGGAGGAGGTTCTTTCACCTCCTCTGTAGGCGTCACTCTCGGTGGGTCATCTTTTGATCCCGCTGTCACCTCAGTCCTACTCTCTTTCTCTTTTGCTGAAGGCTTCTTAACCCTTTTCTTCTTCTTTCGCTATCTCTTCTTTTCCGCCATCTCGCTGTTCCTAGTGTGAACAGGTTGTTTTGTGTGAGATGGCGGAACAGCTTTCTCGTCTCTAGTTGGTATTTGGACCTGGTCTCCCTCTACTTCAGGGCAGTAACTCTCGGCCCTTGCGGGCTCCTCCGTCTTCTCTTTTCGGGGCGTCTCTCGTCTAGGGGAGGACTGGGGAAGCGTCATTGGGAGGACATACCTCGACCTCAGCTAGTTTCAGCGACTATAAAAGAGCCGCTTCCCTCCCTATGCCATACTGCAGGGTGGTCGGGCTAAGGATCTTTTCCTCCAGGTTCCGCTTCTCCACCCGCAGGAGCTCGAGCTCTTCAAGAGCCGACCTATGTTTCTTGAGGAGCTTATCGGAGCATTGCTTGAGGATGTTCGGGTGAACATTTCCAATCTTCCTCCCTCGACGTATGGCGTCTAGGGGGTCCTGGAACGCCTCGGCAAGCTCCATAAGCTCCGTGCACTTCTTCTGGGGTGTCAATGCCTGATTTAGAAACTCATTCATTTCATTGAGGTACCCTGCCTTGGTGACATCCATCGCAGCCCCGACTCCTCGACTATAGAGCCGATTCTCGCCTCAGACGAAGGGTCAATCAACAGGAAAGGATCCACAGGGATCTCCGTGTTGATGATCCTATTGAGGCGGCGGATATCAGGGGGGGGGATTGACGATCCTTCCTATCCTCGCTCTGGGTGTCCAGAGCTAGCTGTGCGGAAAGCACCTGAGCTCAAATCCTCAGGCGGCCGCGTCGCTTTTCGCGGGCTCAAGTGGGAACCCTGCCTATCCTCTCGAGTCGTGTTGATTTTCGCTGTGCGGAGGGTGCCTGCTTCCATAGGGGACTTCCCTGGTCCATTAGTGGGCGCGGCAGGGGAATTATTAGAAATATTCAACGAGGTATTATTGTGCATACGTTCGGAGCCCGAGGGAATTTGAGCGTCCTTGGGCTTATCCTTGTCTTCAGGGATTTTTTCAAGAGGGATGCATGAGAAGTTACTAGACCCAATATATCGAGCTGGCCCATCAGCTCTGACTAGGTCGTTCACTCCACGGCAAAAAGGATCTGCCTCTTACCCGTTCTCAGGCGCTACCTGAGCCTCATTGGTAATGGCAATCTTTATATTTTGTAATGGGGGGTGTGTGACCTGTATTATAATGACACCAGAACGCCAACATGTCACGCAAGGCTGAACTGAACATATCCGTCTTTCCAGATTTGTCAGACGAGCTGTCAGCGTTGGCCACGTTTTTGTTAGGAACGTCCTCAGGACGCACCACGGGAAGGGGCTGATCAGCATATGTAGGCAACCGTCAAGCCTCCCTACTTTGCGTAATCTGCAACTGGACGTCACTCCTGTCACAGACCCCTATTAGCATCGCTAACTCTTCCAATGAGTTCCACAATGGTCTGTCGTGATCAGTTAGCCCCTAACACCCTCTTTCAGGCAGCCAGATACAGACCGCTACTACCCGCGAGTCGGGTGCCGAAGGCTGCAGATGCCAGGCACATAGTCCTACCCACTCTCCATGCGGTCAGAACTAGGGCCCCGGGCCCAGCACAGTTGGTACAATGAAGTGGACCCAGGAGGAGCTCTGAACATCAGAAATAGACAATATCAAACGACACTTACAAGATTTAGAACAGGCCATCTCAAGCCATTGAAGATAGAAAATAACAACAAAATATACCCCACTTGCCCAAAATGAAGCTTGGCACCTGCAGCTCCAGAATACATTTTGGCTTACATTAGATTCACTAAAAAGGCACTTTGGGAGAGGCCGCTGCTTATCATAAAATATTCGAGGAGCATGAACTCATGGAATTCGTTTAGTGTTTACACAAGGGGATGAGAAACAACAACAACAAATAATTTCTCTGATCGTATAAACCAATTGTGTCAAGTTTTCTTTCTTTTTAAGTATGTTTTTGTTCTCTCTCTTTTTTATTTTTTTGTGCAGGGTTCATTCAGGTTATTACATTTGATGGCAATGGGGTAGGAAATATTGGTTATTCTTGAATTTGAAAGTCATTGTGTTTCATATTTATGCCCTTTCTAATATTGTTGTACTGAGGTGTATACGTTGGTACATATGGCATATTGTGTTCACATCTATCCCAGAATGTGGTTGAAACATTTCCACTTGCCCAAAATGAAGCTTGGCACCTGCAGCTCCAGAATACATTTTGGCTTACATTAGATTCACTAAAAAGGCACTTTGGGAGAGGCCGCTGCTTATCATAAAATATTCGAGGAGCATGAACTCATGGAATTCGTTTAGTGTTTACACAAGGGGATGAGAAACAACAACAACAAATAATTTCTCTGATCGTATAAACCAATTGTGTCAAGTTTTCTTTCTTTTTAAGTATGTTTTTGTTCTCTCTCTTTTTTATTTTTTTGTGCAGGGTTCATTCAGGTTATTACATTTGATGGCAATGGGGTAGGAAATATTGGTTATTCTTGAATTTGAAAGTCATTGTGTTTCATATTTATGCCCTTTCTAATATTGTTGTACTGAGGTGTATACGTTGGTACATATGGCATATTGTGTTCACATCTATCCCAGAATGTGGTTGAAACATTTCCACTTGCATATTCTGGATGATTTTGTCCCCGTGATTCATCAACAGGATCATATGCAATTTGGTTATTTGCATAAACGCCTTCTGCATCCAACTCAGGATTCTGGGTTTGTACATAAAGAGGATTCCTGTGGCAGTCACTTTGATGTTCATATGAGTATGCCATAGAATTACCAAGTTCCTGATAATCTAAATAGTGATTACTACTCCCTCTTTGAACAGCTTCATGACTATATTCTTGTAACATGGGATCCCGGCTGGGGTTGATGAGCAGCATTCTGTAGCTGTAGATATCTTCATTGATTTTATCCATTTCCTTAACTTGTCGAGTTTTTAAAATTTATTTTATTAACGATAAAATATGTATTTATTTAATTACACAGGTTCCTTGAAATAGAGAAAGAAAGCTATTTATTAAAATAATGAATCAAACAGATTCAATATTTATAAAAATAATAATTGTGGAACAGATTTAATATTTCTAAATATTAACAAACTAGAACATGGGCCTGAGGTATGAATAGCTCTGGTATGGCAGTCAGTTCTAAGCCTTAGTAAAGTCTTAGCATATTTTAGATGAAAGGTAAAGGATGTTTGAGCATTATGTGTGTTTCTCACTAATGGATTACCAATTTAATCTAATGACTAAAGCAAACCAACAGGTTCCAAATAATAGAATTATCATCGCGAGTGAGCAAGTTTAAAATACTGAAATAATCAAATTCATACAGAAACGCTCTTTTGTATGACCTCAATAAAAATGAGGGTGTAGGATGGCTGATGTTATCATATAAATTGATAGACAATTAACATAATTTCAGTGACATCTTGTCATGTAAAAGTACACAGTCTGCACTAATTTTGAAAAAATATATATATTTAGATATATACAATGAACATATACATGGCGCCTCTGCCACAACTTCACATTGATAGAAGAGATAACAGAACAATATAAAACACTATATCTTGGTGTTCAGTTTTCCCATTTATTTACATTAGGTAGAATTAAATATCTATTTAGTTTAACATGCAGTGTCTCACACTTACTTTGTTTTTATCTTTATTAATGTAAAACTTCAAAAGGCTTAGAACTGGTTGTCATTCTAGACTTTGTTCAAAGAACGGGATAATGTTCTATTAATTTATATGTCGTAACTTTGATTCAATAAAATTTTCTGTCTATTATTGCGACTTTCAATAAAACCTATTTATTCATTAATGAGTGTAGCACATATTTATATAAGAACATTTATTTCCAATTCTCTGTGAGTGTGATGATGCTCCTAAAGTTCTACCTTCGCTACCAAGAACCAGAGAATTCTTCTTCACATCAACTTTCCTTTTTATACCTTACGTCAAGCGGTCATGGAAAATGTTTACATTACCTGACTTAACCTGACCTGACCTATCTTATTAACTGGCATACACACACTGCCTCAAATTTGGGGATTCAATGGGAATACAGAAAATTCCGCTTTCCCGTCTCGGCTCGAACTATTATGAGTTGTAGGGATATTGTTTTACTGTCCGGCTTTGGAGGATGAAAGAGATTATTCGCGCCCAAAGATTGCTCATGAAAATATTTCGCCATATGTTTTATTGGCAAAGGTAATGAGAAGCAAGACCAATCCACTGGCTTTTCACAAATCCTGGAAACAGGACAGACAATAGGCGCAACACAGATGATGGATCCAACTTGAAGAAAGGTCGATGTTAATCTCCACCTTCTGTAGATAACTGTTATGTTTACTTCTATTTACACATCTGGGAGAATCCTGTATGGAACGAGGGTCCCTAATAAAGGTTTTGTTGTTGTTGAATTGTGGGGATATACTAGATAGGGACTACTAATCTTGTTCTAAGTTGACACTATATGATGTCAACAGTTCGAAATTTGGATGACATTGGTTAATAATGGTTCAATGATGATATGAGTCAATGATTGGTGGAGGCTGGTGATTGATGATTCAACATCAAATGGTTTTCAGAGATTCAAGTTGGAACAGAAGTTATCTGAATCCGGGTTGAACTATACCATCACAGTTATTTGTAGCAACTTGAAAGATTAACAGCCATATCTAATCAACACAATGGGTATGAAGGAAACAATGGATGTGCCAACTAACGCTGGTCAAAGATAGATGAAAATAATATATTCATTTATAGATAACACAGCAGATGTTAAGAATGTTGGAATTATCGCGTAGTAGCATCAGCTTCCACAACATTGCTTCATATCCATCTTGTATGGTAGCATCCCTCCATATACGTCCATTATATGAAATAATGATAAATGATAATCGAAAAGGACATCTATCATACATATAAAACGTCTATATATAACCAGAAAGAAACTGTACGTATACTGGACTCTTGAAGTCACGTACAGAAGTCGCCAACAATCCAGGTTAGTCTTATTGTCTAGTTGTGACACTCAGCTGATCTCATGTCGTCAGGCCGATTTGTTCTTATGGATGTTTCTTAATGTCTCTCTGCATTCAAAGTCTTGACACCGAGTAAAGTGTCAGTCTGGAGATGGTAAGATGGGTGTCTGAGAATAAGGTGGTCGACTGTTTTTTTATAGAC
Source organism: Cordylochernes scorpioides (assembly GCA_030710605.1). NCBI lineage: Eukaryota > Metazoa > Arthropoda > Arachnida > Pseudoscorpiones > Chernetidae > Cordylochernes > Cordylochernes scorpioides. The sequence continues at coordinate 65,927,501 of CP092868.1, forward strand.
AGTGTGGACATGTTAGGTCGTTCTTAGAGATGCTCACAATGTCCGCCAAGCACAAATATATCACATATGGGGAATATAATAATAAATATATACATATATAGTACTTATCTGCGTAATAATTTCTACATGTGCTTGTTCTTCCCCAGTTTTCTTTATTCTAGAACAACATATGTGTAATTGTTGATAAGAAACCTGTAAGAGTTTGTCCTTCACCCAATTTTTTTATTCCACATCACAGGCCACAACATCAATGGCAATTCGTTCAAATGAGCCACATAAATTCTAGATCTTCAACTTTCCTTTGGATCTTGTTTTCGACCTCTTTCTCGGTGAACATTGCGTGCAGTTTCTGCACCATTTTTCGACATCAGCTCGACTTTCTGGCCAACAAAATCTTTCTCTAACTTTGGCCAATGTTTTTCTGATGCCGAGGTGACCTCCCGTAGGACTGCTATGCATCTTGGAGAGCCAAAGGTACATGAGATCTGGGTAACACCAACTTCCAGGATGCATGCATTCCATCCTCGCTCTCCCATTTCCTATATAAAACACCATCTCGCAAAGTCAATGAATTCCAGAGGCTCCAGAGACTTTTGGTTTTCGGACTGCACGGGGCCACATCTTCCCAGGATAGGCTTTAATCTGATTCCTTCAATTTTTCATTGGCAACAAATCTCGGTCTTCACGTTGAGCCTTTCTTAAAGCTTGGCCAGTTCAATGTTGCTCTTATACTTCATCGCTTTCTTGAACTGTAACTTGTATTATACAAATTCTGTCTACAGCACGAGCACAATGTACACTTTGTGGAACACATGGCCTTCTTGATAAGGCATCAGCATGGTTTTAGAATTTTCCGGACAGTTTATTCTTATGTGGTCATATTGTCCTCATCTCCAGCAACTTGTATCACTGTGCTGTTTTACTTTGCGGGGGAAATTTGGAGACATGATCATGGGATCCACAAGTCTAGCAGCTCCCCTTTTCTCTTTCTGGATTATCCAATTTAACTTGTCTAGCCACGCGATCACTTCCTCTTGAAGCTTGTTGGGCAGTTTCATGCTTCATGGCTTGGACCAGAGTTTCTTGTAGAGTAGTCGCATTTGAAAGTCTGGCAAACCTCTGAGTTTCAGGGTCTCCGATGGCATCAATGAATTGTTGTTGGGCCATAAAATCTCGTGTTTCTGATGGGCACGTTGGAAAGGCCAATCTTGCCAGGCGTCAGATGTCGTTGGCCAAATCCTTCAAAATTTCTTTCTTATCTTGTAGTCTATTCTTGAACTTCACCACATGAAGAGCTGTTGGTAGTGTTCTTGTTGGAGAGTATCTTCGCACATCAGCCGTTGCCTAGCAACGCCACCTTCCTACCAGACATCACCTGACAGACATCACGTGACCTGGCGCTAACCCTACCGGCTGTACCTGTAGTTTTAGTTTAACTTTGGTTGTCTACCACTACGCTTGCTTTTGTTTTGCCTCTTTTGTTTTCTGTCATCTTAATTTAATGTTTTGTTAATAAAACAATACTCTCTGAGATCTAGCCTCTGATTCTCTTACAGTTCTTCTCCATTTCGGGACTCTAAAGCGTTAATCAGGGAGTTGAAGTCTAGGCGAAGTTGTTCTCTGATTTTTATACATTATTCTCGAACGTTCTAAAACATTATATTCTGGAATGTACTTTGTTTTTATTCTACGTAACAATATATATAGATATAGGGCGCGCATTATTCCTCCAATAATTTATTTTTTCTGTGTCAATATGGAAACGATAATATTGAACAAATTTTAGTCTTTATTCATGTTTATCCAGGACTTATTTTTATATTTTGAAAATAAAATAAGTCTTGAGCAACAATGGAGTAAATTATTTTAGCTTGAATTTTTTTTCCCAAGATTTGGACGAACCACATTATTTATTTCTCTAAAACTATTTTAAATCATATAATCTATCATCAATTCAATAGCTTGATTCTTCATAAAAATAATTTTGAAGTTTTAAAAATAGCGGGGAAAAGAAATCCCATTATTCATATCAACGAAGTGTTGAAGAAAATCATGGATACATTTTGAAATTATCTATGATATTGTTTTGTTGAAATTTGACTCCGTGTAGATCCTAATCATGGCAATAAATCTCAAGCAGAATGAATGAATTGATAAAGTGAAGAAATGAAATAATATTTCCATGCATGTGAGCAAATAATTTTGATAACAAATAGTAATTAGAGAATAGATTATAACTCTGATGTTGAAATTTACAATTTGTATGAAGAATTAATTTGGAATTATATTCTATTTTAGATCAAAAAGAAGCTGGCTCGTAAATTGATAAAATAAAAAAGAATAATGATAAATTCAAGGCACACAAACGGTTAATTTTAATGAAATTTGATATGAAATATGTTGAAGAATTCTCAGGTAAGAATTTCTATAAACACTCTGACCTATTCAAGCAAGAGACATTTCAACTAAACCAGATAAGTTCAGCTCTTTTATCAGTCTCATATGGTATCGCCTCTCTACTGATGACGGCCACAATCTACTTGTCAGCTGGACGGACGAAACTGATTCTCTTTATTTATTTCGTCTCAGTTTACAGGTGTTACATTCGAGTCACCTTGTCCTGGCTGTTTACACAGTTGGTGGAGTAGAGGTGACAGACCTTGTAGGAGGGCAGCTGTAAATGGAGATGCTGGGTATCGATTCCAGTACCTCTTGATTGCTAATATACCATCTGAGCTACATTCCCATATAAAAGAACCTTTAGATCTTCAGTCTAACACTCTCCAAACGGAGCTATTTCTGTACTTGATCACCAAGGTCTTATACAGCAGCAAGTCACGTGATATGAACAAATTCACCTAATTGGTTGCTTTGATTAAAATCAGCATGGCGCCTTTTATAGGTCTTCTAGCGATATCCAGACCAATTTGATAAACATTTGTGTCACACATATTGAATCCTTAGTCCACAGTCGCTCATACAATGTAATAATTTAGGAAATAAACAAAATACTAAATTATAAATAAAAGACAATTCGCTAAGGGAAGAGTTTCTTTCTTTTTTACATATAACGGCAATACAAGCTTTTGGGCTCAACAAACCTTCGACAGGTATAACTACGTTACTAAGTTTTTGAATTTAAACAACTCCATGTATACATAAAAAATAATTAATATTTTTTGTCTCTCTAAATTAAAAACATGTAAGGGAATATCGAACTTTGAGAAGAACTTCGATTTTTGGTTTTAAATGGCATTAAAATATATGTTCAATTCTAACTTAAAAAAAAATTTATATCCCTTATACTTGAAAACTTTTAGCCAATGAGCTCGCGCATGCGCACCACTGTCCAATCAGCAGCAACATGTGTACCTTCCCTTCAGACGGCGCGCGGGGAAACACCAACGCTCGCTCATCTGACAACCAATCAGTGGGAAAATAACACGGGAACTATACATAAACATTGAAGCATAAATCTTATATTCAATATACAAGGGGGGATCAATAAATAAGGTGAATTATAATTTATAAAAAAAAATAAGAACGATATTAAAAATTAGAACTTGATTAATTCAAAATAATCACCTTGGCTTTCTATACATCGTCTCCATCGTTCTGGCAACTTGTAAATACCCTCTTTATAGGCACTCTTAGGAAGCGTTTGAAAAAAATCTTGCACCACTTTCTGGACATCTTCATCCGAGTCAAATCGCTTTTCCTTTAACTCCTTCTTTAGTAGTCCAAAAAGGAAATAGTCAGAGGAGGCTAGGTCTGTACTATATGCAGGATATTCTAAAACTTCAAAACCTAATTTAATGATTGTAGATACAGTTTTACATGATGTATGCGGGCTTGCATTATCATGAAGGAAGAGAACACCTTTACTAAGCTTCCCTCTTCTTTTGTTTCTTATACCGGGCTTTAGCTTATTTACAAGAATGTCACAATAAAGGTCGCTGTTCATACGTTGCTTTGAGGATAAAAAATCAAGACAGATTGGTCCATCAACATCCCAAAAAATTGTTAACAAAACTTTACCGGCCGAACGTTGAGACCTGATTTTTTTTTTGGTCTTGGAGAGTCGCCTCGTTTCCATTCCATAGATGCACGTTTTGTCGAAGGATCATAATGATAACACCAACTCTCATCTCCAGTTACAATTTGGTCAAGGAAATGATCACCTTCCTCTTCATACCGCTTTAACAGAGCCTTTGAAACCCGGATGCGGTTAAGTTTTTGGTCCAAATTAAGGAAATGTGGAATCCATCTGCAGCGTATTTTTCTAAATTGCAATTGTTCTTTAATAATGGTGTGCACAGTTCCATAGCTTATATTCAAATTGTCGGCTATGGTTAAAATTGATATTTTTCTATCCTCCAAAATTAAGTTTTTAACCGGATTTATCGTGCTTGGCGTCGCTGTAACACTTGGTCGTCCAGGTCGCTCAATATCGGTACATGTAATTAGTCCATTTTTGAACTCGTTAACCCATTTATAAATGTTTTTTGAGACAAACAAGACTTACCATGGATATTTTTCATTCTTTGGCATATTTGAGATGTTTGAATACCTTCTGCTATCAAGAAACGAATAACTGCACGTTGTTCAAGCGTGGTGCAATCCTTCAAGGGAGCTTCCATTTTAGTTTATTTATAAGTCTCGCGCCGCGCGTGGGAAAAAAGAACAGAACACCTTAAATAGTCTCTCGATGTTATATTTTAATATTCTGTGGTTTAAATTATTTTTGCTTTTTTAATTTCTAAGAAATAAGATAATTCACCTTATTTATTGATCCCCCCTTGTAATATGATTTCCAGTCTACTTTATTATTCCGAATATGAAGTTCCTATTTATTTTATATATAGCTCCAATTATAACGAGTGTAAAGACTTTACCTCCCTAGATAGAGGTAGATCCAGCTATAAGAAAGTTAAACAAATGGTGTTTCTATAAAAAATAATCTCTACAAAAGAGAGATGTTTCCTATTGATGATTGAATATAGTTTCTGACTATAGCTGTTCCATCGCGCGATCGGTTAGTTCTAACAGAATTGGATGATTTTTTTGTCATAGTTGGATGCTCTTCTTTGGAGCTCTTTCAAAATCAAAATAACCAAAATACTCTGATAGGATAAAAATATTTCAAACCGCGTGAATGTCAAGAATAAAAAAGGGACTCGATGACAATAGCAATTTGTTGACCATAAAGTCTGAATTCTGGGCTGCTGTGTGTAACAGATGTTCCAGATGGGGAGCCGTGACTTCCCTGTGTTCCATCTCTACTAACGGCGTTGTTGCAGGATCTAGCTAGTGACTAGACAGTACTGGGACAGCGGGTCGGTGTTTAGTGCTCACACCACTGTGGTGGCCACTGCGACGATTAGCCGCCCTAGACTATCCCGCTTTGGTCATTGGTCATTCCACGCTGGGAGGGGGGGAGGGACCCTACTATTTTAACCATGTGTATTCACATAGCGTGGACTGGCACTCAACTTCCCCTCCGATAGCTTGCTCGCTCCACAGACCTGGGACTAGGCACTGATTACTAGACTGTTGGCTCTGGCGCAAAACTCCGATGGGAGGCCTCGCGTGTTGACGTAAGTCCGGCTTTCAGCGTTGTCGGTGTCCAGCAGTGCTGTCTTCAGTCTCTAGTCCACTCCATTCCACTTTGTTGTCAATAGTGAACTCTAAGGCGAGCTGTCGGAATTGGGAAGTTGGGGTCAGGGGTGTAGTAATACATGACGGTGTGTATAGTCTACCTCTAACCCCCTCTGTGTTATGTATCTAGATATCACGTGGAGCCCTCACCGTGTCTAGTTAACATTTAGGTAAATGTCTTTCTTTAAGCTCCCTCCTTAGGTCACCGAGTCCCTTCTTTATAACTTGGTATTCACGCGGTGTTAGCTATTATTTTGGAGTGTGTCATAATTCAATAACCCTCTCTCCATCTATTGTAGATATCTTTCCAAATCCTGTAAAAGGTAAATTTGAAGTTTGGCGGTGACGAGGAAGAAAACACAGAAGTCAGTTACCTAAAATTATCTGATTTGTCTCAACTTTTGTGGTGCTCCAACTGGTGCCTTGGATCCCGTAAAGGTATCGCCGGCAAGAAATCAATATATATATATATATATATATATATATAGAAAAATATAAATAAATTCCAATAATCGAATTTAAATATTCGAAATAGGTTATTGCCATCGTGATTAAACAAATATATATTAAAAAAGTACATAGACACTTTTTCAAGAATAGTTTAAAAGAATAGCATTGTCATCGTAAAAGAGCACGAAGGAAAAAAGTAGTTTATATGGCTCAACGGTTAACATATCTCATTTTACAATAAGATTTGAGTAGATAATAAATAACGAGTAGATTAAATATAACGTTTTCAAAAAGTAACGCTTTTATTTTAAATGACACTAAATAGAGATACTACCGCTTTAAACAACCACTAGTAAAAAGTTATATTATATGAATAAAGATTTTTTTTTAAATCGAAGGGTACATTCTCAATGAATTTCTATCTATGGATATCTAAATGAACGATCACCTATAAATAACTAACTAACCTTTCTAAGCTATTATACACCTGAACGAATCCTGTGTAGGACATAGGACCCCAATAAAAGGATTTATGTTGTTGAAATTCGATATGTTATGACGATGCATAAAAGAAAGCTTCGGCAGCGCCGCGGTGGAAAGTAGGGTCAGTTTGACCAAATGTGTACATTCCAAGAAATGCCCACCGCGGGAAAGACTCCACCACCGATTACTGCAAGAGTTCTTTCCCACAGAGTGGTCAGGTCAGTGTGATGTCCGGCATTACCAAACTCAAGACCAAGATGGTACTCATAGATGGTAGCCTTCGCCACACTGGTCATCTTTATTGCCTCGGAATGGAGGCTGACACCGAACAGCCAGGCCTCAGATCCAGGGGAAGTCACAGGAAGTTAATACCTTCCGGAGAGAGGTTGAGACTACTTTAATACATCGTTCATATAGAGTCATATACGGTTAAATATAAAATAGAGAAAGAAAGTGAGATTTTGATATTTAAAAATATTTCATTGACATCATACAAGTATCAATGGTAGCATACATAAAATGATATATATAAAAAGAGAGAGTTTTTTTTAAAGTAATAAATATAAAATAAAATGAGAAAACTATAATCAGTTATATATATATATATATATATATATATATATATATTAATTAAAGGGCATATTTTGGATCTAATATAAAACAAACATTTTATTTAATATAAAATGCCAATATTTCAATAGGCTATACGCCTAACTTCATCAGGGCGTTTCTTGTTTTTAAACTGCTTCGGATGATCACGCGATGCCTTCACGCGACGATATATAAAATATTTACAACTCTGGGGATAAAATTTAAATATATACACACAAATATCAATAATAATAGACTATATATACATGATTCCTAATAAGTATAAGAATAAGAATAAGAAAATAATTTTAAATCGATTTGAACTGTAAATATAACGGAGGGATGTCAATTTTTCTATTAATACTGTTGGTATCTTTCATTGAGGTCCAACTTTCTAAAAATAGTCTTGAGTGTTTATCCTGAATGTTGTTGTAAATAATATTTGTATTTTCAAAATTTGGTATATGGTCTTGTTTGAGTGCGTGATCTACTAGAAGTGATAATGGGCTATGATTTTTAAAAGCTGTTTTGTGTTGATTTACTCTTTCTTCAAGAGTTTTACCTGTTTCTCCTATGTAGGTTGCTGGGCATGATTTGCATGGAATGCGATATAGTATATTTGATTTAAATTCATGATTGCTATTATGTTTAGTGTTGGGATGGCGTAGAATTTCTTTCAGGTTTGCTGTGGTTTTGTATCGGGTTTTGATATTGTAATTTTTAAGTATTCTTGTTATTCTTTCAATGCCATAATTGTATGGCAGTGCACAGTATTTATTCGATTCTTCACTATTGTTTGTGGGATTGTTGGTGGGCTTATATATATGTTTCTTGATGAAACTTGGAGGATATTCATTATTTTTCATCTCATTGTATATGTAGAGTCCAGGCCGCTCACCCAACGACCAAGAGTCCTCCTACAGACAGTAAGGGGGATTTCGCGCTCTCCTTTCACATCAAGGCTCAGAAAGAACCTGTGTATTGATGACTTGGCAGACGCGAGGATATTTGATCGTAGAGGTACAGCCTGTACCACGCTGACGAGGGCCAACAGCCCGAAACGCGTCTCTATATATAATTTCTTACAGCTCTATGATATTAGCATATATAGACCAGTTTGCATTTCCCCCTGAATTCCCTTGTAGAATTTTGTTTATTGATCGAGTAATTATTCTTTAAATTCATTTCAAATACTATAGCAGCGTGATATCATAAGTTTTATATATTTCGGCAGTGTGCCAATTCATTATCTATTTCAATGAATGTTTATTAGAAATAGTGAGATCTATTTTACCAGTACCGTGACAAGTGTTGATATTTAGGTTATGAATGTATAGGTTAGCTTCCTCAATAATTGGTTGTAGTCTGTTGGACTTTATTGAACCAAACTGGATGACGACAATTGAAATCATCGCAAAGGATTAGAGGCCGGTCTTTGTATGTTTCGAGTAAATTTTTAATAAAAGTCAAATGTTCACTGAAAAGAGAATTAGGGTGAATATAGAAGTTAGAAAATATATATTATTTCTGGAATAATTGTTGTTTTACAAAATAAATTTGTGAAGTTTTAACCCTTTTATATATTAAGTTTTGTTCAATATAATACAGAGGGTGTTCACACTTATAGGAAACAAGTTTTATTATAAAATATTAAAAATTAACACCATATTTGAAAGCCTTTTTGTTTATTTACAGAACGGCACCTGACTTTCCACGATAGCAGACACTTTCTGATCATGGTCAAACTCAAAAGATCCCATTATTCCTTTACCACTTTCCAGAGACCTTCAATTGTCTTAGGGTGTCTCTTTCCAAGTGCTCTTTTAAGGCATCCAAAAATGCAAAAATCCATCGGGGCTAAATCAGGAGATTTTACAGGGGTTATGTTCTTTGGAATAGTGTTGATTCCTGTTCTTTGCCTTAGATCTTCCAAATAAGCTTGGGTTGAAGATGAGGTATGACTTGTGGCGTTATCATGGTGAAACCAGACTTTGTTGCTCTGTTTTCCATAGATAGAGGGAATATAATTTAAAAATATAGGTTATAAAATGTTGTTTTGATAGTACTCCGAGTTTATTTTGGCATTTCTTTCAACCTTTCTTATTTTTAATTTTCCTTCATATGATATACCGCATGCCACCATAAATCCTTTGGGGTAACTTTCGGCACATTCTTTCGCCCAAATTGGCCTAGAATTTTCCCCCCTTTTTTGATACTATATAGATCTTTGTCTGTCGCAATCGGTTAAATATACCCATGCTTGGTCATATGTAACAATAAATTTCCATCTATCAGCAGCCAAGAAATTTTCATAAAAATATCTGCTGATAGTGTGTCGCTGACGAATATGGCTCTGAAACAATTTGTGAACCGCATGCTTTTTTGTAGCTTTTAGGCCTAAATCTTTATTTATTATTTTATTTATTGTTGACACTGATGTTCGTATTAATTTGGCTATATCTCTTTGTGGCATAGGATTTTCTTTTGTAATATATATTTTTTTCACTTTTTTGACAGTTGCAGGAGTTCTCGCAGATATAAGGTGATAATCTTTTGTCCATTTCTCCGTAGGTGCTTTGAATAAAAACTTGATATTTTTGTCGTGAATAATATTATAAATACCTTTTTTAGAAATGTTGATATCATCTTGTTTGCATATTTTAATTATGTCCAAATAGGTAAGATTAGCTCTGGAAAGTCGTAAAATATAGCCTCTTATGAAATTACTAGACGAATGGCCCGGGCAACGCCCGGGTTTTACCCGAGTGCGTATATATTTTTAAAACGTTTTAATTCAAATACTATTCGTTGCAATTATAAATTGGCGCCATGGATGTCACTCTTGTGAAACGTCCCGTTCCAAACTGTGTGTTTTTAAAATGTTTTAATTAAAATACTATTCGTTACAATTATAAATTGGCGCCGTGGATGTCATTCTTGTGAAACGTCCCGCCCCAAACTGTGTGTGTCTTGAAAATATAAAAATAAAAATGTGAATCTTCATAAAGATTTCATCATGTCGATTTTTTTTTGCATTTCACCTACTAAATCGATAGAGATAATTACATTTGCAACATGAACTTAGGTATATTGACTAAATAGAAAACTGCATAGTAATAAAGATCATTTTTTAAAGGCACCATATCTTTTTTTTTTTCAATAAAATCGAAACAAAAAAAAATTCACAAAAAATTGGCATCATATATTAACTTTATGAACGGAAAAATATGTCCAGGGTAGCCTAGTGGTCATGGCATCTGCCCGGTAAGCGGAAGGTCGTGGGTTCGATTCCCATCCCTTGGCACTTTTTTTATTTTATCCATTCTGACCAAAATCTATCCGTGAACTTCACACAGACAGAATAAGGCAAATATATAAGTAGATTGTATTTGAAGGGCATTTTTTTAAATAACAAAAGATATGTATTGCGTGTTAGAATTAGCTTAAGCCTTTTCGAATTCCACGTTGTTGATTTTTAAAAATAAATTAATAGTTCCTTTTTTGCACCGGGCGCTCGTTTTCTATAAGTGTGAACACCCTCTGTAATTGCCATATTTTTTTTATTCCTTTTATTTGTTTATAAAATCTCAGATTCGATTAATAGTCTCTCATGAGAGACTAAAAAAAAAATGATTTTTAGTGGTCGTTCACGGGAGATCGCTATAGTAGGTTTACAAGGGGAATTCATTCGTGTCTTACATGGGTTGCCGCTAATGGGATGAGTCGCTCTTGAGAGACTACTGTATTTTATAAAAATAGATATAAAGAGAGCCACCATCTATAACCGATAATTATTTATATAGAAAAGCGTTTACCTTAAATCTTTTCAATAAACATTTCTATCTACATTTTATATTTCCTACATGCTTATTCACGGAGACAATACAAATATTTAAGGATTCTTATTAAGACATAATTCTTAAATAATATTAGTACGGTATAAAATAGAGAATGGGGCTGAGAAGGACTAGAATCATTCGTTGAACGGAACAATGTCTTATTTTAAATAAAAGAAAATATAAATGTGTTTGTGGTTGAAAGGTTATCAAATATATTTTTAATAATAAATTTTATTTGGTTGTTTTAATAAAAGTGCAAAGGTCGATATTAAGAACCAATATTAGCCACACATAAATAAATAGAATAATATTAAATTTCATATGGCTTCTCCTATAAATGTAGAGCATATACAATTATAAAACTCCGTAGAACAGATTTGTGGGCCAGAAACTTGTCCTTTATTTAATATTTGGTAATACAAGTAGTTGTAGTTTTTGTTGAAAACTTGTCCTTTATTGAATATTTGGTAATACAAGTAGTTGTAGTTTTTGTTGAAAACTTGTCCTTTATTGAATATTTGGTAATACAAGTAGTTGTAGTTTTTGTTGAAAACTTGTCCTTTATTGAATATTTGGTAATACAAGTAGTTGTAGTTTTTGTTGAAAACTTGTCCTTTATTGAATATTTGGTAATACAAGTAGTTGTAGTTTTGTTGAAAACTTGTCCTTTATTGAATATTTGGTAATACAAGTAGTTGTAGTTTTTGTTGAAAACTTGTCCTTTATTGAATATTTGGTAATACAAGTAGTTGTAGTTTTTGTTGAAAACTTGTCCTTTATTGAATATTTGGTAATACAAGTAGTTGTAGTTTTTGTTGAAAACTTGTCCTTTATTGAATATTTGGTAATACAAGTGGTTGTAGTTTTTGTGGAAAACTTGTAGTTTTCGCTCTAAATGATATAATGATGATATAATTTCGAATTATGATGTATAAATGTTCATACAATTACAATTTCTTTAATAATGATATCAGAATGTTTCTTATAAAATCAACATTGTACACTTATAAAAGCAGCTGATTTAGTAAATTTTGTTAAATGTATCTCTAACCCGCCGCTAATGTGTAAAACTTGTGGCCCTGTTTTAAGTGGATCCTGTTGTGTAAGTTTAAACTCAGGTAAATAATACTTTGAATTAAATTTATTCTGTTTTATCGATTTGATTTTAAAAATATTCTTATTTTAGTGTTCCTCTTTCTCCGGGTAGTTAGCAAACTGCGCTCCAGGAACCTTAGTTATAACTATCTAGTTCCTCTTTAGACACAACTATAATTCAACTCATTATAAATAACATATATTTCAACCCACAATTTTATTAATTATAGAACTGTAGGCTTATATAGAACAGGTTGTTGTTCTAGACCTTTCCTTCTATAAACGGGCAGCCGTACTAAACTTTTACCATAAGCCGAATAATAAAGTATAGAACGTGTGGGAAAATGTCAAGACTAATTAAAACTAAAATATAATGTATTTATTCTCACATCAATAAAATTGTCATTCCATAATAAGGAGATTCCTATAATACAACAATACCTATACCAGGAATTCCTCCTAGGAATTATTACTGATTTCACCAACCTCTCAGGCTGCTCTTAATATCCACAACTACATTGTTATTTTTACTATAGGACGTCAAGCGGTGTGTTTCTTAGATTCCAGCAATCACAATAAAGGGGTTAAAACAGCCATTCTGGAGGCCGGGGTCAAATACATGTTGCTGCTCAACTCAGTTTAAATAACATGAGGATTCTTCCCCATTGTTGAAATTGCTAATTAATAAAATGTGTTGTATATTATAAATATCAAAAAGAATTATATAAAAACTCATATTTTATTTTATATAAAAATATAATACATAAATTACAAATAGGCTAAATACAGCATCAAAAGGATATATAAATAGACATTCATCAAATATTTCTAAAGTTTCTAAAAGTTTCAGTAGGAGTTATTTGATATTATTTTCCTTCACTTTTGGAACCGAAATCTTCTTTAATGGGGCTCCTTGAGGGATCCTTCAGGATTCTTTGAAACGTGGAGATCATAAAGTCGACTGATGCAGGGCTCAAGGTCCTGGGGGCAATATCCTGTCAAGAAATTCAGATGTTCGTTCCAGATGGAATCAAGTCCAAAGATCATCCGCGTCAATACATATGCGCTACAGGCAACCATGCTTGGCTTGTAAATTGGACATTCCTTCAAAAGAAACAACTCGCATAAATAAACCGCGTATTCTTGTAGCGATTCTGACATGGGATCCACCTCATTAAGAGTTTTCAAGAAATCCAAAGAGGTTGGTACATTCAACTGGAATTTTAGATCTTGCAACAGCGATATTTCAGCTCTTTTCAAGACTTTTTCGGAGTAGCGAGGTCCAAAAGGGACATAATCAAATGAATGTTCGATTCTTTCTTTAAATTTGGTAGCCAAGATTAACGAGGCCATAGCCAACAGGTGGACATCATCTACCTGTTGGTAGTTACTCAGGTAGATATCAACGTAGTACGCCGCCAGGAAGAAAGATTTCAGGGAATAATTCCTATTGGATTTAACCTCTGAGAGCCAGCATAGAATGGCTGTTTTTTTTTGTGGATCAAATCGGTCAGAATAATCACAAAGTCCCAACTTTGATTCTTTTTCTTTAATGTACGTGTAATATGTAAATAGACTTTCAAATGACATGAATCTATCATTAGTGCTTTTATGGTTACCTTCGATGCTTTGTGTAGATTGGTAATCTAAGACTGTTTTTAAATAGTGAAGATATTCTTTTGGAATATCGGCAGCTGTTTTCCATGAATATTCTTGGGAAATTTCGACGTATTTGGCATTTTGGGTTGAATCATCTGAAGCATTTTTCCAATAATAGTTTGGGGAAGACTCTACAATCATTGCAACCTGCGTGGTATAATCAGGTTGATTGGCTGCGTCTACATTGAGGATCCATCTAGAATCATATTGTAGATGATAGCTTGATTCATGATCAGATCTTTCCCAGATATATTCTGGGGAGATTTCTATTATATTCTCACTAAGCGGGATGGTTGAAAGTTTGCCAGATACATCTACATTCTGATCTGATGGAATATCGCTCAAAACTAGGTGGTTGCTGATTGGATCATCTACAATTTTTACCGATATATATTCTTGAAAAGATTTTCTCTGTCCCATTCATAAACAGGACTATATTCATATTGGTTATTTGCATTAATGTTTTCCTGAACCTCGCTTACAATTTGGTTATTTTTATCCAAGATATTGGGTAAGTAATTTTCGCTGGAATATCCTGATTGATTTTCTCCACTCAATTCCTCAACAGAATTATATACAATTTGGTTTAATGCATGAACGCCTTCTTCATATGTATACGGTGGTACATATGGCATATTCTGTTCATATCTATCACTGAATGTCGTTGAAGAATTTTCACTCGCATATTCTGGATGATTTTGTCTCCGTGATTCATCAACAGGATCATATGCAATTTGGTTAATTGCATAAACGCCTTCTTCATATGTATTCCTTGGTACATATGGCATATTCTGTTCATATCTACCCAAAAATGTAGATGAGGAGTTTTCACTGTTATATATTGGGAGATTTTCTCCGCCCAATTCACCAACAGGATCATATGCAATTTGGTTAATTGCATAAACGCCTTCTTCATATGTATACGGTGGTACATATGGAATTTTTTGTTCATATCTATCACCGAATGTGGTTGAAATATTTTCACTCGCATATCCTGCGTGAACTTCTCTCCGTGATTCATCAACAGGATCATATGCAATTTGGTTAATTGCATAAACGCCTTCTGCATCTATCTCAGGATTCTGGGTTGGTACATAAAGAGGATTCCTGTCGCAGTCACTTTGATGTTCATATGAGTATGCCATAGATTTACCAAGTTCCTGATAATCTAAATAGTAATTGCTACTCCCTCTTTGAACAGCTTCATGACTATATTCTTGTAACATGAGATCCTGGCTAGGGTTGATGAGCATCAACCTGTAGATGTAGATATCTTCATTGATTTTCTCCATTTTCTTGTCGAGTTTTTTTATATATTTTAATAACAATAAAATATGTATTTATTTAATTACACAGGTTCCTTGAAATAGAGAGAAAGCTATTTATTAAAATAATGAAGTAACTTGAAATAATGAATCAAACAGATTCAATATTTATAAAATAATAATTGTGAAACAGATTTTATATTTCGACATATTAATAAACTAGAACATGGGCCTGTTGTATGAATAGCTCTGGTATGGCGGCCAGTTCTAAGCCATAGTAAAGTCTTAGCATAATATAGATGAATGGTAAAGTAGGTGTGAGCATACTTTCTTACTAATGGATTATCAATTCTAACTAATGTAAATTTATATGAAAACCTGATTATCAAGATATAATGTTTCACGTAATCCGTATATCTATTGTCCTCTTATATAAAATGTCATATGCAACCTCATTTAGGTTATATAAAATATGGTTTTATTTAAATTTGACCATTTTAGAATTTTCAACTTGTTAACTTGTGATGAAAATTAAATTATTTGGAATAATTTTTATTGTGAGAAATATTTTAAATAATAGAACACCATAACTATTTGATAAAATATGTATAATTACTTGACTTGTGACAATCTCAGAGCTTATTATAAAAGAATTAAACTTCAATATCAATGGTTTGTAAAAATATATAAGTTGATATTTTATACATTTGCGATCAGTTCTGAGAATGTTTTTTTTTTTTTGCCAAATTGCTAAGGAAGTTTAAGATGAAGTCCAAGAACATGGAATTTATCATCTGTTTCTTCTCCAACACAATCATATCAAATAAATTTTTATTGTTATTTCTCAGATGGATTCGAGATAAAATCGTGCATTACCAACAGATAAAAATACTCTTTTTTATATACAAATGCATTTTTAAACACAAATTGGGTAGCATTTTATAGATTTTTAATAATATGAACTTTTGTTAATTTTTTTTTCAATTTCATATACACTATATATAGAAAGGTATAACGAAAATTGAAATTATACCGCGAATGTTTCTTTTAAAAATCGAAATTTATTTTCAAAGAGAAATAGCGACATTTCTAACTTTGAGGATGAGGTATGGAAAGGTATGGAAATTTCTCTTTGAAAATAAATTTAGATTTTTAAAAGAAACATTCGCGGTATAATTTTAATTTTCGTTTTACAATCATCAGCCGCGTTATATTGTATTTTAAATGTTACTTTAAATATAAGTTATGAACGGAAAAATACGTCCAGGGTAGCCGAGTGGACAAGGCACCTGCCCGGTAAGCAGAAGGGTGTGGGTTCGATTCCCGCCCCTGGACACTTTTTATTTTTCCGTTCTCCATTACTCTTCATGTTTCACCTTTCCATACCTCATCCTCAAAGTTAGAAATGTCGCTATTTCTCTTTGAAAATAAATTTCGATTTTTAAAAGAAACATTCGCGGTATAATTTTAATTTTCGTTTTACAATCATCAGCCGCGTTATATTGTATTTTAAATGTTACTTTAAATATAAGTTATGAACGGAAAAATACGTCCAGGGTAGCCGAGTGGACAAGGCACCTGCCCGGTAAGCAGAAGGGTGTGGGTTCGATTCCCGCCCCTGGACACTTTTTATTTTTCCGTTCTCCATTACTCTTCATGTTTCACCTTTCCATACCTCATCCTCAAAGTTAGAAATGTCGCTATTTCTCTTTGAAAATAAATTTCGATTTTTAAAAGAAACATTCGCGGTATAATTTTAATTTTCGTTTTACAATCATCAGCCGCGTTATATTGTATTTTAAATATAGAGAGGTATATTTATATCCCAGGACACTGCAAAGAGGAAGAACAAACCGTAGAGCATGTTCTCTTCAGCTGTCCAGCATTCCAACTACAGAGATTCCAGACGGCTACACTCCTTGGACTGCTCTCATTGAATGACACTGCCCTATTGAATCTACCAAGAAACAAAACGGCCTGGGACACTTGATGAACTGGTTTACTAAGGCTACCAAGACAGACCTCTAAACCACAGAACAGCCCGAGTAGTTGGGGGTCTATGGATACCCTCCAGGAGCCTGGAGGTGTTAATAATAAACACTTTCGATGTGTGACTATTGACCTGGAAAAAATCTATAATAAATTGAAATTTGACTACCTGCTCTGGTCTTGTCTACAATACGGCGATGGATCAGTCGAAATAAAACCAGTCTTACAGGAAGTTGCAGCAATATTGTAACGTAGAAAATCAGGAAATACAAACTTCAGGATGACACAGCAGTTTATTTAAGACACAAACATAAATCAACATTTATAAGATAAACGTTAAGCAATGAGGGAAGATTCCATAGTAGCAAAATATAAAAATAATATAAATATAAAAAAATTAATAATACGTATATAAAATATAATAAATATATTTTGCTACAATATTATTTAAATCTATAAAAGGTGATCCTATTTGTTTTTAATATATTCTTTTGTACAGTAGAACCTCCATGAGAGGACACCTTTCTATGAAGGATAGTTTTCATTTGTAAAATTACCAATTTTACTAATTAGTAACTCTCCGGTAAGAGGACACCTCTCCCTAAAGGACACTTTGGCTCTGCAATTAGGTGTTGTCCTTTACAGGGAGGTTCTACTGTATATCTAAATAAACATTAGGTTTGTATTTTGGTGATGTGCACGACAGGCACCAAATAGTAATTATCCATTAAAATTTGTAGAATGGTTGTTTAGGACTTTAAAGGAGATACATTTGACATATCCCTATAGTTCCTTTCTTGAACCACATTGAGAAAATAAGCAAAATAATAATCAACAACAAAAATTAATTTTGACAGTGTTTTGTCGCATTTCAAGGCGGTTTGAGATAGAAGCCTGATTTTTCTTCTATTTCTACTTCCTCTTGGGTCAAATATTCGCTGATAAAATCAAGCTCCCAGCAGTTTCTGAGTCGAAATCGTGTATCACACAGATACCGTACTTATATAGATGAAGATAAGGGTGTTTTTTTTTTGGGGGGGGGGGGGGGGGTTATCTCGTGTGTGTGAATCCCGATATACACGCTAAAGGTACAACTTCCTTAATTTTTCTCTCTGAGAGTGTACTTTATTATTCAGATTTATTAAAGTGTAACTTTACTAAGGGTTAGGACTGGCTGTCGTTCTAGATCCGCTCGTTAAACGGGTCATTCGTCAAGTAGTAGATGGAGAACATGTACAAGTATAATTGTATGATGGGCCTGAAACGTTTAAATAAAGGCAGATAGATTCATTTTGACTTTTGAAAATTTTGGATTGTAATTCCGGGGATCTTTGAGATAGAAACCTGATTTCTGAATTTCAGCTTCTTTAGAATTATAAACAATGAACCACAACTCCCAACGAATTCGGAATTGAAGTTGGGCATCACCCACATAACCAGCCATATATACCATTTATATATGTCTGCAAACTGAGAAATTCATGCTTCAATTATTTGAGAAAAACGATTCCTGGATCAAAACGATCTTATTTTTCTAATATATATTGAAAACCCATTCACCCACCTCTTCATCAGAAAACAAAATTCCCTTCTGAATAGATATAAATTATACAAAATTATAATTTTACATGATGTTTTAAACAAACTCAAATCCAGAATTTTATAGAAAATAACCAGAATCAGTAAAAATAAGCCTGAAATCGGTTAAAAACCTGTTAAAAGTTCCAAAATAACCAATCTGGTGCCCAGTTACTCTAACTAATATATAGTAAATTTTACATATATACTACCTATATAGTTTGAAACTTTTATGAAAGAAAGATTTAATGAAAACATCAATCTTGTAAGTCATCCCTCCTTATCTCTCTCAAATGAAGCTGTGGAGAGTGAAGAAACAAAAAGTGGAAAAATTATCCGAATTTTTCTTTAGCCTGTTTTAAAGGAATTTTTCAGAAGTTGAGCTGAAGAACAAAGAACCAGACGAGAATTAAGACATGGCCAGCAGCTCTCGTCTGCGCACATCCAACTTAATTAGAAATTCGCCAAAAGAGAGAGAGAGAGAACACGTCGCTAAAAAAGAACTAATTATTTAAAATATTAATAAAGAAAATGGTCCGCCATTTTTATGGAATAATCAGATGGTAAACAAAGAGAATTTTTAATTAGAGATTAGGTGAAGGGGGGAAGGAGATATTTCTTGTCTGCTGCGCTGGCTTTTTATATCAGTCCAGACTTTCTAGAACAGACTCTGGTATGTATAGGTGTTTTATCGAGCTAAAACATATATAGAAATTTTTCTGTGACTATATACTTAATATAAATATTTAGACTTTCTAGTATTTTATAATTCTAAAACAATTATGGATTTTCTTGTTCACTTTTTAAAAATCTTTTGAAATCTCTAGAACACCCTTCTTAATCTTAAGATAAATATTTTTACTTTTTTTTAATTTTGAAGAGGATTTTTACTCTTCTAGAACATTCTAGAGCTCTTTGTGGATAGAAAACAGTCTCTTTGTCACCAAGGAACTGTAATTCTTCTCGCTATAGACATACGCCTATCTCAAAATGTAAACCATTTATGGCGCGTATGCATATATTTCCTGTTCCAAAATAACTTTATTAAAACAAAGTGTCCAATGCGGGATTTGATCCCGGTTCATGGCTGTCGGGAATCGAAGGTTTTACCCACTTGTCCAACGACTTCCTATGCATATATTTGAAAAAATTATACTGAGTCATTTACTGCAATGATAAAAAAATAAGAAGAAAAGATCAAATATGCGAAATAAACTCCGAGAGAAAAATGTCAAAACCATAACAAGACTTAAAACAAAACACTATAAAGGAATGACAATACATTCTGTGATTCTGTGATGGAGATGCATGGAGACATTTGAGGCTCTTCATTGGACACGACAACAACAACAACATAAAATATTCAGAGGACCTAGCTCATCAGTGGAGAACCCTTCCAGCGGATGCGTCAGTTTAATCCACCAAACCGTTGGATTGCTTCTGTACAAGGATATTATGGAACACGTTGGTTGTCAATCCATACTCCAACAGATCTTCCCCGCCAAACAATTAAGACTCTCCCTAATCGGCGGATTAAGTCCTTCAACTAATTGGCCCATAAACCAGGATGGTGTTTGTCTAAGGCCTTCCTTCCCTATGGGCTGCCGTAAATTGGGAGTTGCCAGAGATTGGAGCCGAATGGTCGGCCTCTCTGCTTAGGAAAGATTCCCGTGTTTCCTCAGCAGCCTAAAGACGCTGTTTGACCGTCTTAAAAGCTTTTATTCAACTTACTTCCATATATCTGTCTGTCCACAAATCTTTTAATCAATTTTAATATACAAGGTTGGCCCAAAGGTTCGTAAACACTTGCAAAAAAAAAAAAATTGAAATACCAATATTATTCGCCGTTATGTATAATGTCTTTGTATTATTTATATAGTAATTGTATTATGTAATATTATGTATTCGCCGTAATTATTCACCAAGTAATAAGAAAACAACGTTAAAAAATAAAAAAAAACACGAACTTTTGGGACAACCTTATACTTACCGAATACATCTAGAAGTCTGAAATTTGGTATACTGGTTTAAACCTGATGGCAATGCAAATTGTCAAAACTTCAGACTTCTGAGTGGTCGGGAAAGAACTAATTTCTATATTTCCTTTATAATTTTGTATATACTATCAGATTACACAGGTCTACAAAACTCAAAGTAGTTGTACCTTATAGCATATATATATCGGGATTCAGAAAAAAAACTCTGAGAGATATTTGATGCACAGGAATATTTATCACTGTGCATCAAATATCTCTCAGAGGTTTTTTTCTGAATCCCGATATATATATGCTATAAGGTACAACTACTTTGAGTTTTGTAGACCTGTGTTACCTAGAAGTCTGTAATTTGGTACCCTTGTTCAAACATAAGTGCATTGCGGGTTGACAAAATTTCAGATTTCTGGATGGTCGGCAATAAACTAACTTTAACTCTTATTTTTGCTTTCATATTTGAATTCAATTTTAATAAACTTCCAGACCAAACAGAAGTCAGAAAATTTGTTGACTCGCTTAATGCAGCTAACAATGCAAGTATAAAATATGTAAAACTTCTGGGTTATCGGGTTAGACTAATTGTATATTTCTTTTTAAATTTTGTGATGCATTTTTAATATACTTATATTTCACGTATAAGTCTAAAATTTTGTACACTAATTCAATAAAGCTAACATAGAAAGTGAATAAAATATCATACATATACAAGTAGATTGTAGATAACCGTGATGGTCTTGATTAGGGAATAGAATTTATATATATATATATATATATATACCAAAGGCACAGCTGTTTGTGGGGTGATGAACGTCTGGTATTCCATTAAAATAAATCAGCAGTATGAACTAGAGCTATGATTAATTTGGAGAATATTGCCAGAAATATATATACAACAACAACAACTAAAAAACTTTATTAAGACCTTTTAGTCTTATACAGATTCTCCAAGCAGAAATGTAGGATACATGCAGGAAAAAAGTAATAGTACCTTAATGGTAATATGATATTTATATACAGGAAAAATTATATAAAGACAATCAAGCTAATAATTAGATTAGGCCAGAAATATATACAAACTCTAAAAATTTGAAATTTGCACCTTTAGTAAAAATAAGTAATTGCAAAAACTTTTGGAGTGATCCTAGTATTATAAGAAAATTTAATCAATTTTAAAATATCTAAAAATATATATAATTATTCATAAAATTTATTTATATATACACATAAATATAATAAAATATATATTCGCTAATGGACAAAACTTAAGGAAGTTGTACTTTTACAATGTATATCGGGATTCAGATAATAACTCTGAAAGATATTAAAGTGACCTTTATTGAAGACACACGAGATAACCAAGTGTGAGTACTCTTTCAACTGCCTCTGCGAATTCAAAGACTCTACTTCCTTAAGTTTTGTCCATGAGTGTATATATATATTTGATATTATAAAATATTATAGTGTATGAATGTTTTTTATTTTAAAATAATGTGTTTAGTATTTATCTTTTTCTTTTCTTTTTAAATTTTTGTATATATTTTAACTCTTCATTCTCATGTTTAGTAAACTTAGAAATTATCTTCTATGATAAATTTATGAATTTTTTAAATAGAAAAAATGCAAAGAACAAAATTAAATGAATAATTTTTAAAAAATGATAAATACTTTTTAAAATATTTAATTGAAATTTTCTAAAGAGGATAAAATAAATATTTTTCAGCTATTGACTTGAACAATTAGATTTATATGAGCAAAAATACCATGAATTTCAAACTTTAGGTGATTCAATATGGAGCAACTGATTTAATAATTTTTATATGTTCTACCAAATATTGTATCTCTTCACTCGGTGACACCGTTTTTATGAGAAAAAAGGGAAAGAGACAGCTTGTCACTTGGCATCCCTGATTGCTGACAGCCAAAACCAATGTGTCTACAGCAATTTTGACCACGTCTATCCCGACCTGCTGAAAATGGATCTACGCTACATCCCGCTGGACTACCTCGAACCTGGATTGTCGGACATGTTATGGAGTCACAACTCTGGACCTATTACTACTGAGAACCTATGTGGATGGAACAAAAGAAGGACTTATCTCGGCTACCTGTCCTCGGTGTTTACGTGGACTTCAGTCCGTGAGTAGCAACGTTGTGTGGAACATTTACTCTATCACACACACTGTCGTGATCTCCACCACAACTTTCAACTCCGGGCGTTCGGAGTCTCTTAGCAAAGATGGCCCGTGTTCTAGCCCAGGGGTCGGCAAAGCTTTTAAGTCCAAAGAGTCAAAAATGACAATTTACAAAATTTCAAAGTTTTTAAAAAGCCACAATTTTTTCCTTGCCAACAATAAATAGTACTCTCATAAATAATATTTACTTATGGAACTATATAAATAACCACAGCTTCACAAAGAGCCGCATGTAACACACGAGCCGCAGTTTGCTTAGCCCTGGGCTAACCTAACTCAACCACCTGCTATAGGTTAGTCATCTCGTCCGCTAATATAGCTGTACTCTCCTCAGTTTCTTACATCTTTCTAACTATGATAGAGAAATTATATCGGATTCATTTAAAGATTTCAAATGGAAACATGATTTAATCGCTCCATAAAAACATAAATAGTTGTATACTTATACTGATATAAAGACATTGGGAAGTCTTTGATGTTGCCGGTCCTCTATTTTTTTTTAAGGAGATATTCGCACTTGGTTATCTCGTGTGTCTTCAATAAAGATCACTATAATAAATTTCAGAGTTATTGTCTGAATCCCGATATACATGCTAAAAGGTACAATTTTCTTTAGTTTTGCCCATGAATATAAATATATTATTTCACAAAGGTTATATGCGTATATGGAATCATATTTGTTTGTGTCCACCTCTTTATGTTTGATATAATTTATAATATAAAAAAACATTACACTACTTATACATATAAGCGACAGAAATGTATAAAACAATATATCGTGTTGAAAAATAATTGTGAGGAAAGGTAAGTGCAAATCAACTTTATTCTTTTTAACAACGGTCTATAATTGTAGCTACGTATATATTTATATAGCACCGACAGAATTTAAGCCAAACTATGTAAATATATTTTTTTTTCAATCGAAAACTTAAAATGATGTAAATAATAAATAAACCACGCTACAATATTATACAAGATCTTGAGTATCACTGAGTTACAAACTAATGTAAAAACCTCTACATCTTAATCATCGTATACGATGTCAATTTCATATTTCAAAGTGAGCTATCCCCGCTCTAACACTTCAGAGTAAAAGAGAATATGGTTTTACGGGCTACTAACCAAAGTGTATGATTTTTGAGCCCAGAAAAAAAAAAAAAGGAGTCGACAGGATTCGAACCTGTGCGGGAAGATCCCAATAGATTTCTAGTCTATCGCCTTAACCACTCGGCCACGACTGCTTAAACACTTTAGAGTAATGTTTAGATTTCGTTTATATATCAGCGAGTTCCACCATGGAATGTGTGACGTGTTCTAATTTATATAACTAAATATTTCTTCAGATACCATAAAGAATATGTTGAATGATATTCCAATATAAAATGAATATATTTTGCTAATGTATTTCTAAATAAATCCATTAGGGTTCGATATTTTCATACGGAAAGGAAATAGTTCGAGTATTTTTATACAGTAAAACCTCCATGAGAGGACACTTATGCTAGAGGACACTTCTACAAAGGACAATTTTCATTTGCAATGTTACCATTTTTCTATTTAGTAACTCTCCGGTAAGAGGACACGTCTCCCTAAAGGACACTTTGGCTCTGTAATTAGGTGTCCTTTACAGGGAGGTTCTACTGTACATAATACTTGATATATAAAAATTATATTTAGCACAACACAATACAACTCAAACATCGCTGATGAAAACATTAAATCTTTCATAAATAAAATCATTCAAGAAATCAATTCCATTTGAAAATAATATTTGAAAAAAAACAAAGAATTATATATTTTTAGAGTATCTTTGATTATTTTATTAACCAAAGTTAGTTTAGTTAAAATAACAATGGATTATTATTCATTTCTATCTAAGAAACTTTTTTCAAATAAAAATAGCTGTGCTATGAGTTTCTATTTGAATATTATAATTGAAAGAGTCGGTGGACGAATGGGTAACACCCTCGATTCCTGACAGCCATGAACCAGGATTGAATCCCGCGTTAACATTTTGTTTAATGCGTGAATAACCTTCACACATTGTTTCAAATATCACAAACTAGTTTGCCCCTTTTGAGTGATACCTAGTAAAGTGATTTTGGAAAAAGAATATGATAATTTATATTTATATAAAAACTTCTGTCTGAATGTATTGATTGGAAAGAAAATACTGATGAAATTCCAAATTCTCTCCCTCACAAATTATATAATTTTACCAAGACACACCAAAACGAAACTTAAAGAAGCTATATTTGAAGATGAAGAAGAAAAGAAAATAAGAAAATTTCACGGCTCATAAACATTTCCATCAAGTCAAATAATTATTTGATTCTATATAACATGTATTTGATTGGATTATATCAGGCAAAAGTAACAATTAATAACTATGTTAAAAAATAGTAGAAAAGTGAAATTATACTGGGATAAGGTGGATAGATTAAGAAAAAGACATCTCCTTATTGTGCAACTGAAAGTTCCTGATGGCTGGCACTATCCTTTCTTAATTAATAACTAATTATGAAGAGAAATATTTCTCAATATTCTATGTGTTAGAAGTGGATAGAAGCTTAAGAAATTATCCTATTTGATTATATCCGAAAGAAAAACTCTGGTTTCATTTTTGGAGATTATCATGGAAAATGCAAAATGATGCAAACAAAGTTCTAATTTTAATGTATATGTAAATATGAAAGATTCTGAAGATGTCAGGTAAGAAGTTCTGTATAATCACTAAATGTGTTTTTTCTCTCTCCCATTAAAAATATTTTAACTAAATCAAAGTATTGAGTAAATTTAATCAGGCCTCTAGGGAAAAGTGTCTTTTCAAATGTTTTGAAAATGAAAAGATACTTTTCCTTGGAGACCTGATTAATTTTACTCAATATATGGATACAAGGTTTATTTTATTGAATAAATCAAAGTAATTCAACTCTTCTATTAACCTCAGATAGAACCTTCTCTTTCTTTAAAATTCTCTACTGATGAGGGCTACAAGTCAAATCTACCATACAATTGTACATTACCATGATCTATTGCAGCAGCACCCAACCAGATATTGGAGGTAAACGCATAACTGGTTCAATGGATCGGCTCATTGGACTGTCAAAAAAATCAACATGGTGCCAGATTCATGTCTTACAACAAGTATAAGATGCTCTGCTACATATTTTCTGCTTTCTTATTTCCACTCAATCATATTAGGGTATCAAGCTTGTAAAGCTTGTTGATGGTGTCTGCTGGGAATGAGTAGAGCTCATCAATGGATGATTCAATAGAGTCTATAATGTATTTTGGGGTTTGGGTACTACATATTATTGTCACAAATCAATCTAAATTGGAAGATAACCTGTCATCACATATATAAATGGGAAGAAATGGCATCCATCATCCTATCCTTCTATTGTCTACCTTGAGATTCCAGCTCTTAGATTACCTCAAAGATAAATAGGAAGAGAGCAGATACGCAACAAAACACTGCTTATATTTGGAGTGTAGCGCGCATTAGAACAAAACAATTTTACCAATTTTTAAAAAATGAATATGAATATTTTTGAAATACTTTACAAAATGAACATATAAATAGAACAATTGAGAAGCTAAAGATAAATTGGAAATGTGTGAGTTGCTTGGTATTTGTTGGTTTTCTTGAGGGTTCTTGTGAAAAGTTGGTATATTATTTAGGATTGAGGCTACAGCTACTTTATCTGATTGTCGATTAAGATGTGTTAAACTCCGTGTAAGAGATAGATCCTGGAGATTAGTTGAAATCATAAAATTCAAGCATTAAGAAATATTATTTTAAAATGTACAAACCTGGTGACGACAAAATATAAATAAGGGACTCGGTGACAATATTTATCTGTTGACCATAAAGTCTGAATTCTAGGCTGCTGTGTGTAACAGATGTTCCAGATGGGGAGTCCCGCGGGGTAACTTGTTCCAGTTCTACTAACGGCGTTGTTACCGACTCTATAGTTAGTGACTGGACAGTACTGGGACAGTCAGTGCTTACACCTCTGAGGTAATGATAAAGTCATAATATGTCCTTTCCTTCGGGTCGGTCAGACGAGTGTCGTTATCTTCCATTCCACGGCGGCCATGGGACATTTCACCCTGCGTGCACGTGGACTGGAACTCAACTTCCCTCCTCCGATAGCTTGCTCGCTCCACAGACCCAGGACTAGGCACTGATTACTAGACTGCTGGTTCTGGCGCAAAACTCCGATGGGAGGCCTCGCGTGGTGACGTAAGTCCGGCTTTCAGCGTTGTCAGTACCAGTAGGGCTGTAGTCAGTCTCTAGTTCGCTCCATTTCACTTTGTTGCCAATAGAGAACTCTACGAGTTCACGGCAAGCTATCGGAATGGGAAGTTGTGTCAGAGGTGTAAGAGACTGATGGGGTAAGAGAAGACAGACAGCCTCTAACTCCCCTCTGTGTTATGTATCTAGATATCACAGTGGAGCCCTCACCATGTCTAGTTAGCATTTAGGTAAATG